>JAXDDW010000075.1:0-600000 GCA_034670385.1 Hoplostethus mediterraneus
TAGCACTTGTCATCTGATTGAAGAGTGACAAGCCTATTAACCTACTTGGGTGAAGACCCCACATGACGTGCAGTCAGTTTGGATTGGGTGGGGGAGAGTGCTGACTGCCACTCTGGACACGTTATGCCCTCTCTCTCTCAGGAATGCTCTGAATGTACACAATATTTAACATGTTTTACATTTATATCTTTGGAATATGTGTTCTCCACAATTGTAAGTTATATTTCAAAAAATAAATTAACAATGTTTACCTTGTTACCGCCTGACTTTTTTTCATTTGAGGGCTGGATTCCCCAAAGGGATCAAAGAAAAGAACCCTCTTCTGAGAGGGGTAGATGACCTACATAGAGAGACAATGTAAATAGACATTGTACATATATTCAATGTGTATACTTACAGTATGTAAATATATACACACATGCAGTCAAGTTTTCTCCAAGTTTTAGCATTGAGATTAGTCCATAATGAAACTGCGGAGACCATAAAAGCCTCTGTTTGCATTGCTTTAGTCTACAGAGGAGCACACACAGCTCCAACATTACACACCAACTTTCACTTTATACTTATTTTGCTTCTCAAGTATTTAGCATTAAAAGCATAATCAACTGAAATGTTCATTATAATTAAGCTAGATTAAGAAAGGCAGATTCATGTCTGAGTCTTAGTAATTAATACTATTACTATTTCATAATACTACTTTAATAATGATGTCCAGGTATATAATTTATCCAGGATTTTGCAGAAATATCTGTACTAATGTTCTGTTTGTTGTCCTCAGCTGACTATATGTCATATTATTTCCTTTGAATTTGTTAAACACCTGCAGCATCATAAAGCTGCTGAAATGATCAGTCCGTCTTTAAAATAAGAGTGATGTGCGCAGTTATACATGTGGCTCAGCATCCGTAGCTTTGGTCAGTGTCTAATGGGAATTGCTGTTCTGTGTTCTGCTACACATCTACACAGGTCAGCTGTTACACACAGATTCCTGTTTTATACAGCAGAATTGTTTGTAATAAAGCAGCCCTTATAGATGAGTAATGAGTTCCATCAGAGCTCAGAACAAATTTTTTTTAAGTAGCTAAAAGTCCAATATAAGCCTACCACCCCATACCCACTCAGTCCCCCCCAATTTCAGACTGAAGATTTCACCCTTGCTATGTTGTGTAAACCATCACAGCACATAGCGATATAATATAAACTCACCATCAACAACCAATGGTGACTTTCATTAATAATTCCAATCAGGAACTTGTACACCATTGGATCGATCTGAAATTTGAAAAAAGAGAAACAATTATATGTTAGCTTGAGATGAAAAAAATACACGTTGTCTTTAAAAAACAGTCTATGCATTACATTACACTGCAAACCTTCAGCTTTGAACGTTTCCCCTTCCAAAGGTCCGTCAAAGCAAACGTGTCTATAACACTGGCCATCTCTTTGGACTGTCTGTTGAAGTCCTGCACAAGGACTGTGAGATATGCATTTATCACCTAGAAAAAATGGACAAAGGACAAAGATAGCAAGATATTCGTAGGGCTACATAAACACAAAATATATGACAGCAAAAGGTACATTTTGTACCTTAACTAAATTTTCATAAATAATTTTGTAGTCACACATATATCAATACATAATCATCAAGGTATTACCTCACTTTCCAGTTCGTTATTGGGAGCTGTTCTTGCAATGTCTGCATAAAATTTTTTGTATGGCCCTATTTTGGACAGCAGCACAAATGGGCTCTTTCCTGCCCAAGCATCTCGGATGCCTGTAAAACATATAATAAATTGTATGAAAGTAACAGTAAAAGAGTACCCTTCTGGGTTATACAAACAGTTCTCAACACTTTAAACATTATTTTGAAAAATGCCTCTGCAAGAATAGTACATGGAAATTGAAAAATAAAACTCAACAGTTAATGTCAATTTTCATACGTTTTTCAGCGATTGTGGCTGCCCTTGATGGTGCTGATGCTGCCGCTGCTGCTGCTGCTGCTGCTGCTGATGGTGATGCTGTGGCTGCAGCAGATACTGCTGCTGATGGTGGTGGTGCTGCTGCTGCTGCTGATGGTGATACTGTGGCTGCAGCAGATACTGTTGCTGCTGCTGCTGCTGATGATGATGGTGATGATGCTGTGGCTGCAGCAGATACTGCTGCTGCTGCTGATGGTGGTGGTGGTGCTGCTGCTGCTGGTGATGCTGTGGCTGCAGCAGATACTGCTGCTGCTGCTGATGGTGGTGGTGGTGGTGGTGGTGCTGCTGCTGCTGATGGTGATGGTGATACTGTGGCTGCAGCAGATACTGTTGCTGCTGCTGCTGCTGATGATGATGGTGGTGGTGCTGCTGCTGCTGGTGATGCTGTGGCTGCAGCAGATACTGCTGCTGCTGCTGATGATGATGGTGGTGGTGGTGGTGGTGGTGGTGCTGCTGCTGCTGCTGGTGATGCTGTGGCTGCAGCAGATACTGCTGCTGCTGCTGATGGTGGTGGTGGTGGTGGTGCTGCTGCTGCTGCTGATGGTGATGGTGATACTGTGGCTGCAGCAGATACTGTTGCTGCTGCTGCTGCTGATGATGATGGTGGTGGTGCTGCTGCTGCTGGTGATGCTGTGGCTGCAGCAGATACTGCTGCTGCTGCTGCTGATGATGGTGGTGGTGGTGGTGGTGGTGCTGCTGCTGCTGCTGATGGTGATGGTGTGGCAAGCCTGTGAGCCTGTGAGCCTTATTTTTGGGAACACCACCCCATGGTCATCTATAAGATCAGCACTCTTTCCCTGTATGGCAGAAATAGTGAAAGGGCCAAGGAAAGATGGATCTAGTTTGCCACCCTTTCTTTGTTGGCTCCTGATGTTGCGCCTCCACACTTTGTCGCCAACTTTATACGTTTGTCCAGCATTTTGTGTTGATGCCAACTGCTTTGTTTTGTTTTGTGCCTTTGCCACATTTCCCTGCACACTGAGGAGGACTTTTGAAAGCGCCAGCACATCATCAGAAGGTGACTCGGAAGCCACCGCATCTTCCACATTATTGTCAATCTGTTGATAAAACATCCATGACAGTAGTAATATCAGTCATCATGCCAAAAGTAATCCAATGCTGCATTTATATAATGTAAGCATTCCCTTCACACCAAAATGTTAATATAGATGTACACCAACCCTATATTCCTCTGGTATTTCCGAAGGGTATCGTGCCTCTCTTCCAAACATCAGGAAGTATGGACTATATTTGGTTGTCATTTGTTTTTTAGTCCTTATCCCAAACATTATGGCATCAAGGTGAAGGTCCCAGTCCTTAGGATTGTTTGACACCACCTTGGAGAGTGCTCTGATAATGTAACCATAAAATAAAAAGTGTCAATGTTTATAAAGAATTTTTGTCCTTAAACACTGTTTTAAAAGTCAAACACTGACACAGAGAACCAGGTATTCCAGTCCATTGCTAGAACCCCCAAAAACTAATTCCAGGAGGTTCTTGAAGGCACAATTGGCTAATTTATAAAAGGCACCAATTACGTTGTAGGATTAGTGAAGTGGGTGAGGGGTTTGGGGTGACACCCACATGCCTTTTCAGAAGTAGCTTATTGTACCTTTAAATATGTATCAATCTAATACTATCAAAGCATTTATTAACATAGAATACTAGCATGGGGAGACACAGAGCCATTTCTCTCACCTCTGAATGGTGCCATTCATTTTTTTCCACCAAACCGTTAGTTTGGGGATGATATGGTGAGCAGAGGCCTGGCACCATGCCAAGCACCTGGCACACCTGTTTGTTGAGCTGTGAACACAAATAATGTTGATGGCAAAAAGCATGTTTTCTAGCAAGGTGTTTAGAGTAGCTCACTAGTTTGGAACAGTGTGTATCAAATATGTATATATCCAGTGAGGTATACATAAAAAAACATTTCCTGTAACCACACCTCATTTGCTCTAATGAACATTAATTTGGAATATTTGACAGTCAATTATTAATTTAGGAGCTTTGAAAAGAACATCATCAAACTATAATATTGTAGATCAATGTAAATGTGTTACCTCATTCACGAACTCCTTCCCCTGGTCTGTCAAGATCCTCTTGGGGGCCCCAAATAAGTACAAGAACTTCATTACGCATTCAGTGACTTCTTTTGCAGTCTTCGACTTCAGAGGGTATGCCTGTCAAGTTATCTGATTTCTTTCAACTCTGGCCACACTTGACATGGCCTGGTAAACAATTCCCCAAAGGACGCTCAGGACAACTCTTTCCAACTCAGTTCCACTTTATTGATTTGATATTCCTATTATTTTGTTGACTGGTTGGTCCATCAGGTTGAAAACCTTCAGAAAATCATACAAACACAAAACACAAATAAGTTATACAAAATGCCAATCAAACAATTTCAGTTCAGCAAATTATATCACATAATAAAGAGATCCTCTGATGTCACTACAACTTCAAAACAAACATTGTTATTTGGACTATGGCTGAAGAGCTCTCTCAAACAGAAAACAAACAAAACTGATCAAATTGACCTGTATCCAACTATAGCCTACATATGGGCAACCTATAACCAACATTTAACAGTAGGCCACATATTCCCGATCAATCACTACACTACAGTGCTGCACTTCCAACACCAAACAATGGAATGGAAAAAGTCTGTAACTTTACCAGTGGCTCCTTTGGTGTACCATTGAGTGAATCCTGCTTGCTTCTTGCCACTGTTTGAGAAGTGCTGGGAATGAGGCACTCCTCCCAGGTGATTCCACTGTGGCAATCAGCTGGCTGCACTGGCCTGCTTGTGGTGCATCATGGGACCTGTAGTTTGTTTGTCCTTTTTTTTTATTTTATTTTTTTGTGTTGTTTTGGGTTTTTTTCCTTTTCCAGTTTTACCTCAACAATGCCTGTGGCCACTTTGTAAAGTAGTCTATCATAACACAGACATACTGGTTCCCCCTGTCAGTCAAGACCAGCTTTCCAATGAGGTCCATCCCAATTAACTCAAAAGGTTGAGTTACCTTAATTAAAAGAAGAAAAAAATGTTTTCACATTGTTTCAGTGACTGTAGGTAACAGCTCTAGTAAGTAATAATGAAATATTATTACTCAATTATCATTGTTGAGAGCAATTTTTTTTTTAACAAATGTAATAAAGTAATACAAAATACATAAGGCTTCATTCTAATAGATACATTTAAAAGTAGAATGAATTTGAATCCCTGCATGCTTCATTAAGAGATTAGTGGCTCTGTATTTCAACATTGTGACAGGGTCATCTGTTCCAGTGAAGCTCTTAGAAATTAGAGAAAAAATAAATAAACCTACCACTATTGGAGTATACTCCGTCTCCTGTTTTATTACGATCTGACAGGCCTGGCAAGCAACACACTGGGACACCTAATTGCATCGGAGCATTCAGAAAAAAACATATCAGATCATCAGATCATCAGTTTATCAGATTATTAAAGAGGATAATACAAAGACTAGAGAAATACAATTTATTATTCCCTCAAAATGATATATCATGATAGAATCATAAGTCTGAAGAAAGAGAGTTAATGTCCTGTCAATATTGCCTATCATAGAGAATTATAAAATCTGATAAATGAATCTAAGCGACAAAGCATGCTGTTATAGGCAGATATCTTTGAAATGAAGAAAATGTATAGTGTATATTAACCCAAGTGTTGATGTCCTTTGTCATTCCTGGCCAGTAGAACCGAGTGGAAATGGCATCCCTGGTCTTTTGCTGGCCACAATGTGCCCCTTTGCTGCTTGAGTGGAAGTCAACAAATATACTGTTGGCTTCCTCTGGGCCATTGACAACGTTGACCTTGATGGCCTTGGGTGTTCCCTTGTGGCGGATGTAATATAGTTTTCCATCTGTAAAAATACATTTATTTTTTAGTTTACAAGGTCCTGTAGATAATTGTATAAAATTTCAGCTTTAAAATGGCAGTCTTACTTATTACTTATTTTAAGCTCAGAATGTTTACTCTTCCTTACTCTTGCTCACAGGCTTAGGCACGGACATGTAGCATAATGTAAGCACTTTGCAAGAACATCACCCCTTGTGATTTGTTGAGGAGAACTATATTGTTGTTTAACCTAAATCTGCATCAAAATATTCAATTTGCTGTGCGATCGTTTTTCACGTCCATATAGATAAAAGAGCGATAATATCTAATTTCCTGAACATTGTCGAAAAGTGACAACATCAATGTTACAATCCAACAAGATTGAAATGCTAAGTAAAAAGATGACTGATTTAGTTGAGTAGGCCTACTTATCAACCATTTGTAATGACAACACTTTGCCAAACACAAGCACAAAAGCATTTAATAAATTCATCCACATATGGGCCTATTATTCTGCCCTCTGCTATACGTCTCTTGTATGCTTAGACAGATAGTGAACACAATAAAGACTCCAGGCGTGACTCCTCATTGAGTGTGTTTACTGAAGGTCTTTAGGATTTGGTAAAACTGTAACAGAAATATGATGCACACATTACATATCTCTCAATTAATGTACATCAAACAATCAGCAGGTTTCAAGACAACAGAAAAGAATCACATCTTGGTGAATCGCAATAAGATAAATGAAACCAAAGAATGTAAGCATGTAATCAAATATTACAATAATTACAGGAGAAAGTAATTACATAAAGAAAATAGGTAGCTAGATATACCCAACTACATAGGCTACTCGAAGGCCAAACACGTGCCGAAAAACAGAGAGAGACTACTTACGGACAGATCTACTTCATGGGTCGGACAAATAACTCAAGTAGACCACGAGCATACCATGCCTGCTTCTGCACTTGAACTAACTACAGAGACGCTAAATTGAAGGCTGCGTCTGGAGGCTACGTGAGGCTGCGTCTAGAGCAGGGATGTCAAACTGTGTGCCATGGAGGGCCGAGAGTATGCAGGTTTTCGTTCCAACCCAAGAATACAGCAGGTGATTTCACTGATTACCACACCTTCAACCAGAGAGGAGGGACTAATCAGTGAAATCACCTGGTGTATTCTTGGGTTGGAACGAAAACCTGCATACTCTCGGCCCTCCATGGCACACAGTTTGACACCCCTGGTCTAGAGGCTCCGTTCTAACATTTTTCTTAAAGGTGCAGTACCCCTGCCGCCAGTAGATTCAAAATAAGAAATAATGATTAAACTAAGAATATATAAATGACAGGATGACAGGAGTCAGAACACCTATTATTCAGACAGTTTCTCACCTTCAATGTCATAGATGTGTGTTGTTTTTCTAAAGGGGTTTTTCTCCACCTTTGTCATCCCTTCAGGATATTTTCCAAGAGTTTTGTAACAAACAATGTCATTGTACTTGATAGGATCCATGTTGAGTAGTTCTGAAATTAACAAGATAATGACATAAGTTCAATTAATGTGAAACATGTGGAATAGGCTAAATGACAATTTATATATAGTAGTATATATGGGCTAAAGTATATAGGGTGAATATTCTTAAAATGGGACACTGCATTTTGTAATTTACTGAGTCATCCCATTGTCTTGGCACATAACTTGATATCATTCTATGAAGATCAACCCCCCAATCTAGAATCTACAGGAAAAAAAGAATAACCAAACACATAATTGATGTCTCCTTGTAAAACACAAGATTATGTTTACAGGTGCTACTTGTAAAATGGGACAGTTTATACATCACCTATTACTCACGATGCTCACGATGTAATAAACCGTGCGCACAGTATATACATATAAATATGTATATATATGCTTATTACATAGGGATTACAATAACTTGCTGAGTTCTCTCCATCATGGCGGTGTGCACTGGAAGTCAGACACGCTTGTTGGCACAAGATCATTATCTCGTGCGCACTTTTGCGCAATTAGGCTACTTTTCTAATTAGGCTAACATTAGTTAAAGCATGTGTCTACGATCTATTTTCTGCTTAGTTTTGGATTATTTTCATGACCAGACGGAAAGAGCAAGAAGCCGAGGATTGGCCTATTAATTGCAAACCAACTGTCCCATTTTGCCAGGTGCCTAAGACATACAAACAGCAATTTAAGTTTGCCTACACTTACTTACCACAACTCGCTGCCACAAGCCGCTGTTTGCGATAGACATTGATTGTAAGCAATCAACGTTACACTGTTAAATATTTTCCTATACAAAATATTACACAGCTGGCAGCATGGTTGCCATTAAGTTACTGTAAAATCAGCTTTTCTTCTGTCAGTAATCGTTTTCGTACTGTTCATGTAAAAACAGAATGAATCATATTTTTAATTACTTTCACAGTATTTAACATTTTACGAATTATTTTTGTACATACATTTTAATAACCCTATTTTTTAACCTTAATTAATACTGACAGGTGTTACACATTGGAATAGTCACATATGATTAGCCTATATACAATAAAAGGCACTTTTGTGAAGGTAAAGCCTATAATAAACCTTACTTGTTGTGAGTCTTCACAAAATGTTCACAAAAAGCACATTTAAAACAACGCAGTGCTGTACAATTTAAAATCACAGTCTATTATCACACCCAGATTTTTTACAGTGGGTTTTACATATGATTCCAGGGAACCCAGGTCCATATGAAGAGCGTCACAGGCACTACTGGGTCCAAACATCAAGATTTCAGTTTTATTGCCCAGCCTTAAGGCATAAGGCATATTTAAGAACATTAAATAAAAAAAGTTTTGCCAATATACTGCTGTCTGTCCAAAATAGTTTAAATACAAATAAAAATAAAAATATAAAGGACACCACCAGACATGTTACATGATGTCCAAATATGAAGTGTATGTTCTGGCTCTAACAAGGCACATAGTTAAGTGTGGAAGTCCATGTATTGGGCTATGGCAGGGTTGTGGCTAGTGACTTTTGGCCCAGTCAAAGACACCAGTTCTCTCAATCCAGCGTTGATAGCCCTCCGTGTGTGTACATACAATATTTGTGTGTGTGAGAGCGAGGGAGAGAGATGAGTTCCAAAATAACATATTGCAACTTCTCATATTGTAAGACAAACAAACTTGACTTGCCCAAACACGGCATCTATTGCACGCCCAACCGTCCTGGTAGGGGGATCCCTCTCTGAGCAGCCCCTCCCGAGGTTTCTCCCAATTTTCCAATAAGGTTTTTGTGGGAGTTTTTCCTTGTCCTCTGTGAGGGTCTAAGGCTGGGGGATGTCGTGTACTAATCATTTATTATTTTCACATGTTGGGCATTGTGAAGCCCTTAGGGACTGTAACGGTGATTAAGGGCTATACAAATAAATGTGATTTGATTTGATTTTGATTTGACTGTTATGGTTTAATAAACAGTATACTGCAGTTGCAAGAATGAGGGAAGACAGAAAACAACAGCTCCTTTCAACAGTTCACCTGACAGTTGCCTAGTTCATGTTTGAGGTCTGAAAAATTAACTGATCAATTGTGTCATATGATGAACAGGCAAGTACTTACTATGATCAGTAGTGTTGAATAAACTTAGATCGGGACAGGTTACATACGTAAATTCTCCCACAAGTAGGGCAATGGTATAATAGTTTGGCGCATCTGTAATGTCAGAGAAACATAAAATCAACCTACATATAACTGAACAGTCGATTTTAATAATGCATGAGACACTGACAAAAAAGTAGTTCAACTAATACACCCACAGCTTATGCTGTATGGCCTTTACTTAACTGTCAACATGTGATCAAGCCGAATCATGCCAATGAAATTAAACAAATACAAGATAAAACATACTTTATTGTGGGAAAATTGTGGAGAAAGACAGTCACACATACTTGAAGAAGCAGAAAGCTAAGGAAATCTTCTTCAGCACTTAGAGTATGACCCCCACCCCCACTCACCCTAGTAGAGGTCAATATATGCCTGCTGAGTGAATTTGGTGAGGGTCACATCTTGCATTCCTAATATAATAGGGGGTCATATTTTATTGGATGTGAAAACTGACCCATAAAAATTGGACCCCCCCCCCCCTAATTTCTCCCTTGTATTGACTAGTTACACAAGACTTTATACATAAGTACTAGAGGTCAATATATGCCTGCTGAGTGAATTTGGTGAGGGTCACATCTTGCATTCCTAATATAATAGGGGGTCATATTTTATTGGATGTGAAAACTGACCCATAAAAATTGGACCCCCCCCCCTAATTTCTCCCCTGTATTGACTAGTTACACAAGACTTTATACATAAGTACTAGAGGTCAATATATGCCTCCTGAGTGAATTTGGTGACTGTCACATCTTGAATTCCTAATATAATAGGGGGGTCATATCTTATTGGATGTGAAAACTGACCCATAAAAATTGGAAACCCCCCCCCCTAATTTCTCCCCTGTATTGACTAGTTACACAAGACTTTATACATAAGTACTAGAGGTCAATATATGCCTGCTGAGTGAATTTGGTGAGGGTCACATCTTGCATTCCTAATATAATAGGGGGGGTCATATTTTGTTGGATGTTAAAACCCATAAAAATTGGACCCCCCCCCCCCCCTAATTTCTCCCCTGTATTGACTAGTTACACAAGACTTTATACATAAGTACTAGAGGTCAATATATGCCTGCTGAGTGAATTTGGTGAGGGTCACATCTTGCATTCCTAATATAATAGGGGGGTCATATTTTTTTGGATGTTAAAACTACCCATAAAAATTGGACCCCCCCCCCTAATTTCTCCCCTGTATTGACTAGTTACACAAGACTTTATACATAAGTACTAGAGGTCAATATATGCCTGCTGAGTGAATTTGGTGAGGGTCACATCTTGCATTCCTAATATAATAGGGGGGTCATATTTTATTGGATGTGAAAACTGACCCATAAAAATTGGACCCCCCCCCCCTAATTTCTCCCCTGTATTGACTAGTTACACAAGACTTTATACATAAGTACTAGAGGTCAATATATGCCTGCTGAGTGAATTTGGTGAGGGTCACATCTTGCATTCCTAATATAATAGGGGGGTCATATTTTATTGGATGTGAAAACTGACCCATAAAAATTGGACCCCCCCCCCCTAATTTCTCCCCTGTATTGACTAGTTACACAAGACTTTATACATAAGTACTAGAGGTCAATATATGCCTCCTGAGTGAATTTGGTGAGGGTCACATCTTGCATTCTTAATATAATAGGGGGGTCATATTTTGTTGGATGTTAAAACCCATAAAAATTGGACCCCCCCCCCCTAATTTCTCCCCTGTATTGACTAGTTACACAAGACTTTATACATAAGTACTAGAGGTCAATATATGCCTGCTGAGTGAATTTGGTGAGTGTCACATCTTGCATTCCTAATATAATAGGGGGGGTCATATTTTGTTGGATGTTAAAACCCATAAAAATTGGACCCCCCCCCCCCCTAATTTCTCCCCTGTATTGACTAGTTACACAAGACTTTATACATAAGTACTAGAGGTCAATATATGCCTGCTGAGTGAATTTGGTGAGGGTCACATCTTGCATTCTTAATATAATAGGGGGGTCATATTTTGTTGGATGTTAAAACCCATAAAAATTGGACCCCCCCCCCTAATTTCTCCCCTGTATTGACTAGTTACACAAGACTTTATACATAAGTACTAGAGGTCAATATATGCCTGCTGAGTGAATTTGGTGAGGGTCACATCTTGCATTCCTAATATAATAGGGGGGTCATATTTTGTTGGATGTTAAACTGACCCATAAAAATTGGACCCCCCCCCCTAATTTCTCCCCTGTATTGACTAGTTACACAAGACTTTATACATAAGTACTAGAGGTCAATATATGCCTCCTGAGTGAATTTGGTGAGTGTCACATCTTGAATTCCTAATATAATAGGGGGGTCATATCTTATTGGATGTGAAAACTGACCCATAAAAATTGGACCCCCCCCCCCCTAATTTCTCCCCTGTATTGACTAGTTACACAAGACTTTATACATAAGTACTAGAGGTCAATATATGCCTGCTGAGTGAATTTGGTGAGGGTCACATCTTGCATTCCTAATATAATAGGGGGGTCATATTTTATTGGATGTGAAAACTGACCCATAAAAATTGGACCCCCCCCCCCCTAATTTCTCCCCTGTATTGACTAGTTACACAAGACTTTATACATAAGTACTAGAGGTCAATATATGCCTGCTGAGTGAATTTGGTGAGGGTCACATCTTGCATTCCTAATATAATAGGGGGGTCATATTTTATTGGATGTGAAAACTGACCCATAAAAATTGGACCCCCCCCCCCTAATTTCTCCCCTGTATTGACTAGTTACACAAGACTTTATACATAAGTACTAGAGGTCAATATATGCCTGCTGAGTGAATTTGGTGAGGGTCACATCTTGCATTCCTAATATAATAGGGGGGTCATATTTTATTGGATGTGAAAACTGACCCATAAAAATTGGACCCCCCCCCCCTAATTTCTCCCCTGTATTGACTAGTTACACAAGACTTTATACATAAGTACTAGAGGTCAATATATGCCTGCTGAGTGAATTTGGTGAGGGTCACATCTTGCATTCCTAATATAATAGGGGGGTCATATTTTATTGGATGTGAAAACTGACCCATAAAAATTGGACCCCCCCCCCCTAATTTCTCCCCTGTATTGACTAGTTACACAAGACTTTATACATAAGTACTAGAGGTCAATATATGCCTGCTGAGTGAATTTGGTGAGGGTCACATCTTGCATTCCTAATATAATAGGGGGGTCATATTTTATTGGATGTGAAAACTGACCCATAAAAATTGGACCCCCCCCCCCCCTAATTTCTCCCCTGTATTGACTAGTTACACAAGACTTTATACATAAGTACTAGAGGTCAATATATGCCTGCTGAGTGAATTTGGTGAGGGTCACATCTTGCATTCCTAATATAATAGGGGGGTCATATTTTATTGGATGTGAAAACTGACCCATAAAAATTGGACCCCCCCCCCCCTAATTTCTCCCCTGTATTGACTAGTTACACAAGACTTTATACATAAGTACTAGAGGTCAATATATGCCTGCTGAGTGAATTTGGTGAGGGTCACATCTTGCATTGTTAGAGAATTCAGGTTTTAGTCCAATCAGGAGAGACTTCATTTTTCTCAGTGAACAATTATTGTTTTGACACGTGCACAACAATGATAAAATATGATAAATCCACCCTGACGTCCTCATATTTATAAAAGGGGTCGTGAAGCCGAGAGTAGAGTCGGATATCCCCCGGTGGTGACTGGACACTGGTGGCGATAGATGAAGAGTGCTGAGATCTGGATGAGCAGAGGAGGAGGCTTCTCGTGAGGCCAGTCTCTTCCCTGTTACCTCTGGGGACAAACAGGTCCAGATATGTCAGCAAATAACCATGAATTGATTATTAGGCTGTAGCCTAAGAGGAGACGTGAACTTCGTTCAGTGACATTTGCGAAACAAAACAAAGTGAAACGAAATCCCGCATAAAATCGTCTTCCTGCCGATTTAATACTCTTTCATTATTCATATATCATGCAGTAAACTGAAGCTGACTGTTTACAGTTGGCTACCGAATCATATTTAACCCGAAAACCCGAAAACTTACCATAGAAAACACGTAAATTGACCACAGAATGTAACGCGTTAAGTGTGCGCGCGTTCACGCGAAGGGGGAGTCGGATTTTATTGGGGGGTGGGGAAAAACTACAACACCGGTACGCACTTTCTCGCCGCCCGTGGATTTTTATACATTTGGAGTGACGTAAGTACACTTTTCGTGTGTACGCATGGTTTATACATTTGGCCCCTGGAGTGTTGGTGAGCAAAGAGCTGGGGTCACTACTGAGTCCTCCTGGGGCTCGATGGACCTCTGTTCAGTGAAACGTCTGTGATCGAGGCGACCAGTTGGTAAAATGGACACCACACTCAAAACCCTATTTGCTTGTATTGACTTAACAAGAAACAATATACCCCCATAAGTACATAGAACAATTATGTGCAAGGAATTTGAAGAGAGTCAGACATGTTGAGATTTTATAAAGGGGGATATTTGATGTATAAAACACATAAAAAATTGACCCCACCCCAATTTGAACTAAGAAGTGTTTACTAAATTACAAATTTAAAGTACATGAGTACTAATAAATATTTCTAGAGATTATGATTGGTAGGTATTTTCAAATAGTAGAGAATCAGTTATTACCAATAGAAAACCATCAATTTCCTACATGAACAATTATATGTATAATTAGACACTAGCACAACAATGATAAAAATATGATAAAATCAACAACCACATGACAACATGATTATAAAAGGGGCTAGAACATCTAGATCAGAAATCATCCCGAGTTATGTGATTACATTCAAAAAGAAAGAAAAAGATACTGAAATACATAAAGAAAAAGAAACAAAAAGAGCTTCTCGTGAGGCAGTTTATCCTTAACCCGGGAAACAGGTCCAGATAGTACACAAATTAACACAGAATGATTAAAGCTAGCATCGAGAGACTGGAACATTCGTACAGGCATTTGAAAAAAGAAACAAAGTAAAACAAATTCGGCAAAAAAATCTCGTCCTAGCCGTTAATAACCAATTCATATTCAAAGGGAGATAAACTGAAAGCTACTTTCAGATGCAACCGACATATTTAAGAAAACCGAAAATCCAAATAACACGTAAATTTACCACAGTGTATACCGTTAAGTGTGCAGCCGTCAGCTCAGGTGGAGTGATTTATGGGTGGAAAAACACACACCGGTACGCACTTCTCTACCGTTTTTTTACATGGAGGATAAGAACTTTTCGTGTTAACGCATGGTTAACATTGGTATGTTGGTGAGATGAAGAGCTGGGTCCACATCTGTGGCTCGTGACTTCAGATGAAAGTTGTGGGCCCCCCAAAAGCATTGAGATCAACTATTTAATACCTACGCTCACAGGGAAAAAGTACTTTCTCCCCAGATTGTGAGCTCTCAGTATTTCATACTGTATGTTACTTTATCCGTGTACCTTGGATGGCATAATGTCTGGTTAGAAAAAATCTCACACTTCATCTGTAAACCCGTTTATGTTGCTACAAGATGTGCACACGAGGAGTCAGACATGTTGAGTTATTGGTTATTGATTATAGTATTAGAAAGGAAATGTTCATTGCAACTTTGATTCAATGAAGAGTGGGGCTTAAAAATCACTATATTCCTAAAGGGACGTAATGGTCTGGTTCTTAATAGTGAGTTTCTAGTGACTTTATGCTGTATGGTATTTTTTAAATCCTGTGCTATCACTATAATATTAAATAATATATAATACACTATAATATTCCTGTATGAACTTTATGTATAGTAGCCTATTGCTATAGTTCTATCTCTTTGGGATTTAGTTTAGTCTGGTTTGCTTTATTAATGCACAAGTTGAATAAATCTAACTTGTGCAATACAATATAATTCATCTGCATCAGAATCATGCAGCAGTTTTTTCATTTTATACAAAAAGAAACAAAACAATACTGTCAAATACATAAAAAAAAGAAACAAAAAAGGCTTCCTTCCCCCTGCGGTCATTTATTATGACTTACCCTGCACCCCATATACACAACATTTCAACACACAGTACTACAAGCTAGCCCCATCCTGAGGTTCCCCTGAGGCACCGGATCACCAGGTCATCTGGTAAATAGTTTATCAAAGGTTTCTATATTCTGGCAAAAATCCTTCGGCTGCCCTCAGACCTGCCCTGTGAACTAGACCAACTTCCATGTGTCAAAGGGGAGAGAATGAAAGCCTTTTACTTTTCTACATGCCACACCGTAGCCATGTTGTGAGCCATGCAGGACTCAGGCTAATATTCCTATCACCCTGGAAAATGTCACAACTGATATAAGTTACTAAGTGTAATGGCAGCGGCAGCCTGTAATAAAGGTGCAGAAGAAGATTGATGCGCTCCCCCTGGGTAATTCTGTCTTACCTGTTTTTCACCAGGTAATAAAGAACTTTTATCTAGAATCGTTTTTACAAAAGAGCGATGATGTTCCAACACAACTGTAAGGTACGTTATGATCTCCCTGCACCAATTACTATTTCATGATGTAAGTGAAGGAGTTGTTCGCTGTAATATTTAGATACACGTCTGAATTCCAGCTACATACATTCTTTATCACGTGAAGCTGGGGATGAGAGTGACTGGAAAAATAAACAGGCAGCCTGTGAGTTTTGTATTTATTTGTATATTTATTTGGCAGTAGGGGAGCAGTAATCTGTGGGCCCCCGGTGTCTGGGCAGAGACAAACATGCTGGTTGTTAGGCTACTGAGAAACCCCACTGGCTCTCATTAGTGAGAGAGAGAGGGAGAGAAAGCAAGACAGATGGTGGAGAGACGAAAGAGAAAGTGAGAGTGAAAAAGCAAATGAGAGAAAGAAAAGGAGAGAGAGGGAGAGAGAGGGAGAAAGAGAGAGAGAGACAGATGGATGGGTCACTCTTGTTTGTTTGCAGGGAAACCGCAACCAATTTCTCCTCCCCTCTCCCCTCCCCCCTCCTCGATCCTGTCACCCTCTTGTTATCGCTCAGCACAAAATACTGAGGATTAGTATCCGCCGTGGGAACAGCAGGCAAACACTTGCTAACCGCAGACACAGCAGGCGAGTGCTGGCGACAGTGTATTATTAGATATGGATTTGATAATGACTCACATGTTGGTTATGGGCAAAGAGGAAATGCTTTGAAAAGTGGACACAGGAGTTATCGGTTGGAGTTTGTACTCTAGTTTAGTAGTTATTTGGATCAGCACACGTCATAACTCACCTCAAGTCGGTGCAGGTAGTTTTACCCATCAAGTCTGTAGTGGAGGTACAGTTAAATGGATCACTCTGGAGGACTGTAAACAAGCACGCTCTATGTCCTTGGGTTAAAATCCCCTGAGCAACACATACACCAGGAAGCCAGAGCCAGCCCCTGATGATGCAACCAACTGGTGCAGCCAAAGAGTTTCTGCTAACTCCACATTAATAACACTGGGGGAGCAGCAACGTCAGTACAACCCATTAACAACATGAAACCATCATCTTTTCTTTACTGCTTTGCGGTCGTCAGCCACTTTATTAACTGTGGAGTCTCCAGATGGTCCTTAGCTGGAGAGCGTCGTGGCGCTCAGTCCTCCAGGTTGAGGTAGCCCTGGAGACAAGTAGGCAGAGGCAGAGCCCCGATGCCGCCGGGCAGGAGGCCCAGGACCAGAAGCTTCCTCCTTATGACAGCCCGGCACAGATGACTCAGCTCGCAGGGATCCTGACAGCGGTTGCGGGGGATGTGGTCTCGCCATTCCTTGATCTGAGGTTGCAGTCCATACATAATATGCATCTGGAAGAACAAAGACATGACGTGGGTAATGGGAAGCCATGACACCTCCAGAGAAGAGCCTCAACTTGAGCCTGAGAGGTTGTGACGCTCCCATGCTTGGCCTTGGCCTGCCAAGATCTAATCGACCAAAGTCAATAATATGTACCATATCATTAAAGATCCTCTCACACGGTTAGATATCATCAATCTGTGATGTTCAGTACATTCCATTTCATGAGGAAACATATTTTACTTTTACTACTTCTACTTCAATCAGTGATTTTCTATGTTTCCCTGAATGACTTCTGACATCCCCGGAGAACAGGCATGAAAAAGTGAGAGTTCAACTCAACATATCTTGTGGCTGCAATGCATTGTGGTCAACTGACGCTACTAGTATAGTGTTAGTATAGTGTTTCAGGGTGGATTGAGTGTCTTGGGTGTTCCACAAACCTCAATGTCTGCAATGGAAACATGGGTGAGCACCCTGAGGCAGAGTGCCAGGCAGTTAGTCAGCTCTGTCATTCGAGAGTTGCGGGGGAGGTTATCCAACTCCTCCAGGGGCAGCGGGTTAAACAGCAAGGAGATGTGTAGCTGAGTCTCCTCTCCCTCTCCAACATACCATACTGGAGGAGGATGTTTAGTGCATCAAACTGGAGGCTCTGGGACACAACCATTAGAGGAGTCAGCCCACCCATGGGGCAGTAGATGGGAGTGAAAGACCTAAGCTAAAGACGTGAATCCAGTCACTGAGACAAAATTGCATCGCATTGCATCGTATCGTATCGTATCGTACTGTATCCAGTGCTTAATTTGTAAAATAAGAAATGCAGGGGCTCAACTCGCCTCCCCCAGCCAATCCCCCCCGCCCCCCGGCGGAGGAAAAGCTTTGTGCTGCATTAACGTTCACCGTGTATCTGTTTTGTCGGCTTGCTATCAGGAGGTAACTAAACCTTGATGTTGTAATATTTTTAAGCTTCCAGTCTGTGTGTGTGTGTGTGTGTGTGTGTGTGTGTGTGTGTGTGTGTGTGTGTGTGTGCGTGCGTGCGTGCGTGTATCTATTTACATATTAGCCTCTGATTGGCTCGCGGCCTCACGCACCCACTCTTGTAATGTTCACTGGACGTATGGTTGTTTAATACCAGTTTAAAATATGCTCTGATTCTGAGTAAGTGCGCCCCGGCTAGTCCCGGCACAAATTACGCACAGACTGTATCGTATCATATATTGTTGGCTCGCCTCACTAAAAGAGGATGGTTGACTCTCTGATAGCAAAACATTTGAAGTTGCTTGGATGACGTTTACTGAGTTGAAATACCTCCATGCTAGGGCCAACTGGTCTGGTTGTGAACATACACGAACATGAGCTCCATCAACCTGAAGTCCATGTGGAACGGTGCTCCCATGCGGGCGGGAGCCCACTTGGCAAAGTGTATGAAATCAGCGACATTTGAATCCAACTTGTCCGGTGTGGCATTCCACATAAGTTTCCCCAACGTTTCGTAGATTCTTCGCACGTACGTCTGTTGCCCCCGTGGCCTGGGAACCCGAGGCCTCTGAAATAGTCCTTCCTGTGCAAACAACGTGAAGAAGACGTTGTCGCTGAAGCTCTGCTCTTCATCAGTATTGCTCATCGTCGCGGTATCACGTTTCACGGTTTCAAATTAAACGTCGCGGTCTGGTCTGAAGTTGTCAAGGTGACAAGTTTCTCCCCAAATCTCTGAGTTCTAGATTCATTATAACACAAGCTGCCGTGCATGACAACAACATTAACAATAAACAATAACCTTGTGTTCTGCTCTGCTACAATACAATATATTACAGTTACTGTATATTGTAAACATCCGGCCACACTTTACCGTTACTTTACCTTCACCTTAATGCAAACAACCACCAATAAAAACCAAAATCTATTTTGATTTCCATTGTTTTTTTTCTTAAAAGACTCGTCATATAACCTTTATCAGTCTGACACTTAGTATGATGTATACTATGACTTCATGTCAGGCTAAACCAGTCCAGGTGGGTTTAGCTCTACACATCCACATTAGCTATATGCTACCTTCTCTGTGTGGATTTCATACAGCAGCATTTTAGTAATTTCACAGTGTTTTTTACTCGGTTGTCCACAGTGATACATTCAAAATCTGGGTCACCTTCAGATTGCCATGACATTGACTTCCAGCCCTTGGCATTTCTTTGGACCAATTCTTCGTTTGGGTCAAGAGTCATGGCGTGTCCTTTTGCCTCTGAATATGAATGTGAGTTCAAATTATTGAACAAAGAACAGAAATCTCGAAAAGAGTTGTGTGTCTCTCCAGCCTTGCCAAGGATGCATCGACAAGGACGCACACATTTTTTGACTTTTCTATCCCCTGACATAGTTTTGACTCTCGCCAGGCTTTCTATTCAACATCACCCAGTGAAGGTCGTTACTTTCCTCCTCACAATGTAGAAGAGAATATGAAGCTTAGTGTAAGTTCGATCAGGAAGGCCACTTCTCTCCCACTACTCTCTCTTCCAGTCATAACATATCATCCAATCACCCATGTTCATGCTTCATACACCTTCTCTCACACCAATCACAAACCAATACCTTCTACTTTTACTCCCTCAGCTGTTTGGTATGTTGCTGTCAGTTCCTCATCAAGACTCCATCAGATATCCCAGAGGGGTTTCATCTTCCAGTCTCCAGCTCGTCCATGGGGATCTTCACCCTGAGAATGTATACCTCTTGGAGTGTACACCAAATCTTTGTCTACACCAAATCTCATGTTGTTGTCTTGTATTCATAATCCTGGTCTCTCCTAAGTGAACTGTAAATTTTGCTCCTTACAGAACGCTAGAAAATACAGTGAAATGATAAATACCTTCTAGCTGTTATGGGATTGCACCTCTTCCAGCCTCATCAATATATTGTCATCATCACTAGGGGGCAGTAAAGCACAAACGTTGGACTGACACACGGTGATGGTGGCATGGATGAAACGCTGGGTTATGGTAAGATGCTGATCCTGTCAAAGGCTGAGCCTTAGTTATTGCATTAGGTGGCATTTCTCCCTCTCCATCTATATGGAGGTTATTGATTTCAGTCAGGTTTCAACCTACAACGTGAATACAAATGGATCTTTGTGTTTTAATACCAATAATTGGATGCATGAAGAAGAAATACACAGTGTGCAAATGGACACGTGGTAATTCAGTTCCATTTATACTTCATTCCATTGGCAGGAGAAGCAAATGGGTTGTAATGAGTCAAAAATTATTAATCCGTATCTCAACATTGTAAGCCTTGTTGGAACCAGAGTGGCACATAGGACAGCAGCCTATCTGCTGTTTCTGTTGTTTGCTTGCAATCTGAAAAGTACATCCTCTGTACACAGTACTAGTACTAGTCTCTCAGACAGTTCAGAGGACTGAAATGTGTTACTTGTGTAGAAGTAATACTGCTACATCAGTTCAATTTTATTCAGGTCACAGTGAGAGTACTAGAAAACGACTATTAGATAGTACAGGTAAAGGAGTAGCTCACTCAACCATGTAGTTACCCTGCAGGAAAAATCATTAAGATGCTGTGCCTGTTCCAAAATTGTCCCACTCAAAAATTAATGGATGACCCATTTTTGTGTGGCAAATAATTTGATAGGTCAATATCAGCCCAAGGTTTAAGGACAGTTCCTTTTTAGCTTGTATGAACAAACCTGAAGTATCGCCTATGGGTGATAAATGGCTTGGATGGGGTACTGAGAATGTCAGATCTTATTGTACTCATTAATAGGACACATGCTTAAAAAGTAGAAGTAAAAGTACAAACTTTTAAAAGTACACCCCCTCCACCCCCCCTCCTTCCACTATCTGGGAGCTCATCCATCACCCCCACTTGTTAGCACAAATATTACATAAGTGCTTACAGCATGAAAAAGGTGAAATATTATATCAGACTCCAGGTAGGCTCTGATCCTCCTCATTGCATCATCCTGGAAATTTAGGTTGGAGATTTTGGCTCCATGCAATCTTGCAAGGGAAGCCATATTCAAAAATGAAAGCAACCATTCCTGCTTGGACAGTGTATGAGTTGGGCTCCATCTACGTGCTACAATTCTTTATTTCTTTGCAGCTGTAGGACCAGTTTACCGCTGAAGTGCTTCTGTGGTGAAGAAAGCTTTAAAACTGAGCTATCATAAAGCACTTGTGGTAGCAAAGGAATAGATTTACACACAATACAGGAAGGACCATTCAGTCCATCCAGAAATATTAGCAAGCTGTTCATTAGCTTTGATCTTTAAGGCTAACATGTGACTAGATCTAGAGCTGCTCAAATAGATAGTTGAGATCTCTGATCAGCAAATCACGTTGCACAGTTGCTTCAGGGGATGAAGCAGACTGCATGATTTCTTGAGCAACGTCTATTTTAGAATCTAAATCCTGTACTTTTTATGTCTCATATGGTTGAGATGAGAAGAAAAGTCAATAGACTTATCTCTAATATAATCTTTAACTGAACCCCACAGCGTCTGAGCATCCTCTACAGACGGCTGATTAATCCTAATACATATGATCAGATATTTCTTTCATGAAAAGTACAACCCTTTAGTGTTAAATCATCATCTGGCTGCTTGTTTGAAGGTTTTCATTTTAATGTCCACCTATTGAGGCAATGACATTATAGGGAGCTGAAGCAGAAGTTAACCAAGACCGCTCACTGGTTTACTAGCAGCTAGGTGGCTAGCGTAATGTTCCATAGAAACGGGGGAAAACGTCTTATGAATACTAAACAAAGGAAAAGATTGTGTTGAAAATCAGCAGTTACATAAGCAATTATTAAAAAAAATGAGGGAAAAGGCTTTGGTACAAGATGTGTTGAGGAATGTAGTTACATGCACTTACTTACATAAGTGCAGTTATGGAACTACTTGTGTCATTAATAGCCCTAAGGAGTACTTTTTTCCTGCTGTGTCACAGTATACTCTAGCCAAAGACCGTAACTACCGCTAGCTATAATATTTTCATGGTGCAACGTTAGCTTGTAGGTTTGCTAACAAGCTAAGCGATGTGTTGTTTTGTTCCAGACTGCCATCACTTCTACACCAAGTCAAAATGTTAGCTTTGAATGGAAAGTTCTTCGCTACGAACAGTCCAAATATAGGAAGTTGTGCCTTGTTGTGTCCTAACAGATGCTGGGTAGTGTAGTCTGGTAAACATAAATACATTTAATCAGAAGTTCTATTGATTGAATTCCAACTAAATCAGGCCAAGGAATAAATACTACTTTGGTCCATGACATATTCCAAAATGGGAATGTTACGGTTTGTAGTTTGCTTATATCAAGTAATGTAACATGAGGAGTGAACTGGAGCCAGGCGGGGAACGACTTCAACTCCGACTCCCTTATTTCTGCCTCTGAGGAATGCCTGTCTAACTAAAACTCCATTTGGCAGATCTCGCTTTCTCTTCCTCTTCAGTTTTACTTTCTTCTCTCTCCAACTCCCATCGTCCCATCCCGCACTGTATATCTCCCTTGTAAACTGACAGTCTGTAAAGGCCCACCTGGAGGCATCAGTTGGGAACCTCCACCAAGTGGCATTGTCTGTGTCTGTCAGCGCAGGAGGAGGGTTTCAGAACCTGGGAGGGCCCATCACTCAGGCATCCTCTTACCGGGCTGACTGGGCCAACTAAAGCCTGGGAACAAAACCAACGCTGACCAGCATTCTCATCAACCGAATGGGTCCAGGTACGCTGAAACCAGAGCCCTGTATCACAGCTTAAATATACCCGACAGCTCTGAGGGAAAAATGAGTACCGGGCCATCTGTGCTGGGGATATTTCTTTTTTTCTTCTTCTTCTTCTTGTCACAATAGTGTCGATCTATTCCTCTCTCGCTCCATCAGCATGTTACTCCTGTAGCACATGCATTCATTCAATTTTCAGCTCAAGGTTTATTGATTGGCCTTCAATTATACAAGAATAGATCAACTATAAAAGTATAAATTACAAGTGTGAGCAGACACCGATGATGCTGTACCCTTGAATCTGGCACTTTTCTGTTGTAGCTTTGTAGCTTCTTTTTCATCACCTTAGCACCTAATTTATAAAGGTTTTCCATTCTTTGCACCATAATCTTGTAAATTTCCTTCTGTGCTGGTTCCTTTCTTTCTGATATGTGTATATGTGTCTGCAGGTCTGAAAAAGCTCCATTGTAAAATGTCATACATTCTTTTGAAGTGTGTCCAAAATAAAGACTGAGCCGATCTCACTTTGTCCACTGAGGTCTTAAATTAGCTGCTATCCTTTAAAAATCTGTTTTAATTCTGTGCTATCGGTCATTTTGTGGCTTCTTTCAAATGAAGGGCATCTCATTTTGGAAGCAAACTCTCCAAACGACGCCCATGTCACACTGGGTGGAGGGTAGACTTGGCATAGCCCGGCTGGCGTGGCTGTCACGGAATCCACAAAGCTCAATTCCTCTGAGACAGCGATCTGAGACTGATGACTAAAAAAAAAACCTGTTTTTATCTCAGCGGCCTTGTGTTACCTTTCCCAGCTTCCCCGTGTCCGATACCCCCTTATCACATGTGGAAGGTGACAGAGTATCACCTCTTAATCATTCATAGGTCATTTCAAATGCACCGTCTGCAGATGACCTTGATTTCCTCTCTTGAGAGTGTGTGTGTGTGTGTGTGCGTGTGTGTGCACTTCTGAGAGTATAATCCGTGATGAGGCACTCCACAGAGTTTGAGGATTTACTTTTTTTTGTGCTCTGCTTGAAAGGCTTTATAAAGAGAGAGCGGTAGAGAGAGAGACAGAGAGAAAATGAGAGCGAGAGGGAGATTTTTGATAACCTCAATAGTTATTGATTTGGAAAGAGACCCCGCTGCACACCTGGCGAGACTCAACAGGAAAACCTCAGGAGTTTAATCAATGCACAGACAGCTAATCCAAACCTTGAGGCTTTTCACCAGCTTCTGGTTACCTTGTTAGATGGATTTAGGTGTGTGTGTGTGTGTGTGTGAGTGTTTGTTGTGTTTGTTTGTGCCTCCGTAATGGCGGAAGGCGTGAATCAAATATTCATGTCTTTTAAAAAAAAACAACACTCAGATTGGTTTCTTTCAATTGCAAACAAGAGTGACATCTTGGAAAATTTCTATTTACTCAGGATGTCAAGTCATCTACTAGAAAGGCGAGCTGCGCCCAAACTCATTTACAATCCCTATACAGGCGGAGGAAACACAAAGGCGGCATCTGAATAAAGTGACGGAGGGGACAGGCAGGACGTTAGGCAGGTTTCTATCTTCCTCTGATGACCTCCACCAATCAGGTCTCAAGCGTATCGTACCCAAGATGGATAAATCAAAATATGTCATCTGCTCGGTGATTCCACGTCTGTTGGTTTGAGCTGCAGTGAGCTACAGCACAACGCCAGAGCTTGTGCTAGTCACCGTGGTAACTCTAAAAGGGACTGTGCAATGTATTCAAACTTTCCTTTATTGATTAAAGTTGTTTCATTCAAAAAGCTGAATTGCATGCCTTAAATATATGATTAATATATTCACATTCAGCTGGGTTTAGTTGCGCCTGGTATCACCAACTCCTTGAAGAGGTTCACACTGACTGTTTGAATCAAAAGGCCTTGTACTGTCTGCACATCAGGGTCCAGTATTGTGACTGTTGAGCCTTTTAACTCAGACATGAAATACTCTAAAAAATACATGAAATACTTGAGCCTTATACTTATTTTAACTATTCATACCAATTTTGAAATTCAGAGGGCAAAAAAATCTGCCGCAACCTTGAAGCTAATTCAATTTGTATTATCATTATTATTATTATTATTAATAATAATAATAATAAAATAATGTATAAATGTATAATAAATAAATAAATAATAAATAAAATAATAATAATAATAATAATAATAATACAAATCTGTATATTTTTTATTATCATTTGTACTTGTTTAGTCATTTGCACAAAATATATAAAAATCTTAAACATTTAAGCATTTTTATATACATTATTCTGGAAGAGTATAACTCTTCTAGAATAACGTATATAAAAATGTAGGCTGTACATTAGCTATATTATATTATATTATATTAGCTCTGTGCTAGTTGGACTGGTACCTTGAAGATGACTAGTGGTTTATGATCACTTTCTTGTTTAGTGAAACTAAATGTCTATACATACAAAACTGCTTCACCAGCACAGATACATGTTGACAGACAGACTGAGCTGTCCTTTAAAGGATGTAGTGTGTCACACAGGTATTAAAGCGTGACACGGCTGTAAAACAGATACAACTTTAAGAGAGGAAGTGGCCTTGTAAAATGTATCTTTATCGCCCTCTCAAATGTTTACATCCTCCTGTCTCCGCCTGTCTAAATACTCAGGTTGTGAGATTGACTTTACGTTCCTGGTAAAGAGTAAACAATGTGAATATTGACAGAGATGGATCATTCAATAGCACCGTGTTATCTGACATTCAACAAATGAATTTTGAGCCCTCATATTGTACATTGTACCTTATAAATCCTTAGGCCATCTTTACGCCTGCGCCTTTTTTCAGTTATTTTTAATGGTTTGGCTGCAGAAGGCGTGAGTCTCCTTCAAGCTGTGCGCCTTGTGTTTTGGACACCGTGCTGTTTGGAGTGCTACCCTAGACTCCAAGCTGAACATGTCGTAACTTTAGCTGCAGCCCACATTACGTCAGACAGAGAAAAAACACTGCAGAGCCTGGAGGGAAGTATACGTTTCCGGTGAGTGACGTTAATTACATCCTCTATTAGGTAGCAGGTTAGCTACCTAACGCTGATTAGATAGTTCTTGCTCTCTCTTAGTGTTGGCGCTCACAGCTGTGCTATGCGTTCGAGTAGTATTTGTGTCCCATCTGATCACGGCCTTAAGCTAACATAAAGAATAAAAAGTACCTACATCCATTTAGATAAAATAATTATGACAGAATCACCTTTTTTCAATCACCATCTCTTTTACCACTTTCTCCACGTGCTCTCCAGATTCAGGAAAAGTCATTTAGTCATTGTTAATCTGTGATCACTATGGTTACCTAGATACAAGGGGTAAAAAATACAACACACGCAGAAATAACAGGCTGTGACATACCGCCCCGCTCCTAAAAATGAAGGGGAAGTGACCTCCTGTCTCCCCTCCAAATCAAAGTTCGGGATGTCGGCTGGCAGCAGGAATCAGCAATCAGGAATCAGCCGTGGTCACGTGACGCAGGAGGCGGGGCTGCGTCGCCACCGGCCAGTAGCAGCGAGCGTCCGTCCAAGCAGCTCCATGGAAAATGCGAAGAGGAGACGAATAACGGTACTCTACAAAATTTATGGAGATGATCCCCGCATATAACACCGCATCTGCGTCGCGGGCGTAAATAAATGCACACGGAAACAAACGCAGAACGGTGTTTTCGGCCTCACGAAAACAAGCGGCCCACCATTGTCTGCGTAGAAATAAGAATGGCCTGGATGTGGAAGGTAAGTGGGGGTTTCTCACATACATTACCGTCACACACACAAAAAAAAAATAGAAAAAGCAGCAGACGTGGTTCATTCCACGTTAGTATGCATTTTAACAGATGTGAAACGCGAGCCGGTGGGGCAGGGATGCTCCGGTGGTAATTACCCTCCCGTGTTTTCAGTAACACGCCTCTTCGCATGCTTGGACACCGATTTATGATTCGCTCGTGCAAACGACCCTATAAAAAAAAAAGGAAATTAGGCCCTGGTCTCAGAAACATTTGTGTTAATTGCGTCTAGTCCGTTAGTGCTTCTTCCGCGCGAGCTGTGCCGTGACACGAGACCCTGAATGGCGTGTTGAGTTATTACGTGATCTGGAGTTGAAGTTTCTCCCCTGACGTCCTTGAGAGGAGCGTTAATTACTAAAGACTGAAAGTTACTGAAAGTTTCTCTCTCACACTTACGTACAGACAGTCTGTGTCTCTCTCTCTCTCTCTCTGTCTCTCTCAGTTCAGTTTATTTGAATTCAATTTGCTCTACTGGCATGAATGTTAAAATTCCCAATATAGCTTCACTTACAATAGGTGACATGATATAAAAAAGTATGATAAAGTAACAAGTAACACACACACACACAGAGCTGCCATGCGTTGCATTGTAACATCTGGTTTTGCGTCCCCATGTGGGAGCCTCCTAGTTTATCTCTCTTTGTGTGGTAGTTTGTCATCTTCTCTCTGTGGCAGAATAAAGTAAAGCAAAGTGCTGATCAATTACAACCATCAATGTCATTGATCTCAGAGTGGCGTCACGGAGGATGAGGAGGGGAGGACACACACACACACGCACACTGTGTCACTTTGTCACTTTTCCACTCACTGTACTGTAAATAAACACAACATGATGCGTCCTGTCAGTCTGTGTTCTCATGTTAACATCGGTGTTATCCCATCATCGTATATTTCAGCAGTTATTAGAAAAAAATACTGTAATACTAAATGTAGGTATACTGGAAGTTAACAGGTGGTTATGCTCACATGTGAATACCGGTATGAAGCTACTGGTTGAAGCTTTGTTGACTTTTACTAGAATAAAATAAGAATTTACAGGCACGCGTGACGACACAAACTTCTCCATCGGTGCTGCTGTGTGTTTTGGCTGCATGTTTTCATTGGTTTTAGTGGTGTCCTAGTTGTTGCTGGTGTTATTTGTCATGCTGTTTACTGTCTCCAGGTCTTTATCTACACACAGCAAAGAAACACGCTTTCATTGGGTTTTCTGTTGACTTCTGCAAACTGAGCTGCTCCCTGGTTCATATCCCATATGCCTCTACATAGAGAGATAGATAGCTATATCAAATGTGGTTTTTACTGATGATGTGTTCAGGTGTATCCTAGATGTCCTGGAGGATGTCCTAGAATGGATCAGGACATTCAGATACGTGAGACAGATTTATAGGTGAAACTTTGTTGATCCCTGAGGGGCAATTAGGTCGTTGCAGCAGAAACCGGTGTTAGGATTCAGGAGGGGAACATACAAATAGAGTAGAAGTAACATAAAAGGAAAAATAAGCAATAAAACAGAATGTAAACAATGGTGGACAGTTGGATTCACGGCCTGCTACTGAGTTCATCTTTATAACTGGTGAGAGAGGCCTGCGGGGAGAGATGCAAGCTTCCCCCTTTGTTAGCTGGTGTTTTAATTGGAGTGAGTTCATCCGTGAAGAACTGTGTCGGAGCTCGGAGAGGCCACAGTTGTCGATCTCCATCACAACTGTGGAGGATGAGTGCTCCCATCATGTTTCATCAAAGGACGGCGAAGCTGCTGTTACTTATAACTACACATGGCATTACAAGGCCAACACAGCAAGTCAAAGTTTTTGTATTGCCCTGAAGAACAGGCAGGTTCATGCGGGTGCACACACACACGCACGCACGCACGCACGCACGCACACACACACACACACACACACACACACACACACACACACACACACACACACACACACACACACACACACACAGAGACATTTGTGTGTGTTGAGAGGTGTTGGTTGAGCATTCCCCATTAAAAAATGGGGAATGCTGTGAGTGTCCCAGTTCCTGCGACTTCCTACGACAGTGAATGGCTCTCTGACTGCCCCTTGTCTGGTGTGATTGTGTTACAGCGGAGGGCCGGGCTGATAAAACCTGCCCTGCCCTGCTGCAGAGAAAGCACTGGGCGCCGGCAGGACGTTGAATGGGTCTGAGACCGCAGTTTATATTGTGCTATCAAACTCGTGCTCAGATTTCCCTTTGTGTCTTTCTCCTCTTTATCTGTTGCCCCCCCCCCCCCCGGAGTGTGAAGTTCACCTGCAATCTTCTGGAGTCCATTGTTTCGTAGATTGCTCGGTGTTGTTGTCAGGGCGGCCCGCGTTGGGAAGCATGAATTCATTTTGACTCCCAGATAGATAAATTCTTAATAGACGTTTCATCCAATACTCATCACATGCAGCTGTAATGCATTTTTCATGTCGCTTTGTTTGACTTGGGCTCATAAATATGGTGCACGTCAATGCTGGATGAAAAGTTTCAACGGAAGCCCAAATCAGAAGTCAGAGTACAGCGAGAGCTTGTCAGAATAGAGATTTACAGTGAAATACATTTTAGGTCAAATGTAAGTATTACACTTCAGGGTTTAATACTTTACTGGATCTGTGTACTTGTACTGACTGAATGACCTAAAAAGTCTTCATCACGTGCCTCGCCGTTACCGTCCATTCTTAAACCCTTTAAAGCCAACATGGTACCACTAAGCATGTGGCTGCTTTATCATGGTAATGTAACCTACATCTGTTGTGCGCACACACAGGCGCGCACACACACACACACACACACACACACACACACACAAACACACACCACCACAGAAGCCAGTGCCAGCTTATTCACGTTGGTAACCCAGGGTGATAACCTCCCTCTGGATCCGGCAGTAATCTGTACGACAGCTTTAATAAGCAGGCTAGCTTTCTGAGTCTCGTCAACATCTGGAAGGAACGGAGGCTTCATTTGATCTCGCTTCTGTGTCGCCAGCTGTGTCGACCTGGTAGTCTAATCCTAGGTGGGTTAATCTTGTACCAAGTGGGGGTTCGTACCTCCGGTTGGTAGAGGGTAAAAGCCACGGCTGGTCATTTTCTTTCTGGTTTTGTGTCTGTCCCTACTTCACCCTTGTTGAGAAAAAAAAGTAGACAAACAACAACAAAGGATGCCCTTAGCTTAAAGGGGAATTCCAGTATTTTTAAACCTGGGCTCTATTTGTACAAATTCATCATTTATAACGCAAAATAGGTACACTTTTTTTTTTTAACCAGAAACAGAAAAAGTCTCGCTCAAAGAGAAGTCTCGCTCTGAAATCTGAAAGATGAGGTGAGTTGTTGCATGAAGAGGTTAAACAAAGGTTTCTGGTTAAACAAAGGTCTATCTCTGTAGCGAGTCAGTGGCAAAAACAAGCACTTTAGTGGACGTACTTTGATCGGTGCACTTGCCCCAAAGGATTACGTTGCAGCCATTGCAACCCGTTTCGTGACTGCTGGCTGAGGCGATCTACCGGACCAACTCCAAAACTTTTTGTACCTATTTTGTGGTATAAATGATGAATTTGTACACATAGAGCCCAGGTTTAAAAATACCAGAATTCCCCTTTAATGAAAGAGGTGATATGGCAACCTACAAATTAAGTTCTGCTCTATGATAGCAGTTATGGTCAACAGCATCAAATTATATGTGATGTACAAGAAACCTCTGGAGCTCAACCCGTGTTATTACATGCATCTGCAGAAGAGCCTTCTGAAGCTGCAATGTCACATTTGAAGTCCTATTAATTCCCCCAAAACTACAGGACTGAAACATCTTCACATGTAAAGTGCGGTTATTGATCTACCATCGGTATTTGTGATATTTGAGTGAGTCGTGAAGCACGTTGGAGTTACAACATTTAGATGGAATTTGATTTAAAAGTGAAGGTTGCCTTGGTCGTCTTCTTTGTTGATCCCATTGAAAACCCCGCTCTCGATGATTTACGACAGAGGCCCTCAGCCTTTTGGGTCGTGACCCCCCAAAACAAAGTGATGCCTCCACATGACCCCTTGTTGTGGGCGTAGAAGCTCAGAAGGGTGAACTGTGAAAACAAACGGTGGTTTCAGCTTTCACTTTTCATGCTATTTTAATATATCAGCAACACATTTTTTTCAGATTTCATAAATCATTTCACAATACCCACAATTCATCTTGTTTCTCTCTCTGGTGGTTGAGCCACTGTTTCACTACACTCATCCCAGCAGTGCTATCCTCGCTTTTTGTTACTTTAACGCCCAAGTTGAGGATAATTCGCCGATGACCAGCAGACCACAGTGTTAGTGTTTTCCCCAGACCTGTCTGATCCACCGACGCCACACACTCAGCAAGACCAGTTCTACGGGGATTAAAGGGTCACACTGTATTGGGATTAAGGCTAACATCTTAGCCTCCAGTAAGATGTGAAGTCCCACTCGTAGATAAAGGACTGAGCACCAGGCTGAGTGCCATCAACACAATCTGTGGCTCCCAGACAGAGCCAGGATGGCAGATCCTTGGTGATCAGACATCATCCTTGCTCTGATAGCTCCCTGGACCGCACACTGGAGAGTTGCCTCAGTCAGAACACGATCCTGCCAAAACACTGCTGCCTGCTGCCATCAGCCTGGAGATGTCATATACTGGACGGACCTTACATTATGTATGGGTAGAGGAGAGACTAATGGTTGAGGAGACTGTAGGAGACAGCATGTGGTGTGATGGTTCTCTGTTGAATGAGTTGACAGCCTTTGTGTGCTGAGATGGGTATGCCTTGTGTGCCTGTGGTATTACTTTGTGGCAGGGCAGGAAATGTACTTTTTTCTACGGGGGCCATGAAACTGATACTGCAGGCCATTTTTCCAGGTTTTATGGTATCATTTCATCAAAACTCCTGATTAAAAAATGACAAACGGCTCCATTAATGTGGAATTACGACTCTCTGTACGTACACAATTTGCTGTGCTTCTTTTCTGTCCTGTCTTTTTTTTCCCCAGCATCGTTTCCAGCTGCCGTAATTACAAATTCTAGGGCATTTTATCAGCTTTCAGCAACATTTATACCCACAGCATCTGTTCACTTTGCTACCATAACATGAAGTAGTTACAGGGTCAGGTGACTCTTAGTCAACCGGATTCATTTGAGTGTGTTGAACCGCTGCTGGATTACATTTGGCAACGCCCACCTGCACATTGTACACTTGGCAAGGTCTCCCCTCCCACTGGCATGGGGCAATCGAAAGCCCCAGTAGGGACGGGACAGCCGAGGCCACGTCTGATAAGTTATCCCCTCTGTAGACTTTGGTGCAGTTTGGGAATAATGTCCAAATTATAGAGAATCAGTGGCACGTTAGGGTGGCGGTGAGTAGGGAGATTGTCCTTCCACTGGAGGACCTGGCTTCAAACATCTTACCTGCTTACTTGAGCAAGACACTGAATCCCTACCAGCTTTGGGTGTTGCTCTACATCAGACCCTGACCTCTGACCTCCCCGGGGAGGGGGGGGAGGGGAGGGGGGCAGGTAAAAAGAGAATTCTGCTGCACAATGCTGGCAGTATCCTGACCTGGGTGGCAACTTGTGTCTTTGTTGCTGCTCAATAAATGAATCCTCATCCAGAATTCAGCAATCCAGATCAGTGTCACAGCCCTGCTGTGTAATCCGACATGTATTATTCTCACCATCCTTCCCAGACAGTGAGGTGGCGAGATTGGGCATGGCTGAAGTCCTGCAGAGTAACGGCTGACTTTGTGCAGCTTGCCTTGAGCTCGCTTTGCTCCGCCCTTGAACCAAGCCTCTGAGTAAGCAGAAAATCCCTGTAATTGCATTAACGTTGTCCAACTGCAAGCCCGTTTCCACGCCCGCTCCCTCCAGACCGGCTTTTTAGCTCAATTTAGTGCCTCGACAAGTTATGCCTTATTTTTTTATCCCATTCCAGAAGTATGGCCGACATACAGGCCTTCTTATATTCCTGCCAAATAACGCACAATGCCGGCTTTGACATGTGGAAGGAAAGCACGTGGACGATCACTCTCTCTTTCTCGCTCTCTTACCGAAGCGTCAGGTTGTGCTGTAAAGTCAGTGATGTGCTCAGTGGTAGCCAGGTCTGGGCACAGTGGAGGGCGCTTCCTGAGGGCTCTTGACCGAGGCAGCTAATCAAAGATATCAGTGCTACTGTTATTATCCCTGATGGGAGTCTAATGGAAGCCCTGCAGTGTTGTGGGCGCCAGCACTGGGAGCTTGATTGCCTCTGTGAACTGAAGAGGTTGACAGATACAAACAGAGCCCGCCGGTTAAGTGAGGGTATTAAATAAAGTGCGGTCATTTTTTTTCTCCCTGAAATATAATCCCCCCGGTCTGCTTTTATGTTTGGTAATGCTCCCGGAACCTTCTGTTGTGGCGGTTGTGATGAAAAGGAGATGGGCATCGGTTCAGCATGCCACAGTGCTCTCTGGGTAATGTTCTGTTTATTGGGCCTGCTGTTGTTTTTGTGAGGACCTTCCACTCACTGCAGCTATTATTTGCCTAGTCACACTGTGCTGTTCGAGGTTTCACAGGCGCTTTTTTTGCGATTGTTTGCCTATGCAGATTTGTGTTTTGACTTCGTATTGATCTGTCTGACGGCTGCAGGTGGTTGCAGCATTTTTTTGTTTTCGTTGCTGACGTTTTTTGCTGCCTGCAGATGCTGCTAACCCCCCCCCACCACCAGCACCACCACCACCACCACCCCGCAGTACAGCAGCACTGCAGAGGATTTGACAGAACAGACTCTCATCAAAGTTTATTGTTATTTCCAGAATGGCCACCTGTGAGTTTGGGCTGTTTCGTGGCCTAACATTCACCTGGCTGGTGTTTTATAACGTGCTGCAGCTGTGGTATGCTGACGCTTCACGATGCAACTTCACAATCTAAGAGGATTAATGAAAAACAAAAAGCTCATTCAGAGTTGATGAATGCTTTGGTTGTGCTTGCAGTAATTTGTACTATGAAATGTATATCGCTTTAAAGATATAGTGTGTACAATCCTCTCAGATACGTTCAGACCATAAAAAGTGCAACACGTCATTTTGTGAACCAACCTGTAGACCTGGACTTTTAACCTTCAGCGATTTCTCTTCTGTGGTTCTTTCTGAGGCTTTTGTTGATCTACCGCTCAGGAACATTGCAGCACATTCCCCCGCATCCTCCTTTTCTTTTCGGATTTGACCTTTCGTTATGCTTGGCACTCATTGCCCTGCGACCTCCTGCTAACAGACATTGGAAAACGTTTTGCACTGGGAACCCTCATTACACACAAGTCAAATATGAGCTGCTTCTTCTTCTTCTTCTCAGTCCTCCTGTGGGCTGAGAAGAAAAGAGCTTTTTATGTTGAGAAAGCATTCCTCAACTCTTAAAGTAGACGGAGACAGAAATAACCTTGCCGGTTACTACAGTGCGTCTGTAACCTCAAGGTATCTTAGTCATCATCCCTCCGACGGCTGAGCTTGAAAAAGGACAGATTCCTTTTATTGCCAAGCCAATCGAAAATTCAGCGTGCATTGCTGCTTTCTGACTCTGGTAGCCTTGAGGAGGAAATTCATTGCTGGACACATTTCTTCAACAAATAACAACACAGGAAAATGTGTGTATAGTCAAGAAAAGAGGGGAATTAACAGTGTTATTTGTTTCCTGTCCTGCAAATGGTCTGTTTGTCCATCTAATCCTTGTAGATTCTCAAATGTCTATATAGTATAGTTTACACTCGTGATATGAACTAATTTCTCTGCCTGAGTCATCATGGTTTGTGTAATCACTGTCAATGAAATATTACGGAGTTATATCAGGCTAACATTGAGTTTCAGGGGAAATATCAGTTGTTAAATGCCAGTAATCCTGGCAAATTGAAATGGATTTTCTCTGGTCGATGTTTTTCTCAACAGCCAGATTCCCCACTGCCTTTGCCCTTCAACTACAAAGAGATAGAGCGACACAAGAGCAAGAGAGAGGGGCCGAGAGAGAGAGAGAGAGTAATTGGTATGTGGCACCACTATCTGTATGATGGTGTGAAGTATACCACAGCAGAACATGTGACCTCAGATGATTTTGCATTCATGCACTTACTTTTGTCTGCAGAGCTGTAGGCTGTAGCCGTGATTTGTGGCGTGACGATTGGACATGCATGGTGGATGTTTCATCAGCATAGCCTCGTCCTTGGCTTGCTAGCGCAGTCTCGTCCGCCCTGCTCCATTGGCCATACGCGGCCGTAACAGCCAGCACTTAAAAACCTCAGATGTTAGGATGTGCTAAAATGGCAGTTGCCAAAAGTAAATGGCAGAAGTCATTTAGTTGGCTGGGCAGAGTGCAGTGTCAGCCTGGAAGCAGTAGATATTATAGATGAGGGGAACAGGACACTTTTTGTTTTTTTCACCTCTTCTATTCTCTTATGAAGGTCATGTGACTAGAGAAGGTGGTCTCCATAGCCAGGCTGTCCCAGGTCTTATGCTGCGTTCCAGTCAAAGTCAGAAGGTGGAAATTCCTAGTTGGTAATTATAAACTCTGGGTGCTCCAGAGGTCCAGCTCGAGAAAAACAGGGGAGAAACATGGACACCTGCAAGATTGTCTTTGCCCAACATAAAATACTGTTCCCCATGCAGCAGCTAATGCTATGTAAGTGATATTTGACAACATGAGGTAGCTGGTGGAAGTCATTTTACATTTCAAAATCCTTTGTTTAACTATTTGTCACACAGCTGCTTTGATAGATTTAAGGTAACACAATGCTGACAAGTGAACTTAAAACAAACAAACACCCACAGACACTGTTTCATCACTCTGTGATGTTCAGTGCATTCCAGGAGTGTTGTAATTTATCTTTTTGTTGTATCCACTTTCCCTCAACCGGCCTCATCTACTTCTACTTCAGTTAGTGATTTCCTACGTTTCCCAGAATGCCTTTCAACAACCCCCAGAGAACGAGCCTTGTCTATACTGGCAGTAATTGGTCTCTCTTCCTCTTTTCTGATGGATTTCTCCTGTATGATTGTTAATCGTCGGTATAGAAGGAAGCCCTTTGATTCTGAGGGGCTGACACCAAAACCTGACGGTTACCATTTTACCATTGCTGTGTAGCTTTTACAGCCTATGCCACCATGTTGACGTGATGTCATCTAAATGCATCTTGGAAACCTCCGGGGTGAGAAATTCTGACTTTTAAAGTCCGTTTGCAATGGCAAGCCAGATATCCGCAGTGTGAATTACGGATATCTGCAACCGAATTATGACTAGTTGTAATTCCAGTTCAAGATATCTTGAATTGCCCTCAATTCAAGATATGTACATTGTACTTTTTAGATATCTTAAATTCTTAAAGTTTATCTTAAATATCTTAAAGTTTTAACTAGTCAGAATGACGTTGTAGATATTTTGAACTGGAATTATGACTAGACAAAATGATGTTGTCGATATCTCAAGCCGTTATCCCGCCACGTCAGAGCAGCCTGCAGCCCGTGCACGACAGGAGCTGTCAGCGAGAAGTACAGAGGATTTACTTTCTGCAACAAGACGCCATTGCTTCTGCTAACACAATATCCAGTGGGAAGCCTCACATGAGCAATGTCATGCACAACAATTTGGACTAGTCATAATGACGTTTGAGATATCTGCAACTATTATTTGGAGTCGTAAAAACTGAATTACAGATATCTGCAATTGTCATTTAGGATGTGTGACGAGTCAAATGTCGTTTTCAGTGACATTTGTTTGAACTAATCAGAATGACGTTCTAGATATCTTGAATAAAAATTTGGACTAGTCACAATGTAATTACGACTAGTCGAAATGACGTTAATATTTGTAATGTTAATTCCGGCTAGTCAAACTTAGCTAATAAATGTTAAAACGGCTTCCTATAGTTCCCTTGCATTTTTCTTACTCCGATATCTCTGGAACACAAGCGCTGGTTTCTGTTTTTAGCGTTCATCCTAGCACTGATGACTAGTGCAGTGTTTGTGGGTCACATTAACATGATTAACCTGAGAGAGAGCATTATCAAATGAGACGGGGGGGGGGGCCCACATCCAGGGAGAAACAATCCTTTTAAGTGCTCCGGGGGAAAGAAATCGACAGCTACGTCAATCTCTCAGCACAACAGAGAGGGGTTATAGTATCTGCGAGGACTTACAGTGGAATATAAAGCCTCGGTGTGCTTTGTTTCTGACGGGTAGGCTCACTCTTCACGCCAAGATATGCAGGTTCCCAGCCTTTGAAAGTGGCACAAACACTATCTTTCTTTTTTCTTTTCTTGGTTTGACAAATTCTTTACTTTCTCAAGTGAGTGCACATCAACCCACGCAGCGGAGCAGAGAGCCTCACCGAGCTGTCTCTGTGAACGTACAGTGATACTCTCTGCCTCTCCTAGAAGGTTTCTAGATACAGAGAGGGAAGTGAATATTGTACAATGTTTAATCCCTTATACTTCAGGGGATTATGTTCCATTTGATATCAGACATGCATTAGGAAAAATGGGCTTTGACAGCATTTCTACACGGGTGCAGTCACGCACGCATGCATGCATGAGCTCGTGTGCAATAAGCATCACTGGCATTTGCTGTTTTTCACAATGAGTTTACCCAAAATGATTTGGGGGGTGGGGGTTGATTCCTTCTTGTTGCCCCCTGTAGAGCATACACCCACATACAGACAAAGAAACAGATTCCTTTTTTGGTCCAGATTGAGATTCTCTCTGTGTAGTAATGATGCAGTATCATGCAACCAGGACAGATTAGTGTCCTGGGATTTCCTTTTCATATGTCACCGCTGATAGGGGTGACACAACTGGAGCGGTGTGCACCAAGGGCAGCAGCATATGAGGGACATTACACATGGATTTGCAGTTCCATTGAGTTATGTTGCAATAATGACAATGGATCATAGCATAGGAGTCATGCACCGCTCCCCGTTTCTGGAGTAATTGAATTGAAGTTCCATCTGCATGGCACGGACATTTAAAGCTGCGCTAGGCGAGATTTTTACTAGTAATACATCCATTTTATCAGTGTAAATCACAAAGTGGGGCTCCACCGGAGGAGAGCGGCCCACCCCCCTAACTGTATATCCGTCCTATTTGCCCAAATTAAATTCTGGTGTCTGGCCTGTACACGTCTCTGCCCACAGGAAGTGATGAATTGAAACAAAATACAAACTTCCTCCAAAACTGCAGTGAGCAAGATCTCCGTGTAGAGAAAGCTGGATTCACTAACGTGCCTTTGGTTTGAAGCATCACAGGCTGGCTGAGGTGGTAAACGGGCATGCTGTGTTTACTGATGTCACGTTAAATGAACACTGAAGTTCATGTTTTTTCAGAGCCACCTGTGTGCAAAGTGCAGACATTGATATCATTGTGAGGATTGTGAGGAATGTTTTGATCACCCAACCAAACTACTGAGAAAGACTAAGCTGGATTGTATTTGCCAAGTAAACACGACGCACAAATGTCTTGGCATATGACTGCATTAGCATCCTCAGGAAAATAGCGACACAGTAAGCCTGGTAAAGCGGCAACATCTGCTGCTGGAATCTGGGTGTGTAATGCTATGTGAAGCCGCACTAGGAGTGGATGTTTTGGCAGGGTTCTCCAAACCAGAGGATTAGACAGAAGAACTCCACAGATCGCCTGAAGATGAGAGGCAGCAGCCAGCTGAAGCGCAGCCTCCTGCCGGAGCTTTTCTGGTCCGTCTGGGTGCCACGCGACAGCTGTGTGAGGGGACTGCCCCCTCTGCTGGGCCTGGCAGGGCTCAACACACTGGAAATGAACTCTGCTGCTGCGGCGGCGCTGCTGCTGCTCATTCACTCATGCTGCTGGAAAAGCCGCATTTGTCCCTATTGCATGGAGTGAATGGGGAGTACGTTCGGAGGAGATGCTTGCATCAAATTGCTGTGCCTTTGCATTAGTTAAGCTCTAGTTCAGTTTGTTTTTGCAGTGAAATAATAAAACAGAAGAGAAAAAAATTGGTGAGATATATCAACTTTTTTTTTTTTTTTTTTGTGTGATTTTGCTTAACTTACATACAAGCAAGGCATGGAGACTAGATGTTCAAGAAGATATACATGAAACTGAATGGGAAATGGCATGCTTAAAAGCTCAAAAACAATCAATCAATACTAGAATGAAGTTATTGCAACACAAGTGGTTAATGAGAACTTACATTACCCCAGTCAAATTGAATCGTTGGTGCCCTGACATTCCAGACACTTGTATTAAATGTTTAGAGGGGAAAGGCACCCTATACCATTGTGTATGGGGGTGTCCAAAATTAAATAAATACTGGGAGAAAGTCGTTGCGAATATATCTAAGGTTGTAGGAGTAAAAGTGCCCCACCAAGCAAAGTTGTGTATACTAGGTATATACCCAGACAACTTAACAGTTAGCTCAAAACATTCAACTTTGATTGACTTTGGACTCCTGCAGGCCAGGAGAATGATAGCTCTATCTTGGAAAAAAAATGGATATACCTTCGATAAACGTGTGGATGAAGGAAATGGCATCCTGTGTGGTACTGGAAAGACTGACTTATATATCCAGAGGAAAGTGCACAATCATCTTGACTTTGTTGTGAGGTGTTGAGTCGTTACTATTTACTTTTATTCTTTTTTTGTTTGTGTGTCAATTAACTTTTGTAAGTATGTGGAACATGTGAAATGTAATGTCATTTTTTATGAGAAATGTAACTCAGTAATCATGTTTCACTTATGTCTGTATGTGTAAAAATCAATAAAAATATTGTTGAAAAAAAAAAACTTACAAGCAAAGCACAATAAGAAAAAATGACATTACATCATGAAATTTAAAAAAAATAAAAATTGTGAGATATTAAAAACCAAAGGGACGTGCATCAACAGTTCATGAGTGAAATAAATCGATAATATCCTCATGTAGTCATACACCTATATACCACAACATTTAAAATTGTATGAATTCTCTTCCACATTCAGTGTTAAAGCCATTATTTCCTTTGGGTGACTGTACTTGTCCCTAGTAGCAGAAGAGAACAGTTTGTTATCTTGCACTTGAATGACTTTCTAAGGGAGACCTTGCTTGAAGTAATGTGTCTAAACACACTCTATCAGAAGAGAGGCTCTTTGTTTACGCTCCTGTCACATCGCCCTGTAGACCAACACTGAGGTTTAAAAGAGAGGGGGAGAGAGGGGGAGACAAAGAGTGAGAGAGAAGGCTTGGTAAATATTTTCTTGAATCTCTGATTAATTGAAATTGGATTTTAACTGCTCACTGGACCGTGGTGGTGAGAATCAGGTGGCAGGATGCTAGCCTTTTTGCAATTCATATGTAATTTTCTGTTTTTTTGCCATCGGTCCCCCAGAGGCCCCTGAAAATAGCTACCAGATATGTTTTTTCATGAGCCATTTTCTTCAGGGTGAGCCTTTCATTATTTCCAAACCCATCGCGATTAAGCTTCTGGAATGAAATATAATATGGTCCTGTTGTTTACTGAGCTGAAGTGTCAGAAAACGCGGGAGACTGTATTCCTTTCACGACTGAATAGTGCCTGACGGAGGTTACATTTTGATTGGACAATATATGGGAAATAAATGGCTAATTTGCTTTGAGTTTGCTATTTATCATTCAGATGGAGGGGGGCATTACTTGTTGATCATGTTGTAATTCATTGACTTATTGCCTATTCTGTCTTCATAAAACAGGCAAATTGTCTAAGTAATGCTGAGAGATTATTTTTAAGACGACGCCCACGGTTGTAAAATAAGGAGCGGGGGAAAAAAAGCAAAGTAAAAAAAAAAAAAAATAACCTCATACTGATTCAATATCAATTCCCCACATGCTCAGTTTCTCCCGAGCCGACCGCCTCAATAAAGTCATCGCTACAAATCGTTGAGGTGGCCATCAATATCTTCCTGATGGTCCTTCCTTCTATAAGTCTATATGAAATCTAGTCACACAGGCTCGCCACAGGATGGGCTGGCCGGCCGGCCAGGGGGAGAATTATGGCTCTCCCGTGTCTTGGGTTCCAACGATCCCACACACTCTGTCTGCGAACCAAGATCGATACCCCCACAGAGTAGGGTTTTAGCGCCGGCAGAAATAGCCCCCTCAAAGCCTTTCAGTCGGTGGCGTATTAACTGAAACGTCCCTCGGCTAGGACCGTAAGTGGTGCTGCAGTTAATGGCTATCATTGTCTGATTTGATGGTCAAAAATAAGGTCATTCACACTGCGTATTGAGTTATATTCCTCAAGGAAAATTTTCTAACGTTGAGTGAAAGTGATAATGTTGAAACTGTATGGCCGCTCTTCTGCTCTTCCCCTCGGTGTAATTGGCCCCATTCCCCCCCCTTGTTGTACTTCTGCCCTAGCGCCGATGGCAGCGTCGCGTCTTACAGCTCTTCCTGTCAAACGCTCAGGAGCCGACTCCGGATTACCCTGATGGATGAGGGAGCGAGGAGAGGAGTCGTGAGCCTCCGCTAGTCTTGGAGCTCGTTGGAGGTTTCGGCACCTGCTACGCCCACGCCGAGCCCTCCAATCACCTCCAGACTTTGACACATCATTTCCTCTGTGATTTGTGGCGCCAGATTGAGGTTGAAGGAGACAAGGAAATTTTCTGTCCTCGTTCTTTTTTTGTCATGAGATCAGATGGATGGTTGGAGCTCTGCAGAGTTAGCTGTCTTTTTTTCCTCCTGAAGAACCTTTTTGCTTTATAAGGGATTGGTTTCATGCTCTGTAATGGGCTGCTGATGACCAGCTATTATAGTGCATTTTCAGAGAATGACCTGCTATTTTTTTTTGTGTGTAATGACAGTACAGGCTGCCTGTCCTTTTAGGAGAGTGACATCTATTATTGTGTGAGATGGAAAATAATTTCCTCTATGTCCTCTTTCCGCAGTTGCATGCAGGATCAAAGTCGAGACCCCTCTGTTATGATCAAACATGGGATGTAATGCCCTGAAATGATGCGTGATGTAACATACATGCAATGGGATAATTCCGTAAGGGCAGCAAATGGCCACTGTGTTTTTTCCACACACCCCCCCCCATGTTTGATATTCCTCCAACCCTTCCCTTGGGACTTTTGATGTTGGAGATCAGAGCTCGTGGTGGTGCATGCCCTTTGGCTGTCAGGCTTCGCCCATTATGCCTCGACACATCCAATCTTCTCGGCATCAGATAACTTCAAAGAATCTCCAGAAAAAATCCAGAGTTTCCCCACCCGTGTTGTCTGTCAGATTAACAGCAGGTTATTGAAGTTTCCCCCCCCCCCAAAAAAGGCTCCCACTCCACTGAGATCCATCATCATCACCTCGGGCTCCAAGATGTTCTCGTCATTCACCTGGATTTTCTTCCATCTCTCGGCCACTTCTTCTCTTCCCCTCTCACTCTCTCGGTGCATTGATCTCCGGGTCCACCCTGCCAATAGTCTCTCCTCTGCGAGACCTTTCCCCATCTTCTACCTCTTATCCATTATTCATCGCTCCCAGCTCTTCCTGCCAAGTCGTAATACCTCCTACCTCTAGCCCATCATTTCGCTGTTTAGCCACATATGAAACAATGATGCTCTGGTTGTTGCTCTATTGCCGGAGATGCCGAAACAGAAAAGTAGATTATTATATTTGTGCACAGTGGGACGGTGCCCCTAATCCCGTGGCTCCAAAGCGATGACAACTTTGCTGTTGTGTGCCAGCTCAGCTTTTTCTGGAGTATGATGGCTCAATCATATTTTAAATAGTGAAAAAGTAGAAGTTCTGTAGTTGAATGAACAGAGATTAAATGGGTTATCTAAGAGGAGGAAGGGGCGTTTTAGAGGGCCTGAGAATATTTTCTCATTAATAACATTATGGGTAATGAGAGAGAATGAGAAGAAAAAGAAATTACGATGAATCATCTGTGTTGAATAGAAAATACACTGATTGAACTTAACCCTGATGTTTTTCTTTTCTCTCTATAATAAACCAAGCCTCTTATCCACTTATCCTTCTTCCATGGACAGACATTTTTGCTCTGTCCATGTAAGGAGGATGCTCTTGTCTCTCTCAATGGGCGGCTGGAGAGTAGGATGTATCAAATCAAATCAATCACATTTATCTTTACAGCCCTTAATCACCGTTCCGGTCTCTAAGGGCTTCACAGGGCCCAACATGTGAAACAGTACATGGTTAGTACACGACATCCCCCAGCCTTGGACCCTCAACAGAGGAAGGAAAAACTCCACCCAGCATCACGATTGTATAGTTATTTTACTTAGCAAGGAGATTGGAGATTTTGATAAACAATCAAAAATGATAAATAGTATTGTTGGATTAATTTTCATTTCAAAACGTCCAATGAATTACATTTTGCAGATATGATTAAATACAACATGGAGTGGCTCATCCAAACTAAAACCCTTTCCTCCCACGATACCCGGATAGCAAAGAAATGCCGGCCCGATCGCGGCCCAGTTTTCACATGCCGAGTCAGCTTTAGTTCGCCCGACACCGGAACCCGGAGATGGCCTGACTTCATTTTGAATGACTGTCCAGAATCAGGCCGAGAACATCGGCCCAGTTCCGTCTGCCGAATCCAAGCCGATTCTGCCGACGCCGAACCAGAATAGGCCCGATTTAAGATTATATACTCAGATAGCAAAGAAATGCCGGTCCAGTTGCGGCCCAGTTCTCACCTGCCGAGTCAGCCGGAGATGGCCCGACCTTGTTTTGAATGACGGCCCAATTCCGTTTGCCGAATCCAAGCCGATTCTGAACCAGAATAACCCCAGAACAGGCCCGATTTAAGATTATATACTATTCCCTTTCCATCCTCACTGAATTCTTTAATTCCCTGTAAATAGTCTAAAATAACTAATTGTCAAAATTTTCTAAAATATATAACACAGTTTAACAAACATTTACATTCATACAACAATATATTGTATAAAGCCCAAAAAGCCCAAATATTCGATAATGAAAAGTTGTGGTATTGATTGACAGCAAACACTGCAATTGCACCATTCTAATATTTATTATAAACAATTGCAAGAATATTGAATATATACACACATATATATGTATATATAAAAATTCTAATTATATATATGTATATATAATAATTCTAATTCTAATAATTAATAATTCATTCTCTTCTTCTCACTGGTCTTTCCTCTCTTGCCTACCTTCCGCCATCTCTTAATGTATTTCTCGATCTCCTCATCCACTGCCTTCACACAAAGAGAAAGAGTCAAGGGAAGGAAGTGAGAGACTAGACAGACAGATAGACCCATACACCCACTAGAGATGAACAAACTTAACAGTAACGCACAAGTAGAGTCTGCACACCATGATAGCCACCTGCTGGTCGGAGTATAGCAACCACAAATATGAGAAAATCTCTTTAAAAAAGGTTCAAAATCAAGTTTTACAGCACCAAATTATAATTATCCGTTTTTTTCATATTTATTCTGTGGCTTTGGCGGCTAACAGAAACATCTGAAAATGATCTTTCTAAAAACTAGCGGTTAAATTAAATAAAATTAGCGGTCGCTTCTACCAGATTTATTTTTTAAAAGATTTGAGTGCAACAACAGTAAAATCAACAGCAATTTTGTTAGTTAAACTACACAAACCTATGATGGTGATGTTACTCACCTGGAATTACTATTTCGTAGGCTGAAGGATTGCAGCAGCAGAGTCAAAACGCTAAGTGAAAACTGAAGCTCGAGCCCTCTACTCAACCAGATACGTTTCATAGTGTTGCTAGGCAAAAAATATAGTCACCTGCCGAATATTGACCAGATCTGGTCCAAATTCAGACATCATGATCTGGGCCATATCCGGCAAGCTACAATCGGGCCAGACTCTTTCCGTGACAATAAACCAGCATTCACCCAAGCCCTCCACTGCCGGAGTCGGCGCAGCTCTGGCACAGCTGACAGCAGCCGATTCTGACACTCAGCCGATTGTGCCGTCAGTGAAGTGGGCGCTGGCCCGAGTCTCATTGCTAGCTGGGTAGTTTCTCTGGTCTCCAACGTGGTTAGAAGAAGAAAGCTTTTGCTTAATCACTATTTTACATTAATTGGAAAGAAGAGACGAAGAGCAGGTGGACAAACATATGTGCATACACCTTTTTGCCAGATTTTTCAACATCTGGTTTGTCTTCACTGCACCGTGGGAGGCAATAATTGGGAAAATGTACCTTTTGTTAACAGGTTGTGTCTGCAGGCGTGGTAGTCAGCCAGTGTTGGTGGTGTTTACCACCATACTGCCACGATATGACTGCAGCATTACTCCTTCACTCTCCCCACTCCTCCAACCTTACATTCAGACAGAACAGGAAAAAACAACTAGAGGCTGCGAAGGTAACAGAAGGAGGAAATGTACTCTAGGCAGCATGAACTTAGGTGATGAGGGGTTCAGTGGAGGTGAAGTTTTCCCCCTTGAGCAAGAAATGTACTGATGCAGTAAAGCGAAACCAATGAGGCTTGAGCAGGATCGTATCAAGACACCTGCGGGTATGCAGGTGCCCCCCTCCACGCCTAATATTTACAGCAGAAAGGTGACATATTGGAGGTCCTCAGCTCTTGGGCAAGAGCTGATTGTGTTTCTAAACGTACAGTTGGCCTCAACAGACTTCAGTAGACATGGTTTTCTGTCTGCTGCTTTTGACTGGGAAGTGATCGTTGGGCTACTGATACAGCTTATTGGTTTAGCTTCTTAGCTTGTTAGCTAGCTAACCATAGTATCTGGTCATCACTGTCTTAGAGAAGAATCTAGTAGAATCTAGCTAACATATCTAGTAGAATCTAGCTAACATCTAGTAGAATCTAGCTAACATCTAGTAGAATCTAGTAGAGTAGTAGAATCTAGCTAACATATCGAGTAGAATCTAGAATCTAGTCACAAGTTAACATTGGTTGCTTTGGTAAATTAGCCTGCTGGCTAGTTAGCTAGAGACACGTTTCCTGTGCCACCGTAGTTTAGTCTATTTCAGGTATCGCTCTTTTTCTAGCCTGGTTGTTGTATTTTTAGTCATTATTTGCAGCCACTGGACCTGCTGCTGCCATGATGGTGTCGTGATGGTGCCGTGATGGTTGCTGGCAGATTTCTGGAGCAGCTGCAAAGCCTCTATTTCGCTGCTTAAGTGATGTGATGTGAGTGAAGTGCCCTGGTGTCGCCACAGTATCCTCCGTCTCAGTCTTTCTCTCTTGCCGTCCCTCCACAGAGGAAGTCGCTGATTGCCACCAGCCTGATCGTGGCGGTGTCCCTCTTTGTGGTGGTGGTCAACTACTCGGAGAAGCCCTACTTCCTCCTGCAGCCGGTGTTTGGCCAGACGTTCAGCAGCCACTGGATGTTCTCCAAGCAGCCGCACAAGGCCTTCAAACCACACCTGGGCTACGTCAGCATCCCCAAACAAGAGGTGAGGCACACATATATGTACACAAACATACATACCCACCCACTCAAACCATTATATCTCAAATGGTTTTCACACATTTGTACACACACATTTGGTAATATTTCACTTGCGGATGTTGGATCTCAAATAGTCTTGGACTTCATATGACGGCGTTCTCATTTTCACAATGAGCCTTTAGACATTTCTCATATTAGAATGAGCATCCAGACTTATGTAATATACAGGAAAACCTTTTCTTTTCCGATAAAGGCATTTTTTATAACCCTCTATTAGCATTAAGTTGCCATCACACTGTTTCACCTTGGTGCTAAAAATGTATTCAAATGCGTTCACACAAAAGCAGTTCCCCCTAATGGATTTTCTTTATTCATTATATCAGATTTTCTGTGATGGGTTTGGAAAAAGCATGTCTGATGTCTCTGGTGTGCATTATTTCTTTGTAATTCCAAACAGCCATGTCCGTATTCTTCTGCCTTCAAACAGCTCTGCGCTGTATATTCCCCACACAATTTATGGAAATTGAAATATCAAAGCCTTTTAATTCCCAGCACATCAAAATGTAAAACCAGAGCTGCATGTTTGTTGTTTGGGGAGGGAGACAGTGAAAATTGAAATTGTACTCATAGTGTTGGATATTGGATAGTCACACAGGAAATATCGCACAGTTTGCAACACAGAGACGTAACATTTCCAGCTGACAGAGAATGAGCATTGGCGTGTCGTCGTGGTCTCGCCAGACACGCGGCGGTACATCGAGACCCAGGGTCGCGCTGGTCGCCCTTAATGAGAAGTGGATGCCTTATAATCTGCAGGCTGGTATAGGCAGATTAATGCAGAGCATCATCCTCTTCCTCCGGAGAGATTCAGCCTCACAACACGGGCCCAGAGGCAATCACACATTACACCAATCTCTACGTCTGCACCTCCTTCTGGGTCCAGACAAGCCCTGCTTAAATCACTCTGCCCTCCCCCCATGGAGATGCATGGAAATCATATGAAAGACTGGCAGCGACGGCAAGAAGTAGACCTCTTTTCGGTTCAAGTTCCCTATCAGTGAGTTCTCTGTGGCAAATCAGAAAGGGCAGTGATTGGCCTGAAGGTGAACATCGACTGCGTTCTGCATGCTTCCCAAATTCCTTGACGAGGGGTGGACAGGAGTGGCGGCGTGCCGGTCAAGGTGATGCCCTTGTGTCAGGTGTCGTAAGCGATTATGTCCAGAGTGAGAGCCGGCTGTGTGAGTTGTCAACTGTTGTTAAGCGTGTAAGCAACACCTGAAGAAGCGGTGATATTTTCTGCAGGACGGCGAGTCAGTCTGGCTCGATCCGCGGTGAGGTGTCGTTTGAACTGCTCCCTCTCCGGCATGTATAATGCAGAACCCAGTGGCGTGTGAATGGTCGGCCTTACTCTCCTGATTTGACGGAGTCTGTCTCTAGGTGTGATGAATTGTTCCCACTCTATTTTTCAGGACAAATAGAATACATTTGTCTTGTGACACTCCTCTGGCGGCTTTTGCTTTAGTGCCTCACAGAGAGACAGAAACTCAATATTTAGACTTGAAATGTGGAATTTGGGCCTTTTGAAATGTAAACCATTGCAGAAAAATGGGAAAGTACTTTCATTTCTGGATTGCTTTGGTGATAAATTTAATGAGAAATCTGACAGCCAGATTGTTCAAAACGACCTCATGATATTAGAAAAACACTGAGCGGATCTTGATAACTTAAAACAGTTCTTCAGCTGCTTCCATTTAGTCTCTCTGAGTTGGCATTTCACAAGTAAATTGCATTTGTACTTTAATACAGTATGTTTGACATTTGCAAGGCATTTGGAACTGCTTGGTGGTCTAGTGCATTTTTCAAAGCTGGACTAACTAAAGCTAATCAATGGATATCTGCCCAGAAGGACTTTTGAGTCCCAGGAGTCTTCTTACATGGCCACTTGGCATGTTAATGTCATAATTATGACTTATTAATAAATGGTGTTTGGAGCGTTTTAATGAACGTCAAGGTTAAGCGCACACCCCAGTGCTCTAAATTAATGATGACTCCTTGGCGTTAAGCCCACTTTTTTAAATAACCTACTTTATGTTTCAACACGTTGATGCATTAAAATCTGAGGCTTCGGAGCATTTGGTGAGATTCTGTGCTTGTTAGCGAGGGCCAAAATGATCGGGATTATAAAACTGCACTCTATTTGCGATTAGTGCACGCCACACAGCACCGCCACGAACACGAACCTTAGACATGAAAATAACATTTTATTGATTTATAGGAAGAAGTAGTCAAAGAAGCTGGTAACTATTCCTGTCCTGCACAAGAAAAAACAAGGGTTCTGCTTAGTTTCTGTCTTTTGGAAGCAGGTTCAGAGTGTTCCTGACAAACCAAGAACCATTCTGTCTCTGAAAGATGTACCGTCAAAAAGATCATGGTCCCGAGTCGTCCTTGTTCAGTAGGTGCTGCTGTCTACACCAGATCCTGCAGGCACGCACATCACTCCAACTGCTTCCTCTTTTTACACTTCAACTTTTAAACTTTTAAATGCACCATTTAAAAGCCATTGCAGGAGTTTAAACCGTTTATATGTCCTATATTTACCAGACAATCAAAAGAATGATTCCATCTCTCCATGGTCACCTCTCAGTCATACAGATCCATCATGGACTGGTACGTGAACATTTCTATTTCTAGTTTCATTTAATTTACATGTAATTACATTCCTGAGGTCGATTTGCGATCTCATTTCCCTGTACAGAGCTAGCTATAAATACAACTTGTATTAATGGTAGGCGTTGCTATGTGAGAGCACTGCTTTTTGTTGCATGCTGGAGGAAGTTTCAAAATCAAATTCAAGTTCATGTTTCATGTTTAATGTATTATATAATATGTACATATCAATATTTGATGTATGTACAAATGTACAAAATAAGTAAACATAACCATATCAATGATGTATGGTTTATATGGAGGATATGTATTTGATTTACCATTTTGTATATGCAGCTATAATGCATCTAAAACCATTCAGCTGCAGACTTGTGGACCCGAGCCCCTGGCTGGCGAGGCCCCTGGCTGGCGAGGCCCCTGGCTGGCGAGGCCCCTGGCTGGCGAGGCCCCTGGCTGGGGGAAAATGAAAACAGAAGTTGTTTAACGTTAGATTTAACGTCAAGCTAATTTCTGGTTCAGCAATTTTGCCTTCAAAATAAATACACAGAAACTGACACTTTTGAGAATAAGAATTTGAATATGTTTGGGTACACAGCAGTACGATAACCTTGTGAACATGTAATAGATCTGTGGATTATATGTTACAATGGTGATGAAACTGAGTCATTTCAGTGGTTTTCTTTCTCCCTCAACACAAAACACCCCCACTGTGTTTATGTGAACAATTATTTTGAAAACAACAAATTTTTCTCGCTGCTTTAATGTACAAAAATGAGCCGGTATCAGTATCAGTCAACTTCAAAGTAAAAGACGAGGTCCTGGATCACAGTGTGTCATCTGATCCTCTTCGTTTTTGTTTCATATTCCGTTGTGCAGAATTAATGTTGATCTGTCCAGCGTGTCTTCTCTGTCTTTGCCAGCTGCAAAAGTGTAGCATTATTTGCGCCCGGCCCAGCGGGTTTCCACCCAGCAGGAGGCCTCGCCGGCCAGGAGCTGCAGGGGGAACATTTCTCATTACAACAGAACCATCGTGGACGTAAATGGAGGTCTTGTGTGTGTTGCTGCCTTGTTGCTGACATGCTGCTGACGCGACTATGCAGCGCCCTGTTATTCTTTTAGATTGTCATTGCCCTGACGTTAGACATTTTGAAGTATGCCTGGAGGTGTGGCTCATACACCATAACAACAGTGGCGGCTGGTGAAAAATATTCTTGGTGGGGCTGTGACAATACATTTCTCTGCCTAGTCCAGTATAAGAATTCAAATCAACAGTCAGACGAATACAATTCAACAATAATGATTTAATCTCCTTCTTAAAATCACCAGTTTCACAGATAAAGTAAATGAACCATTTTCAGCTGTATAAGGCTCCATCCATGCTTTAGAAAGGAAGGGTATCAAATACAATACAATATTCTAGTTCCTGAGAGAACTTTACAGCAAGGGTATGATCAGCTATACAATCTATACAAATCAACAGTGTGTGTGTGTGAGTGAATGAGTGAGAGAAAGAAGGGTATGTTTGTGTTTCTAAGGTGAGTGTAATATGATGAGTGAGTGGAGGGGATGGACAGTTCGTATTTGTACAGGAACTTTGCTCGTCTGTCTTTCTGAGTGGCAAATTCCTCAATGACTCTGGTGTTGAAATCAGGGATGTCCCGTGTTAGTTTTTTCTCTATGGAGAGCATAGCCAGAGCGTTGAGGCGATCTTGTGCCATACTATTCCTAAGGAAAGTTTTTATCCTGTTTAAAGTTGAGAAGCACCTCTCTGACTCTGACGTTGTCATTGGTGTGGTGATGAGGATGTTGAGAAGATTTACAGTTTCTGTGAATGTATCTTGAAGGTTATTTTCCATCAAAACCTGAAAGAGAGCCAGTGCACCACTGCAACTCTGGAACTCCTCATTACTGTAGATCAGGGACAGCTCTGTTTTAAGTCTGGCCTTGTCCAGTGAGGGATAGGCTTCCACCGTGGTATCCAGTGCTGAATCTGGGAACTTCCTGTTGTGTTGTGGGAACAAGTCTCCTTGCAGCAGAGTGGCACTGACCAGGTGTTTGGTGAAGGAAAACCTCTCCTTGGCATGGCACATAATGGTGTCACATACCTATGACATATGTAATTTAAAAAAAGGTAAGAATTAGGTTTTCACATTTTATTTTAAACAATAGGCTATAATCAGTTTTTCCAGAACAGCTATAATTGTGTAATGAGCCATTATGGCTTACTCTGTATATTCATATCATAACATGACAATATATATTTCAGTCAGTAGCACTATTTCAAATGGCCAGTGTGGTGATAATAACTTCTATCCACTCGGTGGCAGCTGCAAGTGCTTACCTCCAGTGCCAAATGGTATTGCCTGTCTTCTCCCAATGTCCTCCGTTTCTTTGTGGGTGGCTCCTGTCCAAGTCCCCTGTACTCCTGATCCTCAACTAGAGAAGGAACAACCTCCCTGATAATACAGAGACAATACAAAAGTTTCAGAAGTCATTTCTGAAAATTGGCTAATATATAAGTGTATATAAGATGTATCTTACCTGATAGCCTGCATGCTGTCGATGAATCTCTGGATGATTCCTGAGATGTATACAGAATCGATGTTTCTCTTCTGCAGCTGGTTATACAGCATGTCCACATGTGGCATTATTTTGTGGAAGAGGGCCAGGAAAAAACAGGAAGCGTCATCTTCCAGCATTCTCACATAGCCGCCAGCCTCTCTCTTCGTAGGGCAGTCAAATTCATCTCTGTTCCGGATTGTCTCAAAACACTTCACCAGATCAGCCTTGTGTTCATACACTGTGTTACCGGCGCGACTGTTGAAGTTCCAACGTGTTGCCGATGCACTTGGAAGACGATGCGCCACCACCTCATCAAGCACTGCGGTTCTCTTGCATGACTTGGTAAAAAAGGAAGAAAATCCCCCGATATCGGAAAAAAAGTGACTGATCCGTGGGATGTGGGATGTTGCTTGTTGCATTACTAGGTTTAACTGGTGGGCATAACAGTGAACGTAGTAAGCATTTCCATAGATGTCCTGGACCTTACGCTGAACTCCTCCATTGGCACCCCTCATCACTGATGCCCCATCATAGGCCTGGGCGATCAGCTTGTTTTCTTGTCCCTCGGGAAGGATGGTGCGCAGCCTTTCCAATAAGGCACCGGCGATTGCGTCCGCGCTGGCGTTGGAGAGCTTAATAAACTCAAAAAAACGCTCCTGGACATTATGGGTTCCGTCGATGTATCTTAGTACCAGGACTAACTGGCAGTGTGTGGAAATGTCGGTAGTTTCATCAGCTTGGATGGCTAAAAAGTCCGCTGTTTTTACTTCATCCAAGATTTTTTCTCTCAGAATTGCCAGCATACAGTCCAGTAGCTCGTTTTGTACCGTCTTTGAGGTGCCTCTAAAGACGGTTGCATTTTCAAGGTGATCGTTCAAGTCCCGGTCAATGGATGCCATTAGGTCGACTAAACCTCTGAAAATGCCGGGGTTTTCAGAAGTATCCCTTTCATCATGCCCGCGCAATGCCAGTTCAAAAGCACCACAAAACTTAATACAGTCAATGAGTTTAGATAAAATATGACGATTGTTATTGGCCTCCTCATTGTGCCTTCTTACCGCAACGCGGTGTCCGTCATCCAGCTGCGCTGCTATGCTAATCTTTCCGAGCACAGCTAGCTTGACGCAATTTTCCATATGAACTCTTGATCGTTCATGCTTCTTGATGCGTTCGGAGAGGTGCTTCAAGTCGGTTTGTCCTGACTGTGTCCACGTTAAATCACATTTGTCATTTTTAAAAAGAATGCAGGGAAAACAGAAAAGTGCATTGGCTATTCCACAGCCTGTCAGCCAAGACTTGCGCATAAACCAACTCCTGCAAAAACGTTTTTTCTCCTTGGTCTGCTGGCTGATGATAAGGTTGGGTTTGTTGGGTCCCAGCTCCTTAACCCGGATTTTCTCCTCCATTGTCCTTCTTGCAAACGGGTAGATAAATAAGGATCTCACCGAATTCGGTGGAAGCTGCACCTTGCTCGTTGAGTTCGCCATCATCCCGCTGACTGACCGCGCCGCACTAGAGCGCGCACAAGCCTTTTTTTTAACCAAGAATTTCGCGGTATTTTCTGCTGCGAGGGCGATATTTTCAGCGCCCCAAGACCATTTATTTCTGCGACACTGATTGGCCATATATTTATTAATTTGCCCTGGCAACTGTACACGATTGGCTATTTCGCTGCACTGCTGGGGCGCTCTGACCAGCGCCCCATGACAGAAACGATACGAGTCTGTCTGTGGAAATTCACTGGTGAATGAATGTCAGTAGGTGGGAAATGTAGTTTATATAATTCATATTGCATGTAGGCACACACTAGTGGGTAAAACCGACATTTATAACTGAATTTGTAAAAATATATTTTACATTTTTCCCCCCTCTTTTCAGGGAGGGCGCCCCCTATGGGCCGGCCGCCACTGCATAACAACCCAGCCATCAGGGACACTTAGGCCAAATCCCAATCCTTATTTGTACCCCTATGGCTTCGGCTTGGCCCTACCCCTTGGCCCTCGCTACCGAGGGCCAAGGGGTAGGGCCAGAAAATATCTCCCTAAGTATTGGGATCGCACTTCGACGCTGATACGTCATCGATAAGCAGACGGGACGAGTTTGTTGTCGGAGATTACTATGGCAACAATGGTATTATCACAGTGACATTTGCCGTTCATCTGATGGAGATAGAAAAGCATGGACGCTCACGATTCGTTCACAACTTATACGTTTCACGCTACCAATCTATCAAACAAGTCATCAAATAAAAAAGACCACTGCTTCATTACCAGTCCACTTCATGACAGAATAGCGTTAGCGGTGCTCTGTAGTCTAGCAAGCCGCTCCTAACGTTACCCTGCCAGTCTGCACTGATATTAGAGGAGCCGTAACAAGTGCAGCAACTTCGCTGCTGGACTTTAGTTATATTTCATCATATACCATCAAAGGGGGAAATGCGACATGTAAATATGTCAAAATGCGGGACTGTCATGCACAAATCAGCCTAAAACAATGTTGTAACGTAACTCTAACGAAGTAGAGACATCGGCATATTAGCGATTTTTTTGTTATGCTTTTTATAAAGAAACGGTCCATAATACATTGAAACGACATTAAACTAAGATAATACCACGGTTGGAATATTTTTTAACTCTTTATTAACGAAGAAAATACTACATTTGTGGTTCACTTCGGATGGTAGCGTAGCGGTCCCCATGATCTTCCTGTTACTTCCAGAGATTCGCAGGGCATTCTGGGTAGCCCTTGGTTTGAAGTGTGCCTCTGAAAAATCTCCGTTTGAAGGGTTACAAACCCCTTCGGCTTGGCCCTCCGCCTTCGAAAATAGAGTATTGGGACAGCCCTACCCCTTCACGTGAACGCGCAAAACGGAGGGGTAGGGCCAAGGGGTACGGTTTAGGGGTGTATTGGGATTGGCCCTTAGTATTGATTAGTTTTTTCTTTAACCCTTAAAAAAAATAGACTGAGCTCGCATGCTCTTTTTTTTTACATTGACATACATTCAAGCAGTTAGGGGTTAAGTGCCTTGCCCGAGAGCACCTCGACAGTGTGATTCCAGTCACGAGCCTGGCTCTCTAACCTGCTGGTCTGCTTCTGAGTGAAGCCACAGGCGGTTAACTGAACCTGCATCTAGCCAGCCGGTGTTCCCCACAGAGCCCAGCCAATCTATATGTGCCGAGAGGCGTGATGGAGTTATGAGCCGGGCCGAGGGGAGCGGGTGCTAATGGACGAGGCGCTGACAGCTCAAGGCTGCAGTGATGTGTGTCTCAACCACCCAGTAAATGGAGAGGTACGAGCCCGGGCCCAAAGATCATTTCTTAACCCACGATTGAATCCTATAGGGGAGCAAGTGCAATACATGTGCCACAGCGTTATGCCTCTGGAAAAATCAGCATCGTTTTTGTGTTGCCAACTTTCCAAGCTAGCGGTTCAGCTCATGCACAGCTAAGACTGATGATATAGGATGCATGGGGTTGATCAGGAACCCTAGAAAGCCCCAGTCCTGTAGCTGTAATAAAGATTGTTGGGTGCAATCTGTTGGTGCACTAAATCTCTTTTATTTGTTGATTGAGTGCAGAACATTCAAGAAGGGGTTTTGCAGGGCGGTTGTGTGTCATGCTGGCTGAACAGTGCACCGTACTGCAGCACAGAGGCTCTTTCTATTCAACCAGTGACATCAGCTTTATTCTCCTTTTACACAAATGATCAAGCAGGGCTTAGTCGTGACACCAGGCCTTTTCTTTCTTTCTTTTCTACCTTTCTCTTGCATCCATTCACATAAGAAAGTTTAATCTCATCAAAACAAACCAAGCATATTAGCTTCAATTACGAAAACCTCCCATTCCAGAGTCGGGGGGGGCCCCTCCCTCCCCCGGCAGAGCTTAGCTAACAGCAATTATTGAAGGTTCATTACAAATCCCTTCGCTTCAGTAAAGTGTAGACAAATTACACAACTTCCTTGTTTTTCTGTGTTGCGTAGCTGCAGCGAGACTCTTCATCATGTGGAGAATGAAACTTGATTGGTCTGTCGTGACCATACTGTAACCTCGCCGGGCCCACATTCAATTAACTTAATGTTAGTTCGGAGTGCGGTGGCATTAATCTTAGGAAATAAATGAAAATGATACGGGGCCATAAAACCCTGATGAATATCTTTACACATAATTACCAAATGCGTCTGACTTCATATGACAATCATCCAGCCGAGACATCACTGGAACAACACCATGGAGAAAAATCTAAATCTAAATCTAAAAATGACCACAGACTGAATGAATTACTGTCCTTTAAAGATGACCATGATCTGTTTGAATTTTGTTGGAGCACGCATTTTGTAAGTCATGTTCCCTTTTCTCATATTATCTCATATGGTCATTTTGGAACAAATAAGTGAGATTTTTACTGTAGAAAATTAAATAATATATTGAGGGGTTGATAGGGATGTTGACCAATCACTCAATGATTCAACCGCTCACCGATTCAGTGTGATGAGTGACGACTAATGAGCCTCGTTTTCAAGCCAAGAAAGCAAAATGTTGCAAAATGTTCTGTTGGATCTCTACTCTCATTGGCTAGCTTACTTGTCCCTGTTTTGAAAAAATGTGCCTGTATTATCATTATTATCATTATTATCATTTTTTTTTTAACTCTTTTTTTATTGAATATCAAGAAAATACAATATATATCTGGTACACAGTAAATGTGTTTTCATGTGCCGTACAAAGTGTTATGCCAAATATAAGTATATGAAAATTAAATGAACATAATCAAAAGTACAAAAAATAAATACATTAAAATGCACTCCCTTTTTTTTTGTTATAAGATTTAAGGCAGTTAGATTACTTAACACCTTTAACTCTTAAATGTTGGGCAACAGGGTGGCGTGGTGAGTAGGAGGACTCACTTAGTCCTCCTATTTAGTTCATGCGCTGAATCCCTACCAGCTCCAGGGGTGATGTTGTGTTGTTCTGTAACTGACCCTTAAGGCCCTAAGAAGAGAGTTTCCCTACAGGGATCAATACAGCATCACATTGTCACTGTTAGACCGAATCCCAATTCATCCCAATATTATCTTAGTTTAATGTCGTTTCAATGTATTATAGACCGTTTCTTTATAACAAGCATAACAAAAAATCACTAGTATGCCGATGTCTACTTCGCTAGTTAACGTTACAACATTGTTTTTAGGCTGATTTGTGCATGACAGTCCCGCATTTTGACATATTTCCATGTCGCATTTCCCCCTTTGATGGCATATGACTCCGGAATATAACTGAAGTCCATCAGCGAAGTTGCTGCTCTTGTTACAGCTCCTCTAATATCAGTGCAGACTACAGAGCACCGCTAATGCTATTCTGTCATGAAGTGGTCTGGTAATGAAGCAGTAGTCTTTTTTATTTGATGACTTGTTTGATCGATTAGTAGCGTGAAAAGTATAAATTGTGAACGAATCGCGAGCGTCCATGCTTTTCTATCTCCATCAGATGAACGGCAAATGTCACTGTGATAATACCATTATTGCCATAGTAATCTCCGATAACAAACTCGTCCCGTCTGTTTATGTAAACGTCATCGATGACGTATCAGGGTCTTGAAGGGTTGTCCCATTTCTTAGGGAGAGATTTCTACCACTACCCCCCCTACTCTGTTCCGAGGGCCAAGCCGAAGGGCCAAGCCGAAGCCGTAGGGGTGAAAATGAGAAGTGGGATTCAGCCTTAACGTCTCCTCTCTCCCCTCCAGCCCCTGAAGCTGCACTGTGAGCTCTGCAGCATCGTGTCCAGCTCCGGCCAGATGCTGGGGCAGGCCGCCGGGCCTGCAGATCGACCGCTCCTCCTGCATCTGGAGGATGAACAACGCGCCCACCCGGGGCTTTGAGCAGGACGTGGGCCGGCGCACCACCCTGAGGGTCGTCTCCCACACCAGCGTCCCCCTGCTGCTGCAGAAGCCCCAGTACTTCTTCGGCCAGGCCAACGACACCGTCTACGTGGTGTGGGGGCCGCTGCGCAACATGAGGAAGGACGGCAAGGGCATCGTGTACAACATGCTGCGACAGGCGGTGGAGAACTACCCGCAGGCGCGCATCTACGTCACCACGGAGGACAGAATGAACTACTGCGACATGGTCTTCAAGAAGGAGACGGGGAAAGACAGGTGAGTCGGTGCCCGCTCACCTTGTCTCTCTGCATTTGTTTTGCAAAGCGTCACCAGGTTCCACGGCTGACCTCAAGTTTTAGCGTGTTACCCTGACATTCTCTGTTCTGCTCTCTGGTGTAATATTGATCCTGGTTGACCTTATCGATGCTGATGGTCTGTCCGATGCCTCAGAGCCTCCCCTTTCATGAAGTGTTATCAAAGTGAGTTACTTAGCTTTCCCCCCTGAAGAGGCCTCTACACTTCACTGGAGGCCATTTCCAAAGAGATGCTTTGATGAGAAGCCTCAGATGCATGCGCCGGTCGGGTTGTAGACATCAGCCAAATGCTGGTCTGGGGAAAATCCGGTTAATGAGGTAGCATGATTCTGGCAGCCTTTCTAAACACCCTAGTTGCAGCTGGCATCACAACTCCACTGACAGCGTCCTGGCACGTCCTCCCACCGCACAAGAAAAATGGGGGAGTTATTCAAGCCACAGATTCATGTAGGATGACTTGGAAAGTTTCAGGAGAATTTGTTTGGCAAAGGATCATCATCATAAATTGTTTGTCGGAGACACTTGGCAAGTGAAACGTGTTCAAATCGCACCGTGTAATTTAAAGATTATGTAGCTCCGCCTACATACACTGGCCTATTTTATAATCCGTCCCCCGAAGAGAGTTGCAGGTTAATGACGATGAGAAGCAGGCTCCAGGCCCGCCATTGTCGAGAATGAACCTCATCTCTCAGCCCCGGCCTCTCCCACATGTCGTCAAGACCTCTCTTAACTTTTTAAGAGGATTAACATGTTCAGTAATAGGCGTTGCATCCATCCCATTTCAGCTCCATTGTCTAGTTCTTATTCAAGGCGGCGGGGTTAACACCGAGTTTCATGTACAGCATGAACATGTTCAGCCTGGCTCGGCTGTTCTGGAGGCCCACGAAGCCCAGATAGAGATGTGGGATTAGGAGAGGGATGCTCGGGGAGGAGAATCTCATTACAGGACGTGATGCTCCGGGGTGTGATGCGGCGCTTCAGTCACCACTGATTGGTAACAGAGAGCCAGCGTGAGGTGTAACAATGAATCCCGGCTAATGAAAAAGTGATGAGTGCTGAGAGGTCTGTGCTGTCTGTCGGTTTCCTTGTCTGTCATTGTTTGCGTACGTCCACATCTCACCTTGCGTGCCGTCCAGTATCGACAGGTAATTCGTGTCCATGGTAACAGTCATTTAAATCTCACATGAGGGAGGGAGGGAGGGGAGTTACCGGGATCATTATGTGATTATGTGTGCTACCAATGTCTCTACTTTCAACAATCGGAGTTAAAACAGTTTTCCTTGTGTGTGTGTGTTCACCGGGTTACTGTCAGCACTTGCTGCGTGGCGCTGGGGATAATCATCGGCTTTGCCGGGGATGGAACGGTGATCGAACACAGCTCTAATTATCCAGATTGCCGTGAGCAGCGTAGGCGACGTGCTGCCTCAGCTCCTGCCTGCTGATCAGGCGGAACGTCACGGCGGCTGGCTGGCTTGCCGGCTTGCCGGTCGGCCGCCTGGCTCTCGCCCAGTAATTTAAAGCAAGGCATAAGGATCTGTCAGGAAACTCATTTCTGCTGCTCAGAAATAGCTTGATTGAATGGGGAGGGAGGTGGGGGCAGAGGAGATGAGTCTCTGAGAGGGTTAAGATGATCTAAACAACTCCTACTCAAGACCAAGACCAAAATAGACAATAACTGTACATGTTTTCCCAAATACAAAACTGATGCATGAGGATGAAGAGAGCTGTTGATCTGTACCGTACTCTTCAACATCCAGCTGGTCAATGCAGTTTGAGGACATACATACATTTCTACAGGTGAAATCCTTTAAATTTGATGTAGTGCTGAGGGAGAAAATACTCACTTTTTAATACTTTTAAATCGGCAGGAAAAGGTTGAGTCAACATCCAATAGATGCCGAGACCAAGAGACCGAGACGAGACCGAGACATCAAAAACCTGGACTAGAGTCCTGCAGCCCTGGATCTGAGTTCCCAAGACAGCCACTTAAAAGCGTGACTCAAGAGTTTTATGTAATTGTACAACAATGGCTGGAAGTGGTATGGGCTCAACCTATCCGTTATCAGCGCTGCCTGCTGCGCAGCAGTCATTGGCTGTCGGGCTGTATCGGCCCGGCCCCGTTAGCATCGCTAGATAACGGGCCTTACGGCGACAGAACACTTAAATCACGCTGTCACATTACAGCACTGCCACCTGGGCCCGCCTGACCCGGGTCCCTGCTTCCCAGCCAGCTACTCCTTCACAGCGGAGTGTGTGTGTGTGTGTGTGTGTGTGTGTGTGTGTGTGTGTGTGTGTGTGTGTGTGTGTTTACGTGTGTGCAGGTATGTGTGTCTGACACCCTCCCTGTGTTTTTGACAGTGTGCGATAGTGTGGACGTTTCTATTTGTCCCTGTGAGTTTGTGTCTCTTCCTTTCTGTGTGTTTTTTTTTTCTACTTTCCGTTGCTGAGCTGCAGCGTTACTCCCTTATAACCTTACAAGCTTCCTTACAAAGTTCCCTACCGCCTTAATTAAGGCCTTTCCTGATTCCTACTAAGTGACAGACAGAGACAGGAAGCAAAATGGATGTTTCAGCTGCAATTTTTCCATGGCGGGTGAGTCAGTTTAATCATAGATGGGCTTAATAGCAGATGTTCTTCTCACTTGGGCGTCCAAATATGTATGTGAGTTGTTTTTTTTAATCTATTTTTATTCTGGTGAACGTCACGGTTGTGTAATCGTGCTTCCTAATCTCCACACGTCCTACCTCATATGAGTGTGACTATCCCTGCAGTCCTTAAAATAGCGGTGGTTTAAAGGGGAACACCGCTAAATTTACTCCCATGGTCTAACAGATCCCATTCGCTATCCGACAACTTTCTGACAAAGCCAGGCGCCGCCGAGCCGAGCCTCGGTCTTGCGATGTTGTCAGGTGTAGAGAGTGAAGTGGGAAGAGAGCATCCGAAGGGACTGTCTGGAGATGCAGGTGTATTTTCCAGTGCAAAACTGACAATGCTGCTTCAGAATAAAGTTCACTTGGTACATAAACAATCAATAAAACATCGCGGTTGTCTACAAATTCAGTGTCTGTTCTCCGGATTTCCCTCGTGACACAACGTTTTGAGTGTTGGCTCTCTGGTTTTGGCTTTAGGAGAGAGTCAACTGGACTAACATATATTCTTGAAGCTGCACCAGAGGGCAGGACGCTCTTCTCTGCTGCAGCGCCAGTTTGTGGTCGAGGCTCCTACGACGGCTTTAAAGTGAGTGATGTTCCAGACACAGGAGGTACAAATTGCTCCCAGACCCTCTCAAGATTCAAAAGTGTGAATATAACAAAGTGTACAATTCACTGAACTTAGTTGATGCAATCTCCGTCCTGACGTGATCGAGAGCAGCCAGCGGCTTCAATGTCAGAGGACTCCACCAGTGCGGAGTCTTTTGTTTAGTGCGGTACGTGACTGTATCTGTAATTGCTTTGTGTTTTGGATGTCAAGAGAAGGAGAAACTGTAGATAGCGGGGAGTCGTATAGCGAGCTTGTTTAGGACACGAGCGAGGCGAGGCTAGCAGCGGCGCCACAGAACTGTAATTTCATGCTTATCACGACGGGCCGCTAAAGAGGGATGAGAGAACAGTGGGATTCATTGTGTTTCTCACCACATGAAGCTGAGATTCTTCCTTCTACGGGGGCTGTAAGTACGTCGCTCTCAGCCCAAACGGAGAATTCGTCACCGGGCGAGCGTGTAATGACATTACATTTCTGTGCTGAATGCTTGTAATTTCTGTGAAATTAACTTATTAAATGAAGCCGGGGGAGAAACTCGACCAAAATAACCCCCGTTGCTCTGGCTCTGCTGTCGGCGGGTCAGAACCAGTCAAATTGGAAGAACAAAGAAGTCGTCAGAGTGTCGCCGGTCAGAGCGGGAGGAGGTCAGCGGCCAGCCATTTCCTGTGTTCTTATGACCCCATCGGAGAGAAATGAGGCGATCGCCGGAGTGAGAGAAGCAAATGTCACCCGAAGGCGACGTGCAGCGTTCCTTAAAGCACCGTTTGCGTTTGTGCCGTAATGACATAATGACTCTCCGAGGATGTCAGAGAAACTATTAGCAGGGAAGGACGGCGGAGCGGCTGTCGGATTTCCATTTGGAATGTGGCAAAAATCCTTTTATCCTTCGCTGTTAAATCTGTTGCAACCTGGGATGTGGAGGCTTTTATTCCCAAAGGCTGGATATCCATGTTTCTGCAAATCCATCAGTAGTTCTAGATTATAGACGATCACTAACAGCAAAGATCTTAAAACTGATAATTCATGTTTTTACAAAATTAATAAATGGACTGTACTTATATCGCACTTTTCTAGTCTTCTCCAACCACTTTACACTACATTCACATTCACCCACTGAAGGTGCAGCTTCGGGAGCAATTTGGGGTTCAGCATCTTGCCCAAGGACACTTAGACATGCGGACTGGAGGAGCCAGGGATCGAACCGCCGATCTTCTGATTAGCGGACGACCTGCTCTACCTCCTGAGCCACAGCCGCCCCTTTCTTTCTCTCATGTCACTGTTTTTCAAATGCCTCGTTTTGAAAGAGAAACCTCTTTACATGCAGGAGGCAGGGGTCTGTTCTCTATAACATTTATGAGCAACGTGGCTCTGCAGCAGAGTGGATTCTAATGAAATCACGCCGGGGTGGCAGAACTCTTTACCAGCAACACAGGTAGACACGGTGGTCAGCCTGGAGCCACAAAAGTAGTAAATGCATTTTCTGTCCTGCTTTGCTGTGACCAATTGAATAAGCTGGACTGGGCACAGAGCTCCAAACACACACCTGCACCACTACAGACCCAACTCCATCTAATAAGCCTTATTGGATCAAACCTGTTTGGCTCTAGAAGAATAAAACTCTAAATAGATGAAATAGCCTCATAACACAAAGCCCCATTGTCTCAGTGTGTAGTATCAGTGTCCCAATAGAATATAAAGTAGGCAAATAAAAAAAAAACAGTAGAAACAACAAGAATGATAAAAATAAAATGATAAAAGCAATGAAATAGAATCGATATAAACAAGGGGTTATGTAAGACAATACGAGAAAGAGAAGATGCAGAAATACACTGAAATATGTGCAGAGGTAAAAATAGATGTTTCATTTGTGCAGTAAATATGAGTAGATATAGAAGTATATGTAGGTGTGTATATAGACACGTGTTATATATTTGTATTAATACAGGTTGTGAAATATCCAGCCTGAAATAGTGGGGAACTTTATAAATGATTGAACACCAGTGAGGAAGCAGGTATGTGGATTTACAGCAGGCCTGCAGATGGCCGCGCACATGTGCAGAAAGCGCCTCGTGGTGTAGACCGGCCTCGTAAAAAGCGGTAAACGGTAAACGGCACGCCCCGGTGTGTTCGCGGGAGCCGGGAGTCGGCGGTGAAAGTGAAAAGCCCGAGAGAGCATAAAATGACTGTTTCACAGGTGTAGATACGCTGTAAAGTTTTACCACCTCCCCCTACTCTTCACCGGTCTCGTTCCCCAAGCCGCCGGTTGACATTTTAAGTGCGGCAAGTGCAGAATCTTAAGAGCGTGGAGGGGGCGGGGTCAGCCGACTCTCCTCCGCAGGTCTCGCCGATCCTCAAACACAAACCGACTGGAATAACCTGCCCTCTGATGTTTGGCTTGGCGAGGGACCGAGTCTTCCAATTACAGCTCTCGGTGCTCACTGTATCCATACGATGCAAGATGTGCAGCAATGGCGGCTGATTCTGAACATTCATTCTCTAATGTGGTGTAATGCACTTTACTGCTGATGGATCCCCCATCAAGTGTTCAGAGACAGGAGGAGGTGCAGCTGCGCAGCATCAGCCGTAATGCGTTCTGTCAGCGATGCGCATGTTCTGTCGTGCGTTCAGCTCCAAAGTGGATGTGAACTCGTCACTTCAGATTATAGTTGTAGGACGCCGTGTGAAAAGGGAAGGCAATCACCTCTTGGCAGCTGTATTAAAATCCGCTTGTAAAATTGTCAAGCCGTCATCGTCATCTCCGCCTCGCTCTCAAAGACTTTCCCAGCCGGCAACAAATAATAACTCAGTCATCGGCTCCACAAACACAAGCTTTCGGATTCTTTCAAATCGGGAACGTTTTCAAATTTCTTAAAACACGTTGACACACAAATCATAAGTAAGCCCAATGAGAATGTTGTTGTTGTTTTTTTGGGTTTTTTTCCCCTCTCGTGCCGCTGCAGGGCTGTGTGAAATGAGATGGTTTACTTTCTGGTCAGCTTCCAGTGCAGCTCCCGAGGATTTGGGGGCTTTCAAGTCTCAGTAATGTGGATGCTTGCCTCCGGAAAAACAGTTTTACCATCATTTGTATCTAGTATCAGTTACTTGATGCTCATTGCTCGGTATCTAAAACCCACAGATAATTGCATCCTCTGAAATTAGACTGTTTTGTAAATGATGGACTCAAGACATCCAATAATCGAGATATCTGTTTTTGGAATGAACCTCTCCATGTCCATGTATATGTAGAAATGTGTACTGTTTATATATGGAGACAAAGACTAATATGTATCTGGATGCATCACACGTTAAAGAATAATCACTCCATTATTCTGCCTCTCACACCTTCTAATGGTCTGATTTGTGTGCAGCATCGTCATCTTTCATCTTCGCGTCACGAGCATGAAAATGTGGAAGTGTTCTGCACATTAAGGTCATAACACGTTTCCTCGTGAGCCTCCATAAATCTTCTGTACTGTAAGAGGACCTGGCGTGGCTTAAGAGCAGTCGGCAGAGCTTAATGGTTCTATGGTTATTGGACTTCTGCATGGGATTACTCCCTCTTGTTAAGCTCTCCAAGGTGCAGCGCTGGAGGAGGGGGAGGCTGCTCTAAATAATTCAGCGCTACAACTGGGATTAATTGATTATTGAGCTTCAAATCGATGGTAATCAGGAGCCCTGTGTGTAATTCTGGATGTTAGGTCTTTGTCTTGAGCCCGGTCCCCAGAGAAATCGCTCATGTTGGTTCTCGTCTGTTTTGCTAATCCTTGGTTTTTACTCCCCGTGGTCTCAGACCGGCGTGCCGCGAGCATGTTGAATAGGCTACCGAGCTCTGAGTGCCACTCAGCTCAGACTCTTTGTTCTTCTTTGCACTGCAACATTTTGTAGTTACCAAAACCTTTTCAAACTCTCTCCTCTTCAAACTCCCTACTCAAATTAGAGTCTCTTCTAGCATAAAGGACTCTTGTTTACTTTGGTGAAGTGCATCAAGATCTTGACCTGCTTGGTTGATAATGATGCTTTTATCGGGGCTATTTTTAACGGTCTTTGTCAACAAGGACAGCTAAAAGTCCACGAAGGCTGTTAATGGATTGATTAGTAGATTGATTAATGAATCACCTATGAAACTCAGACATCTCTATGTTATAGTGGCCCAACCAGCATGGCTCCAAATTGACGTATATGGTTCCCTCAGGAGCCAGTAGCTGTTATAATAATACTAGAGACCAAAGATTAATTTAAATGTTTGAATTTTGTTTTTATTCTCTTACGTTACTTGTTTCATCAAGTCTGCAGAAGCTGCAGGAGCCTGACTTGAACTGCGGCTGACTTCTGATCAGAGAATCAGGGAGTTTGAAGGTTGAAGGTCCGAGCTTGAAGGTTAGTTGAAGTCTGAGGCAGAAAACAAGTGCAATTGGGGGGGAAATCCAGTCGGACCGTTCAAGATCACAGCCAGATAACAACAACAGCACGTCGAACGATTCACATTAACTTCAGGGAATTAGTTTGTTCAATTGACTTTAAACTGAAATAAAGTGGAATGTTGATGCTGTTATTGAGATCTACAGTCAGAAGAGGGAAAGTGAACAGTAAATAACAATCCCAATCCTCAACCAGCATGAGCTGCTTCATGTTGCGTTGCATTGTGTAGAGCAGTCGGGCTTCAGTGGAGCGGGGGAGGCTTTTATTATTTTACTGCTGCTTTATCATGGTAATACAATTTTTTAGAGTAGGTCTGTAAAAAAATCAAGCCTGGCCTTTCTGCTGAACAACGGTGCTACTTGACACATCTCTTTTGGCTTTGTCCTCTTGTATGATTTCTGGTCAAAGATATTTGAAATGTTTCCTAAGGTCTTTGAGAACGCTCCTGCAGTTGAAGAGCGAGTGGCTTTGATGCTTGGAATGGTTGCAGCCGGAAAAAAAAAGAAATCCTCCTCCTGGCCTGGAGATCACCCACTCCTCCCGGCTTTCAGAAAATGGCTCAATGAAAGGACTGTGACAATACAGATGGAGAGAACACGCTTTCATAGGTCTTTCACAGCAAGTTCACTAAAATATCCATAAATGATCAGAGAAAATACAACTGTAAATGTTTAATATATGTATAATGGCTTAATTTGTATTGTCGTTGCGTTTTTTACATTTTTATTATTATTATTTTGTGGGTTGTTTGTGTGAATGTGCACTTTTCATAAATCTTAAAACTTGAAAATAAAAAAACGGTGCTGTGGTTGTTGACAGATGACAGGTGGATTGTGGGAAGGTTGCTGGTTGACAACACAGCTGCAGTGGCACAGCTGGCCGGCCCACTCATACCTGAAGCTGAAGAGCCCAGCAGTGCAGACGTGATCACCCTGTATTGATCATCCTGTTAACTATCTGCTGCTTTCAGGTGCCAATATCGGCTTTTTGGCTTTCATTCTGTAAAACCTGCAATTGGATTTAGTTGTTCCATTGTGTTTTTTGTAAATTGATTCTTCATTTAAAGGCCTAATGTTTTCTGTTGAGGTGCAGCGGGTCACCCTGCCTTAAGGGACCGCTAACCCAGAAGAACTATTTTATTTGTGAGTTTCAATGGAGAGTTTTACTGTCACATGGTCTTTCCCACCCTGTCTGAATACTTTGAAAATGACCATGAAAATGGTCAAATTTAAAGATAATAAATATTGGCAACTCCAGTGAGAAAATATTGATATCAGCATGAACCCATGTCTGTCGAACCCAAGTAGGGTTGCGCTCGGGATGAGCTAAATGCCTGGAGTGTAAAACAGGCTCAGTGTGATACAAGGTTGTTCACTAATGGGGCTTTGTCTTCTCCAATGAGAATCAAAGTTAACACACCACGTGGAAACATCCATCCAGTGGAAATTCACCATGAGGTGTCACTGGACTGAGTCGGTTGTGGGTAGTTGGTGAATCAACTATGAGTTTTTGACTTTCACTCACTTGTGAGTCGTCTGAGAGCCGTCGGTCGAATACATGGAAGTGATATTACAACATCACACACGTCATTTTCCTCCTCTGGTGAAAGAAGAGAACTCCTGTACCCCGGGGCAAATGAAAAGTAGGAATCTCATGTCTTTATTCTGTCAGCCTCAGACGGCGGATGTTTTTGCTAGTTAATGGCAGCAGAGTTTTATAGAGCTCTATTTTTAGAGCTAATGGTGATGAATTATCACAGCTATATCCAGAACTGTAATTAATCTAATCTATGAGTTATGAATGGTAACGATAAGAACAAGGTACTCTAAATGACATGCTCATACACTCTTTTTGGTCGTGCGGGGGGGGGGGGGGGGGGGGGGGTGACACACAACTAAGGCACATTCCACTTTTTCATCTCCCAAAAAAAAAATGGATTAGGACGTAAGAGAGATGTCTTCGCCTCGCGGGCCGCCGCTCACCAGGCTGCTACCAATTTAATGAGAGAAAACCGCTGAGTGGTGGTGGGCATGAAGCGTCAGATCCTTCTCCCTCTCTGAGAGAATTATTAAAGTGCTGGGTGCCGGGCAGAGACTGGGAGATCAGTGGAGGGCCTCATGCATATCACCGTGTGGGAAAGGACCGCCTATAAGACATAAACATACAGGAAGGGGGAGGGGTGTGTGTGTGTGTGTGTGTGGGGGGGGGGGGGGGTTGGCTCTGGCCATTTAGCGCCATCTGGTCGGGCGTTTGGATGTTTCTTTTTTTGCGAACACGACAGGGGAACAAACGCTGGACTCCTGTCAGAGCGCTGAGTGTGGAGAGTTAGGATGATGGATGTTCTCCACATGCAGAGTGTCAGCGAACACGGGAGCTTGGCTCATGCTACCAGCACAGGGAGCCTTCAGGAGGCAGCAGCAGCATCAGCAGCAGCACCGGGCCTGGATTTACTTTCATCTTCATATATTTATTTTAAAAAAAAAAACGAATGTCCAGAATGAGACGAAGACTTTGATATCTTTTATGTCTGTTTCTCAGTTAAAGCTGCATGAAGCCTTTTAACATCAATAACTAATTGCCATAGTCATTTTGAGGCATTAGTATAATAATGGTAAACACACAGACCATCGCTAGCAAGTAATATTACAAAATATATAATATATAGTACAAAAGGTATTGATGACAGAGCCTGATAACAGATATCTCATCAGCAGCATGTTGTAGGGGATACTGCATGACATGTTAGGATCCACCATTTTGCTTTCTCTCTCTCCTCAGTGACCCTTTGCCTCTCTCTCTCTCCATCCCTCCCATTTTGGCAGGACTGTGGTATCTTCATCACATCATTACAGGCTCCTCTCCCTCCTCTCCCTCGTCTCCCTCCTCTCCCCATCGTCGGTGAAATGGAGTCCAATTTGACAACAATGGCTCACTGTAAGCTCACTGTACCCAGGATTAGCTCTTCGTCAGATCAATGTCACGACTGGCTCTTGGCTGGGACGTTTAGAGCCTCTTCCTCCCCCAACGCTGCTCTGTCCTCTCACACCGCCCACACTGACACATGCTTTAAGGGGACAACAAGGCCGTTTGCTCGCAGGAGACAAGGCAGGGAACAGAGGGACAGTAGAGGGAGTAGGACAACGGGAGGGATGGAGAGAGAGAGAGAGAGGCAAAGGGTCACTGAGGAGAGAGAGAAGGCAAAATGGTGGATGGAGGCGGCGTCCTTGTGCGGGCGTGGAAAGTCTGAAAAGGTATTGAAAATGATTTTCTTAATTTCCAGGCCTGAAAAGAAAATGGAAAATATGAGACAAATGTGATTGAAACTAGTTCCACGTTTCCATGCTAAAGAGATGATGATTGGTTGGCTGAGATGGACTCACCGTCCACTCTGACCCTTCAGTCAAGGCTTCACGCTCCCTGTCAGCTCAGTGATGCTTCACCGGGCTGAACCAAAGCTATCTGCTAATGAAGCTGAAACATGATGCCTCAGTAACATGGCCATTCAATATGTCTTATTGTACATTGTTTTCTGTAACATTACTTCTTCAAATGTTTACCATCGCCTCAGATGGGAAAAAGTCTCCCTGTGGAGTCTGGATGTTTAGGGTCTGGGGGGAGAACCCTGGAGAGGGGATGGAAACAGGGAGTGAAGATGTGATCAGAGAGAGGTGAGATGAAGAGCTCTGTTTTCCTGAGTCAATGGCGTAGTCCAACACAGCGTGAGTTCACAGGCTTCTGATGCCTGGTCATGTTGGAGACGGGCGTGGCCTCAGCCGCGACCAATCGCATCACCTCTTTTCCTTCCTTTTAAAAGCAGTGACAGTAACAGAATCAGTAAACCTTTAATGAAGGCACCTCGTGGTGCTTAGTGACGTTGGATGGATCATTCACACCACAGCCACGTGTTCATAGTTCATAGTTCAAATGTTGTGTATTTTTCCTGCTTGATGGATTTATATCCAAGTCAAATTGGGCAACACATCATCCACAGAATGGGTTGGTAAGCTTTTGAACAGGATCCGTCCAAAAATACAACAGAACATGCCTGAGCTTTGGACGTAGTCGGACACAGCACAGACCCCGGTAATCCTTGCCACCAAAATTGCCCTGCACCGCTCGATCGTCGCCGACGCGCCCCCTGCTGCGCCTCTCCTCCCACTTCGGTGCAGTCAGGTTCGCGGTGAGTCACCAAAATACCAAACTGGCTGTGGAGGACAAAAACTCTGTGTGCATCCGATGAAAAGCCCCAGCATCCATTACGACCACCTCGAAAATACAGACCTGAAAAAGGGTCACTGGAGAGAGAGAGAGAGGGTTCAGACAGATGGAGACCGATAAGAGAAAGTTACAAAAAACCAAAATCTCTCAGAGTTTTGTCTTCGTTTTGTCCCAGGGGCTTCAAGCTGCTTCAGACACAACATGTTGTTCCTCTATGCAGAAGTTGCTCATGGGCAAAGGCAGCAACTCATCTCCTCACCTACTACTGTGTTAAGTTGACAAAGACCACGAGAGACCGTCAGAGAGAGAGAGCTGTTGTTGACGTTGCAGGGCTTCTACAGCCGTCATTAAAAAGGAATTGTGTTTCCCCAGGTCGGCTGTGTGGTGCTTATCCAGCCCAACAATATACCACCGAGGCTCTACCTGAGTGGCAATTTCTTTGAGGCAGAAGAGAAAAAGAGAGAGATAAAGAGGGAGATGGATGGTTGATATAATGACGACCCTCCTCGGAGAGAGCAAAGAGGCTCGGTGTGGCCTGATGAAAGGCTGCCTCCAGACTGTCTCTGAAATAACTGACTTGATGGAGAGTGGATGACTGGGATCAGCAGGACAAAGCACCGGAGGGTTCTGCACTGCTCTGATTGGACGGCCATGTTATATGTATGAAGTTCAGTATTGATCTGCCATGTTAACACGGCGTGGTTATACAGCATGCGGGGGTTTAGTTGATTTCCACGCAAAAGTACAGAGATGCTTCTCAGTAGAGTCGAGCTGAAATCCACTAAGCGGTTTTGACAGGTGTCATATCGTATCGGCGCACAGGCTTTTATCAACCACGGTTCGTCCTGTTCGTCAACGCGGCGTTGTTGCACGCGTGGATAGCCCCCCCCCCCCCCCCCCCCGCCGTGAATGTCAAGTGCAAGTCATTGAGCAGAGTAGGAGGTGGAGGAGTCTGAGTGATCCCGGGCAGCTCTCCACCACTCCTTAGCCTCTGGCACTCGGCAGGTAAAGTACAACAAGCTCTAGCTCAGTCAGACTTAGGGGATTATTTACTTAGACCCTGTTCAGAGTGTCTGACTTAATTTCACAGCCTTCATCTCCCGGCCCCGCTAGCGCAGCGGCGCGCTAGCACGTCAGTCCCAATCACTCCTGCCTCGCTTGTCTCAGGTTCGCATCAGAGGCAGAAAGAAAAAGGAGTTTTCAGAGTTTTTTGTTTGAAGGCTGTTTTTTTTGTTTTTTTTACCTCCATCCAGCCTCTACACTGTTTATTAAGCTCCATTTTTCAACGAAGAGAGACTCCACCACGTCTTTAAGTAAAAGCGCTGTTTAACAAAACAAGCAAATTGCCGTCTCTCTGTCCTCGGGCTCCAAGTGTTGTTTTGCTGTGCGCTAAAGCAGATTCACACAACGCGACCTCGTCTCCCATGGAAATTGGCCTCGCAATAACAACGGCAGCTCTGCATGGCTGTCCCTTTATACCACCCGTAGCACGCTGCTGACCTTGAGTCTGTCCATGCCTCTCTCCAGCATCTCCACTTCCAGACATCTGCTTTGAAATGTTATTTACCAGGCCAGCAGATCCACCCTTATATATTCAGCAAGCCTGTTTTTTGCCCCAGGACATTCAGCATGTGGTGCTTGTGTGTGTGTGTGTGTGTGTGTGTGTGCGTGTGTGTGCTCAGTGTCTGACTGTTAGAGTGGCAAATGGCTAATGAATAATGCAGGGTAATGGTGATGTGTTGACAGCTCTGATGGCGGAGAGCTGCCGAGCTGTGTATCAGTGATAATGCGCCGTTTCCCTTCTGTGCTGCTCCGCTCCCTTATTACAACAAATTGGCTTTTTTTATTTTTTGGCGGGTTCACCTCCCCGCAACCCCGGTGTTTGCGCATGTGCGTGCGTTGAGCTGCCCACGAGAAGACCCCGCAGGTGTCAACCCTCCTCATTTCACAGTAATCAGATCTGAAATACTTTGGTTTAAGTGTCTTAATGTGCTCTCACTCAGGTTGAGCCTCTTTCTGCCGTTTGCTAGTCTTTATTGGTGATTGCTAAAACTTAACAGTGATCCAACCTCTAGCCAGTTCAGGAAAGATTTAACATTTGCTGTTCTGAACACCCCGGTGTCAGGCGGGTCTGCACAGGAAGTGATGCATTTCACATTTCTGGCAGCAGCACTTTGTTTGCAACAAACTGGGTAGCTAGCATGAGCAGCGCTAGCCACCGTGGCTGAACACACGAAGAGACTACTTTTTTTTCTTTGCCACCTACAAGAAACTCAACAGGAAATTCAAGGAAAAAAGATACTGGCCACACTGTTTGATTGACAGGTTGATCAAACACCACATCAAGGAGCGCTGGGCACCAAAGATGATGAACGTCAAAAAAAAGAAAAAGACTCAATAACCACTTTAAACTACACACAGCATCACAGGTACTTCCTCTCAGCAGTACCGCCACCTCCCCAGAGACCTCAACACCTCCTGGTTATCCACCAGTATTAGATGCATCCGTCTTATCAGCTGTAGGAGGAAAAGATGAAGCAACGCGGCAACAGGCAGCAAGGTGTCCTAGTAGTGAGAGAGTTTCATGCTGATGTGTTCTTGAGCAAGACCCTGACCCCCCCCACCCCTCTCTGGATCAGCCCGAAGTGCCATAGCAACGTTGAGTAAATGTAAATGCATCGTCTCCGCGTTCGACCCCCTTGCATATAATGATGCATGTTTTTTGCATAGTATTTGCAGCGACGTGGGGAAGCGCCTGACTATTTCAGTACATGGTGCTGTGTGCGTGTGTGTGTGTGTGTGTGTGTGTGTGTGTTAGCTAATGATGTTGTTGTGATTTCTCTGCCACTCGTTGACCTCGTGTGTTCTGGATGCTGAATATAGTTTGTCGACGTGACGGATATAGATGGTTGTGATGCGTATGAATGCGATAGCTGTGACTCCTGCGACCCCCGATGAAGAAGTCGGAGGGATTCTGGCGCCGACTGGCCTGATGGTGGCGCTGTCATTAAAGGGGAACATGTCAAACTTTGAGAGGCCGTAGCTGCTACACCTCTGGTCTGATTTCGATGAAACTTGATTGGACGATGCAGCTTGTTACTGACGACGTGTTTTCCCGGCGAGCTCTTCAATAATGCAGGATGTGTGTTTTTCTTCACCGTCAGCCAAACTTCAAAATCTGTTCTGAAGGGTGAATGTTGCACATCACCCGAAAACACACAACCTGCGCCAGTCTTTAACGGGTGATGTCCACAACGCCAAGTCAGCCTTCACATGGTTAGATGGAGAATGAGAAGAAAACTTTAAGAAACGTGTCTGAAAACTGCCTTTATATTTATGCATTTACATTCAGATTTCCACTTTCGATTTGTAGCTGAGGCTCTCATCCAGGCTGACCTACAAAATGTGCATCCGCAGAACCGTCTTAATTCCCAGACCACCGACATTTCAAGCAACGGAGAATAAAGAGCAGGAGGGTCAGAGTCTCGGCTCCCCTGAAAATAGATGTGTTTATTTTTTTACTGCAAATGAAATGTGCAACTAGAAAAGAGCTTCTCTTTCTGTGTTTGCAGGATCCAGTCGGGCTCCTACCTCAGCACCGGCTGGTTCACGCTCATCCTCGCCATGGACATGTGCAAAGAGATCCATATCTACGGCATGATAAACGACACCTACTGCAAGTAAGACGACCCGCCATGAAAAATACACACCTTCCCCCTCAGAAACGCAGAAAACTAGATTCACATTCACGGGAGCAGCCAGTCGTTCCCTCCCGCCCCGTTGGAATACACTTTCAATGCCACAGTTTGAATTTAATGGCTGAATTTTCTATGCAGAAATCCATATTGGGCTTCCTGTGTCGTGAATACCATTATGCTTTCCCTGCCTAGAAATCCCAGCAGGGTCTCCGGCGCAGAATCTCTCGTCGCTGCGGGCGGCTGGACTGCAGCACCCTATTCCTCCTCTCCTCTCCAAGTTTTATTTGCGCATCGGCCCGGCGTCGGCGTCTCCCTGACTCTGGGGGGAGAGTGATTACCGTCTGGCTGCGAGGCCGCGGGAGGGGTGACAAAACGAGATGTTGCCGCTCGGGGGCTCGGGCCGCTCGTTGCTCTCTCGCCGTCTTGACCCCGACGGCTCCCCTAAAATCAAACACTTTTACCCAACGCGGGGTGGAAATCCTTCGCCTTTTATCCTTTATATCCGCGTTCCCCCCCCGTGCACAGCGGGAGATAAGAAAAGAAAAAAAAACGAAGCTCCGGAGAGATCACAGAGAGGAGCGATAATAATTCAAGCAACATGGGGGGGATTTTATGATTCAGGTGGTTAAGGGGGCGACGTTCTCTCCCTGCGCTTCCTTCCCTCGTTTTATTCCTTCCTGTGAGAGACAACAGGATATTGTGTTTCGGCGAGTTTTTCAGCGGGTGATTTAGAGTCGTACAAGATGCTGTAGGCGGCGGAGTGCGTCGGCACAACAAGAGGCCATCTTGTGTACAATATTCTGAGGGGTCAGGCAGAGCCGACCCCGGTGAAGGAGATCCAACAGGTGCTGAAATTGAATTTCTTTGTTAACGCCGACACGGAGACGACACAGAGATGACACGGAGACGAGGAGCCGCAGCCACAAGTCTCTTTGTGGCTGGCGGTGGTGACGGCTGCTTCTCCTCCTTTTGTGTTCAGCCTCCAGATGAAATTGTTACACAAGCCGTCCCCTCGCGAAGCTGTCACGCGTTGGACGATAACGGAGGCGAGCGGATCTGTTTCTGTCTTCATTGCCGCCTCTCGTTCTCTCAAAGGGTTCAGAGGGAGCAAACTGTAAATACGCTGCGACTCGGGCTGATGTGCTTCAACTCAGAATGGCTTCAAGTGAGATGGAGTACAAGATGAATTCTCAGCTCATCCGTGTGTCTGACTTATAGAACTTATAGAGATTTATTGACATGTCGGGTTAAAAAGCAGCAGTATATGAATGACCTCTCCCCCTCTCTCTCTCTCTCTCTCTCTCCCCACCAGGACGGAGGGTTACAGGAAAGTTCCCTACCACTACTATGAGGCAGGCAGCCGGGACGAGTGCGCCGAGTACCTCCTCCACGAGAGCGCCCCCTACGGCGGGCACCGCTTCATCACGGAGAAGGCCGTGTTCGGCCAAGTGGGCCAAGACTCACGCCATCAAGTTCTTCAACCCCGCCTGGCAGCTGTCGTGACCCCGGCCGGACCGATCAGGAAGCGCCGCGTCATCATCATCCAGGGACTAGCAGAATCTCACACTTGACAGAAAGCGCGTTCACCCTCACGCGGTCTGAAAATGTGCAGATGTCCGTTTCTGCACATTTTCACATCCATATCCGTTCGTTTCTGTTTTTAGCTTGAGGGTTGCTTGTCCAGTCCTCATTGGTTAACGTCCAGGAAGTACACCCTCTCCGGGGCTTTGGAGGTGGAGCCGCCAGCAACCAGGCAGTTCCTGATTTGACAATGTAGCCGCTCAGTCGAACAAACCTGCCTGTGAAGTTGTGGGCAACCTGGAAGGCAACGAGCAACCTCTAGCTGTCTGAACATCTTGTTTTTCTTCTCCTGAATTCGAGAGCTGAAAAGCTCAAATTGGCCTCAAATTGACAAATTTATCCATTTGCTGCTCTGTGAGTCCAGCAAAGGACGGCTTGAGGACTAAATACATAAAGGACAGAACATGAAGAAGTTAATGGTGCGTCAACTTGCAGTGACCTCACCGATCTGCAAGAACTATTTTTATTGCAAAGGCTAAATGTAAGAGATATAAAAAGCGTTGGATAAAAGCTGGAGACACTGAACAGTTCGTCGTATCGCTATTGACGTCTGACAAGCTCCCCTGCTCTGTTTGCTCTGCGTGTCTGTTGCCTGTCGAGCTGTAATTAATCTATAATAAGTATCATTCAGGCCTTCTTCTTTGACTGAGGGAATATTGGAGGCAGATTCTCTGTCAGTTTCAATTTACTTTCCTCTGTCTATCAAAGCAGCTTCAACAAACAAGGTCGTCTGAAAAGCAGCAGAAGCAGGAGGAGATTTCAGTCAGACTTTTAATCCAAAGGGTTTGTTTTTGTGTCAGAGGTGTAAATCTGAGCATTTCCACTGCTCCCTTTGTCTTGTTATGTCGTGTGGATTCACACCATTGGAAGATGTCAGCTTTTTCTTTTTTTTTTAATGCTGTGAAACCGACGAGTGGTAACAGACACACTCTGGTTGATGTCCAGAGCGCCTTCTCTGTCCTTTATTATTCTGTACAGAGACATGTTGTTGATGTTTTGCTTGACAATGTGAGCATCGCAGCACATCGAGCAGTGTGCAATTAGAAACTCCATCCTCGGAGGATCGGAGCGGAGTCGTTCGCGACCCCGTGGAGGGAGAGATTTATGTTTGCAGTGAAACCGTTTGAAGTTAATTGCGTTCTATTATCATTTGTGCCTGCGATATACTCTGCAGTTCATTGTATATAGATAGAGTGCCCCCTCTCTCTCTCTCTCTCTCTCTCTCTCTCTCTCTCTCTCTCTCTCTCCCTCCCCCTCGTCTTCTCATTCAGTCTTGTGCCTCGATGTATAGCATATCACACATCTCCCTGTTCGTCTTCGGACGTGACGTGCATGTTTCCTGGTCCAGACCGCTGTATTCCGACTGCAGCAGTTCATTGGATGGCAGCCGGCATGGTGGCGGTGGAGGGCTGAGGCAGACTGTGACTATGACTATGACTCCCTCCCTGAAGCAACGATTAGTGTCCCGGTCAGAGACTCGGCCCAGAGAGGAGGAGGGGAAGGATTCAAAGGCTTCTAATTTGGGGCGGCTTGATGCAATGGGGGCCCTGACTGCTGTAATATACTAAAGCTCCCCGCCACCATGTCGCGCTTGAATGTTTGCTGCCTGTTCAACAACCTAAACGCTCCACTTTTAGCTATTGCTCATGTTGTCATGTGCACAGTTTTCATCGCTAGCTCTCTTTTCATCCTGTAATCCATCGGCTGCCTTCACTTCGGGAGCACCATCTCTTTGTGCTGCAGATCTTACCCTCTCTTGGCAGCCGTGGTTTCAGAGACCATTCCCCCGACCTGAACATCTCAGGTTCGGCCCCTGCAAACAGCCGGTCTGTCAACAGCTGTTTGTCCCGTCGTCACCTGCTCACGTATTGGAAATTCAACCTGGATCAGAGCATCAGCAAAATGTAAAAATGTCCTACTTGAAATTCCTCCCCGTGGGTGGAGGATGGCGCTGACACCGGCAGGGTCAGAGGTCTGGTTCCCACAGGAGCGATGCTTGCTGAAGGGGTGTGTGCGCTCTCACTGCTGCAAGCAGCTTTGGATGAAGGCGTCCACCAATCGGCATGTTGGGGGAGAAATCTGATTTTCCCTGTTTAGACAGGCATGAGGAGACGAGATCTGGGTCAGGAAGAGTTAGAAATGAGATTTGTTGTGTTCCTTGGGGAACGCAGCACTGATACTGAGGCTGTGATTTGATATAGCATTTTACATGATTAATGTACATTTTTCATGCAGCCCTCGATTGCGCAATCATCTGGCAGCTCTGTTCCAATCAGTTTTTGCCGCCACCATCCAGCCCCCTATATGATAAAGTAGAGGCATTTATTCCCACTTGATCTGATGATTAAGGTCACTGAGGTCCGTTGAGTGAACTGTAAAATACTGCATTGCATATTGGGGAAAAAAAGCACTTTGTACCTCTGAGATTTGTCCTGACTTCTTTCCCCACAGCTGATCTGGCGTCAGGCCTCGCAGACCTCTGTCCTCCATTGTTGACTTTTTACAATATTGGTTGTTTTCTGTTTGCGTTGAGGCAGTTGTTTGTGTGGGGTCGGCATTTTCCTCTACTGCTGGCTGCATGGCGCCAATGTTTTCTGCTGCTCCGGGCTGTGTAATCGCTCAATTTTTTGTCTCCTAGAATGCACTGGAAAGAATCCCCTAGTTATAGGCTCCCATGAATCACCTGCGGCGGCCCACGCAGTCGCTGTGTCAATACTTGACAACTCAATGAATAAAATCTGAACAGGGTGAAATGCAAAAACAAACGGGTGCTCCTAATTGTCGGGGACATTTTCATTTTTAAACTCGGAGGCATTGTCTAAACTTCGAAGGGAATGTTTGTCCCCACACTCCCACTGTAGCTCTGTTATCTAGAGATCCACAGCTTGAACTGATCCAGGGCTTAACCTGTTAAAACTGGGATAATGTGGCATTCAGGGCACTGCAGTTTCATGTATTTAGACCACCAAGTGGGTGTTGCGTACCCGGGTCCGTGCCGCTGTCGGGTCTCCTCATTTAATTCCCTCTGACTGTAATGTAGCCGTAATGGTTTTATTTGCCACCCTCCAAACTGAAGCAGAGTTTCATCCTGAAGCCGTACACCGTGCTGTGTACATGCACAGGGTGAAGCAGTAGCAGTGTTTCTGCGGCGGCTCGGCAACAGACATATCACCGGAACGCCTCGTGCGTGACGCCGTATAACTACATGAAGAATAAATGAACTTCATGAATAAATGAAATGAAATGAACTAAATGAATGAAACGCGGTCCTGACTAGGAGGTCTGGATGTGACCAGTGGAACAAAGCTGTGAATTTCAATATCCTCCACCATTAGGATGCTTTCATTATTTTCACCTTTTCTCCTGCTGTGATCAGTCGAGGTAATTGCCATCCATTGTGCAGGTAAAGAGTTCAGGTTGTGTCTAATTTCCTCCCCATCCCTTCAGTTCAGCTGGTAGCAGACGGAAAATAATAATTTTCATCTTCAAGTGTCCTTGTGAAAGGTGTGTGACCTTGGCGTGGTTGAGGTATGTGGAAGGTGATATAGCACTGAGGTTGTTTTTAATGCAGCTAACTTATCAGTGGTGGAAGAACTTCTCCAAATGCTGCATGGATCATTGCAGGCTTTTGTTTCCACAGCATGGATTGAATAGTGATTTTCAAAAGTACATTTTGTTAAAAAAGTGCAGTAGTTCTACATAATGTTCTGTTGTGTGCTGTTCACTCTAAGGATTAGACACAGTTTGTATAGTGAATGCTTTTATTTTTTTACCAATCCTGAACATGGTCTTTGTTTAAAGAAGATCTCATACCCTCGTGTGACTGAACAGCTTTTTAAAACCAGAGTAAGGAGTGTCAGAAAGTAAGAAACTGTTAGTGGGGGAAAAAAAGCCCGAGCTCAGCTGACCTCTCCAATCTGGGATCTTATGAGATTTTTAAAAACCTTGATGACGGAGTGGAGATGTGCTGAGTTCAGACAGGTCTGGGGAGAGCGTTGCGGGGAGCCGTGGTGGGCGTAGGAGGTTTACGTAACCTCTGCACACTAACAGGAGAATGAAAGCATCAAGCCCACATGGTCCGTAATGAATACAGGATCAAGACGGTGGTGGAGCCGAGCCGAGTCTCGTTTCGTGTCCAGCTGCAGCACCGAGTTACGCTACGGAGGGCCGGTGTTTATTTTAACGGCGTAACACTTCACTCTCATTTAACAAAATGAATCACCAACTGCCGTGCAGTTCCCGGGAGGGTGCCAAGTCCTGCCTTTTGTGGCATTCATCAAAGTGTTTCACAGCCCAGGAGAGAAAAAAAACAGTGTGGAAAAAGGGGGCTGATTGTATTACTTCCCCTTAGCTTCAGTTAAATTAATTGTTAGTTTGAGACGTCTGCCTGAGTTGACCACCGTCAAACTGATCCCCCCCCCCCTCCCCCAACGGCCTGCAGGGGTGATTTAGTTAACGCCTGCAACATGAACACAGGCCGGCTCCATCCTGCTCAGTCAGTCACTCCGGTGCCAGTTCCACCTTACTGTATAGTGCGATGAAAACCAAGGTATCACGCATCCACACTGTCAATGTGATAAAGTTACTGAGCTGACCGTGGAGGACCGGCGCCGTATCAAATCATCAGGCTGTTTAGTCTGTTTATGGATGCGATAGAGAAACGCAATGACACGGCTGATGAATTAACTAATAACTAAGTAGCCGTGAGCGTGGCTCCCGAGTCCGTCCTCCCTCCACAGCGTGGGGTGGAGGTATGAATCATGTGAGTAATGGACATGATGTAATTTCCACAAGCTCACAACAATAGAGGAGCTAATGAGCCGTTGGCTGAAGGGGAACTGTTCCCTCTGCCTTACCTCGGAGAGAAAGAAGCCTCCCTTTCCTCTCCAGCTACCTTGACTGCATTAGACCTCAATTAGAGTCCGTCTGCCCCGACTACTTACCTTGCTTTTTCATCATTTTTGTTTTGCTGCCGGCAGCTGGCGCGCCGTAGTGTTTCCCGTTACACGCACATTGTTTCTGAACAAGGTCAACGAGGCAACCTGGAATCCAGCGATTTCAGTGGTGGAAAAGTTGTTCTGGCTGAATGTTCGACCTCCAAGACGTATTTTCAAGGGAATGCGTTCTCCAGGGCCAGATGGTGCTGCAATATGTAGCGTTACCTTAACTGCATGGGACTCACTGTTAACCAGGTGCAATTCAACTGTTGTGTAATGCGCAGATGTGCTGTCGAGCAAAAAGGACGCGTCATTTTCGTCTGAAAGCCGTTTGTGTTACTTTTCAACATGATGATACATATTGACGCATCACATCTGCTGTCTTGAAAAGTAACGCAACGTGCTTGTGGCTGTCAAGTAATTGAAAGCTCACAAGTTTGATCCCCACAACAGGACTTGGACTCCTATCTGCTCTCTCATTTCAAGCTGCTATTGGATGAGAGCGTCAGCTAAACGCCTGAAATAAGTAAATGTCGACACACAGTGACGAATCCTTTTTAGCAGAGAAACATTTTCATGGTGACCTCTCGGCATGTGAGTCTTCTTACTCTGCACATTCTGTTTTTCTAAAGCCAGTAAGAGAATGAATCATCTGAATTTTTTTCTTTTTTTCCTTTTCTGCCAAACACAGTTACTGAGCAAACGCTTCTGTGGTACCGTTTGTAAGTTATTGCATTACTTGTCGTAGTTTAACGTGAAGCGATGCTTGTTCTTCCTTGTGCTCATGTTTCACTGTAGTTGTGCTGTTCCGCTGATTCGTCCTCTTGCTCTGTAAAGTTTTACTACTATCGCGATCATTTTCTAACCCATAGGCAACGATATCTGTACAAATGTCCGTTTGCATCACATGACTTTTGTACTCTCAATCTGAAAGTTGTTTTTAATAAATGATTGAACCTCATCGTCCCTCTGTGGCATTTCATTCAGTTTTCCCTCCCTGCTAAATCGACCATAACAGCCTCGGCACATTCCTCCCATATTTCACTGAGGTTACAGTACTGACAATTCAAAACAACATTTTCCCTGACAGGTGCAGCCAATTAGTGAGGTGTGTGTTTGTGTGTGTGTGTGTGTGTGTGTGTGAGACGAACGCTGCTTGATGTACATCAAGTCAAAGCACGTCATTATTAAATACCGAGCGGTGTACAAGATTTACAACGTTTTTGTGTTCGTGTTTGCCTTTGAATGTTTGAACCACAAACGTAAGGGCTTTACACTTCTTACCCGCTGGCATGATTTATGAGGGCTGTGGCTGAAGCGAGCGCTGACGACATGCTTTTTGGAGTCGGTCCTGTCCACTTGGCACGTCACTTGCATTTGTCGCCCAGATCCTGTTAATTGGGGTATTTGACTGGTTTCAGGGGTTGGCCAGTCCAGAAATGCTGACCCCGGACAATTTCTGGCAGGAGATAACAGAACAGAGTGAGAAAGCTGATGTGGGAAGTTCTTGTGGCCAGAGTGCTACAGTCATTTTTCTTTTCTGTGTACTAACTTCTAATAATGTGTAACATAGTAAAGTGAGATGGAGGGTCTTTAACTTTGTCTGTCCCTGTAGCAGCTCTGCAGCCTCATTAATGACGTGCAGGCAGCAGACATTGCTTTGATCGCCACATTTTATATCCATCTCCCTAAAGAAATATGAGCGCTGTACTAATTGCCTCATGTTTTTATTGATTACACCCACCTTCTCCGGTAGTTGCTCATCCACCCCCCCCCCCCCCCCCCCCGCCCCCCATCATATCAAGCCTGTCAGGAATCAGGAGCGTTCGCAGGGTAAAGTGGGATGGCGCTAAATGACAACACTTTTTTAGATTATCCGAAGCACCAGAAGACATTAAACTCTGATCATTGACAAAACACACGTCTGTACTGAACAGTTATATTCCTTGCCAGTCTATATTTACACTCCCTGGAACTTTACTCACATTTTGAAAGCACTTCCCAACAATGAGAGAAATGAGTGTTTTGCATCGACCTCAGCAGGGAACAGCGTAATTTATTATCACAAGCTAAATAATGTCTCAGTTAATGTCTCTGTTTACAACATTTTCTCTTCCCATCTCCTTTCATCAACCTTGATATAATCAAAGTTTATAACATCTTACATCTTCGGCAGGCCTGATGGTAATTGAATTGCTCTAAAAGTTCTTATCTCCTTAAAGCCTCCTCTGCCCATCTCAATCCATCACTTTATTTATAAGCCTCCGACTACATCAGGCTACGTTCTGTTTGTTATTCATTCATACATTTGTTCGGTTTTATGCTGATGACGCTCTGCTTTGAGTGATAGCAGACAGAGGTGATTGACTGCTCTGTCAAATACAGTGCTGGAGGATGTCAGCTCATTTCAGGGGGCTAGGGGATCAAGGGGATCTCTCAACAGCTGGGAATGTTTGCTAAACACATATGCTCTTTCTCAGTTTCACCCTGCTTCACATTCACACCTGGGAGCTACCCAGTAAAACCACAGTCTTCTGCTGTCGGTCACTGGGGTTATGGGTCATGCTCAAGGGCACCTCAGCAGTAATTGTTGACTTGTATTTATTTTACCCTTATTGCCTTGTCAGATATGTATTCCTTTTGTTTGTATGGCTTTTACTGTTTTATGCCTCATTGTTCTTTCTGTCTTATTGTCTTATTTATCCTATTGATCTTTGTTCTTTGTTCACTTTTATTGTCCTTGGTTGTGAAGCACTTTATAACCTTGTTTTGAAATTATACAAATCAAGATTATTAATATTTCTATATAATTTTATTCTATAGGCAGTGAGAGAAGCATTGTGACTCTGCTCTCCAAACTTTGAATCCTCTGACAGCTTTATGAATTTTCTCTCTAGTGGAAATATGCTACCAACTATACCAGCCTTTGAGCCCTGAAGCAAATGAAAAATGCAGTACAGACCCCACACAACCACACATTACATGAGCAGAGTTATTTTTCCTGCCTTAGAAAGTGAGTATGTACAGTTGAGCAGTTTCTTGTCTGTCCAATCCTCTGAGGCGGCAATGATCTCTGGGGAATCTCCCACTACAGAGACAGAAGAGTTTTCAAAAGCCTCACAAAAACCTACATCTGTCCAACACAATCACATAACTACTTCCCGCAAAAAATCAAGAAAAAAATGTTCGGAACAATGAAAGGATTCCCGGTTCTTCTTCAGCAAGGCTGTCTATCTGTTTCATTGTACCATTCAGCCGCCTGAAGAGACTTGACAAGCGGTGGTTCATCTGTAACTCTGTAAGGGAGCTGGTTCCCAGTCAGCACCATGATCCTGCAGAACACTGCCTAAGAAGCAAAATGTCTCAGGGTTTTGTTCCAAAATATTATATTAACTATTGAAATAGAGACACTTGTGTACTTCAAGCTGCACTACGCAAGATTTCTATGTAAAAATACACCCGTATTATCCATCTAAATCATGTATTAGACACTGTAGCTTCGCCCTGTTTGCCCAAATGAAATTCAGCTGTCCGTATGGGAGCTGGTGAGATGCACATGCACAGGAAGTGATGAATTCAAATTTAAAAGCAAAATATAAAACTATCTCCTAAACAGCGACGAGCGAGAAAGCAGGACTTACAAACGACAGCTGAACCTACTGCCACCAAGAAGAGGACATTTAGGTCTGATGTCGTTTACTGATGTCAAGTTACATGATTTCTGGGTAATGAAGTCCTTCAAACTGTTATCTTCTCGCTGCCTGTCTGGGCCGCCAAGTGCAAAATTGCCATGTGCAGCTCTAAGTTTCTGGTTGACAAAATGATGACATTGTTATGGACAAGATGCTCCTTTTAGAAATACTTAATGACAAATTTCATGTGGCCATTTTTTCCAGAGTGGATATAAAGCGTTTCGGAAATGCACTTTTCAAATACAGCAGTAGGTTTGCTTTTGCACTCTTTTGACTGCATTGCAAAAGTGGTTTCAGATCACCTGTTTTGCAATCCTTCACCCTAACCCCTTATATCGCAGCATACTGCAGTCCCTGGCTGACAGTGAGCATGTGGGGGCAGACGAGTGTGTCTCCTTCAGGGCCTGGACGATGAGACGCTGCATTTACATTAGCCTAGCGAAGCAGCAGCAGTGGCGCGCTGCCAACACTGTGGAACGCAGAGCATGCAGCCAGAGCCAGAGCATCTGGTGGGCTCGAGCTAACGTCAGGAGAAGCCACTTCTGCCATCAGACAAACTGGCACACAGTCAGATCACAAAGTCAGATAAACAATCATATTCAGGAAGTTAATTAGCCATTAGTCATTCAGCCAAACCGTTTGTCAGGAAGACAGATTCTGGGCCGCTCGCAGACATCCACTCAGCCAGCTTGTCACTCAGTCAGTCATAACCAGAGAATGGAACGAGACAGAGAGGGGACGGCTTCATTCACGGGAGCCTGGACTCCGGGCTCTTGGCTGGCTGAGTCGGGGAGACCAGGTTGTTCCGTTCGCAGGCAAATTGGAGAAGAGAGGAAGTCACTCAGCGTTGAAATTACCTTGGACACAAACTGTAATCTGCCTCCCAACCGCAGACCGCCAGTGGGAGTTTTCTTTGGATTTGTGCACGACTTTCAATAAAGATTCAAATGGAGGGCAAACACTGAGAATGGGACTTTAGAGTGCCACTTTGGTAGAAGCACTAAATGTGCATTTCCATTAGTTTAAAGGGAAGATGAACAATTTAATGGCAGCAAAGACAAATCAACATTTTCAGAAGGGTTGCACCACACCTGCATTTAACATAACAATGTAATACTTCAGTCATCTTCGGTTAAATATGCTTGTACTAAAACTGAAATCAGCATGAGATCATCCCATAATGCCCCTCTGATATACATTGCAGGCATAGCGGGGAAAAGGAAAAGGGATGTAGATGACATAGAGCGGCATAAACCATCTACAGTATGTGGACCTTGAGCTGGTTGATGGTGTCGGGGCGGGGGGGGGCAGTGATGCATCACCACAGGGCTGCTTTCCCATTTGGCAAAGTCAGAGTCTGGGAGTGCTTGTCTTGCCTCCAGCAGAGACACGCAACAAAGCCAGGCATTCACAGAGCGCCGGGTCTCCCTCTGTACCCACAGCCCAGTCACCCCTGAAACTAGATTCCCTCTTCCATCATGCCTGAGGGAACAATTTAATTAAAGGCCAACTCAGAGCGTAGGACACCCATCACCCAAGTCCTGACACCTCTACAGTCAACAAATATTGAGAGCAAATCCCCTAGCGGACCCACGTCCTGGCCCCCGCTACAGTAACTGTAAATACACACAGCTCAACAGATTGTTCTGTAACGAGTGGGAGGGATGTTAAAAACTACCATTTAAACCGTGTTTGGGCGTCTAGCTATTTTCATGAAAACGGCTGAATGAATGACTGACATTATTAAAAAGGAATCCGTAACTGGAAACCATATCTATTTTCTAATTTATCTTCGGTCCAACCTGAAGGGGCTAATAAGATCCATCCATTCTCTCTAATGGCCTGCCAGCTGTTATTATCACATGTTAACAATGCATTTATCACACAAAGCACCAACCCCAAATACACAGACATTAGAGGGAGAGCGTCCTGAAGCCGGCATCACAGCTTCCTGTCAGAGTGTCCTTGAGCCAACCACCTCTGCACTGAAATATGCACCGAGAAGTATTCGCCAAGAAGGATGTACCAAAAAAGAAATTTCCTAATTACATTTTGGGTAATATAGTGATGGAAGTACTAAAAAACCCTGTGAATGCGTGTCCCATTGACCTGTATGCACCGTTGGCCGTTCACCCCACGCAGGATTGGCCAGCGAGCCTGCATTAAAACAGGCCCCGCTCATCATTTGTCACCGGGCCCGTGGGTAATAACAGGGTGAATTGGATGTACTCTCTAATTATGGAAAGGACAAAAAGCCAGTCAGATCCCCTCGTCAAGGTTTCCCCTCCAGCAGCACCGCGGGGAGCAGCATTCACTCATAAATCAGGAAGGGATACAGATCTGCAGCGGCTTCCAGAGAACATAAAAGAGGAAATATTGGCCCGCGTGGGCGCTAGACAATCAACCATGTAACGGCCAACGACAGGCAATAAGTAGGTGCCTGAGCCCCCTTCGTGTTATAGGCATCGTAAACACCTGCTGATCAGCATCCCGCTACTATCCAAGTGCTCAGCAGCAGCAGCCATCTTTCACAGCACCCTTATCATCAGCCTGGCCCTGGCAGTCGGACCGCAACCTCAGTGTAACGAGGATCATTAACATCGATCAACATTCTGGTGCCGCTGGTGTTGAGGTGGCCTGCCTGGTGATTGCACTCTAAATTTGTACCACTGCATAAAGCTCGATGAGCTGGTAAGTATTTAGTCCTGAACCTCCCACACAGCAGGGAGCCGCGGCGGTTCACTGGCCCCTGATCGCTATGAGGAGGTGTTTGAAACTTGTTCTCAAAATTACTGAATTAAAGGTCCATTAAAAAGAGCACTTATTTCTTATTTCTGAGCAGTTTCCAATTCCCCTCTCTAGTCTAGTGTCCAAACCTACTCATGTAGTGGTAAATAAAAATGATTCAAGCAGAAGTACAAGCACAGTACAAGCACATACTTTTTACAAGTACATAGAAAAGTACATAGCAGCTGCAACTACCGACTTTCCACTTCTAGCTTTATACTAGTTTCCAGACACGCTACGCTTACGCTACATGATCCTTTCAGTACTATGCTAGTACTAGTACTAGTACTATGCTGTACTATGCTGTCATCTATAATGTCCAAATACCAGCACAACAATACTAGCAGTAGTAGTTTTACTATACTGAGCCCAGAGTGGAAAATACACAGAACAGAAGCTCCCATCGTAACACAGTAGATCAGTGGCTGTGCTGCTGGGGAGCTGGGAGGAGGATGGGTCGGGTGCAACTACTCCTCATGTTCATATCGTCTTGCCAAATTTGAACTCTGATCCAAAGATGCTGCAAATGTGTGCTTGTATGTATTTGCTTGTGTCCACTTTACTGACTGTGGGGGAGTTAATGTACAGATCGCTGCACTGCTAGTAAACCTTGGCTCCATCCCCAGCAGGGATCCAGCTGAGCTTTCTTCTCTTTTTTTCTGGTGTCTAGCTGGTTGAGAGACAGTTTAGCATTACAATACACAGATTGAGTTCTACTGTGTAACACTGAGAGAGAATCGGCTCCTGTATTAGATGCTAAATAAATGCACAAAGGAAAGGGAGACAACCTGAAGGGAGACAACCATTTCATGAATGCATAAAGGCAACCATTGTATAAAAAAATCCAATGGTTGCCTCAGCAATCGTCTGTTTGCCTAATTGTCTCAGTCAAATAAAAATAAATAAAGTACTGTGTTTTATCTCCCAGATGCCCAGGGACACACCATCCATCCTTTCACTGCCCTTCAATATGTGTGTTCTTCAAAGACAGCCTTTGTTTGCAACTGCTTTTAGATGCACCACCGTCGTTGTTGTTGTTGTTGTTGTTGGGCCTTTCTGCCTAACGGTGAGTTACCTCCCATTATTCTCTGGTGACTGTGATGGTGACATTGATGTGGATTACTGTTTCTAGGGAGTCTCTTTCTCCTCTCTCCCTCAGGAGGACCTTTTCATAAGAAGATTATACACAATCACAGCCAATGGGGGGGGTGAAACATGCAACTGCTCCTGTCTGGATTTAATGCATTGTTATCTGTGCGTCCACAGGGCAGCAGGTTGGTGTGTGGAGGCTGCAGTGATGCAGGAGGTTGCAGGTAGAGGGGACGGCCTGCAGATCAGTCAGTCTGCAAGTTAGTTTAGTGGTGTTCCTCACTGTGGTGTTCCTCACTGTGGTGTTCCTCACTGTAGTGTTCTTCACTGTGGTGTTCCTCACTGTGGTGTTCCTCACTGTAGTGTTCTTCACTGTGGTGTTCCTCACTGTGGTGTTCCTCACTGTAGTGTCCCCTACTGTGGTGTTCCTCATTGCTCTTCCAAGAGATCACCTGTCAATCAAACAGTGTGTCCAGTACTGTGACGTCTCCTTGAATTTTCTGTTGATGGAAGTTTGAGTTCCTGTAGGTGGCGCTCTTTTCTTTGTCTATTCAGCCACGGTGGCTATCGCTGCTCATGCTAACCACCCAGTTCTTCTTCTATGATGAATTTTAATAAGTTGTGCAGTTTCTTCCAGTTGAAAACCATCTCCAAAATAAGGTTGTTTTTTTTTTAATCCTTGGGTGACCTTGAAATCGTGATCCATCCATCCATCATCTCTTATACTGCAGTTCTCTTTACCTGTGTCAGTCAGAATTTCCTTCCCTATCTACAGTTAGTACAGAATACAGCAGCAAGGTGTCTAAGAGACGGGACCATATCACCTTTAGGTTAGCCTCACAAATCATTCAGGATTTTACTGATCACCTTCAAGGTTCGTGTTGGACTTGCACCAGCCACATCTCTGACCTTTTAATCCTCTTTTAACCAGATTGTGCTGCTAGTCGTTCCAAAATCCAGGCTGGAAACGAAAGAGAGATCTGGTCTTCTCAGGTAGGGCTGCAGTATGATGCTGTCTGAGGAGATCAGGCTCCCTCAGTCTACTTTCAAATCACCCTTAAAAGGCTTTTATCTTGATTTTACTTGCTTTTGTGTTTAGATTGATCACAGTCTTCACCTCATTTATTGTTATTTCATTATCTGTTTATTTTACTACCCTCTGATAAGGAGGTTATGTTTTGTCTGTTAGTCTGTCTGTCAACAGGATATCTCAAAAACTTATGAACAGATTGCCATGAACTTTGAACAGATAGGCCTTGGACCAAGGAACAATCAGTTTGATTTTGGTGGTGATCCAGATCTGGGACTTGCAGCATTTTTTACCTAACCTAAGGGGACGTTTGCAGAGCCAAGACATCTAAAATTATCTTTTTAAATTGAAGTGATATGAATGATGTCTTTGGGTGTAACAGCAAGCTGGAGAATTGTTCAGTGTTGGCGGAGGTGTGAACTCTTTGAAGGTTTTTTTTATTTTTATTGTTTGTTTGTTTCAAAAAGTCATCTATAAATAAAGTTTATAATTAGTACTATTATTATTATTTCAAGCTGCTGCCAGAAACGTTTCCAAATCTTTTCCAGTGTCCAGAGGATTTCTCCCACCTGACACCTGTTTACTACAGCAAATGTAAAAGCTTTCATGAACTGGGTTGAACCACTATTGCGTTTTATCACCAGAGTAGCAAAAACCTCAAACCGGATTATTTCTTTAAATCAGCATACTGTAGGCACGCAGTCACGCGCACTACATATATGATTCGTGTATAATTGTCATGCGTCTTAGTTAAGGATATTACACCTCATGTTTTTATGCAGTAGAGGTGGTGGGATTGCATGGAGTGGTTTGGTTTATTGGACGCTCGAGTCAACAGATTTACATCATACATTTCCTCGCGGGAAATAACTATTAAACACATAATTCTTATCATTCTGTTGCAGGTAGTCGCTTTAATTAACCGCGCTTCAGACCTGAAACACGGGGCGGCTTTAGGACCCGGCAGAGGATACAACAGTCAACATCTGTCGCCTCGGTCTCCGCTGTATGAATTGCGCTCGAGCTCCAGTCTGAAGACACACCGGCAGCGGTCGGTCTGGCACGGGGAGGAGAGCCCAGCGTGGACGGGCCGAAGCGGACCCGGGATGCCAACAGATGATGTTTACCATGAGAGAAAGTGGAGCCTCACGCGCCGAGCCGCAGAAATAAGACCGCGCGCCGCAAAATGAAGACACCAATGGTAAAAGGTTTCTGTCATAACCTCTATGAAACTGTTGGTCTGACCTGAAGTGAAGCCGCTGTGGGCGCACTGGCGGATCAAGAGATTAGGATGTGGACAATACACGTCCAGCTGTGCGCGCTCCTAACTGAACTGTGTCATTCCAGGGGTATTTTTCAGGTTGATTCCGATAATTACAAAAAAACAAAAAAACAAAAAACTATTACAGGGAATTTTATTGCTTGCAAAAATTGTCGTCTAGGATATTGAATGCATGTCGCTCAAATCTAGGCAGCTGTGAAATTGAAATTCTCGTGAAAAACAATGTGTTCCTCGCCTCGCTGTGCCGCGGAGCTGCTTGTCCACCTGTAACAGTAATAGCATGGATTTATATTGTGGAGAAGCTCGCGGTAGATGATGTAAACTTTACAGCTTTTTAAATTCACGGGTGTCAGTTGGGTACGGCGAGGTGTGGCACGCGCCCCACCTTGACCATTATGAGGTATACAGCTAGAAGATCAAGCGGAAGTCGAAATGAAAATCCTCAAATCAGGGGGGAAAATCAGGGGAGCGTGTGTGTGTGTGTGTGTGTGTGTGTGTGTGTGTGTGTGTGTGCGCGTGTGTGTGTGTGCGCGCAAGATAGTTTGGAGACCAATTTAATTGGTAATGATTTATCATAATTATTATCTTGTCACTCATCCCTCATTGCTCCCCAGACCTGTAGTCGATATTGTAACCAACTGTATGAGCAGGTTTTTTTTTTTTTGTATTTGAGTTTTGGTGTCAAATGACAGGTGAGTTTGCCTCCTCAGTGTTTGCTCCCGCCCCCATCTTGACTAGATGAACCTGACAAGAGGTGATGATGGTCAAACTTCACCGAGCGCAGGGATCTGGTGAAGCCTGCTGGACACATGGTGGGATGTAGTGAGTCCAGTGCAATGAGGCTAATTTGTCATCATCTGTTTCTGTTCCTGCCTCAGCGCCATGGGGCAGCCGTGTTACTCGTGGTTCTCCTGTGCGCCAGCCTGTTCCTCGTGTACAACGGCAGCTTCAACGGCGCTTCCAGGGATGCCAACGACACGCACGTCCGGCAGCATGAGCAGCAGCAGCAGCTGCGGCGGCCCACTAAAACCTCCGTCAGGGTGGTGGCGAAGCCTCACCCCCCGATCCTCCAGGGATACAGTGGCATCATCGACCATAAGGTAACCAGATGTGGCAGTGTGCGTCCCTCATAATGTGGAGATGGGCAGATGAAGCACTTCAGATGTGTGGCTAATGCACTGCAAAGTAGACACCAAGCCTTTGAAAGTGACGCCACCTTTTTTTTTTTTTCTTCCTGCCATTATAAACACATTACTGGACTAGGTCTTTCTTATTGCATTCTCTCTCTCTGAAAACACATGCACACGTGTCACACGCACGCGGGCACGCACGCACGCACGCACACACACACACTTTCCTTCTGTTTAATGATCAGCAGTCATCTATCTGCTCGGCTCTTTAGAGAGAGTCTAGCTCTTGTCATTTATCACAATTTTCCCCAGCACAGTGTTGCACGACACTCAATACCCACCTGTCGTTACTAATAATAGCTTAGAGTACAAATGAAATCCTTGGCTGCACGCTTACGCTCTAATTGATAAGCCCGGGAGACTTGCAACTAGGTGAACCCTGACGTCACCGTAGGGGTCTATTGACTTCTGCCTATTTACCAAGCCGGGAGAGAACAATCAATGGGGAGGCTAAGGCGCTGCAGGTAAAGCAAACCTAATCACTGTGAAAGATGTTTGCAGGCTACATACGGGACACGTGTTTACTGCTTGTTCACACTGCAGGCGACTTGGCTGACGGGTCGCTCTATTCTGACCGATTGCATCTATGTAGTCTTACGCAGCTGCAAAGTTTTGACCAAGAAAAATCAGCGATGTATTTATAGAAATGTTTTTTTCTGTGGTTTTGATATTTCCTTTCCATTTCGATGAGTTAAGCAAGCTAATAAGGCAATCATCAAAAATAAACACAATTTTAATAAAAATGTTTATCATCCATCCCAGTTACGGATCGTTTTTGAGCAATTTATTCCTGTAGCCTTTCAAATAAAAGAGACCTGGGAAGCTTTGAATGTCTTCTCGTCCGTGTTGCACATGCCAACCAGTGTTGCCAAGTCTCTTATAAGGAAATTAGCTGCTCAAACTATTCGCCAGATGAGGATTTATGAACATATTTTCTACAGCCCCTCACTCTTAGAGGAGGGCCACTACAGATCAGAAGTGCTGTGATGATCAGACAACTGTGGATTAGACTATCAGTCCAAGTGGGCATCGGCCACACCGATAGTCAACACTTTAATTGGTCCAAAAAAGCAGCAAGATTTGTTGCCAATTGCTTTTGAGAAATAGCCACCAGGGGGCCTGAGTCGCCAGATTGAGCAACAAAATCGCTAAATTGCAACACTAGGTGGAGCTATTGTTCATGAAGCAAAATCACATTCGTAGGGAAACAAGGAAGCAGTCAACAGTCAATCAGTCAGTCAACAGTCAATCATATTTCCTTCCGACGTTTCTTGGCTGACGTCCATGCGTCGTCAGTGTCTCTCTGGGCGCTCAGCTCTGTAGGAAGTGAATGGACTTGTGACGTGACTTGTTGATCATGTTGTGTGGATGCAGACCCACCAGTAGAAACATTTTGCATGCAACATGCTGCATGTTTCAGCCAGCTAAATCTCTTAGTGTGTAAATCTTCACCTTGTAAATTCGTGTGAGATGTGGATTATAGAGTATCACACGGACGGAAAATTGAACTCCAGTCAATATTTGTCCGCGGTCAGGACGGCATGAGCTGTTTGCCTTGCGGTCCCTCTGACTGAATGGGAATTAATGCAGAGCTTAGAAACGCAGTTCACTCAGCACTTGAGTGGCACACAAATAAATCTGAAATGAGTCAGTCATATTTGGAGACAGTTGACCGGGCGCGCAGAAGCATCTATTTTCCTACTGCCTGAAATGCCAATATTCAGTGACCGCGCACATTTTGATTTGATGAGGATTACTCTGTAATGCGCCAGTAAACACAGCTATGGATAAGAATTGATTTTCCCCCCCACTTACGGGAGCGGAGGAGCATCAAAAGTAAACCGCCAATTTTTTTCTTCTCTTGCCAATAAACTTATTGACATTTTGGCGACAAGGGACATCAATAAGGGGCCACGGCTCCGCTGAGCATCCCTTATGCTTCTTCAAACCCTCTATCAGATCACCCGTCACAGCAGCATCACTACCGCTGCAATCTGCAATCAATACTTCATGATATGAGATGAATGTAGTCTCCTGCTACAGTACTTGGTTAGTGCATTTACAACCTCCAGAGACACTGAACACATTTGGTTTCCTTTGTGTTTCTCGACATGGACTAGCCCACTTTGTACACCGACCGACGTGATGAAAAAGTTCCTCGATTTGCCTGCAGCGCTGAATGAACATCGCTTCGAAAAACACGCTGACATGAACATTTGTCTTCTATGTCTTCACTCGCTGACCTCCCTGTCATATCGATCTTTTCAGAGATTAGCTTGCTGGCATGCAGAGAGCAGTGCCAGTCCACCTTCCCTTTATCTCTCACCAGAGTATTGAAATAATCAGACATTTTGAAGTCCATAAGGCATCTTTGGACACTGAAACCAAACAGTTAAAATGATGGGAGCAAATGTGCATGGGTACCAGATATGAGCATGTCAGGAAGCAATCAATGGGTACTCAGCGGTATGGTACTACCAATTAAAAAGGGTCCAATGCACTCTGTTCAATGGGCCTGAAAAAGTCTTAAAATGTCTTAAGTATATCATCTAAACTCAAGGACTTGAGTGCTTCTGTTGAGGCCATTTCTCCTACTGACCACAACAAACTGGAACATGTTGGTCAGATTTCATTTTTCAACCTGCAAAATGTAAAATGACGGCTTTTAACAAAGAGCCTCTTTTCTTTATGTACCACCATTGGTTGATCTTCAAAGGGCTATGAAGATGATTTTCTATGTTGTATATATCTGTTAAAAGGTCCGGGTCTTCTCTAAAATAAGAGACTTAGGAAGGAGATGAAAAGTGTAAGAGACTTGAGGACAAAGAGAATGAGAGAAGAGAACGAAACTAGGAAAGGGTTAGGACAGAGAGAATGATAAAAAAGAATGGGACCTGGGATAGGTTCAGCCTGAGAGGACGAGACGAAGGAGGAGGAGGCAGAAACAGACACAGGAGAGAGAGAGAGAGAGAGAGAGATCCCGAGGGGGTTTCCTTTTTTCTTGCACTACCCTGTTTTATTCTCTCGGTATGGAGGAGGAGGAGGACTGGAAACCACTGGGCTGTCTCTCCACGGAGACCGCAGGAATAGAGACGGCGTAGCCACTTCTCTCCGATTGCCTCCCTGACACAGGGATCATGCAGATATCCAACTGACATAACAGGGAAGGGCAGGAAGGGAAGGAATAACGGAGGGGAAGACTAAAGAATGAACTTGTCTGTCTAACTAGATGCTAGACGGTTTACCCATGATTCAAAGTCAAACTGCTGGCTTGTTATCTAACAAAGCGAAGCTGCCTGAAGCTTTATTGTAGCTACAGACAATCTCTGGTGACACCGAGAGACTCCACAGTCAAACAATGGAAACGAAAACTCACATCTTGTCTAAGAAGGAGCGCCTGACTGCGACCGGTCCAGGTACGCCGTCCCGTTTTGCGAAGGCAGACAGCGAAGCCATCTGTGCCGAAGAGACGCCGCTCTTCCTCGCCACGGCTCCGGTGACAGCTGGAGAAGTGAGATGTTTAATATTTCATCTCAGACAGCCACATCTCGTACGGCTTCCTCTGAGCAACAAAGCCATTTTTCACCGTTCATTAGGATCTCGCTATGCAATCAGCCAGCTGGATAGTGAGACAGAAAACTCCCCAATTAGGCCTTTATGGCCAAGGAGGCTTTTTATGCAGTTTAGGAAGTGTGTGTGTGTGAGTGTGTGTCTTTGGGCTTTTAAATTACAGCGTTTTAACGTTGAGACCATGTCAGAATACTAACAGTTCCACAGAGGAGGAGAGAATAGTGGGTTTGTTATGCCACAGCGCTCCCAATTGGGGGATAGTCTTGGATTCCAACTTATCTCCAATGCTTTCTGCTCCCACCAAACATAACACAGCTCCAGGCTCTTTCCATTGCAGGTCTGGAAAGCAATTATGGATGAGGTGGTGGTGGTGGGGGCGTTCCCTCTAGATAAGCATTCCCTCTGAAGCGGTAATCACACTGGGTGCCTTTTGCCGTTCTCTGGCTAGGGAGTCCCTGCTGAAGTCGTACATCCTCAACATAAAGACAGACGTGGAGGGAAATTGCTCGCGGCGTGAGCGACGAGCTGAATGTTGATTTCACGCCTTTTTCCCACATTTTGACCTTTCGGCGCTTGTAAGCTGTAACCTGTAGGGCACTCCTCTCTCCTCAGATCCTTTGCTCGCTCGCTCTCTCTTCTCTCGAGTGAGCGAGCAAAGGATCTGAAAAGGTTAAACTACGATCAACGGATGACACCTTCTGGCAAAACACCAAGAGACAGATCAAGGGCTGAGGTCTTTGACACCTTTGGGAGGGAATGCAAAGGGAAGCTGGGCGGAAAACGTTGCAGTGACTCTTTGCTTTTCCTCGTCTGGTTCCTCCTCTTCCTCTGCAGGCTGCATTACTCAGCTCTTTAGGCGTGATTAATGAGTGTGTGTTTCATGGAGAGGGAGAGGAATGATCAAACTATTATTTGTGTTTCGGCGTAATCTCCTTCTGTATGCCGAGAGCGTTCTCCCCCCCAAGATTAGTAACGTATTGGATGCCAAGGTTATTAATTATGGAGACCTGGAATCGCCAGATCAATGTGTTGGACAAAAGTAGAGAGGAAAAAGTTGCTCGACGTGAAGCACCGGAGAGCCGCGATGAAACAACAACCTTCGCACAACAACAATGTTTTGCTGTTGTTAAACCGCCGTTCAGTCTGAAACAGTCCCAATTACAGAGCGTCCCACAACCCCCCGTCGAGGAGACAACGTCACGGTTGATCGTTGACAGTCCTTTGGTCTCGTACGCACCACAACGAGCCTCCAGGATCACACTTCCAGAGGTGTTGAGGAGTAAAGCGTGTTTCCCGCTGAGCCCTCCTGTCGTTTCAGTTTAGGCAGGATCTCCCGCTCACATATCCACGGCAGGGTCTGTCGCGGGACCTCAAGCCTCATGATGTTTCATGTGGAGCTTCTATATCTACAGAAAGGAGCTTTACATACAGCAGTGTTATGATTTTTATTGACTTGATTTGGTGGGCAGTATGTGGGTCACACTGACACACAGGTCAGCACTGGAAGTTTCCTTGATCACCGGTACAACTGAAGACATTGAAGGCAGGGTGGTACATGGTGTGGGTGGCATGTCTGACCCTGATCAGAGGTAGAGACACCAGCTCTCTCACTTTCCTACACTTCAATAAATGTTCATCTTAATGGGTCATTTAGCCTTTAATTTACTCTTAAAGTAAGAATCTGTGACATTTTACGTGAATGAATGTCTCTTTTTCTACTCGCTGTTCTACTGTTGAGAGATAGATTTTCTGTTCTACACACTCAGCTTCAGAAATAATCCTCTGGCTGACAGGAAGTGATGTGTTTTAAGTTTCTGGTGTGTTTGTGCTGGATGTGTGTTCACATGGAACCGCAACGTCCTGGGTTCAGATCCAGGACGTGACATCGCTCCTCTCTCCCAATCCTTCCTGTCTCTCTCTAACTGTCCAATAAAGGTACAATATATAAAAACAAACAATAGACCCACACAGCCTGACAACTATCAATGGACGCTTGTGGTTTGCGATAATAAGCTCACAATTGATCCGTTCATTACGAGGCGACTAGCTAGGTTACTGTTGGTTGTGTTACCGTTTGAAAAGCCAGTGATCATAAACAATTGATTTTGTTATTTTCTTCACACCGAGGCGACGACACCGCCCGAAGAAAGAGTTTAGCACAACACCAAGGGATCTATGGGGAGTGCAGCAAAAAAAAAAACACCAGAGCAATGACCACTTAGCACCAAAGATGGCGCCAGAATCATAAAAAGAAAAAAAAAGATTTTGCAGATGAGCGCTTATTTTTCTTAAAAAGCCAACAGGGTGAGATACTTCCTCTTGAGTCCAGTAACATCAGTGATCAGTGGTCAGGGTCCAGTGTCATTGGTTTCATCCCATTGTCATTGTTTTCAGTTGTTTAAGAAAAAGAATATTTGAACAGTGAATACAGGATTAAATGACTTGACTGAAGATGAGCATTTTTACACTCCAGATGAATTAATACAATTAAAGGATGCAGCGCCCCGTTTCAGAGGAGCAGCGCAGCATCCATCTGTTGATGATCTGGAGCCGACTCCGTTTCCTCGGCTTGTAATCGCTCCGTTAATTCTGTCTTCCATCATCATCTTATTAATAATGCAGCGAAGGCCTCGGTGATGATAGCATCAGATGCTGAGCTAATAACCTGGAGGAACAGTATCGGCCACACAATTACTAATATCAATTTTAATCCTCCTAACACTCTATTGAGAACGGCAGACAGCAGCTACTCAGCAGACTGCTGTGGGAACACCTCCATGACAGTGTGTGTGTGTGTGTGTGTAGGGAGAATACACCCAGGATTATGGGTAAAAAATATACCCAACTATCTACTGATCTGAGTCTGCTCCAGAGCTGCTGGCGAGACTTATTGCTTCCATTGTGTGAATCAACCTGTGTGGGTGTTGCTGCGTTCGGGTGTTCCTAATCACCAGTTATTATCGCATCTCAGGTGCGTATCCATTAAGTAAATGAACAGGCATCTCCTTGGTGATCAGCGTTAGGGCTGTGATTCATTTCATTAGCGGCTCCCTATTAAAAGTGTGTGTCTCGGGGAGCTGGGTGGAAAAAAAACACAAACAAGTTCTCCTCTAAGTTCCAGTCGGTTGCATCGGGGGGTTTTTGTTTTGCAATGCTGGGTTAGGGTTATTACTGTGAGTAATTCAGCTTGCACACACACACACACATACAGACACACACACACATGCAAACATCCATGTCCATAATGCACATGCGCACACATACACACACACACCCACCCACACACACATAAACACACATCGGAGAAACACACACAAGTACCGCTTGCCAATATGAAATCTGTCACCTCCCAGGAGATTCTTCCTGCTTAACGACTGTTGTCTTTGGCAGCTGGTGTTTTACGCACACACACACACACACACACACACACACACACACACACACCCTTTGGTCACTGTCTCTCATTATCCTCTGCACAGCACATAATGGACACTCTCCAACTGGAATATTTAGCATGGAAAAGCCCCCCCCCCCCTCCCCACCGATGTATTATTGATGTCTTTTTTGTTTTTCTTGGGTTTGTTGTTATATTGCAAGAACACAACAGTAATTGCTCCTTTGGGATTTTTGCTCAACGGGATTTATTACTCTCGCACTCCAAGATTTAACAGCCGTATCCAGTCTGGAAGAAGAAGTTTTGCTTTTGGTGTGAAAATTGCCTGTTTGCCCTTGTTCACAACAAACGTGTCATTTTGAGTTTGACGGTTAACGGTTTCGCTTTGAGCGGCGTATTGGAATCTCCTCACGCCGTCCCTAACCGTGCATATATTGGGTTTCCGTGCTCGGATTCTGCTGCACCTTTTATCTTTCGAGCTTCATTTTCAACTCCCTGTATCCTTGTGTAAAAAGGGACTTTTGCAGTGCAGGCGAGAGGACGTGATGTGAAAATTAAACAGCGGTGTACCTTGAGCTCAGAAACCTCCTCCTCTTGAGTCGGTTACTCTCACCCCAGACGTCTCTAACAAGATCATCTTCTCGTGATCGATTCGGTCTGTTGTTTACCGCGGGCGGAGCGGGGCAGTCGCCGTGCCGATCGTTCAGAGGACTTGATTTGAGTAGGATGATCAAATCCCCATCAATAAACGGTGTGGTGATGACTAAGGAGCTGCAGGCTGCCGGAGCTTAGTCACAAATGTGTTGATTTGAAACCCGCTCATCGCCCCCCAAAACGTGGCGTCGTTTACTTCGGTTTGCATCACTTTTGTCGTTTACCTCCAAAAGGAAACCTCGCAGATGTCTAGTGACGTGCATGCAGATGTCCTGACTTTCGGCGTGGCCAGCGAAGGCAACGCGCAAACTTTTTCCCATCAAAGGGAGCCACTGAAATCCCTCCATGTCTCTCTGAAGGCCCTGCCCTACATTTCTTGGTCTCCAAAGTGATTTTTTTTTTTTCCTCTGACAGCCTCTCCTCTTTCTTCCTCCTCTTTTTCATCTATCAGATTGCCTTTCATTTTCCTCCCCTCCTCAGCCCGCCTCTGTCTGTCAGGGCACTCTCTCTCTCTCTCTCTCTTTCTCGCTCTCTCCCCACCCCCCCCATCTCCCTGCCTCGCTCTGCCCCTCTCTCTCTCTTTCTAATGCCCCTCTGTCATTTCCTCCTCTGCTCTTCCTCCTCTATCTTCTCTGCTGTATGCCTCCAAGCTGCAATATCAGAGCAAAAAGGGGGAGAGGGAGGGATTTTTCTTTTTTCCCCCCCAGTAAATTGCACCTCATCCTTTGTATTCATGCCAAGGCAATCGCTCCAACGGGGAAATGTGTTTGTGTGGTTGTCTCGGCAGTAGTCCGCTCTCTCTCTCTCTCTCTCTCTCTCTCTCTCTCTCTCTCGCTCTCGCTCTGCCTCTCTCGGCTGGTGGAGGTGAGGGACGAGCGATCACTGTATCATTGTACGTTCTGTACCGGCTGATATGGAGCCAATTAAGGCCGAGGAGTGTGTGTCGTAACGAGGTGCAACCTGCTCGGCTCCACACTCCCACAGGCTTGACATGCCAGCTTGCCTCTACTTTCCGCAACGTATACGAATGCAAACTGGCAGCGAGAGGAGGAGCTTGTTCTAATCTCAGGGTCACCCGCCAGCGAGGTGAGGCGAGAGAGAGAGAGAAGAGGGAAACAGGGCGGACCTGTGCTTTTTTCACCTTTCGGTCCGGGAGGTGAGGCGAGTTGAGGTTTAATGGCGCGGTGGAAGTGCTGGACTGGAGCTGGAGAGGTGTTTGGTTGTTGAGCGGGGGGAGGAGGAGGGGGAGGGAGGACGGAGGACGGAGGACGAGGGGGGAGATGAAGAGTGAGTTCCAGACTCGGTTTGATGTCTGTTAAACTGTCGCATCCTCTCCTTCAGTGGCACTACATTTTTTGACTTTGATCACAAACGTGCACCCAGGCAAGCGCTTTCACGTGCACACGCACACACACACACACACACACACACACACACACACACACACACAGAGTAAAGATCCCCCTTTTCACTCCTGCTCGCTTTGAAGATCAGAGCTGTGCCGTAAATCTCTCCTCTTCTTCAAATGCAGAATGATAGCAGTTCTTGTTTCCACCGTCGGCCCCCTAACAAGATCCTCAGCCGTGCTCGTGTCACTTCTCTAGCCCCCCAGAAAAAAACACTCCACCTTATTTCTTCTTCATGAGTTTTCACTTTCTTTGTAGGTCAGATGCAGGTTTTTTTTTTTTTGTAGTCCATAATTGCCTCCATCAAAGTTGACTTCTGTTGAGGAGCTGAGAGAGAGATCTGCCCTTATTAAGACCATAGTGTCAGGAGGAGTGCTTCATCCACTCCCTCCCTCCTCCTCTTCCTCTCCTCTTCCTCCTCCTCCTCCTCTCCTTCTTCTTCATGATGTCTCTTTCACTCAACCTGGCCGCGGCGCCTGAACGCATCGCGGACGACACAATGGAGGCCCGTCTTGATTCTCCTCTACACTTTCAAAGTTAGAACTGAATTCCCTTTCTCTCTGCTATCACCTCCAGCTGTTGCCAGAGACTCTGATTGGTAACTCTCTCGCCTCCTGACCGTCCTCCTCTGGCGCTTACCTAATTGGCATTTGGTTTGTCGATCATCTCTCTCTCTCTCTCTCTACCATCCATTTGTCCTTCCTCTTTTCCGACTCTCTCCTCCTTTTCTCATCTCATGTGAAAAATGACACAATTGTGGTCTCACGATGATCGTGGATGGAGCTGTTCCCCCTCTCTGTCCCAACCCGTCCATTGCTGGTTTTGTTTTTCTTGGTGCAGTGGTGTGTGTGTGTGTGTGTGTGTGTGTGTGTGCGTGTGTGTGTGTGTGTGTGGCGTCGGCATTTTCCTCTGCTGCCAGCTGTGCGGCGCCAATATTTTCTCCTGCTTCGGGCTGTGTCCTCTGTTGTTTTTTTGATCAAAAAATCTCTTCGTTCAAGAATGGAGACGACCGGCCAGTCAAAGGCTCCCATGACTCCCCCTCGGTGACTCCCCCTCGGTGGGGAGGGACAGCTGCATTCATACATGAACCAACGAGATGTGGACAGGGTGAAATCCAGAACAGACTCCTAGTTATCGGACATTTATTTCCAGGCATTTAATGAACTTTCATGGACGCTTTTGCCCCGAGGCCCCCGGCGGGAAGCCTCTCTCTGAAGACGGACTGACCAGTGAGGGGAAACAGCAGGTGTGTTTGAGTGTAAAGGTCAGAGCTCAGACCGCTGGACTGTAGCGTCTGGGCGGTGCCATAGTGTTTACCGGCCATATCCTCCATTTCACATCAGTAGAAGAGCCAGCGTCTCTCCCCCCTCCCTCCCCCCCCTCCCCCCTCCCCATCACCACATTCACCCACACAAAATCAATAACAACACTCCAATGATATTTCTCCGCTCCGAGGGGGTCGGCCGAGCGTCAACCGTAATGGTTCATTACAGTTCAAGGCTGTCTTCTCCCCGAGGGACTCGGGGTGGGGGTGGGGGGGGATAAAACCATGTGAGCTTCAACCACCAATTAACGCGACACCCATGGGTGGGCTCCGAGCTGACCACAACCACACAGTGATGATGTGTAACTACAGTCTTCCTCCCTGTTGTTTCATTACTAACTCTTATTAACACCTGAAACAGCTTCTTGTCTATTTGGTACTTGAATTAACACTAGCACACTGTCTAGCACCCCCCACCCCTCAACCCCCCCAACCCCCCGTCCCACCTCCCTGTGCTCTGAAGTATATCGCCGCCCCAGGTGGTCTGGGGATCGAGCTTTCTCCCTTTCATCCCCCTTCCCCACCTCTCAAGGTTAATCCCTGTAGCTCTCTGACAGCCATGTTTTCCTCTGCAGATAACAGGGCAGGAAGTCAGGCGGGGCGAGCGGTGGGCCGGCTGTGATGTTCCACGCCGACCGGTGTGAAGGACAGGTCCGGGCGGGAGCCGGGGCGAGGGCTCAGACGCCGGACGGAATAAGGGAAAGGAGGAGGAGGAGGAGGAGGAGGAGGAGGAGGAGGAGGCCGGCCCACGTCGTCTGGCTTGTCGCTCCGGCAGACAGGAAGTGACCGACTCTTGTCTGTCTCAGTATTTACCGGGTCAGTGTGAGGATGAAACCAGGCCGGGTCACCGTGTCCGACGTTTCTCCTCCTCCCTCTTTGTCTGAAATCTTCTGGAAAGCTCCTGAAATGGTTTGGATGTTAGGATTAGGGTAGTGAGAATACTTGTTGTTCTGTATGATATTTGTTAAAAATGGAAAAAAAAAAATTATGGAATATTTCTGGAAAAACATTTTAAGTAAAAGCAAGAAACTCATTCATGTTCTACGTCTTTAGCACAGAAAACAATTTGTGTTTGTGTGCAAATGTCCTCATATATTGCAAAGTAATGTAAATGAAAGTAATCAAATACTACGAGTTTTGGATTACAGTACTGATGAGGTAACTAGTAACTGTAATGGATTACATTTTAAAGAAACCTGCCCAACTCACCGGCGCTTTTCCTGTGATCAATGGTGGTTTGTTCAGTTATGAAGAACAAAGTCGGTGTTTTCAAACCCATCAATGATAGATGAGAGTTGAATTATGAATGGTATTTATTACATGACTCGTTGAGCCGAGCAGCCGATCCTCCGCCGTGTAATTCAACTGGAATCAAATATTCTAGTCTTTAGGCTCCGGGGAGTGAGGAGTTGCTCGCGCCTAGGTAAACTGTAAATTACCCCCCACCCCCCCCTCGCCGGCAACTCCAGCCTAGACCGCAATATTGAATGGGTCACGTAATTCCGGCTGAAATGGAGAGCCTTGTCCGGACCGTCCAGCCTATTTCTCCGTAATAGCCTGACCGGGCTCCCTGAAGAGACGCAATCTGACCGGCGAGGCCCACTTAAATTCTCCGGGAGACAGAAGAAGAAGAGAATAGCGCCCGTGGACCCACTTAAAAGCCCCTGGGTGAAAATGGGATTTCTGACCTGCTCCAGTGGCGCCGCGGCTCCTCCGCCAGATTGGCTGTCAAGGCTTGCCAGGTGGGACGGGGAAGGGCTGAGGGAGAGATGGGAGGAATGGATGGATTCTGCTGCTGCTGCTGCTGCTGCTGCTGCAGACTGCCAGGACCTCATTAGCTCAACGTTTCATCAAACACTGTGGCAGCGGGGGTGAGGGGGCGGGGGTGAGGGAGGGAGGGAGGGGGGAGCTCGCCGCCTCCATACATCTCTCTTTGTCAGTCCCTCATCCCTCCTTTCTTTTTCCTTGTTCTGTCACTGTCCTTTCTTACTCTCTCTCTCTCTCTCTCTCTCTCTCATCTCTTTTGTTTTCTCTCTCTCCCTCTTCCTCCCCCTCTCTCAGCCTCTCCTCCCTGAGGTCCCATTAACTAGATGAGCAAGTTCTGCTGGTGATCAGGTAAAAGTCAGACTAGAGACAGTCTGCTGTAGTAACTTGTTCGTGTTAAGCAGCACGAGCGTGTTGAGGCTCTGAGGACGTAAATAAGGATCATGTTGCTGAGAGACGTTTCAGAGCCGAGGTCCGCCGGCCCGGTTAGCATAGCATTGATATTCAGAGGACTGGAAACACTGGTAATAGAAAACCTCCAGAGGGAAGACCTGGACACACACACACACACACACACACACACACTCTATTACATAGAATCAGACAGGCTAAAATCGGGCTCATGCATGTGTGGAATACATACAGGTGTGTTCTGCATGCACACGCATCAGAAGTGTGTGTTCAGGGAAGTAAAAGCACATTGATGTGATGAGATGTGATGTGTGTGTGTGTGTGTGTGTGTGTGTGTGTGTGTGAGCTGGAGGAAGGTTTAAAGCAAATCCCCTGTAAGACCCAAAGGTTTCCACCAATTGCGAGGCGGTACGACAAGCCACAAACACCCCCGAGCCTCCGCCGCTACCCATTTGTCAACAAAGCATTTTCCTCCTCAAACATATTGAGGAGCTTTTCACTAAAGTTCCCCCAGGTGTGTGTTTCTGTCTGCTCTGCATATCGCTGGATGAACCGAGGGCTGAACGCCAACTTCAGAGGAATAAATGTGGTGAAAAACAAATAGAGAATACTGAGAATCCTGCTGGTGATGCTGCCGCTGCATTCTGGGAAGAGGAGACCACATGGTGACATGGAGGACATGTTGGAGACAGGAACTCTGTTCACTCTGCTTCCTTTCCTTCCCTACTCCCCTTTTTCTATCCATCTATCTATCTATCTATCTATCTATCTATCTATCTATCTATCGTCTACCTATCTATCTATCTATCTATCTATCTATCTATCTATCTATCTATCTATCTATCTATCGTCTACCTATCTATCTATCTATCTATCTATCTATCTATCTATCTATCTATCTATCTATCTATCTATCTATCTACCTATCTATCTATCATCTATCTATCTATCTATCTACCTGTCTATCTACCTGTCTGTCTATCTATCTATCTATCTATCTATCTATCTATCTATCTATCTATCTATCTGTCTATCTATCTATCTATCTATCTGTCTATCTATCTATCTATCTATCTATCTATCTATCTATCTATCTATCTATCTATCTATCTATCTATCTATCTATCTGTCTACTTATCTATATCTGTCTGTCTATCTATCTATCTGTCTATCTATCTACCTGTCTATCTATCTACCTGTCTATCTATCTATCTATCTATCTATCTATCTATCTATCTATCTATCTATCTATCTCCCTCTCTCAGCCTCTCAAGATGCACTGTCAGACCTGCTCCCTGGTGACCAGCTCGGGTCACCTGATCGGAGGCAGCCGCGGCGACGAGATCGACCGGGCCGAGTGCGTGATCCGCATGAACGACGCCCCCACCGCGCGGGGCTACGCCCACGACGCCGGCCGCCGCACCTCGCTGCGCGTCATCGCCCACTCCAGCATGCAGAGGGTCCTGCGGAGCCGCCACGAGCTGCTCAACGCCAGCCAGGACACGGTGTTCATCTTCTGGGGCCCCAGCAGCTACATGAGGCGCGACGGGAAGGGCCTGGTGTACAACAACCTGAGGCTGATGAACCAGGTGCTGCCCAAGCTCAGGGTCTACATCATCTCCTGGCAGAAGATGCTGCAGTTCGACGAGCTCTTCAAGAAGGAGACCGGCAAGGACAGGTGAGGGAAAGATGGTCGCCATGCACGACACACGTACACAACCTCCTGAACATTACAGTTTTTCTCAGTCGCTTTGGTACATTTCTCGAATCATCCTTAACATTTGCAAAACAGTAAGTGCATTTCTCGAAACAATTGGTACAAACAGCACCACACAATGGATTACCTGCAAAAGCCTGTAACCTGCTCAAGATCCTTAGTTCATCTCTCAAAAGTAAATCTTTACGTCAATGAACATGTCAGTGCCATCAGAATGACAAGTCCTTGTGTCATTGAGTACAAACAAGATAGTCAAAATGTTTAGCCATGTTGTTAATTTAACATTGTACTGATGGAAACTGATGGAAAATGCACTTTTTCTGTCTGGCATGTATCAATTTCAAAAGACATTTACAACCAATAATTGTTCAAATTGTCAATCATAATTGTTAGTCATTTGCCTAAATGTGCTAAAACATTTTCAGATGGTAACAAAGAGAAATGCTCTTTCTGTTGTGCTCAGGTAACAAAATGTTGTGAAGAATTTCACAGATTTTTTTGATGACTTCAACTGTCATTTGAGAATTGAGACAAAGCAACTGAGAAAAACTGGAGGTAAAGTCAAGATTCATCAATTCAGAACACATTTACAAAAAAAGTCTGTAGAAAATAGAAAATATATGATTATGACAACTGGTTCAACCATTTTGCATGTAATGACATACGCAATGAACTAGTGCCTAGATGTTCTGGGGGGTGAGACTACTCAACAGAGAACCAATGTAATACATTTTGATCAACATGACATAAACTATTGATACTGTAGGAAACAGCAGACAGTTTGACATAATCATTTGCATTGCAATGTGCTAAAGCACTTGCAATTTGTTCAAAAGAATGAGAATCTGATTTTGTGATGTGCACAAATGACTAGATGATGTGGAAGTAGTTTAGAGAATTTCAATTCTGATCTGAGAAATGTACCAAAGCGACTGAGACTGAGACTGTAATAGAACATGGTGAAGAAAGTGAGTTAGTTATCAGCTTTAATTGAGCTTATGCTCAGCGGGGTTAATAACTGGAACCACATCCACCCACGCTGACGTAGGACTGATGCCACCAGGCATGATGACCTGAAATGGTCTCAGTCCTCCAGGTGAACTGTGGTGCGGTTCATTAGGAGTAAGAACATAATCCAAACCCATTACAGGAAACAACTCCAAAACGCATGGGATTATGGGTAAGGAGAGGGATGTTGACGTCTGACAGCCAGCAGTTGCTCATGCTTGGAAAATGAAGCGAGGACTGATGCTCCTGTTCACATGTTTCTTCATGTGTTCTTAACTGGTATGAACACCAGAGAAGAAGTCCATCATGGTAGATCAAGTTCCAGACTGGAACCAGGTTGGTCTGGACTCTCTAACCTGGCGACAGGTTGATGTAAATACAAACTACATTAATACAGAAATGTAACAAAATAAAAATCCTCTACAGTTTGGAGAGAAAACTGCAGATCTATGTGCACCTCAGCATTCTCATCGTACCGATAAAGATAAAGATAATCTACTGAGCAGAGTGAAGCATTCTGTCTGAAGTCCTTTATAAAAAATATAACCACTGATGAGACAGAATTTGGTTAATCTCTATTTAGACGAGCTGTCAATCAATGGTGGGATGTATGAAGGTAGTCGGTGACTTTGACAGGCGCTACTCAATACTCACTTCTGATTGGCTGGAAGGTGCCCCCTAACTTTACTTAACATACATGTTACATCACTATAGGAGGAACGATTTCCTCATCAACATTTTTGTCCTTCAGTTTCTCCTGAGTTGCGCAACACCTTGTCTCAGGTTGAACAGGAGGACTCTAATTTACTGAGCCATTAAAGCTTAATGAACACACTCTGATACACCCTTCTCTCTCTCTCTCTCTCTCTCTCTCTCTCTCTCTCTCTCTCTCTCTCTCTCTCTCTCTCTCTCTCTCTCGCTCTCTCTCTCTCTCTCTCTCTCTCTCTCTCTCCCCCTGTCTGACTCTGACTCTTCGTCTGGATGTCAGTGGAGATTGAAGCTGACTTCATCTTCAGACGGCTGTCAAGGGGAAATGACTGAGCGGAGGACTGAGTGGTGGTGTGTGATGCTTTTCTTCTTCCTGTATCATCATCCCTTTATAGTATTAGAGGCATTAGCATTTGTGAAGCCTATTTTAGGGCATCTCTGCTTTATTAGTCGTTTGGCAGCGGAGAGGGAGAGAGGGATGATGGGCCAGCGAGAGAGAAAAGCTACGAGCGTTAGATGTCGAAAGCATCAGCGGCTCCATTTTTCTTCATCTGCGTGTTCAATGAGAAACCATCAGTATGCAATACACACTACACCTCTTCACCGGGACGGGATGATATTCTGACCTAAATCATGAAACTAATCCTGTTGTCTTCGGAGACTCGGGGGCCGGTTTGACTGAGGACCAGTAGCAGAGCATCTGGGCAATCAGCCATCAACACTGCAAGCCTGTAATTGCCGATTATGGGTGGTGCCGTTCCAGTGAAGCTAATTGAGACGGTGCGTAGTGTCCGCACTCTGATAATATCAACAGAAGAGCGATGGAAAACAAGCAGCATCCACTGCCCTTAATTGCCGAGCCGGGATGAGCCTCAACCGGTGATTAAAGGCAAATTAGCTTTTGAAATAACTTGTTATTTTTTCCCACCGAATCTTTTATGGTCCCATAATGCAGCATTGTAATCACTAACAGCCCCAGTGTGTTGCACTGTTAGCTTCCTACTGGGCCCATATTGAGTTGTAACGCTTTACTGGAACAAAAAAATGTGTGTGTGGGTTTGGGGGGGGGGGGGGGAGTAGGGGGGGGGGTTAGAGAGATCGTCCAGTAACAAAAAGGTCACAGGTCGGATGCTTCAGCAGCCAACCTATCCATCAGCAGCAGTGTGTAATGCTTCCTCTCTGCAGTCACTCTGGGTAAGAGTGTCAGGTAAAAGCCTAAAATGTAAAATGTACTTTTACTTCTAACCTTTTCCAACCAGTTATAGAGACAGTTCAACTGTCCTGAAATAATCACATGTGGTATCAAACCTTAATGATAATACGTGATAATACAATAATTCGTTCTTTCTTTTCTTTACAGTTTAATAACAAATAGAAAGTGGATGAAATTATCTCACTTTTAAATAAAATATATAATAAATAAACAAAATTAAGAAAAAAATATCTTCCTGTCTCTCTCTACTGACTATAAAGACAAAATGGCAAGAAATCATCTTTAAAGAAAAAACTAGACTCAACCAGTAGTTGAGATTTGATCAGTTGTTGTGGTTATTTTTCAAACCCAGCGAACAACAACACAACACTTTCCCGGTGATAAATCTTGGTCCCTCTTCCTGCTCACAGCTTGCTTCCTGTCCTCGTCGGCGGGAGCTTGACATTTACACCACATTATTCATCAGCATGTTCATAAACAAGGAAATGAGGAAGAGTTCTTAAGTGAGATTAGCTGCACGCCTCCTGACTAAGACCTCCCCGCGTCCAGCGCAGACGGCTTGATGACAGAATGTTTTGCTTTGATCTTTGAAAGTTTTCCAATTTGCTAAAGAAGTGTGTGTGTGTATGTGTGTGTGGTGTGTGTGTGTGGTGTGTGTGTGTGTGTGTGTGTGTGTGTTGCGGGACGGTGGGTCTGCACATCAAAACAAATCAACATGTTCCAGACAACCTGGGTCCTTTCTTAATTAAATGAAAACTAGAAGTTCATGATAGCGTCGGGTCGACCCCGCTGTGTGTCGCATGGACGGACTTTAATAAGGCCGGATGTCGGAGAGGAAAAAAAAAACCGCATTGTCACTATCTATCCAACTGTGCCCGGCCGATGTGGGCTGATTCAGTGTGGGTCTAAAAATAAGCGCCGGTTTCGGGGCTCTTCTTTGCTCCTCTGTGAAGCTCAGCAGGAGGATGACACTGATCATGTTTAGCAGCCATGTGGAAACAAGGGGGGGAGATTAAGGAAGAAGACGATGCTCAGACGTGATGCACCGACGGGAAAAAAACAAATTCAGAGGTGCAGAGACGAAGCCCCACGCAACAGCTAACCTCAGACAGCTCAGAGGTCTTGTCTGCAGCGTCCCCGCCACTGCTTTCAGCACGCTGGGAACATTCCCTCCTCCCCGAAGGCTTTCAAGGAAGAGGCGCCCATATTGTATCTGCTCCCTCACCCCCCAAGGAGGGCAAGGATTGAAAATACAGACCTTTTATTTCAGGCAGTTATCCTCCTTCTACACTGAGAGAGGGAGAAAGAGTGAACGCCTTTCCAGACGACCAGGTAAACCCTCCAGTCCAAGTGTGTCGTCCCCGTCAGATGGAGCTGAGGAGCATGGCGGCTCTTGTCAAGGCTTTTCTATCAGCCTTGAGCTTTTTTCTCTTCGGCTCCTACCGTTGATCTGTGTGGCCGCGCAGTAACAAGGCGACGGTATACTCAAAGAGACGAAACAACAATGTCCCTGAACATGCCCGTGTGGCATCAGTCCTACGTCAGCGTGGGTGGATGTGGTTCCAGTTATTAACCCCGCTGAGCACAAGCTCAATTAAAGCTGATAGTGTTTCTCAACTTCAAGACCATATTTTCCATAAGCCCTGTTGCTTCCTGTCATAAAGTGGATGCTGCTTCTTTAGTCGAACGTTTTCTGTTTCGCTTTACTGAAGAGGAGAAACACGTTAGAAGTGATTTTTCCATCGACTTTTCACTCCTTCTACCGTCTGCCATTGTGAGGATCTCTTGAAGCTTCGGCCCTGGAAGAACGGCACCCTCCTCCTGCTTTGTGCCATAAAGCAGTACAGAAGCAAAATCTACGGAGGCTCTTAAGGGACCTGCATAGAAAGAAAAAAAAACGAAGAGTAAAAAGTTTGGTGGAAAAAAAAAACTGCCCAGTGAAAAAAAACAACTACCCAGCTTTTTTCCCCCGCATATGGCATGTAGCTAACGATTAGCCAGCTAGCTAACTTGGTCAGTCCCATTTCTTTTCACACTGCAGATTTTTTTTTGCCCTTAAGGGGCTCCATAAAAATCTGACCCAGTGGTGCACAATGTAAAACACAGTATAGAGGCCGGCAGAAGCTGCCAAGCTTCTCAATGACGGCCTTGTGTGTTTATGGTTATGATACTGATAATGATTTATTGATGTTCAAATGCTACATGATAGTACGTCCATGATAACACTTAGTGAGACTACTGGACCCAGGTAATGGTTTCTTTGTGCATTCAGTCCAACTCATCTCATGTTGCTCTCTCATTGTTAACTCCTTATTAGAAGTTGCTATATTGCTTATCCAACCTCACCATCCCAGTTAATGTTTCTGAACAGTCCATCTCAAAACACAGCTAATAACTGATCTTTCCGTTGTGGGATTCATTCATTATCACTACAGTATTTCTCCTTGGAAACCGATGATTTTAAGCAAGTGTTGAAATGAAATGTTTCCCACGGTGTGAGGGGGAATTGGAGGGAGGCTGGAAAGGTTAGGAGAGTAACACGTCTGCAACTCATTTAGAAATGGCTCCTCTTTGGAAGTGTTGTGAAGCGTTGTGAAGTTCATTATCACTGTGGAAAAACCTATTAAGTAATGTATGTGATTTTTATGTTTTTAACAGAAGGTCTATGAAACCATTCTAAACCCATTAGGGAAATGCACGGTAGTCAATCTGAAGTCCTCATAGACTGATTAGATACGAGGTTTTCATTTCATAGTAGCCCTTATTTTATTTATTTTTCATCACCGAGTTTTTCAGTCAATTTCCATTAGTGTTCATTTATTGTCTGGCCAAAGCCTCAGAAATCCACATTTGTGATATCAATACATGGTAGTGCAAATTTCATGACTAGCTCATGAAACCATCAAAAACCCTTGTGAACGTTTCAGAAATGCTTGTTGGTCAAATTTAAAATAATACCAAGGTTTTCATCCGTCAGCATCCCTGAGAAAGACGAGACAATTCTGAGGAGCGTTTCGATTTTCATGTATCATAAATATCACTGGTTTTTCATTACTGCTCATTTCAGTCAACTTTCTTTAGTGCTCATTTATTTGCTGGCAAGACAAAAAAAAAGTGCAGCATTAAAACGGGGAGCTCATTCCACCGCTGAGGCTAACTGCTAACTATCTGCAGACTGTGGCTGGTTTCTGATGAAGGGTTTGATTATTTGATAAGGTTCGTTTGTATCCGTCGATAAGCAGGATGGATCTGTGTTTTAATGAAGCCGAGCCGAACTTCAACGATCCCGCAGTCAGAAGAAATCGACCTTTGGATCTAAATAAATCTTTATTCTGCCATATTACACCGACGTGGGATTTTCTGATGATCTCAGTTAATCACGTTCCAGAAATCAAATATACTTCATTTTCTCCGAGCAGAACTCCCACGCATCAAATCCCTCTCTAACTTTTTTGATCTGTCTTTTCCTCTCTCTCCCTCCCTCCCCCTCTTCTCTCTCTCTCTCCCCCTCTGCAGAAGGATATCCAACTCCTGGTTGAGTACCTGGCTGGTTCACCATGACCATAGCCCTGGAGCTGTGTGATAGGATCAATGTCTATGGCATGGTCGCCCCTGACTTCTGCAGGTGAGACGCTGGAGCTGAATATAAAGCTCTGTCATCATCGCCAACAAGCGCTATCACAAGGAGTTATTGAGCAGAGCTGTCTAGGCAATCCCTGCAAGTGTATACACAGGAACAGGAAACCGCCCGACACCAGAGATTAACACCGGGAGTGTATGCAGACAACTGATAAATAAAATGTCAGTATAGCTGGAGATGTTTTTGAAGCGCTGAAATTGCCTCAGTATTAGTGGAAATGTTAGACGGAGTGTCAGGAAACCAGCTGGCTGATATTCTAGATTTCACAATGATGTACATTTTTTATTTGTGTCAGAGACAAGGGAAAAAAAGTAAAACATTTTTTTTTTTTTTTAAAGTAGAGAGCTCAAGCTGCTCTCCTTATTTCCAGGTAGTGAAAACCTCATTGCAGAGGATTGCAGTCTGCCCACAGTGAATTGATGTTGAAGGGAAAACTTTTTTTGCAGATACCTTCTGATAGACCACGTTACTCACACAGTGAAGTATCATGAACATCCAGAACTAAAAGTTAGGTTTCTGTAATGTTATGTTTCTGAGGAAAACAGCTTTGTTTCAGGTGCGTGTCAGGTCAGTTGCTATGGTAACGGCTGTAGGAGAGTGAAGGTTATCGTCCGCTTTTGCAGACCAGAAGGCAGGTCCGATTTTTACGACTGAGCGGTGCCTCCTCCAAAACATATATGATCTTTGGTGAGGCTAATTGAGTTGCAGGCGTCGTCCCTTCGGTCCTACAACACACTCAGGAACCTGACCTGAGACCTGATGCACTGAGAGACGGTTTGATGAGCTCCTGAAATGTTCTTCCTCTGTCAGGCACGATGAAAGCTGCTGCCCCCTACAGGTGGTTAGGGCGAACGACACTTTATTGGCACAGATAATTGTTAACATTAATGGCAACGATTGGAGTGAAACCATGTTGACTGCTAACACCAAAGTCCTGGAACCACGAGAACAGCTGAACAAAATATTGAATCCGTGTGTCGACTTAGCCACTACAGTTTTATTATATCAATAGTTAGTATTAGTTAGTAATATTATTATCTATAGATATTATTATTATAGTTCTGCCATGTACACTTGTACAGGAACATTTTGCAGCTGGCAGTGATTGAAATCACCCTCTACTAATCCAACACAAAGGGCCCGAGGTACCTCCAGCTGGATCGTGGTCTGCAGACATGCTAGGATGCGTAGCGAGTCCTGACCCCTCCTTGGTTTCTCCTCCTCCACTAACTCGGTTCGGCCTCGTTAGTGAAGTGTTACAGTTTGATTTCCAGCCCACGTTTCATCCCTCCCCCGCCAGCACTTTAATTGGGGAATGTTATTGGATGAAGTACAAATCTTATTGGATTTTCCAATAAAGTCAGCAAATTGTATAAGGTTCAGTACATGTTTGTTCCTGGCTGAAATTGATTAGAAAATTATTTTTTATTTATGATTTAAGGGAATACGAGTTTGTTTATCCTCATCCTCATACCAGGCCAGGTCTGTAGATGTTACTGGATGTCTCATTCAAAAACCCTCTCTCTCTAATGTCAAGTCAATTATGCTTTATTGGCATGACAGGAAAAAACACCATGCAGCCAATAACCAATAAATATCATCAGACGTAATAATACAATTTTCATGCATTCCCTGTCTTGACTTTCCATTTCCGTGCCCCCCACCCCTTGTTGTTCAAATTGTTTTGAAAGCTCCTCCCCTCTCTTTTGACCAACAAGGCAACAGTAAACATGTTCTCCCCCAGGAGTGATGCAGTCCCCTTGTGGACCAATCAGTAACAGACATGTCACCTTGTTTTGACCTGTAAATGCAGCACCTCCCATGGCCCAGTCAAGGTCATTTTAAAAAAAAAGGCAGAATGCAGCGGTGAGATGCATCATTCGGTGAGAGATGTTCTGTTGAGTGTTTTTCCATCTTTATTTTGGTCTTAGATTGAATTCCACCTGGTATCAAAAAGGTCCTAAAAAGTTAAATTTGTCCTTCAGATAACAAACAAACAGACGAACGGAGACCAACCCGTCATCCTCCCTCATTCACACCAAACCACAAGTCACTCGTTAAACATCACATGTCTCTCTGATCTCCCCCCCCCCACCCCCCCCAGGGAGCCCCAGCACCACTCCGTCCCCTACCACTACTACGAGCCTCGCGGCCCGGACGAATGCGCCATGTACATCAGCCACGAGCGCGGCCGGCGGGGCAGCCACCACCGCTTCATCACGGAGAAGCGGGTCTTCGCCAACTGGGCGCGGACGTTCGACATCCACTTCTACCAGCCCGACTGGAGCCCCCCGCCCCTCCCTGCCAACCGGACACTGGAGGGCACGGTCACGGCAGCGCCCCCGCTAACCCAGAAGACGTGACTGGTGTGTGTGTGGGGGGGGGGGGGGGATCGTGGGTGGAAAGCCCGCATGGGTCTAACTGCTGACTGACCTCCTTCAGATACGGGATAGGACATATGAAGTAGATAGAGGACATGGGTAGAGGTCGAGTCGTGTTTTTTTCCCGCCAGAAATTTGCTACGAACCTTTCTACCGACTCCCCGAGGCGGAACCGCTTCATCCCCCTTGTACCAGGGGGACGATGCCATCACGCACTCCACTGTCAATGCATGCAACGTTTTCCTGTGGATCTTCCTGGGTTTTTTGTGTGTTTGCGTGCGCATGCGTGCCTGTGCGAGTGTGTGTGTGTGTTTACCAGAGGGATCACAGAGCTTTCACAGAGCGCACGCACAAACTTGAGTTGAGCCCGTTTGACTGTGAAGGATTCGCTGCTCTCAGATCATTGAAATATACCACTAAGACGCCTCTCGCCTCACAACAGAGATAACACTGGACACACAGAAGATGCCGAATACGGTCATGTGACCCAGACGTGGTCCTGTATGACCTCCTCTGCTTGAGGATGTGTGAATTATCCCCGTTTAGATAGTACATCGGTTTTGCAGTTTGCAGGACGTCAAGAGGGATGAGACAGTATGAATCACTCCTCCGACCTTCACACACACACACACACACACACACGAGTGTCGGCCAAGTCAAACTTTGCAACGCAGCACTCTCAGGGGTGGGGGGGGGGGGGTGACAGGTGTGTATCACTCACTGGGACGTTTTTTCACGTGTGTGTGTGTGTGTGTGTGTGTGTGTGTGCATGCGTGTGCTTTTGTCTGCACCTTGCATCATCAGGCTTTGTCGGCTCCTGCCTCCAGTTAATAAGGCAATTTATAAAGCTGCACGCCGGATCTCCATGTCAACGCACAGCCGCGTCACCATGTCAGACAAGCAGGGAGATGAAGATTGAGACCGGGGAGGTGGCGGCGGCATCCATCCCGCTAGATCCATCTGCTGCCACGTCCGTGATCCTGAATGCCTCGCAGGAGAACGACACCATTTGGAAGGATATTGGGATTTTTTTCCCCTCCCTAGATTAATGATGAGTGTGTGATCTGTGCACTCTCTCTCTCTCTCTCTCTCTCTCTCACACACACACACACTCTCACACACATAATGAGTATATTACATGCAGGTTCTCGCCCTTCTCTCTCTCTACCGGAGACCCTCTTTCTTTCCCTCTCTCTCTCTCTCTCTCCCCCCTTTTCAATGTATAAGAGTCAGGTGTCCGTCAGGAGAAGCGCTGTTGTCGCGTCGTCGTCATCGATTTTACCTTCATCTCCGTGATGAGCGTAACGAGAGGGAGGTTGATGTTTTGGGTCGGGACACGTCGGTTCCTTACACAAAGGGAAACGTGTTTCACATCACGTCTCCTCGGTGGAGATGCGACGGCTGCTCGTACATCACCGAGAGCTGTGAGTGTGTGTGAGGCCCGTCTCTGTTTCCCAGAGAGGCTGAGAGGCTGCTGCGATGACGAAGACGCCTAACTAACTCTGTACAGGGTCTCAGTGTTGTTCAGCTGGGGGGGTTTTCTTCTCTTTTTGCACATTGTCATTCCACCCAATAAAATACTTTTTGTCAAATGGAGTCCCGCATTCAGCAGCATCTGTATGTTGTTTTAAAAATAGATTGGCAAAATGTGGATTTAAAAAAACAAGAAAAATAACAAGTGTGTATTTGGAAGTTGAAGCTCCATGTCAAATGGAGATTATGCCTACAGATTTCAGACGGGAGGCCAGTTACTCACCCTCACCCTAAATTGATGGCAGCACCTCCTGCCTCTCTACTTTCAGTGTCTCTCCTTGTCTGGCTGTGCCATCAGGCTGCCTCATACTGAAATAATAATGAAAGACAGGCCGGGCTACAAGGTCTTCTCATTACCCCCCCCACCCCACCCCCAGCTAAAAATAGACCCCCTGATGGTGCTTGCAATTGAATGAGTGTTCAAGCACCCCTTGTATTTGCCAGAGGTAGTGCCTCATCAGAGAAGGAACATAAAATAAGGTAACAATATAGATGGAGGATGAAGGGAAACTCTGAGCTTGTTACCCTTCAATCAGAAAACCGTTTGAGGTTTTGCCAGATGAATAAAAAGCATTAAAGACTGTTGACTCAATAGACAGGCGAACGGCAAGCTTGTCAGTGTCTATGTCACGTGCTGCAAGTCTGTGTAAAATGCACTTGAACAATAAAGACCAGACAGATATGAGAAAGCTGTGCACTTCAGTCTATGCGATTTTCATATTTATTGTCTAAGCAACCTTCATCAGTGTGCAGAAGTTTTCTCCTTTGTGTTTTCAGTTTTTAAAAACAAACAAAAGCCCCATTTCAATTCAAAAAACGCAACGAGCACTACCGAGCCTGATTTGAGCCACAACCAAGTCGCTGCCTGTGACTGCTGAAATCACCATTATCATTACAAAGGATGATTGGCATAACAAAGGCTCACTGACAAGCAAGCAGATGGATATTCAGTTTCCATGGAAATTGGACAACCTGTCATGCGCTTTTAATTTGTCCCCAAACAGGATGTGACCGCACGCGTTTGCGTAAACCATCACATTTTGCAGGCTTGCCACACGGGCTAGTGTAAATGCATTTCCAAGGAACAACTGTGCCTGTGTGCTGCTGAATACGACGCCGCACTTTGCCGCTTGAGAAAAAAACCCAGCAAAAACATACGTGACATATTGAGAGCATCCTCCCTGACTCCTAAGCCTGAAATCTCTCCCGTCTCCTTTGAGAGAGCTGCTAATATTGCACCCCACCCAGTCAGGTGTGAAAAGAGACAGACACTGATCTTTATTAGCAGAGGGGGGAAACCAGAGTGACGGGAAGAGACGGGAGAGCGCATCACACCGCTCGAGAAGCCCTGTGCAAATTCAATTCCGTCTTCTGTGCGCTGAAGTAGGAATGAGAGGCGCGAGGAGATGGAGTCAATTTTGAAGGGGGTTTCACAACAAACGGATCCATCTCGGAGAGGGCGGCTTTAATTTTTCAGTGCATCTGCTGCCAGCTAGTTATAAGATGAATGTATGTAGACGAGGATCCAATTGCTGCTCCGCCACGGAAATGCAAGATGGAAACAGATAGAAGAGTGCATTAAAAACCACTAGACGGGTTGAAACATCCAATAAAACAACAACACAACAAGAACTCCAGCAGCACCGATTTCAAGGCGGTTTTTGTGGTGTAAAATAAGTGTATCAGCTCAGCCAGGCCCAGTACCATCAAAGGTTTGTAAGAGCAAAAGGAGCCTCAGTATCTTCAAACAGTATTACAGTAATTAATGAAAGTCAAAATTGTCTCAAAGAGATAAAAACAGAAAGACACAAATACGTCAAATCTTTCATCTTTAATCAGGGCATCAAAACCGTATCAATTAAAAGAGGCAAAAAACAAAACAAAACAGTGCACGTAGGAGGAATATGATTACAGGAAGTAAAAAAACAAAAACAAACAGAAGAAATAAGCATTAATAATGTATAAGAGAAGGAGCTGGCGGCTGACGCAGCAGCTGCCCTCCCTCCGCTACGTACGGTTTCATTTCCCACTCCATCCATTTTCCCACTTCCAGCCGCGAGGGAGAGTGGCAGTAGGTACCTGATGGGCGGAAACCCTCGCGCCAAGGAGCAAAGATAAACTACCGCAGGTTCAATCCATACCCGCGACCATCAGTCACTCCCCCAACAATGGGGCTAATGCAGAATGGGCACACGGGGGGAAAAGGGAAGAGAAAAGGGGGGAAAACACATTGAACGTACGAGAGATTCATTTGGGACGGCCAGCGGCTTACCGGGTTATCACTCACTTATCACTCGCTACAGCGCGAGAGACGGGAGGGCCGGGAAAACCAGCTGTCCATCACCCGGAGTACAATCGGCGGCCAGGCAGCTAATGGATGTTTCCACAGTGAGGGCAATTTGGTGGATGGGAAAAGTGGAGGGGATCCATCACGCGAGACGAGATCATGTGTGACTGTTATCCATCACGGGCGTGACGTGGCGGACATGCGGGGTAAATCTATACGGACGAGGGAGACGTTCGCCCACAGCCAATCAGCACAGCCCTCTTCCCACGTCTCCTCCTCTGACCCAGCGGTCGGTCTCAGTCGGCTCTTAAATAAAAAAGGCTTGTGCTGAAATATGCAGAGCGGCGTGCGCTCCAATAAATTAAACTCTTATCTGCAGACTCAATTCAGTGCGTTTTCAGCCAAATCAATGCAATTATGGAACGGGCTGACAAAACAGAACTTTTGATAGAATAAAGTAAATATATGGCAAAGTCCTTGACAGAAGAACACATAAACGGTTACCATAATAAAGGCGCAGCGCTAATGGTCGTCTCGGAGCAGCAACCTTCAAATACTCTCTGCTCTTTTATCCCTTTTCTTCAAAGACAACCAAGCAAGGTAAAAAATACTTACAAATGAGAAGAAAGAAAAAGACGTTTACTATTAGTCAGTAGTTAGCAATCACTCCCTACAAAATGGCATCAATAACAGTGCACAGTATCTGGACATCCTTACACCTCATTTCCATTTCCAGCAAACAAAAAAAATAAAAAAAACATGTCTAATGCCAAAATTGTGTGGAAGTGAAACACAAGCAGATCTTCACCTCCGCAGACGTGAACCGCACATTCCTTCTAATGTCCGTCCAATAAAAGGCTCCTGGTCGTTGCCAAGTGTCTTAGTCCTCAGAAGATGTGCTTCAGGTGCTTGACGCCGTACGTCTTGAAGAAAACCAGCAGGATGAGGGTCCACAGGCCCAGGATGAAGCCGTCCGGGGGATGCCAGTCCTTCTGCTTGGGTTTCTGAAGGGGGGGGGGGGGAGATTGCAGGTTAGTAAGAGTGTGTATATTTCTGCTGTTGAGGCCACTGCTGATTGTTCTGTCATTCACACCGGCAGCGACAGGGTTTCACACACACACTCACTTTAGCTGTAATTTGACGGTTCACACTTATGTACACTGTCACACACACTCACACACACACACACACACTCACACACACTCACACACACTCACACACACTCACACACACAAAGTGGGTGGTGCAGCTCATCAGTACATCTCCCATGTCTTTTGTTTGTCCCATTCACTGCCACATCATCACTTTGTGTGTGATTATACTTTTAAATCTCTCCGGTATTAAAAACATCTCACAAGGAACGCATTTATATGGTAATGTCTCCGGAATATTCCAGGAGCGATGAGATTTAACCTCTAAAAAACCTCCCCAACTCCTCCGCCGGCGGCAAAGCTATAGATAGGCTGTGAGGACACACAAGAGATCTCTGTTATCCCTCGCTATACAAGCTGCAATTACCCAGCCCCCCCCCCCAACCCAAAACCTCACAACGCGGCAAAGAGGGGGAGCATATACTGTCCTGTCACCGACTGTACACACAAGGTTAGAGACACCAAACAGTAAAGCTGATACACAAATACTTCTACAGTACACAGTGCAGTACCCAACCTACTCAGGATGAAATACATCCATACACACACACACACAGTCGTGGTCTGTCTCATACTGTCAATAGACAGTATGACAGATACAGTAGAAACACAGCGTTCAGACAGATTAACTCAACGTGTTGATTAAAGACAGATCAATATTTAATATCATCCTGATGGATCATTGCAGTAGTCTTTAATTAAGACACAAATTGATCTGTGCACTGAAGCGATCATCACCTACTTTTCTGAACGTCCCTGTCGCATATTACACTTGGGCAAATACAAATGAGAGGTAGGTACATTGTGTGTGTGTGTGTGTGTGTGTGTGTGTGTGTCGTGCGCGTGCAGCTCGACAGTGTCTTTTCACATCCGAACTCCAGGTTACGTGAGGACGCAGCCAATTTATAACGTACAAAGACCGGGGCCAGCGCTAAAATTGGATTACGTCTGACGCCAAATTTATTTAACAGCTCAATCAAGTCAAATCAATAGAGCACCGCCGCCACGCTGAATGCTAAAGCGGGGAGGCGTTTGCCAAGGAAGCAGCTCGGGGCTGCTGTGGGGAGGCTGCCGGGCTGCAGCTGGAGGTGTGACTCAAACAGCTTCAGGTCTAAATTACTTTTTTTGTGACTGTGCGGGGGAGGGGGGGGGGGGGGGGGAGACAAGGACAGAGGGCTTGACGCCTGGGGGGGGGAGAGGGAGAGGCTGACCGCAAAGCCTCCTGAGACGGATGGTCATGTGTGGCTGTCGAGGACGGTTGACCTCCGTGACAATGGAAGGTGTGTGTGTGTGTGTGTGTGTGTGTGTGTGTGTGTGTGTGCGAGCCCCCTGGGTGAGGAAGAGCAGAGGGAGATGGATCGGCTGTGACAAGAGGCCATGTCAGCACACCAAGCAGAGAAAGAAGCATATGGAGGGAGAGGGAGGGGGGGGGGGGGGGGAGAGAGAGAGAGAGAGAGAGAGAGAGAGAGAGATGACACTAGGGAAGAAGACAAAAGGCAGGGTTGGTTTCACTCCCCAATACTGATCACCTCGCTTCTGTGTTGTGTTGAACAGAACATTTAAAAGGCTCAGCTCTCGGTTTGGTTGGTGACAACGATCACTTGAGACCTGTAGATGTAGATAATGTAGATAATGTAGAATATCTCCTGAAATAACTGGAAATTGAAACAACTTCCGGTCTTCACACGTTCATTTATCGTTTTACAACAGCACATGATCAAACAATAACAATAAACATGTTGTGATCTTTTATAGTTTCAAAACCATTTTAAAGTGATCTGCTTCCCTGGTGAAGAGAGAAGAGCTGCCTGAGGATGTCAGAATGTCTCCAGAGACCTTGGTGTTCCTGTTTCCTCAGTTCACGGTGTTATTAAGAGGTTAGCTGTTCAAGAAGTCGTTGAAGGTTGGTGAGAGCCATTGAAAAAACACCTGGCATGACATCCAAAGATCTCAAGGTTGACCTGGATTGTTTCATACACAGGACACTGAACCAAGAAGGGCTTTACCGTCGAAGGCCACGGAAGACCCCACTGCTGAAAGAGAAACACAAGAAGGCCTGATCGATCTTTGAAAACCCACCTGGACAAACCTGAATCTGGATTTTCAAACCTGAAAATGTTCTGTGGACTGATAAAACCAAATCAGTTTGGCAATGCAGATCAGTTTATAGACGACAAAATGAAGCTAAAGAAAAGAACACCCTAGAGTCAAACACGGTGGAGGTCCCATAATGCTGTGGGGTTGCTTCGTTGCCTCGGGTACAGGATGTACTTGAATGTATTAAGGGCATCATGAAATCAGGAGATTACCAAGACACGTTGGAGCGAAATGTGCTACCCAGGGTCAAAGAACTGGGTTTCAATGGAAGGTCATGGGTCCTCCAGCAGGACGACGACCCAAAACACATCCGAAAGGACCCAGGAATGGTTCAAGAGAAAATGTTGGTCTGTTCTGCCCAGCGACGAGTCCTGATATCAATCCCCCTGAGAAGCGATGGCGAGACCTGAAATGTGCAGTTGGTCAAAGGAATCCTTCAAACACCGAGGAACTGGAGAGTTGCGATTGAAGAGTGGGAGAAACTGCCAGTTTATTGATGGCTACAAGAAACGTTTGGAAGCATCCATCACTGCCAAAGGCTGTGCTGTGAAGAGGGTGCCAATAATCATGGCCATAGCCGCTTTGATTTTGAAGCCATTTTTATATATTTGTATTCTTACGGTTTCATCATGTGCTGTTAAATAAAACAGATGAATGTGTGCAGAACAAAATTTCCAATTATTTCAGAAGATATCAGTATAAAATGCAAGGGTGCCAATAATCATGGCCATGACAAGGACATTTTTAATTCAGGTTATGATATCCAATCCAAATTTTCCTAACTTTTCTAGGCCTGTAAAATCAGAAGAGAGAAACAGTTGGGAGAAGCAGAAAAGAAGTGATTGCTCACTGACCTTCACTTTCAGTGTTCACATAGTACTGCCAAGGACAGAAGGAGTGAAGCAGCCTCCCGCCATTACAATCGCTTTGTGTTGCGTATTCAATTCACCAGCAAAATCAATTAACGGCTACCCATCTGATTGATCGAGGCTAATTAACACGGCCATGCTGGATGCTAATGGTCATTGAGGGAGGTCTGAAACGCCCTGCCAAACACTCGCACTCCAAGGTCAAAACCACAGCCATTTATGTTGTGGCGAGCCGGATGACAGAGCAGCAGCCAAGGTGCAGTGCCTGGACAATACGGCGCACAGCCTTGACATTCAAGCCCTCGGCAAGTGCCGGGGAGAGTCAAGGTAGCGGTGCTTTATTCCCCCATAAAGTGTGTTTTCTTTCCTAATGGTGATCATTTGTAATTAACGATCGCAAGCAACGCAGTGAAGCAAATCCTAACTGACGTTTGGCAAAAGAGGGGTGCTTGTCAGAGTGGGTTTGGCCTGCGAACCGCAACCTCTCGACATCAACTTCATAAGCCCCTTTCACACGTGCAGTGTAACCCTGAACTTATCTAGACGTCACTCGGAGGGGTTGTGTGTGTGAACGCAAACGTCCGAATCAGTTGGTCTGGAAGTCAAAGCGTGTCGATGCCGTATTTATCAATCGACTAGCGTGAAACCGGTATGATACAAACATCCAAAGCTGAGGAAGAAAACAACTAGATCAGACGTCTAACTACATTCAGTATTGACATCAATGCAAAAACGCCCACCGAGTCCACTATCTTCGTGCTGTAAACAAAACACTGTGACTCCCGTCTCCCACACACTCTGCCCACCCCATGCCAAAAACTAACCGGAGTATTTTCTGTTGTTGTGAATGCATCCTGAACGGACATTCTCCAGCAGTGTGCTGTATGTGTGGAAGGACGGACCTGATTCTCTGGAAAATATCCAAAGTGTATGTCTGAGAGAGGCTTTAGAAGTGTCACTGCTGCAGCCTGAGTGAGGGAAGGGGGAGTGGGGGTGGGGGGGTGGCATTCATTTTCTCTCTTTCCATTTTCAATTCTCTGGAGCCATATGGTGTGGCGTCAAGCTGGCAAAAGAACAAATGACAATTTGACGCCAAAGACCAGGAATCACAGCAGCGAGGGGAAAAAAAACAAAAAAACAACAGTAGAATACACAAGAGAGGAAAAAAAAAGAAAAGAGCTCCTTCCAATTTTTTCCCCCTCAAAACGAAACATATTGTGATTAGGTGTTGGCGATGCGATGTGAAGTGTAGGGTTGGGACAAAGAGGTGGCAGGATGAGGGGGCTCACCCTGTCTCCACTACCGAGACAGCTGCCAAGGGTGACAGGGCATTAATCAAGTCCTCACATACACACATGCACACACACACACACACACACAACATTGAGGGGAAGTTTGTATACAGATGCCATGCAGCACACAGCCTATATATTCACTGTCAGTCAGTCCGATGCCTTTTCAATTACGGGCTATCGCCTGGCGTTCACCGCCGGCGTATTGAAAAACAAAACGGATTGCTTGGAGGATTAACAACGGGAGAATGTGTTTGTTGTGGCTCCACTGAAATCAGCCACAGTCAACTGGAGAATACTGCAGACGTCAGAACTGAGGAGATTCAATCGCACGTCTAGTTCTCCAAATCATTTGATCAACAGCGAAAACACAAAAAAAAACCAGCGAGATGTATCGAGTGCCGCACACACACACACACACACCATATGACAGTTAATCAAAAGGAGGAGAGCTGTCAATAGGCCTGATGGACATTGGTCATTCTGCTGCTGTGCAGATGGACTGGTGAGGAGTGAGAAATGAGTCGGCCCGTCAAGACTCCCATCTTCCACCCAGCAGGACTACGAGCCGATAATCGAAATCTCTGACAGGGGTCACCGGGTTGACAAGTGTGTTTTGTGTGTTGTACGTGTGGGTGTATTTGACGGGGGGAGGGGGGGAGAAGAGAGAACGAGAGAACCGAGAAATCACGGCAAGCAGCAGGTGGAGGACGCTTGGTAGGATATGTGACTGAGCTCGCTGAGTGTGTATTGACAATTATGGCCACATGCAGTGGGCAGGAGATCTGAAACAGGCTTATGTTGGCAAGGCCTTTGAGGCACTCTACTGCTATTTTCCCAGAGTGCTTCTGGGTGTGGAGACCCCTCCTGTTTCCGCCACAATACCAAGTAGGCTTCTGACAGGCCTGTGGTCAGCCTCACTTCTCTTGGCCAACGATGTTAGCAGCAGTGGGACCCCAGATGTTCTGAACCACTTCCAGTTCAGGTGAATCTGACTTCTGGTATTAGCACCATTGGCTACCTTGTTTTAATCCCTCTATGTAGATGACACCCACATCATCATAACCCAAACATCAGCATCTCCATCTCTAGTCATGCATCTCCCTGGCATCTATGAAACAGATCAAAGAGAAAACAACAGAAATGTGACCCATGTGCAGGTCAAACTCTGGTACAACCACTGACCTCAACGCACTAGAAGCACTACAACTAGAAGACTCGTTTCATTGAAATATCCTAATTTGACACCTCATTTGAAACAGCAGCAGTGCAGGAACCTGCATGTCTACACCACAAAGGGTCCAGTTACTATATCGTATTTTACAGCTAGACTATACAGAGTTCACATTTTGAGTTCACAGAGTTCATCTTGCTATGTTGTTGGATGCCAGAATTGAAGGAGAGGCTCCAACTTGAAATTTTATCATATACCAGCTGCCACTGCCAGTAAAAAAAAAATCAAAGACAACTATGGTTAAACGCAATAAAACGAAAGGATTGGACTGAGGCGATCACCAAGCACACACTTCATAGGTTAAATAAAGTATTGTCTGTTTTAGGTATGGATATGTGTCTAAAGATTTGCCATGCCCACCTAATCACAAATTGGGGAACTAGGAGGAATAACGTTAGGTGATTTCTCTCGTAACTCTCTTAGCGCATTAGCTAACTTTTAGTTGTAACGTTATGTGTGTGTGTGTGTGTGTGTGTGTGTGTGTGTGTGTGTGTGTTCGGATCGCATGACACAAAACTCATCTAGTAAATTCAGGACATAGTTATAGGCATCTAAAGATTTAAACGCCCTCAGTTTCTCTTTACTATACACGCTTGGTTTCTTATTAGGTAGGTGTAAATGTCTGGTCATTCCACAGTAGGTAGTCCTGTCAGATCGTCGGGTCGGCCAATCTGGTCCTGTTGGTTAATGTTAACTTGTTCAAGTAACACTCGCGGTCCTGGAGAGTGAGCGACCGTAAATATTCAGATATAGCGTTATTTTTCTTCAGCCATGTTAAAAACAAGCCAACGAAACTTGCTAGCCAGCGTTGTTAGCTAACGTGTTCCTCCACCTAAGCTCCGCCCACAAAAAAACGTCATCATGTTTACTAACTGAAAAGCGGTCTATTGCCAACTTCTCAATGAGAACACCCCAATCACAAAGATTCATGATATCCCTTGGCTTCAAAATAGGTCAGAATTCAATTTGTTTGTCCTGATTTAATATTAGTATTAGGCACCACGTCACCTGGCTACAGTGAAGGTTAAGATGAGGGTTAGATTGAAATGTTTACTATTCTGCAATTTGGCTGATGCTCTAAGTGCCTTAGAGTACCGTCAGTGCACAGCAGTGTCAGGACCACCAATGTAAGCACCAATACTACCTGCTCTTGCACGTGGCAAAGATTCCTCCTCACTCTTCTGGGCAAGGGCAACAGGAAGTGCGTTATTTTTGATATGCCGAAAATGGAAAATCTTCCCAACAGTGCCACAGGAACCAAGACCTCCTATTTGAATGTGCATCACACGTACCAAAAGGTGGAACGAGGAGGCGTGGGCGTTTCGTTTGCGAAGGTTGTTCTGATCGAAAGCCCCAGTACGTTTCGGTATGTGTCGAACGCACAATTCCTTGCCACACTCCTACTGATCCATTCAAGTGGATTTCACGGTGGCCCTTCCACGCCGAGAACAGGAGGCCTTTGCATTTCACACTTGTGGTCGTCTCCGTGGAAACGGCACAAACACATCTGTTGGTGGATGTCGCGCGTAACTTTCTGTTCCGTCTCCAGAAGAAACTTCAATAAAAATGAATTCGAGCGGGATGCATGAGGCTTCCCATGCGGAGGCATGCACGCCGACTTACATGAAATCACTATTTTTCATTACAAAGAAAACGAAGAAGATGGCAGAAATGTGCATGTGTGTGTGTGTGTGTGTGTGTGTGTGTGTGTCCTTTACCTGATGGATGATCTCCGACACTGGCAGCTGGTCCACATACGACTGTCTCTCTTTTTGTAGCTCTCCATGCACAGGCCTGACAAGACACACACACACATACACTCTTTAGTAACAAAGTAAGTGAATTACGCATCCATCAGGTTTTTGCTATGTGGGACACCATTACCATTATTCAGTTCTAAAGAAAAGAGCTGTCAGGGAGAAGACTCCGGTGTTTCCGTTGGCAGGTGGCGTAGCCGTGGCGTGTGATTGGCACTTCATTTCAGAGCCGAGTCAGTGATATGCGGTGCAAATTGCGGTAAATGAACCCACTTTCTCCCCCTCGATAAATGGAAAACAAATACATCCTGAGAAACCACCGTAGAGACAAAATTAGCTTGATAAGAGCGTGAGAGATGAGAATGGATTGTGTGTGTGTGTACAGAGATACACACCGATGGGATTAAGCGGAAAAACAACATGTTAGCGGGTGCACACGTCTTAACCACACAGTTGAGGATCATCAGCGAACCACCTCTCAACATTATTTTGTATTTTTTGTCTCGGCCTGTCAAGATGTTATTCATGGTAACTTTTAGTATGTCTGACCCTGCAATCGAAATAGTAAGAATGAATAACTTTGTGACGCTAACAGGCATAAAAATAGACTGGTAGCATCGCTAGCAAGTAACCAGCAGTAGGAACCAAGCACTTCCAAGGCCCAATCCCAATGTCCACACTCACGGACTCACGGACTTTGAGGCGCGGTCCCGCTAAGTCTGCGAGGGTTTAGGGCTGTCCCACTGTCAAGTCCATATTTCTACAGACTTTGCCTGAGGGAATTACCCACAGTTCATGTTGTGACATTGAATACGGGGCTACCAGGGGAAGCCCGGAAGCGTTAGGAAAAAAAAAAAAGGTAAACAAATGGAAGGACAAATGTTTATTCATCAACCATTTCTTTTAATTTTTGCTTGTTGATGCTGTTTTGACAAAAACTAGTAAATTGATTATTTGACAATTACCCTCTCATCCACTCTGTAAGGCAAGAGCCAAATCAGTCCAACATTTAACCAGTCAGTCCGTAAAATAAAATGTAAAAAAAAAACAAAAATCCCAAACCAACAATTGTACATGTTTTGCTGTCGTCAAGGTAACGCAAAGTGCTGTCCCATTCCTTGAGCCCTTGCAGGCTCTCGCACTCAAGCAATTACCAGGTGCCAATTAAGTCTGTGAGGGTTCAGGGCTCAGGCCTTAGGGGGGACATTGGGATTGGGCCCGAGTGTATATCTCTACAGGACTTTACAGGGGGCAGACAGAATAACGAAAAAGGGACTTTACTTTGCAATAACTAAATCCCAATTATAAAGGCAGCTACAGCCAAGCCATATTAAGTTGAATGCCAATTAGCGGTATGTGTCAGATTTTAACTATGTCTGACAATTATCACTTTTATACGTGAGGCAGCAGCTCCAGAGAGGCCAATTAGTCACAAAAACATGCTAAATTACCACGGCAGGAGGGACGGTCTTGAAGATCATGATAACATATGTCCAACTGCATCAAGAAAGAGACATGGTGGACATAAGTTGAAGTTCATTGATTGGGACAGGCGGACGCTGTACGTCGTGAGTGTGGTATTTATAGCAAGGCTGCTATTTGGAAACCATATGTATCCAAGGCAAAATGACGCATAACCTGTCCCCCTGAGCAATGGGAAAATAATAAAATAGTCTTCTTCTACATTCAGAGGGGTTTACGTTTGCAGAAAGCCAAAGGACGCCTTCAACCCAAAATGTCTGCTGGCAAATATCAGACATGGCGGTGGATCTATAATGGTCTCGGGGGAGTCATTTGGTCCAGTGATCGTTCTGCATGGTCGTTCCCATATTCCATAATGACAATGCTCCCATACACACCGCTCAACAAATTCAAGACCAGGATGAAGTCAACGGTCTCCCATGGCCTCCCCAAATCACCAGACCTAAACATCGTTGAACCTTTATGGGAAGACGTTTTCCACCTCCTTCATCCCTCAAAGACCCCAGGGGCTTTCCTTCTAGGAAAATGGTCCGATATCCCAGTAGACACAGTAAGGGGAGCTACTTCTTAGCAGGTACTTGATATCCATATATTGTTAAGTGTTTCCGTTACTGTCCACCACCTGCATGTCTGGTGTGTGTCGATGTGTCTGTAGCCGATAGGTCGTTGTTGAATGGAGGTTGACTGAAATGTCTTGGTCTGTAAACTGATCAAATCAAGTCAAATCACATTTATTTGTATAGCCCTTAATCAATGATGGTTCTGATATTTGGCAGCCTTGGACTAAAAACAAAGAAGAGGCTTATTTATTTCAATGCTTATCCATAAAAGTCCTTAAAAACATCTTTGAACCTTATATGAACTAGTAGTTTTAGGCATTTAGCACAAACCTGGGACCTTTCAGATGTACAGACTATCTAACCACGAGGCCACCCTGCTGGCTGAGGGCTTAAAGCTGCACTAGGAGAGATTCTTACATAAAAAACCCACCTGTCTTATCAGCCCAAATCACAAAGTGGGGCTGCAATAGAGAAGAGACCTCGTAGATTTCCCTATTTGCCCAAATGAAGTTCTTCGCCCGCAGGAAGCGACAAACCTAAAAATCCAAACTGTCTCCTGAACAACAGAAAGCGAGCGCTACATCCAGAGAAAGCTGGCCTCGCCAACGTTAGATCTTCTGCCTCTCTCATCCCTTTGGTCTCCTTCGGTATAAAGCATCACAGACCAGCCGGGTTGGTAAACATGAGCGCACCGCATGCAGCTTACTGCCGTAAAATTACACGGTTTCTGGGTTATTGAAGTTCAAACAGTTGCTTCCCGCTACCAATTCGAGGCGAAGTTGCATGCTAGTGCAGCCTTTAAAATATTAGTATACTTCCACACGTCTTTCGACGGGACTACAGGGACATTGGTTTGAGGTTCCTCAGCCTGTAGGTCACAGCCGAGTGCAGCACCAAGTGTCGGTCTGACCAGCTGGCTGACTTGAACTTTCTCTGATGAGCCAAAGTGGGCCACAACCCTCCGGCGGGTCGCTGCACAACTGACCATCGTGGCTCTTCTCCAACCACTCGCTGGGTGAAGCAGACTCTGGCTTTCTCTCTCTCTCATTGTCTGCCACTCTCTCTCTTCCTCCCTCTACTGTGACAGACAGGAAGAGAGACAGAGTGGCGGACTGAGCCGGCAGGCAGGGAGACAACCTCCCGCTGAGCTCTCGACATACTCTAAGCTCTTTCTGCTATTGGGAACGTGAGAAACCAAGAGAGCAGCAACGCCCCCCCCCCCCCCCCCCTTTCACTAAGCACAGGAACTCCAATTCAAACCATGCAATCAAACCACTTTCCACTTGATTTTCCATTAAGAGATTTTCTGAGAATGTCAATTTCTAATGGAAATTCAGCTATAATTTTAAATAACTTTTTTTCAACTCTATTGTAATTATCACAGGATAATTGGTTTGCAGCCTCCTATGGCTCCTACACACTCTCATTACAATGGTATGCCTACATATAATGACGGGGACAAAGGGGGTCCATTGAAATGTCTCCATCGAGTATAATTCACTTCATGGAAAAACTGATGATCACCGAGACAAACGGCCTGTTAGGAAATGGGCGAGAGGGAAAAAGAGAAAGAGAGGGAGAAAGATGAGAGTGAGAGAGTATGAGTAACACACACACACACACACACACACACACACACACACACACACACACACACACACACACACACCTTCTCTAAATCTCTTCCACCACTTGTCTGAGTGGCCGGCTGAGCTGGCGAAAGTGGATTAAAGCAGCACTATATTTAATAACAGCTTGTTTCAGAGGTCATCTGCAATCCTTAAGGTGTACCGATGCGGCTCGCAACAGCCCATTGTCAGCTCTTATGAAACACGGTTAACTTTACTGTCGGACAGGCGCCTTCACAGGGCTGCTGTTTCTGTCACCTCTCAGTCATTGTTTGGCTGCAAATAATCTGTCTGAAAAACAACCGGGCGTCTTGGTTTCACACGAGCACAGCACCAATCCTGATGGACGGAGACACTTTACGGTACGACGTCCAAGCATCCATACACACTGAGCACTGTGAACCTTCACGATAGTGTTTTTATCCCTCCTAGTAGACGGTACTAGTTGTTTCAGCAAACTGAGGCTCATCAAACCTCAAATGAATCAGGGGATTGCCAGTTTCTTAAATCAGTATGAAAGATAAAATGTCTCTCTCTCTCTAGGACTGAATTAGGGCAACAGCCAACTCAATTTCATTATTGGCATCTTTTTGTGTTTGGTCTGTCTGGGGTGACCTAATGCCTTGGTGCTAATCAATAATAAAGTAATAGGGGAAGTTGTGTGTAATGGCTAACTAGCCCGAGGCCAAAACAGCAAAGTGAGCAGCCGATAACTGGAATCGGTATGGCAATTACCTCTAATTACTACTTAGCAGCCAGTCACACCAGAATCTCTGACTAGAACCACCCAGTGGTTCAATTAAAAGCCTGCTTAATGGGTTTAATAGAAGTGGGGGGAGCGTAATTGTGGATAAAGTTTTAATTTGCCTCACATCTGTTTGCGGAGCACAGCAATCTATTCCCAACCCAAGGCCCAATGACTCAACGTGTGATTGACTGTTTGCACTTTGGTACATTAGCTATGGTTTCCTAAAACTCAAAGCGATTGTCCTTATTAAGGGATTAGTGCATCTGGGGACAATATGAGTAAGCAAACAACATTTAACCAACCAGGGAGGACGTTGTGCAGATAAACAACAGCCTGATGGCGTGGAAGGACTTGGGCAGCTCTCTACAGCCATCTAGTGGTCAAACCCGTTCATTACACCTTGTGAGTGCTGCATTGATTCAATAGGAAAACGCACGTCAGGGTAGCGCCACAGATATTTCATTGGATATAAAGCTGCTAACACCAATGGCACTTATTAGAAGTGACAAAATTTTGTGAAACACTAAATTATAGAGAGGTGAAAACATGACTCATCATCCTCACTATGGTATGAAATACTACAGTATCTGCAGACTCTGATTATACACAGTTGTAAATACCAACGTGCTTTATTTATATTTATTTATCAGGCTCAACAATAATCCTATTGGTCGCTGGTCTTGTATCACCTGTGTACGGACTCCTCTCCCCAAAGCAGGCCACTCAATACATCATTAGTAGAGGAATCAATATCATTATTGAGACATCAAGGAATTTGGCCAGCGGCGCTTCAATTAAGACCGAAACAGGACGAGATCAATCAGGCCGACCCCGATCAAGCACAAACTCACTCCACGTTTGGACTAATACATGAAGAGGTTTTCCAGAAGAGTCTAGGTAAACACCAACTGTTCTCTGGTCTGTAGTTATTATTTGTATTGTTAAGATAATATTACTGTCACATAGTCACACATAGCAACACTTCCCTCCACTATAGCTGATGTTATTTCTACTATTTGACAGCATTTGTGACTTTGTTAAGATGCTATGTTAGTTATTTATAGCAGCATTAGTAATATCGCCAAGTTGAGGAAAAACCAAAAATGAAGCTTACTTCTCCTCCACTTGCTCAACAGGGTTGGTCAAGTTGATGGTTTCCATGGTGATCTCCACCTTGCGGACGCTACCAAAGAAGTCTGTGATGAGGACAGTCCCCGGGTCCCTCAGGAACAGGTCGGTACGGTGGCCCGGAGTGGACACACACTGGCTCTTGGGACACACTTTGAACTGGGGGAACACACAATCAACACACAGGATATCAGGAATATGCAGCTTCGCTTACTGCCAACCGCATGGTCAAAACAAAAACATGTATTGTATGCACTTATAATATTGTAAGGCTTTGGATAGAAGTGTGTATCACATGGTTTATGTAATTTCTTCCAAAACTGACATTGTAGCTGCTAACAAGGACGTAACGATGGGGCCACAGGATGTGAATACCCAGCCAGTAGAGGGCAGTTTGTGTCTCCTCCTATTCATATTCCTGATTGCAAACAGCATCAAACATTGCTGGAGCTGCAGTGGGAGGTGTTGAAAGTGTTGGAGACCAGAGGGGGTGGGGGGGGGGGGGGCGTTAGTTGAAATGACAACAAGCTAATTGTCCTGGGCAATGTGTGGAGAAGATCACAGGCTCGGAGCCTGACATTTGTGCATGCCATCTTCGATGACAAATCTATCACAGCCTGCGGCGTTACCGCTCACGGGCTAATCCTCTCTGGTGTATGATCAGTGTGTTGTTGGACCGAGCACCACAGAAAGAATAAAATCATTAAACCAAGAGCGAATCTCATCTCGATCACTTGAAAAACACCGGGAAGAAATTTGGTGAGGAAGGTGGACGCTATTTCAATTTCATCAAAGCCTCTGCAGCTCAAATGAAAGAAAAAAAAAACAGAAAAAAAAAAACAGCTTTGTGGCCCGACAGGGAAATCCATAGTATTGATTCTTAATGCTACAAAATAGCCCGAGAACAAAGAGCGCATCTTCAGAAACAGGAAAATTGGAAAGAATAATATGCATTAGTCAGAGCACATCGACCAGGGAGTTTGGACTGCCACACCGAGCAGCAACCGAGTTTGGGTTTGAAGTGTTTGATTGTAGCCCCTGGTGTAGCGGGGGGGTCAACCCAGGGGCCAGTCTGTCTCTGCAGGAGCAGGAGAGATGAAAGGGGGGGGATGCTGCTGAGACTAAGCCATGGCCCGGAGCAGCCTGAACCCCAACCCCTCCCAACCTCCTGTCAAAGGCCAACAACCTTAGCGTGGAAATAGCCATTCTATTTCAAGTGCCGAGTCTGGTGAGGACGTGGTGTGACGGGGGCAGGCAGCCCCGGCGCTTTCATCTGGTCAGTAACTTTTTAACAGCGGATAAATTTGGTGGGCAGAGCGAGAAGGAGAGCGGTTCGAGGTGTATGAAGCCCCAAACAATTTCACAGGGAACTGAGTCGCTTTGCTGCAGCCACAAGCTGCAAAGAACAACGTGAATTCTGGTTACATTCACACCTTGGAAAAAGGCTGAAACTAGTCTTGAACTAGTGAATTTTCTAACAATAAAAGATACAACACACACACGCACACGCACACGCACACGCACACGCACACGCACACGCACACACACACACACACACACACGCACGCACGCACGCACGCCCCTCACCAGGTCGTTCATGTTGGCTATGCTGGCGGGGTGGATGTCTTCCAGGAACTCCAGCAGGTAGAAGGTGTAACGGTCCATCAGGTGGACTCCTATGGCCAAGTCCGGCTGGTGCTGGAGACGGAGACAGGGGGATTACTCATTACACAGATTACTCGTTACTCAGATTACTCGTTTCCCCTGCAATTAATGTAGCGGAGGTCCATCCCTGTTTTAGACGCAGTTTCTAACGGATGCCGCTATACTGAAAATATTTTTCTCTGGATTCTTTATCATAACAAGGTAAAAAATAAACACAGCGTTCCCCACGACTGCAGCCCCTCTTGGTAACAAATGTCACCTTGTTTTGACCTATAATTGTTGCGCAACATCACAGTGGTGAGATGCATCATTTCGTTTCGTTTCATCAAAATCCAATTAGTGATGTCGAGAGTCATCGTGTGTGACGGACTGAAGAACAAACAAATGAACAAACTGATTGATAAAATAATAAAACAAAACATTGATTTTGAACATCAGGGCCGTTATGCTGCATCGTGGTGTCACCCTTCACCCACCCTCCGCTCTCGTGTTGGCAAGCATCCGCCCTGTTGTGTCCGTGAGCAAGACACTGTATCGCTGCCAGCTCCAGGGAATATTCTGCATCACTACAGTAAACTGATTTTATTTGCTGTGCTTTCCAGACATTGTGCTAATTTCCTTTTGCCAACACCACTTCTGAATTGAACACAAAAGAAACACTGTTCCTCAACACAACACAAATTGGTAGACAATGACATCAAATGACATCAATGTATTTTGACATGTCTTTAAATTCTGACACTTTTGCCTTGATACTAATTGGAGACATAGCATGGGTAATAACAAGTGATGCAGGAGTCATTCTGTAATACAGGAACAGGAAACCGTCAAATACACACCATGTTTCTGCTGATCATAAGTGGAGGGTTTACGATGTATTCTCATTCACAGTTTCACAACTGAAACATTCAGATGGCTAACCCGAGGTTCAACACACATACAATTACAATTCAAATCTTGAAGTGTGAAGGTCTTTTATCGATGACTGAACTCTCAAGATCAAAATCCTCCCTCAAACACTCTTCTTCTTCTTCAATGCATTCCAGGAGTTATTTCGCGATGTGAAGTGCTTTTTTCCATATCCACTTTACCTCAAACAGCCTCTTCTACTCCTACTTCAGTTAGTGATTTCCTTTGTTTCCCAGAATGCCTTTCAACAACCCGCGGAGAACAGGTGTGAACGTATTGCTTTCAATCAAAGGCATATAAATGTAGCTAGCTAGCCGACTAGTTCATGAACATCAGGGCGTGTCTGTGATGCATGCCCTTTGCCTAAACTGCAACATGCCTGGTGGCTGCATTGCATTCTGGTCTATTGAGGCTTTCTCTGCCTCTTGGATGGATAGTTGACTTAATTCAAATGTTAATGCCTTGATAATGTTAATGACTTTGAAATTGAAACGTCAAATGGCTTTTGTCATCAACATTTAATACAGTCGGCCAATGTGCTTAAAAGCACATCAAAGTTAAAATGGAAATCAGATTACTGCATTGAGATTTTCATACTGACTCAAAGTGGAAAATGAAAATGCTACTTTTCATTTTCCACTAGCATTAACATTTTAATGAAGTTAAGTACGCTTCCTTGCTCTTTTTTGAGGGATTTTCTGAGGGAAAATCTGATGTTAGATCTGCTATCAAACTCAACTGGAGCCGCACTGGAAATAGCTCGTCATGTCATCTACGTTTGGCCTCTTAGCCACGGGGGTGAGAATACATTTTTCCTTTGAGTCTTAACTTCAAGTGAGCCCCCTGATGTGCTTGAGACCAAAAATGTTGCGTGGTTGAAGAGACCATCTATGTTGAAAGCAGGTAACTCACAGACAGGGAGTCCTCTCCAACCTGGCTGCTGGCCAGGGCCATGAGGTTGGGAGAGTAGAACCTCTCATACATGGAGGCTCCCTGGCAGGTATCGATGATGAACAGCAGCTCGTTGTACCTGGGTACAAACACACACACACACACACACGCACACGCACACGCACACGCACACCACACGCACACACAGGATCAGATGTATGTCAAAACAAGAAGGCTAAGGTAACACATTGCTGACGTAACACACATCCACTTGTTTCAATAAGCCATTGTATAACACTCTATAACCTTCTACCTATCTTTCATACTGCAGTTGCTATGGTGACCAAGAAAAAACATTCAGTTCCCTCCAACACACACACCCACCCACACACTTCATCCCTCCCTCAACGCTGCTTCCTCAATCAAAATGGGAATTTCACTGCTTCCTTCTTATGTTTAGCTAAACATCAGAGGGCTCTTATGTCCAATGAATCGAGGAAGGGGGGGTGGGGGGCCACCTCCCTAATGAAGGGAGGTGGCAAAGTCACCAAGGCAGCCGTAATTTGGCAGTTCAAGCCTGCAATTATCACATCACCGTCAAGGCTGGCATCACCAAGCTTTCATCTGGCGTCCCGGGGACCGGTCGTCACCCAGACACACTCTATTGATAGGTCTGGAGGACAATAGGGACGCCGCTGGCGGAAGGCCATTCCAGCTTGTTTAGCCTCTTGCCATTCATGAATTAACCACCACAGTACCTTGAAACGTAGTCCATTAAACACAGGGGCTGTGTCAAGCTCCATCTAACAGAGACAGTCTCTCTCCTTACTGTATGTGTGCAGTAATTCCCTGGTCATTACAACGGCACATGATACGTTACATAGGGTCACAGTGTGTTAGTCAGGTCAGGTGTCATGTGGAACAAGTAATGTAAGATGTCTTAATGGTTTGTTGTTGGGCTGTATTTCCGTTATAATTACTATAATAATACTTACTAATAGACTGTTTAGGTTCATGCCATTACAAGGATGTTGGTGCTAACAGCTAATTGCCCTTCAGGGAAAAGAAAGACCAAATTACGTTGTGGCAGGGGTGTGTGGTTGTGCCAGCAGCTGTGGGCGGAGAGAAGGGGCAGGGGCTCAGCGGGGAGGTAGACCACCTGTGAGTGGTTTGGCGGATTGTACGGCAATTAACCTGTGCTTAAATCTCTCACAGTGAAGCTGAGTCGGGGCTAGAGATGCTTGAGAGACAGTGGCAGCCCTCCGCGACGGAAGAATCTGAAAAGCCTGAGTGATTTGTTGTATGTTGGCCTATGGGCCCAAACTGTAAAGTCTCTGTCTCTCCTAAACCTCTATGCGTCTGCTCCATCCATCAGTTCCCTAGCGTGACAAGACACCTGTCACAGAAGTGAACTTGCAAAGGGAGAAACAACACAATATTTGGTCTCCCTTTGCATTACTATCCTCTATTTACATCTGCTTTATTATTTACCTTCTCTTCTGCCACATCTGCTCAAAAGCGTCGGCCAGTTCCACGTTGCTAATCTCCTCAGAGTCCTGGAACTTCAGGAAGCCATTCCCCCCATGGCCTGAGCATAAAACACAAAAAACACATTTGCGTGTTAATAGTTTTTAGCTCCCGAGGGGAAACTTTCATGGTACCCACCGAGACACACCAAGGACATGTTCAACTCTTACAGCTACAGGTGTTAAACACTCATGGTCATGGCTTGAGGCACAGTGCTCAGCGCTGTCAGAAACAAGCTTTCCAATGACATGGGGGTGAGTAGATTCTTTTTCCTCTGAGGTGGGAGGACATGACATACCAGTCAGGTATATAAGGATGTTGCTGCGGTCGTCAGAGAGGAGGCGTTTGGAGCGCGGTGTTCTGGGCGGCAACCTGCCGGTCAAAACACGCAAGAAGTTCTCCACCGTCACCTGAAACACAGACAGTGGTATTCATTCATAACCTAGCATGTATTAGGCTGTGAAAACTATGAAATATAGATCCTCTATTTTTTTTAATTAAAAGTAAGCAGATTGTTTTTAGAGAATAAACATTACACCAGACCAAGATCATTTTTATCAATTAAACACTGATAAACGTAAAATTGAAAGTGTTTTAGTATTACAGTAGTGTCATCAGGTAATCAGGTAAAAAAACACATTTTGTTCTGCTCTACTTATCTTTTAATTACAACGTATAAATCAATTAGGGTTTTTTTTCTCCTCTTCCCCTCAACTGTTTTTTTTTTTTTTTCTTACACATCACGGCTCGACGGCCAACAGCTCAAAGCAGGGTAAACAATCTAAAACAAACTGTGATAAAAAAGTGGATAAGACACACAGGTCCACAACAAAACAAAGCACTTGCTCCTCTATTTGAAGATGTGTGTGATATCAAGTCATTTCCTGTTAAACAGATGTGTTGAATCAGTGGACAATCAGTGTGAGGACAGCATCCCCCAGTGGGATGCACTGCAAAAGATATCTACCTGAACAAGTGATTTAATCTAGCATTGAACATCTTATTTCTCTTAAAACAAATGGAAGAAAACAAAATCAGCCAATAGAGTGGGATAATTCTGCTGGTTTCCAATGCCAAAAAGTGTCTTTGTTTTGATACCAGTGGAGCGATCTGCCTTATGTTACGCAAACAGAGCATGAGACTAAATTACTTGTTAAAATTGACATTTTTTGCAGCGTGCACTGTGTGCATAACTGTGTGAGTGCCTGGCGATGCAAGCCAACCTCGTATCCACGGTAGTCCACCTCCACATCGTCGCCGTACACATTCAGCTCCATGTTCTTGTGGCTAAACACTGTGGCAGGCTTTGGGTTTCTATGGTTACAAGCCATGTCGTCCGCCAGCATCAGCACTATGTGGCTGGGAGCACAGAGATACAGAATTATCCAATGATTACCAAATGGAAATAAGTGAAAGGAATATTGCTGTTGCCGTGTACTCAGATACAAGACAAGTACTAAATCATGTAGTTAAATAAATAGACTGACACTAAGTGACAGCGTTCTAAAGAGAACAGCAGGGCGGCTTTGGAGACTTTTGTGTCTCAGGGCTCTTATGGCTGATACAATTAACCTACTGTATCATGCATCATCAAATCATAACCTGAAACACTTAATTTGCTGAGTACAATCAATCTACCCACATTCGTCATCATAGGTAGGAACACAATACACTTACACAAGGACAACAGGACCTCACAATAAGTGCAGTGACAGTGAAAGTCATATGACATACAGTAACGGGGTTTGACCGATATGGGTTTTCGAAGGAGAGATCCATCTCAATATTTATGTCTTTTTCCATTTTTATGTTGAAAAATTACAAGGAATCAGTGTTTCTGACATAATCTAATTCTTGTCAGGGTGGAAACGCCACTGAAACATCAATTGAACCATGAGGCACTAAAACTCCATTGTAACTAATGAAATTCTTTTATTTGGGCTCACAGCTCTTTAAAGCAGAGTGATCTGCCTCACCATGCACCAATGGTGTTCAATGGTGGGTGAAACTCTGGGAAACATTAAATAAAAAACGAATTTACTAAAATCTTTATTGAACAATGAAGTGAATAAATAAAATGTGCAAAGAAAACACAACTTCATTGTAGGTGTTATAGACTGGAATCACATCAGCAGTAGACAACATTTTTGATATTTAATGCAATACCAGTTCCGGTCTAAAAGACTACATATCACTCCACATATATTATCATCATTCAACATCTAAAACTGACACAATGAATGTGAAATACTGTGAAGGACAACAATATTACTCGAGCTACCTGTCTGGGATGCCCAGTCTCTTGACACTTCTGTAGACAGACAGAGTATTGGCCACATGACGGTAGTTGAACCAGAATCTGGATGTACACACCTATAAAATACACAGGACACAAGGGAAAAGGCCAGTTGATTAGCCCAAAATAACACAGTATGTTTGACATTAATGTGTTTCATATAGTGGTAAATGAAGGGACAAATGTTCATGTGCTCAGCCTCTTTTAATGATTTGTGGTCACTGAGTACTCACCAGCACCGCCCAGTTGTTAGTATGGCCACTGCTGAAGAACTGCCCTGCTTTATCCTGAATTGAATAACAGAGGAGGAATGAAATTAGCTTGTATTAATCTAGTTCCGTACTGTACGTTCCTCTGTGTAAAAGCTAGGGGGGTAAGCGTCACATAGCAAATCAAAACATACAGTATAGAGGTTAGCTAGCTTCCTGACAGCACAATTTGCTAACATGACAGTGATATTCCAGGCAAAATACAACGTAAAAAACGCAGACTGGGTATATATTCAGAGGTGTGTAATAATAATCTGCACTCACCTCGATATTATTACTGTCCACTAATACGTACGTAGAAAATAAACTCAATAAAACCAGTATTTTCATCGTGCAGCGCCTAGCCATATTGATCAAGGAAGTGAGAAGAGCTGGCGCCGCCCAGTGAGGTCGAGTACTTCCTGATAAAGGCATTTCAAAATAAAAGTTCATTCGCGTAAGGTTTGGGATCAGCCAGTAAAAAAAAAATCAAGACGATAAAAAGGCGTATCAAGGCTACAGCAAGGTACTCTAGCACGGGATAAAATATCTGTTCGGTAGAAGCTTTTATTACCAAGCTGGTAAATCATCTGTATTAAAGTATTAAAGCTTTGACTACTCCCTGTTTGTCCTTTGTGGCCCTAGGCATTTTTGACACCATTAACACTCACTGGTCTAGATTTACATGGATGTCAATGTATTCTCCACTGAAAACAAAAACTAGCATATCGTGTTAACTTTTGTCCAAAATAGTGTTTTATGATGATAATAATAACAATAGAAGGCATTTAGGAAATAAAGAGGGCATTTTACAAATACGTGTTAGTTCATTTTATCTCAATAGGTCAATGGTAATATAGAGAAGAGAGGAGTATCAGGTTAACAGATCTTTGGAACAATGCACATACGGCTTATCTTTATATGGACAGAAACAGTCACAATTAGACCACATGCAATAAATGTGTAGGACTTTGTTTTGACGACAGCTTACACAACAATGCAACACAATCTGACATGTGGTAAACTTACAACAGGACCTCACGCAACATGCAAAAGGAAAGTGCAATCGGTAACAGACTATGCACATCACTTTACATACAGTATTTACATTCATCATTTTATTACTGCATGCATTTGGGTAGCATGTCATACTGTATGGTTGCAGGGGAGATATGGTGAGCAGTGCATTGGACTGGTGTACCATGATGTAGTTATAGTGAAAGGATGACACATGAGATGGTATGAAGATTATAGAACATGGACTTTCTTCAGGCAATTGCCCATTGCTTCAGACATCACATCAAATCACTGTGATGAATGAGAATGGAGGACAACTGAGGAACAACTGCCCACTGCAGACAGTTTTACTTAAGCTTAATTCAATTTCAGTTGTAACTGTGGAGGTAGCATTTGTTTGTGTCCTCTGCCTATATATTCCCAGGTATGCTTGTCCAGGAATTTGAACTGCCTTCCATTGACAGATTCCTTAACCTTAAAGGGAAAATCAACCCTCAAAGAGAATTCAGTGATAATTGCAGTTTCATCAATTTTATGAACACAAACAAAGCTAGTCTCCACAGAACCAACATTATATCTGATGTCATCAAGTGGCATTACCAAGAAATGCTTAATGGGTCACACAATGGAAGATTTACTTTATGTAGCCATTGAATGGTTGTTTTTGAGCCTTATTTCATCTTCCTAGCTGCTTTCAACCAGGGAATGTGTCCCCCCAAAATCACCTTGGTACTACCATCATATCCACAAAGTCACTCCACTATTCCCTGCCAAAGGAGCAGCTCAAGGTCCCTCCTGATGACATTACAAATCAATATTTCTAACCTTTTGAGATTTTTTTTTTCATTCAGGCTTTTACCAGTATACTTCACTGTAGTGTTACAAAGACTTTTGTATGGCATTTCTGGCCACAGTAGCTTCTGAGAGGACACTGTTGACAGGTTCTGTGTGCATCGGGTGGCAACTCATTCTTAAATATGAGGGATAGAGAGAGGTTCTCTGATTCTCCATGCAATTCTAATTCAATATGTGTCCAGGTTTGACTGGTACAAGAGAGAGAGGGAGAAGACCAGAGTAATCAAATTACAAGCGCCCTCAGGCTATGACAACTTTGCCTTCCCACTAATTGGTAATGACATGTGACATGGATATCATTTCTTACTATGGGGACAGGAAGCAGATGTCAAACCCATGTCTTGAGATGCCCAGGTAGTAAAGGTGAAACTATGAAAAATGAAAGCATATGGTTCATGGGGTAAGATAGGATCTCTTCATGCAGTACTAATTCTATGACATGGCAGCACAGCAGACTGCAAATGCAACATCACAATCAATGTTTGCCGTGCAGTAGGGCGCCTTTAAATAGAACATATTTGCCTATACGTCTGCCAACCATTTAATCCTCCGGCGTGCTTCCTGCTTCTGCTGCTCTATGACTTGTGGCATCAGACACTTCGGCACCACAGAGCAATGATTTCCTCAAAATGTATGACACTAGAAAATAAAAATGCAACGCAGAGGGTCCTGTCAGAACGGTTCCTAGCTGCATGAATCGAAACATCATTCCATTTTCAATACATAAATTAGCATCTACACTTAGGCTCTTCTGCCCTCAGCAGTGAGCTGTGATGTGACTGTTGGTCATGAATGCATGTTGTTCTGCCAGATGGACTGATGCTTATGATATTAAGACACTGATGGCTTATCTAACATGGTCTGTGATATTGCCTACAAGGAGCACACATTGTCAGCAGTCCAGCCGTCAAGGGGATTAGTGGCCTAAGCATCAAATGCTATGGGACACATACTGAGATTGGGCCTTGGACAGTCACACAAATCCTGGATTGCCTTGTGTGCCTTGTGTGACCCGATCTGAATAAACTTTTGTTACTCCGTTTACCTTTATGCATGACCACAAAATAAAGATGTCCAGCCATGTAGGTTGTTTTAACTAATACAGCGTTGAGGTCTGGTGTTTTTCTGGGCTGAATTACATGTTTTATTAACTTAATTTAAAATACATGATGCACCACATGAGCTTTAAATCAAAGCACCTCTGCTTATATGTGGCTGTCTATCCTTGAAGTAAATTGTAACCATCATCAATTTCCTTTTAAGCCAGCCAGCCAGGGGAGACCCACCTACATTACATTACATTACATTACATTACATTACAGTCATTTAGCAGACGCTTTTATCCAAAGCGACTTACATTAAGTGCATTCAATATAGGTAGTCAAGAGAACTAAACCTAAACCTAAACCCAGTTTAGGTTTGTAGTTGACATGTATTTATAGTATACATCATGGTGAGTAGAGTCAAAATGATGAAAGAAAATGATGTTCATTATTTTCTGAAATGGATTTCCTTATGATGAAGACCGACGAGGTCATAGTTCGCCCACCTTTTTATTTACCGCTACATCACCGATGCATTACCGGTTCAAAATCACAAGGTTGCGTTGCGTCTGAACGTGTGAAAAACACAAGTAGACGCCGAGGAACGCGGCGCGTCTTTTGGCACAGCGCGCAAACTCGGTGCCAACGTCAAGACACACATGGTTCGTGTCGGCTCCAAGAGAGGCAGGAGGCTCTGGGAGGGAAGACAGACGAGCCACGCATCAGGAGGGTGGCACAGTGGCACTGCCTGCAGGAATTCACTCCTGAAGTCCAGACGGGGGGAAATGCACTGAGGGATTTTTAACACATCGGAGATTGTTTGGCGCTCAGTTGTTACCAAAGACTACCTACAGTATTGAGGCTGCCGAAGAAGACACTCTGGACAAGTTGTGATTTCACAAGACATTGGAGGAGATGAATACCAGCGATGCCAAGGAGTATCTCGCAAGACGGGAGATACCTCAACTATTTGAGGTGAGACAGCGCGCGCTTTGTAGAAAGAAAAACACAAGCCACGGGCAGATGTCGTTGTATGAATCTACAAAACGATTTATTACTGGCAGAAATATGAAATGCATGACAGGATCGATTATCTGTGATGTGTAATGCTCCTCTTATGGAAGATATAGTGGGGTGCGAACGCTGCACGCGCCTTTTTTTATCCTACTTATTGACGACTTAAAGAAAAAATACCACAGATTAATATTTCGGTATCTTATTTCTCGCAATGCTAAATCGCGTGTTAACGGTAATAAATAGGCTGGGTCATGATGTGTATGTCAAAACAAACAGCAATCAAACCCAAGATCAAACCCAAGCCCCCCCCCCCCCCCCCACACACACACACACACAAACACACGCACAGACACCTGTACATATGCATTTAAATTGACATTATAGGATAGTTGAAGGGTACAGACACACCACGAAAACAAACTAGCTATCCTATAATAAAGTTACTATAAAGATACTATACAATTATCGCAGCAGAACTATAATATCATAATAACAACTATATGAGTATTATAGGACATTATGAACTCACTGTTGAGTTGCAGATCAATAAGAAGCAACTACAGGAATGTTATAGGAGTATGACAGCGATCTCTCCTCAGGGTATTGAGACTTTGCTTCACCACCTAGTTAGAATGAGTCCTACAAAGCGATTGATGCAAGCAATTACTGCGTATTAATTTACACGCAGTTCAAATTACAGTGAGAAATGAAGTGACAACATCATAATTACTGCAGCGTAATTTAAGTGCCAGCAATTGCCCCTGAAATGAAAACCTAATAATTAATTATCAATCAGCTGAATGAGAGTATCAGACTATGTTGTGTTGGGGGGAAGCAATATATCCCCAGGCTGTAGGAGCTGTCATAGAAGGAAGAGGGTGGATATGTTGTTGGAAGGAAGTCCTGGAGGAGAGCACTGTTTTAAAACGTTCAGGGGTCAAGGGGCAAGCCGCACACAAACACACACTTCATTTCTCCTGTGGCGCGCCAGCAGGTTCTCTCATTTATCGCAGTCATTGGTTTTTCCTTTTCTACTAAACGGGTCATCAGGGTTTTGTGTTTATTTGGGGTGTCTGACGAAATGGGATGTTTTGCCCCCCCGTGGAGCAAAGCCAGGGCAAAAAAAAACTTGAGCTTGTTATGACAGGGTTGTACCAGAACAATACAGCATAATAAAGATGAAGTGATGCCAGGACTCTCCTCTGTCTGTACCTCATGCCCTTCTCCATTGTTTCCTCCAGAGCCTGCTGACAGGTTTGATGTATTACCGGCCTGATGACCCTATCGACTACTTGGAAGGCTGTCTGAAGAAAGTGAGGGAGCTGGGCGGACCAGACAAGGTGCGGTGGGACACCTTTGTGGGTCAGGAGAAGAAGTCCCTGCCCCCCCTCAACGGGGGCCAATCCCGCAGGTCCCTCTTCAGAAACGGTGAGCTGGGTGCTGGGTGGATGAAATTTGTCTTTGTACCATGCCTTATCTATCCTGGCATTGTGTTGTTTTCCTATTGTTCAGTAGGGCTACACAAGAAACTGTTGGCAAGGAAACTAAATAAGGCCAAAGGACACTTGTTCCCTTTCAAAGGATGCCAGCAGCATTGCTGTACTCCTCCTCCTGCAACACACCTTTAGGGTGATCACCTGAGAGGCTTTTTTCTCCTGCTCAAATGCAAAGCGCTGTAGTGACTATCGCTGGAAACAAGAGAGAGCAAGAGCTCAGAGGGTGTAAGAAGCATTACATCATTCTGGTTGCTAGGCAGCACAAAGCTCGACAACAACTCTGGAGCGATCTAATTAGTGTTAGCTAGCTAACCTGAAGTAAGGAAGGGGATAACATTGTTGAAAATAAAAATGGATCAGAGAAAGATGTCCATTCTGAGGTATTTGAGTACATGATGTTCTCCTAGGGAGAACAGAGAGATTCATCATCTTGTCCTGCCAAGTCAGTGCCCGTTTCAAGGTCAATTGCATTGACATAAGACGCAGCATGACTAAACTTGAGACATGTTCAACTTGCAGTGGCCAATGGCAGCGCCCCCAGACCCCGGGGCAGCAGACACGCACCCGCCATAACCAAACCATTGAAGAAAACTGAAAAAACGTTTTAGATGCATTCAAAAAAGCGTCCAGTGTGATTGCAGCCTGTGCAGCCTATACTGACCTGTAGATTTGTTGTCTGGCAGGGCCTGTACAGTACACAACTGTTGATGCAAAGCAGCTCTCTAACTTTATTTATAATTTGCAAAACAAAGTTTGTTTTATTAGGTCTGTTTAATGGTTAAACATTTCATTTGTTTGATGATGCACATGAAGCACGGCAATGTAACTGAAGGATCAAATCAGATTCATGTGTGTGCATGTATGAATAGAGCAGAGTAGAGTAGAGTAGAGTAGAGTAGAGTAGAGTAGAGTAGAGTAGAGTAGAGGAGAGTTCATAATGTTGGCTTGAAGGGTGCACTGCCTGTCTTTGTGCTCGCACTTACTAAATTGTTCCTTTCTTGGTCGGTACAGAACAGCACTTCAGTTCAGTGTCTAACTTGACGTGTTAAGTTGTCAGGACAACAGGAAAAAGAGATGGCTGTAATGTACAACCTTGTGTTTTCCTTTTGACTGGTACAACTTGTGTTTTTTTCTAAATTGCAGGGATAATATAGCAGTCCTGTTCTCTTCAAGTTCAACAAAATGCCAATTTCTATCTCTTGGATATGTATTGTCATTGTTCAACAGTATAATCAAGAATTGTCATTAATAGTATAATATAAAGAGACAACATTGGCTCTAAATTGTCTGTACACTATATCAGCTCTGGACCGTTAAATTGAATACAATGATTATAGGAGTATAATCAATACTACCGAGACAGCAGTGTGATTAAGACTCTCGTCAGGAGAGATAAACAAAACGAACCAAGCTGTTCATTTTCTTTGATTTCCACATGCTGCCAATTTCCATCTCTAATTTAATGTGTTGTGATTGTTGGAACATTATGAGAAGAGCTTTGTTCTGAATTGGATTGACACCATTTGAAATAAAATCACACCTACTCTTAGAAAATGATTCAGAGCCAACATTAGAAGGGAGAGGCAGGACTCTCTGAAGGATGAAAGATGAGGTTATTCTGCAGTGGAACTCTGCATCAGTGCCACTTTAATTTGCACCTATCTGTGTGTGTGTTTCTGTGTGTGTGTCTTCATGCTGTGTTTCCACAGTGTTGCCAGACAGTCCCAATTTCCCCTACAGACGATATGACCGCCTCCCCCCCATCAGCCAGTTCTCCATCGAGAGCGACTCGGACCTGTCGGAGACCGCGGAGCTCATAGAGGAGTACGAGGTGTTCGATCCGTCCAGACCACGACCCAAAGTCATCCTTGTCATCGGTAAAAAGGCCAGAACCCTACCAGAGCTGTAGCTGAGAGTGTGTGTGCTGTGCATGGTGTACTGCCAGTCCTCTCTTTGCAGCATGGAGTAGACTGCTCTCCTGTGTGAACCCTGAGGCAAACAAAGAGCTTTCTATTTGCCGTTTTATCATCTGATATTTTATTGATTTGAAGCACCCTTCTGCTTTATTTAGGATTCATGTTTTCTGAAAGAGCCAACAGAAAAGATCCTTTTGTACAGATACATGCAAGCCATCTGCTTACTTGCAGGCTAACAAGCTCTGCGACCAGTGTCACTTCATTAGTCCTGATGAGAGCAGACACGGTCAAATATGTAAAAGGTCAACACGGCTAACAAAAATACAAAATACATGTTTGGATGGTCTAAAAATACATGGCTTAGATGGGAATCTACAAGTGGGGGATGAGTGTGTACACTACTAATGTGTTTCCCTGGTATTTTCCACTTAGCCCCGCCCCCTCTGTGTGTATCAGCAGAAAAGATCTCGTTGCATGTCGCTCACAATGTTAGACTCTTACCCTCGCTGATCTGATTTCCTTGACGGGCCTGCCTTAACCTGTCAAATAAATTCATCTGGTAAATGTAGCACAACAGCAAATATGAATGGTGATCCCGGCTCAGCCTGACTGGAAAAAACTCTTCCATAAAAACCTCCTTAAAAAGAGTTTATTTAGTGTTTCTCTGAAGCAAAAAAAAAAATGACCTTATGTGAAAAGTGTTTTAAAAGTGAGTTTCGTCATGGGTAAAAAAAAAATAGTGCAACAGTATGTTCCACCTTTTGAGGTTCACCTTGCCTGTCTGTCTGTCTAGACGATAGGTATTGGTCGATAGGTAGGTAAAGCCGGTTCCTCTGGTGTCTTTATGAGCATGTTGTGCCCTATTTTAAGTGGAAAAACAGGACGGCTGCAGCTGTTGTCTCTTTGGTGGATCATGGCAAACCTTTAGCCAGATAAGAGTCGTGTGGGTGGGGGGGGGGGGGGGGGGCAGCATGTGAGCAAATCCTCAGATTTAAGATAAAGCGTACATTTACCTTATGCATGTTAGGGCGCCTTTCTCCTTCACGCTGTCTGCAGCCAAACTAGCCCTGCAGCATTACCAAAAAAAAAACATTTCTACCTTTCTGCCCAGCTCGAATTTCTCTTATCTGTTTTTCAAGTGCTTCTCTTACCTCACATGTGCAATATTTAGTTTCATCTGTTGTCAGGGCTCCGACCCTCTACTGGTTGCTTCTCCATGATTGAGGAATGTATGGTCCAGTTGCACTCATTAGGTCACTCTGGATAAATCTGCTAAATGCTTAATGTAAACTATTTACCAAACTACCCAGCATGCATCCAGCAGCACTATACTCCTACTACTCCTGTTGTTGCAACCCCCCCCACACCCCCCCCCCGCGCCACAACATAAGTGAAAAAAACAAAACAAGAGAGAGGTTTTGTTTGTGAGTGTAGGAGGTTCACACATAACTGTTTCTCTCATCTGCCTCCCCCCTTCCCCACATACGCTTGCATAATACACACAAGCAATAACATACAGTCACACAGTTACACTCACACACACACACACACACACACACACACACACACACACACACACACACACACACACACACACTTGCAGAGTCATACACACAAACACACACAAAGCTTCATCCACAGTCTGGTTTTCTCTCTCACATACACATGGGCCCACACAAACACACCCACACACCCTGTTTCTCACACAAACACACACACACACACACACACACACACACACACACAAACACACCCTCTTCCCCAAAAGATCAACAGCTCTCCCCCCTGTCCCCCAGGCGGCCCAGGCAGCGGTAAGGGAACACAGAGCCTCAAGATAGCGGAGCGCTACGGCTTCCAGTACGTGTCTGTGGGTGAGCTACTGAGGAAGAAGATGATCCACAATGCCACCAGCAACAGGAAGTGGAGCCTGATCGCTAAAATCATCACCAACGGGGAATTGGCACCACAGGTAGTAGAGAGAGAGAGAGCGAGAGAGAGAGAGAGAAAGAGAGACATAAGGAGTGTGTGTGTGTGTGTGTGTGTGTGTGTGGGCGTGTGAGAGAGAGAGAGAGAAAATGAGAGTGAGAAAGGAAGGATGAGGCCTGTCCACTCGCTCACAGGTCGTTATCACAGCGTTGATGTAACAAGGGACTAATTAGCAGTGTCCATTTCACAAGCTTGCTGGAGGAAGGATGCTTATCCATCTTATCAGCATCCTCCTGCACTAAATAATGACTCTGCCGGGGAGGAAAATGAGGGCAGACCCCCCTGCGGTTGTTTTCACTGCACTCATTCAGACATTGTTCAGAAAAAGAAGCGTGTTATGTGCTTAAGCTCCCCAGTTCAATGTGTGTATGTAATTAAGATCTTATCCTCAATTTCGGTTTAAAAAAATCTTTGTGTCCGAGCGGAGAGGAAGGGCACGCCACCGCACAAATCACATTTAACGTAATGACTCTTTATTTTATCACTCTGCCCATCCATCCTGTTCATAATGCCATCAAGTAAATCTATTGTAATCCTCTTTTGGCGATGGTACAGCGGTTTGTTTTAATGCACCGTGTCATGCATGGTAGAGTATGACACTAATGCTACTGTTAGCGGTTTGATTTCCATGGGGACCACCCATGCTAAAGCTGCATGCACTCTCAGTTTTATAATGCTCTCTGGAATAAAACAATCATCAAAGCGGTATATGTTAAATATGGCATGTTATACAATCGCCTGAGTGAACGCCTGATTCTGATTGGCTGGTTGAGTCCTGATTAACAATAATACCTGTTCTATACTGTCATAATGGGTACCATGGTGATGCAGCTAGGTACGAGTCTCAGCCATGCACAACAAGCCCCTTTCTGCTTCCTGACTGGCGATTATTAGCCATCATCTCTCAATAACTTCATCAGTTATTGTCCCCTACTTGCATACCTTGCACATCAATATGTCCTCGCCAGTGAGACGACGAGTCCCTCCGCCTGACAAAGAGAAGAGTATGCCAAGCAGCAGAGGTATTAGCTGTGATAAGATTAGATATGATATGTTGACTTGCTGCTGTGTTTCATAAGGTGTGTATTTCCAGGCCACCGTCTAGCACAGCAGGTTCTTTTCTTTGTGCTCCTGATATTTAATAGTGAGAAGAACTGGGAAATTACGAGATGCTGGCAGCAACTCCTTCTGATTCAGGTCTTGTGTTACGTCCCCTTGGTGGGAAACGGGGACGATAACATGACAACCAAATAATTATTAGGGGTCAGAGTAGAAGTGAAAATTAAAGTGATTTATTTGTAGCTCAGCTCAATACAGGCAAACAAAGGTTCTCAAATGTGGGGGAGGACAGGACAAAGTGGTTGTGCCAAACAAATAGAAATCAATATGACAGAACAGGGCCTGGCTAACCCCTACCCCTGAAAACCAAAACAAACAAAAGACCTAACCTGCTCATCTAAAACAAGAACTTCCCCAAAACAAATACAGAGGTGGCACCAACCAATAAACCGACTGTTTCTAGACAACAGTTACCTACATACAGTACGTGAAAGTGTAAAGGGGTACCCCAACTCACCTACTGTCCTCAATCTCCCACCACAAACCTTTTTATACTAGTCTTGACAAGTTATCTAAAACAATACAACAGCTCAGGCAGGCTAGGAGCAGCGAACAAAGAGGGCCCGATGAGCAGCCATGTCTGGACTGAACAGGTGAAAAGCAATTAAGTTGTTAGTACCAAAAGAGAAAACAAGGGAGGGGGGGAGAAAAAAAACAACACACTCCTCAGGCACGTAACATCTTGTCTTTAATGCTTTGATTAAAACTGCAGAATTTTGCTTTGTATGAAGTCACTTTAACCAAAGCCATTTCAATCTCAGCAATGTTTTTGAAAAGCGTTCCACTACCTGATTTGGTGTTAGTATAGTTATGAACCATGATCTAGGGGACCACACTAACAAAACGTTGGTGATGCATGTTCCTCTCACACTTAGGGGTGTGCCACAAGGTTTGATCCTAGGGCCACTGATGTTTTCTTTAAAAATGCATCCAGTTTCAATGTTAATGCAGATGATACAGTTATACTTTTGAAACCAATTGACCCAAATATCCTTATAGCAGTAAATCAGAAATAGTATATTTGGTAAACTAAGCTTTGTAGACTCATTTTGCAATAAACTTGGCAATTTGTGAGCAAATGGTAGGCTCATGCTAGAAACAGTGTTTTCTTTGACTGTCTCTAGTTTTTGAACAGCAGGTCAGAAGAGTTATCTCTTAAAGGAAATCATTATTTTTAGTGTTTCACTTCTTCTAGACTGGACTGCTGTAGCTTGTTGTATAGTTGCATCAGTTGTAAAACCCTTGTCGCTGCATGTGATTTAAAATGCAGCGGCTAGGCTCCTGACAGGAGAAAGAAAGAGGAACCATATGTTTCCTCTCCTGGCGTTCCTTTACTGGCTCCCTGTCAGCTGTAGATTTCACTCTACATTCTTGCTGTTTGGTTACAAAGCTTTGCATGGTCATACATCTCAGTGTGTTTCTGAACTTTGGTGCCCTTTCAACACTCCTACGTCCCTTAGTTCTGCTGGTCCGGTCCACAGTCCAGGCTGAAATGAAAGTGATCACTCTTTTGTTATTACAGCCCCTAGACTGTGGAGCAATCCTTCTAAATGTATTAGGTCAGGTAAAAACACTGCCATTAAAAAGATTATTAATGACCCACTGTTTAACCTGCTTGTGACCTACATGTGTTTGGCCTTTTTTGTCTGTTTTCTTTTTTTTCTTGTGAAGCACTTTGTAAAAGTGTTTTGTTTTTAAGGTGTTATATAAATAAAGTTGACCTGTCTAGACAAGTTGACTTAAGGGTTTATTTGGGAAAGCGGCTGATTGGTTCGGTCCCTGGGCAGGAGTTACTCATGCTTCCCTCAGGCTGCTCGTCTGCTTTACGTTATGCGGTATCGTAGTTTGTGGGAGGAAGTGATTGATGGCTGGCAGTCCAACAAGGGTGCAGACATTGAGCCATGCAGCGGATCGAAGGGCTTTTTTTTTTATCTTAGCTTATCTTATCTCATATATCTATCTCTCTAGATGATGTTTAATCTGCATCTGGTCTGTCAGCCTGCTGCCCACCAATGGAACATTCTGCTTTTGGAGGAAAATTAAAACTGTCACAGTCAAAGTGGTTATTTTCAGTTGAGAGCATTGCTCATGTTTCTCTGCCATACCGTATGATGCATTGTGCCTCAAGAAATACACTTGAACATGTTGACCTCCCCCGGCCATGAGGAAGTAAGTGATGCTGAAAGATGCTGGCACTCTCCGGCCCCAGATGGACCCCTGGGAGTAGTTTTACTGCATTCATAAATCATATTAGGCCAAGTTATATTGGATGAACAGATGAAATATACTATGGAATCCTCTAGCGTGCTGCCATATTTTTTTCCATTCGTCTCAGTGACAGGTCCAAATCCGCCATTACGTCAAAAGACTTGATTTCATTATTGACTTAAAGGGACATTCATTCATCAATGTCTTTTGTTAACCTCTATTGGTGACAAGTAGGAATTGCAATAACATTGATAAAGGCAGGGGGGGTTGTTTCAAAACGGAGGACAAGCCAGAAAGTGAAAAGTGAAGTAATAATTGAGTCGTTGGTATTGATCAACCCCCACCTACTGTCTGAAGCTCCAAACAATGAATCATGTTGCTGTCGCTGTTGGTTTCTAGGAGACCACCATCACTGAGATCAAGCAGAAGATTATGAAGATCCCAGACGCTAACGGCATCGTCATAGATGGGTTCCCCCGTGACGTCGGCCAGGCCTTGTCTTTTGAGGACCAGGTGAGTTTCTATCAGGCTTTTTCGGTTACAGATCTCCTTCGGTTAAGGTTGCTTCTAAACGGAGGCTGGAGATGTGAAACTCAACAAAGTGAATGGTACAAAAGGCTCAAAGACTTGCTAACTAGAGGAATAGCCACTCTCATAAAACTAAGGGCTGTTTGTTTTGTTAATACTTTATGTTTGACCTGTTATGAGTTATTGTTATCTTGAACTACCATCTGACATATTAGATATAAACCAGCTAATGTGCTTGCGTCTTAGGCTGCTTGTTTGTTTGACCTAGTCTCCAGTGTCATACTTTACGTCAGCGCTGACCTCAAGTCTGCTCTGTGAGCATTCACATGGCCTTGAGTCGCCTTGTTTCAAATGCTGCTGCTGCTGCTGATGAGCTATTTGAGAGTAAAGCGCTTGTTTTCCATCTCGCTGCCCAGTCATTGTATGTAACAGGCATCAGGTTGTGAGCTGGATGACCTCGGTTCAAACCCCTGTGTCGTCAAGCATCTGCCCCATTGAAGATGTGAAATCCCAACCATGCTTTGACCTCCCTGTATAGTTTCCCATTGGCGATCAACAGAGCATTACATTAAGTCAGACGAAAAAAACAACCTTATTGTTGTTTTGGGTTTTTTCCTTGTCCCCTGCGAGGGTCCAAGGTTGTGCGAAGCCCTTCGGGACTGTAACCATGATTAAGGGTTATACAAATAAACTTGACTTGACTTATCTGTTAAAAGCTTATCTGTAAAAAGCACATTTTTCTGGGATGAAGAAAATAATGCGTATTTTCTCATTGGTATCCAAATAATGGGTTTTTTAAGAAGTTACGAAGGTTCCAAGGGCCACGAGACCCATTGACACCCACACAGAAAACTGGCAATACAAGTAAGAAAAAGAAAAATACCTAAAATTGTAGGAACAAGTGGTGTGGAATAGCAGCAGAGCAGGGTTGGTTTGTCTGAGCTGGACCCAGCTAATGGAAATCCATCCTTTACAGTTGAGTGGCCAATTGTTTGACTCAACGGTCGATTGCCTTTAATTGGATTGATGCTCATTATCACAGTTAAACTCACTTAACATTTATCATTGGGATGGGTGGGGATGAGGTGGGGTCTAACTGGGTCAGTGTGAGTAAAGACCGACCTTACAATGTTGGTGTTTTCAGCTGCCTCACAGGGCAGGAGGAAGAGATTCATAGTGAGGTTCAGAGTGAGGTTCAGAGTAAGGTTCAGAGGGTCAACACTCCTGCAGTTTGTTGTCAGAGTTGGACAGTTTTGGTGGCTTCATCTAACATGATGCTTGTCTGTGCTCTCTAATTCTTCTCTGGTGTTCACAACAAGAACACATGAAGAAACAGCTGAATATGAGCATCATTTTGTTACACTAGGCTTTCCAAGCACGAGGAAGTGCAGGCTATCAGATGTCAACATCCGTCTCCTGCTACCCATAAACCCTTGCGATTTGAGGTTGTTTCCATTACTTGGATAACGTTCTCACTCCTAACCAACTGGAAGAGGACCGAGACTTGCAATTTCAGGTTTCTCTGTGCGGTTACCTGCCTAAACCTGCCTTTTTGAGTTGTTTACATCTTGGTTCTGGTACCTAAACTTTCACTGCTTGATATTCTCTCAGCAGATTAATCATATGGTTGCATGAATTGAAAATATCTCATTTTTGAAGTGAAGAGGTTAATTCTAAAATGAGATGTCTGCCTTGTGACTTCTAGTCTGGCATTAAAGTAAAACTCAATATTGAGTATCACTGATTGGTTAACCTTAAGGGCTTTACCTCTTTCAGTGGATACAATTACATGTGCTTTTTAAATATTGACACAAGAGTTATGTAACATCGTGCAACAATTCTTCTCCAAAATGGATATATAGTGTTCTCTCTTTTGGTTCCTTGCTGTTTGCCTCGGTAAATTGGCAGTGATCTCAAATGATGTCCTCCCCATCCTCTTTGATCATCTCTCTGAAGTATTTCCCTACAGACAGATTCTGATCCATTTCAGTGATTGCCTGCGGATTGAGGGACTAACAGAAAGGTCACAGGTTCCATCCCTGCCGTAGCCAATTCAGTGTTTCCCATGCAATGTTAACCTGGTCCATCCAGGTCAATAAGCAGCCTCCCAGATCAATTTTAGTTTTGGATTGGTTTCGGTTGCCATAATGCCTGATTTGATGCTGCCAAGCACCATGTTCATGTTCGTGTTCGAACCACAATGAATGAAGCATCACATTATAGATAGATAGATAGATAGATAGATAGACAGATCGATCGATCGATAGATACTTTATTGATCCCCGGGGGAAATTCTCTTTTGTTTTTTTATCAGGCAGGACACGTAACTCACGTGCTCCACATCAACTGATCATCTCAGTTGATTCAAACACCAATCACGTTTGAAGCGTCCAACAGGGCGGTCCATTTAAACTGTCAGCTCCTCAATGGTATATTTCGCTTGTCTCTTCCATATCTCAGTGATCTGCGTCCGTATGGTTCTGTTCTGCACCGTTCTTTAGCAAGCTGCTTGGATTCGTACAGGAAGCAGCCTAGACAGCACGACCTGTACTGCCAAGTACAACTGTATAACCATTTGTGAAATAGACTTCATGAGGAGAGAGTTCCTGAGTGACCCATAATTCATTGCACCTATGACGCAGTGCTCCGTCGAGTCAGGGAAACACTGAGGCACATCCACCAACAGCCACGTGTCTGCCTGAACCTGAATGGAAATGTAACCATGCAGGGTTCTTCTGGCGTTTCCATTGAAACATGGCTTGGTGCTCTACCATCATCATCCTCCGAACTAACCTCACAACCGTCTGACCCGGTGATGCGGCCGGCCGTGTCCAATCCAATGGCTCAATTGAGTCTGTGCGCTCCAGTCATGAACGTGGCAACAATGGCAATCTCTCTTTCCCATCATGCTGCCCCCTTCCTTATTTCACACCAATTACTCGGAGTGTATCACACACACACGCCCACACACACACACACACACACACACACACACACACACACACACACACAGACATTCAACACATGCATTCAACACAGCTGCCCACATTATGAGGGTTTTTACACACACGTATACACAGACACATGCACACACGCTCACACATATACACACATTTATTTACACACACACACACAAACACAACTATGCACAAGTGCACACATAAACACACAGTTTCAGGGTCGTGGGTTCGATCCCCACATACTGTCAACTATCACCTTTGTAAGTCACTTTGGATAAAAGCGTCTGCTAGATGACTGTAATGTAATGCGTACACACATACATGCACAAGGTCACACACAATTGCATGTAAACACAAAAACAAGTGCGCGCTCACACACATATACACAGACTCCATACATACCTTCAAACAAAGTGCATACACACACAGAACATACATGTTGAGCTCTCTGCTGTGTGGGACCAGCTGGGCAAATAACAGAATGGATGTTGTTAAGAAAGACCAGCTGCCTTCATCCTGCTCGCCCGTCGTCACGGAGATCTTATTTTTGTTCTTTTCATTATTTAATAATTTAAATTAATTCTTGATTGTTAGTTGTGGCGGGTCGACCTGCCGTGCAGAGACGAGAACCAATAACGTTTTCAGTGTCCCGTGTCTGAACGCTGTTTCAGAGGCTTCTCCAACCTTTAAAGATATTGACTATCAGCGCAAAATGTTGGCTATTGGCAGCTTCAATACAAAGATATCGGTATCACCCTTCAATAACGGTTGAACTGTAGTATAAATAGTATAATCCAGATAGAATTATTGGACATTTAGACACGTGGATTATCTGTTTTCAATTATCTAGGCCAGTGGTCCTCAAATCCGGGCATCGGGTCCATGAGTGCTGCTGGTTTTCTGTTCTGCCAGGTAGTTTCCATTCTAGCTGTCTAATCAGGGATTGATTCAGACCTGGGATGCCTGCAGGTGAATGCAATTAACTTACTGGTAGGAGAGAAAACCAGCAGCACTCTGGACCCCGAGGAACTCTGATCTAGACCCTAGAAATCCTACTCAAAAATCTGTTCTGCAGCACACTGTGTTAGATGTTGCATAGGTATTGTGTGAGCTGGCCCAACACAATATCCTCTAGACCTCAAACCTCCTGCAGGCCTTCTTTAACTTCTCTTGTCTCTCTGCTCATTTACTTTCTCGGTGCTGCCGCAGAATGAGGCAAAGCCTTGGCACCATGACAGTCAGAGCCGTGGTTCCCGCTGTCTTCCTTCTACATCGTCCTCCCCGCCTGACAGCCGATCCCACTCGGTTTACATTCCCCCTCTGAAAGCTGTCCAAGGAAACAAAACAAACACAGAAAAGAGATGATATGTGGCTAGCCTGGAAGAACATAAGGCTCATAGTGAAAGGAGGCAGAGAGGGGGAAACATCCCGGCCCCTGCGGTTAGCTCCTCTAAATGGCATGCTTTTCAACCAGACAATCCCGTCTTTGATAGAGCTGACAATTGAGCTATCACTATGGTTATTATCAGCAATTCCAGCAGTTTCAAATATGGAGGAGATTAGATGTGATTAAACGTACCTTCCATCCAGAGAACATCAGATGAGGCTGTTCACAGAGAAGAAACACAGATAACTAACTGGCTCGTATCTGTGGAGAAACGTTTCTGTCAGAGGATTAAGAAGCATTTCCACATTCAGGGATACTGGAAATTTTATAATCTAAACACTGTCGGTCAGTTTATAATTTGTTCAATGAAATTTCATAACACATAATCCCTGCAATTTGATTCCACTAATTCAATTTCTTTTATTGTCACCTTTTTTTTGGATGTTGCTATGGTTTTTTAAATGAGGCTTGCATGAGGACCTCACTAGGACCTCACTGAGATGAAATCATCTATCTAGTATTTAGTTTTTTTAGGCCTTTTGTTTTTTGTATTTTGTTCCTCCTTGTGATACTGTTATGCTGCTGCAACCCCAGAATTTCCCCCGTGGGGCTCAATAAAGTCTTATCTATAAAGTCTTATCTATCTACGATAACACATGCTGGGTTATGTATGTGTCCAGGCAACCACTTGAAACAGCTCATAAAGAGTTGTAGATGCTTGGATAGGAGCTGGTGAAGAGTTGCAGCATCCTTGGGATTTACAACCTAATGAGGTGACAACTGGTTCTCAAAAGGGAGCAACAGTGGCATGCCGTGACAAATGAGCTGGGGAAACCTGGAGAGCGATGTTAAGCCTACTTGGTTGGCAGCACATGTCAATCCATATCTCAAAATAGTCTCGGTATGGAATAGGTCACACACAGAAAGGTCATGTGCAGGAGACCAGAACGTATTTATTCCCACTTTTCCCGTTTTACTTTGCCTCTTAGGTGTGTGTTCACACCTTGGTCCTCAAGCAAACTGCAGTTCGTTAGGAATGAGAATGTAATTTGTATGTAATGTAATCAACTACAAGAAATAGTCCCAAAACACAAGGGATTATGGGTATAGGGATGGTGACATCTGATAGCCAGCAGTTGTTGATGCTTGAAAAGCCTAGCATGACAAAATGAAGTGAGGGCAAAAGTCAGTCTGGACCGATGCTCATCTTCAGATGTTTCTTCATGTGTTCTTAACTGGTATGAACACCAGAGAAGAGCAGACAAGTCCATCATGGTAGATCAAGTTACAGACTGGAACCAGGTTGATCTGGACTCTCTAACCTGGTGGGATGACAGGTTACCAAAACTCTGACCAATCAACCAGCTGCTGGGGAGTCATGTGCCTTTTGTTTACGAGCCCTGCTTCCCTTGTAATCGGGCAGAGTAAACCTAAATGAACCAAATACAAAAAAAAGTTCCAAAGAAAGTTCCTTCAGTTTTGAGTCACTGGGCCACTGAAGACACAACTCAAAACTCTTCCCTCCATCACAGCAGCAGACATCATTAGCAGCAGCATAACACTTTAGACTCGTCATAGCCGGGAAGAGAGGGAGAGGCTGAGACAATACAAGAGAGACTGTTGTGATCGGAGGCGAAGGGAAGCGACAGATGGATGGTGTCACACATTGATTGCAGCTACAAAGTCAGGGAGTGTCTGGAAGCTTTATCTGAAGTCTGGTGAAAGTGCAGGAGTTTGCTGATATAGATTGCTGATATATCAGGCTGATGTTGGCCTTGCAGTAAGAATCCGATATCGGCCAGTCAGGGTCGCCCGCCGCCGATATGATGCATGATGAATATGATTTTACTCCAGCAGCTTCAGGGGTGGCAGTCTGTGAAACCTGCCTGAGGAGCTGCTAACCCACCGAAGAATGTCAGTAGTGTAGGTGTTAGTTGAGAGTTTTCCCATGAGGGTCTCAATGCTGTTTCAGAGGCTTTTCCACCCTGCAACAAAAACTATTCTGGGGGGGAAACACTGAATGTTGTAATTTGGGGGAATTTATTTGAACTTTTTGGCAAATTAAAAACACAGAATATCAGCAGAAAATATTGGCAGCTTCAATCCAAAAATATCGGTATTAGTGTCTTTTCAAACACCCACATCGGTCAAACCCTAATTGAGCAGTTGAGCGGCTGGCTGACTAATTGACTTTGAAGCAGACACAACGCTGCAAGTAACACGACATGGATAACCCCCCTCCATGGTGCAGCACTAGATCTGCAGGAGGTTTTACTGCATGGAGCGTCCCCTGGTCAGGAGGCACGTACCACCGTCAGGGCTTGGGATGCATCTGAGCGATTCTCTGAGGACCTGCAGCATCCATTTTCATTAGAGGCCCAAACCCCATGCTGCTGCTGCGTTGCCCTTTACAACATCACAGCAGCCATTTATGACCCCCCCCCCCCCCTCCTCCTCCACCCCCCCGGGCCTCCAGAACAGTCCTGTCTCAGGGATCCAGTCTATCCCGTCATCCCCCCATCATGCCTTTTTACCTCTACTTTCACTTTCACTTTCACTGTCTGTCTACCTGTATGGCTGTCTCTCTTTCAGCTTATCTGTCTTCCTGCGGGTGTGTTGGACATACAAGCATACAACACACACACACACACACACACACACACACACACACACACTTCTTATAAAACCATGACTGAACGATGCCAGTTGGCCCAGGCTTTGCCATGTGTTTGACTGGATTAAAAGTGCATGTCAGAGACCCTTTACTGGAATGGTGAGTGCATGCAAATTGCATTAGCTTCATCCTCCTCCATGACTAACTCTTCCTAGCCCCACAGGCTCATTTCAAATGTCCCTGCTCATGAGTAGAAAGGATTGTCTACTCCGGTGTTTTTATTGTTCTAAAAATAGAGTCTGCCTTAACTTTGCTGGCCACAGCTGTCCTCCGCTAATTCCTCATGCATGATGAAAGTTTGGTTTTGAAAGCGGGAAGTTAATTGGAAGAGACAGAGACTCACGTCAGCATCTACTCTGCTGCATGGCAATGTTCTGCAGCATGGACGTCACTGTGAATCTGCTGCACATCCTTCTCTCTAATATCACTGGTGGCTTTGAGTAGAAGTAATTACTGCATTATTTACTAGAGCTGGTCCCGTTCCTCCTAGGAGACGGAGCGCTGTAGATTCATGAACAGTGACTTGTATATAATCCTTGTTTTAGCAAGCAACTCTCTCACATTGCCAAAAACAAGAGAGAAGTGTTTGCCCCACCCATTTTCTGACTCCTCCCCCCAAAATCTCAACTTCTTGGGGTGACAGGTTATCAAAACCCGAGCTACTTGTGAGTCCATGTGACTTTTCCAAATACATAAATGCAGTAAAGGTAAACTTTTCCACTTTTCCAAGCTGTAGGCGTGATCACACCATAATTCATTGTTTCAGTGTGTCAGATAAATTCCTCAAATGTAAAAAAAATAGTGGTTGAGTCGTTGTACCGAACTTGAGGGCTGCTAACCTTCCTCTGAACCACATCACGAACAGCAACACTGTTCGACTTCAGTTTCTATTCCTCAAGTCTTGGGAATAGAATAGAATAAAAGCGTGTTAGTGGGGGAGCTGTCTTGCTTGGCATCCTGGTCGGGTCAGCATCTGGCTGCCGATGTGACATATTAAGGATTGAATTGTGTGTGTGTGTGTGTGTGCTGGAGGCATTCCACACACTTCCTGGCCTTTAAGCAGCAGATACTATCACTGAATCTCTGCCAGCACTAAAACTGTCCCGCCTTTTCTGAGAATCATTACCATTTCAGACCGATACAACGTGAACATTTGTCTCTAGAGACATTTGAGAACGACGCATGTCATAATGATGCATTTAGAGAAATGGCAATGGGTCTCCCGATTCACAACAACGCATTAACAGCACTACCTGAGAAGAATGAGGGCAGAAGTTTGGTCGCCATGGAAACGCAAACTTTGATCCGTGAGATGCGAGAAAAAGAAAAAAAAAACCTGAGTCCCGTCGCCGGAGCCTCACTAAACAACTCTATTCAGGCTATTTTTGGCTGTTGGCGTACGTCAAATCAAACGCAGACTCAGGAGTGTTCATCGTGTCGGCTCCCTCCTAATGAAACACAGAGGAGGGAAACAGAGGAGTGAATAGTATTAAACCACTCTGGTACTTTTTATAGACCAGCGTTCCCAGTGGACGGACGGCAGTGTGGATGGTGGATTAGCTCAAGCCGAACTCGCTGGTAGTTCCAGGGAAGGATTGAGCCGTATGAGGCCTGACCTTATATGGTATAAGCAACACTTCCTTCTTTGCAGAACCGTAGAAACCAAATGACTTTCTCCGCGTCTTGCTGCGCGTCGGTCGGATGGCGGCATCCTTCATTCCTCTTGAAATACACAGTGCAAATGTTGTCCCTGTCAGTTCGCTGTACTCACTTGGCGTTCATGAGGGACACTGTACACTGACTCAGGGGTCAGTCGGCGGCGGTGGCTGACCTGTTCCTTCAAGCTAGTTCATGTTTATTTGCCTACTCTTTTACCCTGGCAGCAGACAGGCAAATAACCTCCTAGTGTTAGTTTTAGTCTGTGTGGCGTGCTAAATGATTCACATAATGTCAGGCACGTTATCAATCACAAAACAATTTGCTGAATTTGACTTTGAAATACTTTTCTTTTGATCCTCTGACCTTCCTGGTACCCATTCTGCCATCCGGTGTGTCAGAAAAACACCCATGTAGCTTCTACAGTCAGACTAAAACAAAGCAGAAAAAAGGTGTTTGGAAACAGTATGTAATGCAGGTCTGCCTGGCAGTAAATCCTTCCATCTCCAGTGGTAAGAGTCCAGCGACAGCCTGCATGACTGGCGAACCCATCCTGGTTTAAAATGACAGTCAGTGCAGCAGCTTCAGGCTCTTCTCCATTTTCTCTTTTCTATTTCTAGTTATAAATTGAACTCCAAGTCAAGGCTATTCTCTGGATTCTACAAAATTCAAAAACTGTAAATCTTTTGCTGTGAAATTATTCTTATATCCAGTACATGAATGTGAAGGCTGTATTATCATGTGAACTTCTTGAATTGAAACGTGGACCAGCGGCAGCCCAGGTTCAGAGTCTTTGTTTGAGTGGCATCGTACCCTTTTAACGTTTCTGTCGCCCCTGATAGATCTGCACCCCCGACCTGGTGGTGTTCCTGGCCTGCGCCAACCACCGCTTGAAGGAGCGTCTGGAGAAGCGAGCCGAGCAGCAGGGACGGCCGGACGACAACCCCAAGGCCACCGAGCGCCGCCTGACCAACTTCAAGCAAAACACCATCCCCCTGGTGAAATACTTCCAAGAGAGGGGCCTTATCGTCACGGTAACGCTGGTGGAATAGGAGTGGAGGAGAGTGTCTGTGTGTGTGTGTGTGTGTGTGTGTGTGTGGATGGATGGGGGTGAGATATGTTATTTAAAGGTCCCATGTAATTCATTTACCATCATTATATCATACCATGATTTTTTCATATATATCACGTCTCTGGATGAGAAGAAAAATAAAAAAAATGAGGTCAACCTGCTGAGTGGAGGCTTTCCAGTTCAGGTGCTGCAAACTGGCTTGATTGGACGGATTTCAGTGAGGGGGGCCAATCAGGACCAAGTCCAGCTAAGTCCAGTTGTGATGCGTTTACTGGAGTTGGTCTGAAAACTGCCTGGAAGTATTTTTGAAAACGTAATAAAACATAATAACTTTTAATGTAATAACTCAAACAAAATCCAATTTTACCGACGATGTCATGAAACAGAAGAAACATGTAATTACTATAATATGGGACCTTTAATAAGTGAGAATGTATGTCCTTTTCTTCGTTCTTGTTTGGCTGCATGTTTACAAGTGCACGTTACACACACACACACACACACACACACACACATCACAATCTCCCCCACCACTGAAAAGCGATCAGGCAGAAAGAAAGAGGCAGACAAAGTCACAGTCTCCTGATCTCTCTCTCTCAGTCGGGCTGCTGGGGATGTGAATATTGTGACGGGTGTTAATTGGAGGCCGTTGGGCTCCTCGTTAGATGGTGCGTTCGGGTGCAGAGGGACATCCGGTTATCCTCTGAATGTGTGAGCCGGATGCTAACAGCGCGATCGGCTCCTCCAGCCAACATGAGCACTCGCCTGCTCTTCTGGTGGTAATCCTATCGATCTGTCTCAGCGCAGACTTCCTCACATCAAAACAACTGCTTACGTATCAGTGCAGGATGGATATTTCTAAGCGTTTGAGTTTTTCTGATTGTTATCCGGCAGCATCTTAAAATCAAAAGTTCAAGATTATCGCCGGAGGATTTCCCATTAACATTAAAAACACGTTGTAGACGCAGCCAGATGTCCCTCAGACGTCTGTGCCTGCTGCTTTACTTTCATTTCTGTGCAGGCTGGCTGACATTGCTTTCCCCTCTCCTCTGCTATCAACGTACTGTAGTTAACGTCAGAGGAGAAATAGTGGAAATGGGAAATGACAGAAAAGTAAACAACACATCATCACTCAGGGACTCTGCACACGTCGGAGTGTAATATCCCTCCTTATGGCTATTGGAAATGCTGTGAGATATTTCATCCAGTTTCTTTTAGAATCTGTGTTTTTCTTTTTCTCTGAGAGTTTTTGTTTTCCCGCCTGCCTCACTCGCCCTCTTACTGACTCTCGCTTCTCCACATCTCCCACTTCTTGAATCTCACTTGTGTATTTATGTATGTGTTGCAACCGTCTCCTGCTGTACATCCAAGGTCCGTCGGTCCTCATGAAACTTCCATGTGGTTCTTGCCGTCCTCCTGTGAGAGATTTCCTCGCTGCACCACAAGCCGGGTGTGGTTGTAAAACAGTGCAAGACTGGTAATGTGCTTGGAGCAGGAGAATCAATAGGCCAAGCTGCTTCTGGATGGATGCTGAACATTAAAGGGGAAAAAAAAACCTCAGATGCTCTTCATCAATTTGTGATGTTCGATGTGTTTCAGGAGTTATTTTATGAAGTGTTGTAATTTAGTTTTCTGGTGAATCAATTTCCTCAGCCTTCCCCCGTCTGCTTCTACTTCAGTTAGTGATTTCCTACATTTCCCTCAGAATGACTTTTGACAGCCGGAGAACAGACATTGCTTTCAATCAACGCTCAGTGAGTCTACGGGCATATAGATATATAACAGGCTAGCCAGATAGTTCATCCGAGATATCTCGACACAAAGTCACGTTGTCTCTGTCTGCCCGGTTACCGGCAGGAATAAGAAAAATACGACAACAAAACGGGCCCAGAGACGCAAGGTAGCCAGTAGCAAGGACGCCAGTAGCTACTTTATAGTGTTCATAGTGTATAGTGTTAAAGTGCTCATTTAATGTGGGCATGAATGGCTGAACCACAGACTGAGTGATAGCTTTTACTGCGTACAAATAAATGCAGCATTTACTCTCGGCTGCTCGCAGGAAATGATGTATGCTCCCGAGTCCACGTAAATTCAAATTGTCCCTTTTCACAGTTTGTGGACGGTGTGCAGAGGCGGTATTCCCTGATGCTTCCAGCCACTCAGACAGTTCACTTCACAGCCACTCTGCCTGAGAAAAGAGCTGCTCGGTTTGTGTGAGCGTGCGACGCTACCCTGCATATTGATATCCATATTTATCCTCTACGACGGCGCGAGGAAGTTCATCGGGCGCCGGAGCAGAGGAGCGCTCCACGTCAGTCCTCCTTTTGGGCAGGGGAGTGAACAACCCTTCTGCTTCTGCTTCAACCTAACGCAATTTAAAGTCAGTGGAGGTGAAGGCAGGGGCATGGAGGCATGAAGGCAGTTATCATTCTCCAGTCTTTTATCTTCCACCTAGCAATGCGCGGGTCGTTCCATTAGCGGTTTGAGTGGCTTGACATAGGCGCTGACGCTCACCGGCCACTTTGTTAGGTCCTCCTGCTCGTTAACGCAAACGGCCTTCTCCTCCAAACAGCCAATCACGTGGCTGCAACTCATCATGTAAAGCTTTCAGACATGGTGAAGTGGTTTAGTTTTTTGTTCCACCAAACATCAGAACGTGCGAGATGCTGATCCGAGAGACTTTGACCGTGGTGTGGTTGTTGGTTCCAGCATCTCAGAAACAGCTGAACCCTACTTGGGTTTTCACCACTACAGTCTCTATGGTGGAGGAACAGAAACACCTCGTTGATGAGAGGTCAGAGGAGTAACATCTTTACAACAGTGGTGTGCAGAAGAGACCTTGTTGAATCCATGCCGCCAAGAATTCAGGCTGTTCTGGAGGCAAAAGAGGTGCTACCTTACTAGATAGGTGTACCTAATAAAGTGGTCGGTGTGTGTGTGTGTGTTTTGATCGGGTATTTTAGCTTTTGAACATAAGTACAGCTGATCGGAACTGATGAACCGATGAAATTTAACTGGATTAAAGTTTCAACAAGCTGCTGGCAGTTCGTCAGGCCTCTTGTAGCTTGCTGTCTTTTGCAAACCTCTCCACAGCTTACCACAGCTTTTTCCCAATGTAGCTTAATAAAGACACACTGAAGCTCTGCTGTACGTGCTCATCTGAAGTGGCAATGATTTTACTGGAAAAGCCTAAACGTCTCAAACGTCTCAATCGTCTCAAATGTGTCAAACGTCTCAAACGTGAAAGTCTTTGAGCCCATGTTGTGATTTTACAACTCTTGATGTTCGATATCAGTTACTTGGATTTTGATGTGACTTCCTGTATCCAGGGGATCCGTGGACTGATGTGTTGTGAAATATTATTCAGACGATGCCAGGAATATCACAGTCGTCACTTGACTACATCGGCCTTTTAAGGTCTTGAATGTCATGGAAGTGATTTATCAATTTCTTTCAAGATTTGCAAAAACAACTGCCACATATCATGTGTTTCAGACTAGCAGAACATTTCCAAATGGATCTTGTAGCTCTTTAGAACGAAAATACATATTTTAAGACCATTACTGGCTATTTTTGGCCCCTAAAAATGCAGCCAATCTATTAGTCTAAAACTTTCAACTAGATGAGGCATCTAAACCTGGATCTAAACTAGCCACAGTCCTGATCCTGTAACATGGACAATATCCGAGGATCTATTATCAGGCCAGAGGAAAGAAACACTGAGACACAGTCTGGATATGTGGTTCATTTAGGACACCACAGTCCAGGTCTTGAAGAGGTTTCTCCTCTGGGTCACTATGACTTTCTATTGGTTTCTTTTAATGTAAGTAATATATGAATTCATGCCTATTCTAAGGTTGCACTCATTGGATAAGAGCATCAGCTAAATGCCTCAAATGTAAATATAATGTACATTTTATTTAATTGAAACTTTACCATGTTGACCGTTTTTAAGATGTTTATTGCAGATGTAATAAGACAACTAAGAAATGAAAACACGGGGTATTACTTTATATTGATCATGAGCCACTTTTAAATACCACATCTACAACTCCCACCTCAGAGTTATATCGCCCCGACACAATTTGACATGTTATATGTGAAAAAATCTTGCCAGTAACCAATTTTCTTTCCGCACGCTTGTGAATGAGAAAAGTCCTCACCCAAGTGATTTGAACATTTTGAAAGCCTATCGATGGATTGCTTTTCCTGTGAATTGCCGTTGCCACTTCCCTCCACTTTCCACCACTACCGTCCCTTGTTGTTGTGAGTATGTCTCTTGCTTGTCAATGGTCCCTGCAATCACACAACTTGACGTCTTGAAAATCAAAGGTTGGCTCATTCTGAAGCACCCTTGAGAAAAAACCTCTGTGTGACAAATGACATCTTCATCGTTTGCCCTAAAAAGTATGAAGTTTAAATGGTGGGAGGATTCTCAGTTAGTGCTGCTACGCTGAGAGGATTGTCTTCAATTGACACTTGACACTGGGGTCCTTGTCTGGATAGCAGAAGAAAATGTCTTTTTCACACCTTCAGCTCTTGAATTGCTGCAGCTAGATTTGTATTAGGCATCTAATCCCACTTGGCACGAGTGTGTGTGTGTGTGTGTGCATGGATGTGTGTGTGTGTGTGTGTGTGTGTGTGCATGGATGTGTGTGTGTGTGTGTGTGTGTGTGTGTGTGTGTGTGTGTGTGTGTGTGTGTGTGTGTGTGTGTGTGTGTGTGTGTGTGTATCATATGGGCATCAGGCACGTCCTGGACTATTTATGTATTGTCTCCATACCCCTATAACTCTTGTATTGGACATAAAGTAAATGATTTGTGGGTGTGTATGTGTGTGTGTGTGTGTGTGTGTGTGTGTGTGTGTGTGTGTGTGTGTGTGTGTGTGTGTGTGTGTGTGTGTGTGTGTGTGTGACGGTGCTATTAAAACATGCAAAATTAAATGAAAGCATGCATTTCAGATTTCAGATTAAGAGCCCTTTTGTTGAAGATTTGCTCAAACGTGAGCCTGAGCTCCGCCTCCGGGAGCTGCAAGTAAATCACTTTGAAAACTGTGACAGTCTATGACATCAAAAAGCCACTTTTGTCCTGGTGAAGTTCTAGTATCTGTATTTGAATCCAATGAAAAACGATTATCAGTTCTGAATAGACACCTGACTATAAAACACCTAATGCCCTATAAAATCAATAAAGGTGAAGGTAGCTCCAGATTTTAAACAAGTAAAAGGTATATATATATACAGTATATGAAGTATATATGAAGTATATCTGCATGCATAGGTTGGTGCTTTGTTGGACACGTTTCCAGAATGATTCACTTGCAGCACACACCCCAGGGCCGAGGCAGACGTCTGCCACCAGTACAGGGAGTTCACAAATGGCCAACATGTCGGGTTGTGATTCATGAAATTAATATTTAATGGCTGTGTGAAGACAAAGACTTTGAGGTGCTGACGCAGACCATGAATCCTGGAGCAGAGGACAGATTAGGACGGTCGGCCATTAAAGGATAAAACCATCTCAGCAGCGCCGTGGGCTTTTAGCTAGCCCCCCCCCCCTCCCCCCTCTCCCCGAGGTCTATTAGTGTCTCAGTTGTCGTGTGCTTTCACATTGGGGTATTTTTATATTAACTGTTAATTGATATTTGATATTTGTTCATCATTATTGTCCCCTACGTGCTGAAAACGGGCTGTGTCCGTCTGTCTGTGAAATGTGATCTCTCAGGTGATACTTCAGACATCGCTGGTCAGTTTTGACAACTTACTTGTTTTATAATGGACTTGTTAACATCTTACTGACTTGGTCAAATAGTATTTGGAAGCCATCTTTAACCTGTTTGTAGCACCATGGGATTGGACAGGCCAGGTTTAATTAACTTTCCAATCACTTTCAAACACCTTCCTTTAGTTATATAAACTTTCTTTCACTTGGTTGTCCAGTTGTCCAGACCGGAAACATTATCAACACTATTTGGCCCTGGTCTCATCGGAACACACAGATGCAGGTATTAAACCTCAGATTGTGATTGGATTCTGTCCATCTGTTCTCCAGTGGAAGGACTCAACACTTTCTTGACTAATGAATGCAATAACTTGTGCTGCTTAATTGTTTTTTCTCAGTAAAAGGCTGAGAGTGAAAGTCACCCGTTCATTTCAAATGTCAGGTCCAATAGTGGAATGCATGAGTCTCAAAGAACAATCACAATGAATCATTGACTCAAAATGGTAAAAACCTTGAATTGGATTGACTGCATTGTCAATACTCATGTCTACCAGTCTATTCATGCAGCTTTTCAGTGAATTAGCTTGTCCTATTTCTGTCATCTGAAAATAGTTGTGGCATCTTTGACGTACAGTCGTTCTATTGAATCTGAACTGATTGTTCGGTTTTCCGAAGCCGAGACATTTTCAGGCCATTCATTGTTGAGGAATATTTAGAAGGTTTTGTGTTAAGTTGTCTTTTGTCATGTTTGTCTTCAAGTCTTAATTGTGAGATTTGGATATTTGTGTTTGAAGATGATAAAGGCCTGTTTCTTGTATAGGAGGACTGATTAGACACATGCACATGCACATGCACACGCAGAAGCGCTGCAGGAAATTGCAGCAGAGAGAGAGATTATTGTTTGTTGTGGCCCCAATTGAAGTCATCCTGTCACTGTAGGACCAAGGACCAATCTAATGAAGTTAGTGTTCCCTCAGCGGCCACGCCGATAAAAACAAACCAAAACAGCTTCTAGTTTCTAATTTAATACTTCAATGGATTCGTTTCATTATTCATGATCAGAAATGAGCCACTGGTGCCGTAGATGATACTCGATGGAAGATGAAATAAAGACGTGAATAACTTTCTCCACGTCAAAAAACAATAGAAATGCCCCAATCAAGATATCTCTCTGAATAGCCCCTCCCTCTCTGAGTAGCCCCTCCCAAGGTTTCTTCTATGTTTTTTCCTAAAAGGTTTTGTGGGAGTTTTTCCTTGTCCTCTGTTGAGGGTCCAAGGTCGGTGGTGTCGTGTACTAACCATGTATTGTTTCACACGTTGGGCACTGTGAAGCCCATAGAGACTGGAACGGTGATTAAGGGCTGTACAAATAAATGTGATTTGATCTGATTTGTCAAAATGCATACAGACATGCACGCTGGTCTTTACATGTATCTTAAGGGCCCACTCGCAGGCTGGTGCTCCTGTTGAAATAGATGTAGCTTTGTTTACATGGTGATTCATGGGATTTATTGAGCTCTTCTTCTCTTTTGTCTGAGCTTCTGAGAGGATGTGGCATTTTGAGTCTGTTTGCTCACATTTGTAATGATTGTTTTTAGTTGTGATGGGATGAGGAACTTCTAAAAAAAAGCTTCTTCTATCTGATCTACAATTCAAAGAACTTCAAGAACTCGAAGTGACGTGATACATGATAAAATAAACTAGTAATAGATTTATGAGAGATAATTTAATTAAATTTACTGAGAGATTGTTAAATATGTTGTTTCTTTCTTCTGCCTAATGAAGACACAGTGACTGTAAAGGCCTGTGATGGTGTGATGGTAGAGCTTCCTCCTCCCTGAAGGGTGAAGCTCCCAGAAAAACCTCCAGCAGCTCTTTGTTGTGTGACTGGATCATACAGAGCCCTTACATTACTGTTGAGTCTTTATCATGGAGAGACTGTCAGACGACAACAACAGCCTCCTGTGATACTAGACAGGGATGATGGGTTTTTGGATGCCGGCGCTCTCCGGGGGATTCCTCAAATTGATCACATCCGCTCCTTCTCAGGGAGACTCGCCGGGCCCCGGGGCTCGGGGGACTCCCACGCAGCCGACATCAGACGCCGCCCTCCCTAGCTTGTTACCGTGGCAACCGCCTGAGGAAGCAGTGGTTTTGGGTTATCCTTGATCCATGTCTGCCTGACCTCCACTCCCACTCCCACCCTAGCTGCCGACTGCCACCGAATTTGCTTTTGTCTTACTTGTCGATCAAATAGCGCTGCCGAGAGCCGCGCATGTAACGGAGAGAATGAGAGCAATTATCGACCGTGTGTTTTCATCTTCATTCATTTTCATCTATTTTTATATGTGTGGTCGCCCTCGCCTTTCAGCCTGCTTGTTAGTTGATAGTGTGATCAATCCACTTCCATCCCGTTTTTGCACGGTCCGTTGGGGAGTATGTGCAATAGGACGGCAGGCGGCGGCTGAGGAGAATGAACCAGACACCAGTTGTCACAGAGGGGAAACTAATTGGTCCGGTAGTATCAAATCCCAAACAGCCCCGGTGCGTCTCCCGTCAGCCCTCCATCCACATGTATGGTGGTATGATGAATTCCTGTGAGGGCGTCATGGCGGCTTAACAGTCATGTGCATGTAATGTCATAGGTTCCAGTCTGGCTCATGACCTTTGTCGCAGGTCAAACCTCCTCTCTCTCTCTCTCTCTCTCTCTCTCTCTCTTTGTCCATCCTGTCAACTCCACTGAGTACTATCTGATAAAAAAGCAAGACATGTTGAAAATTTGGATTCCAGTGTAGAATAACACGTTTCCTCCTTTTCAGCTGGACGCCGACCGAGACGAGGAGGAGGTCTTCTGTGACATTAGCATGACTCTGGACAACAAGCTGTTTCCCTCCAGAGAGCCGGTCGCAGGTGAGATGAAAAGAATAAGAAAGGAAGAGAAGTTTCACGGTCAGACGTTTTCAGATGAACAAGAACAAAGAATAAAAAAAAGCAAAGCTGGCAGTCTGAACTATTACCATCTGAAGAGGAGCCATGTTTAATTGAATCACTGCAGTCAGGCTTGCCAGCAGAATGAAGGTGCAATGTTTTTAGTGCTTGTTTGGAAATCCAAAGTTTGCCAAATGTTTCTCTGTTGCAATGGAACGCAGCCTACGCAACTCAACCTGCACAACTCAACCTACGCAACTCAACACAGTTTCTAGACACAAATTCAAGTTATCAAATCACTGAAACTCGACTTGAAGCAAGCAATACAAAACCTGGGAGTCCACTCCTAGAGCGGGATTTGGCAGGATGATGTGTGTGTGTGTGTGTGTGTGTGTGTGTGTGTGTGTGTGTGTGTGTGTGTGTGTGTGTGTGCTAGAGGAAAGTAATCAAAGCACAGCTAAAGTCTAACAAAAATTGCATTGCAAAAGCCTACAGACCAAAGCAGCTTTGAACATGATCCAGGGTATTACAGCAGATAGTCATGGCAGACCTTTGAGGTCTACACACTAATAGGCTGCAGAAGATTGGGATATTCATTTATATGGAGGGGGGGGGGGGGTTTACAGTTACTATGGGCAGAGTGTTGCAATGTGATGCAGGAGATACGAGGTGCTGCCCATGGTGTGTCTTCAGGGTATTATGGTTTGATACTAGCACGTTTACTGACTGAAAAGCTTTCATAAATCAGGACAAACAGAAAGCTCACCTACCAGCTCCCTGGTTACCACTGGAGTTGGCATAGCAACCAAACCATAGCTATCCATGGATCATGGGAAGTACAGTATCAACAAGGTTAGAATCAGATAAGATAAACCTGTAATATACCTGTTGTAGAAAATGGTTCCCGTGTGATTGATGACCTTCATCACTAAACCAAGCAACCAGGAGATCAGTCAGGTCTCAGATTGTGATTTCAAGTGACAGTGATGATAAACATTTTGAGGTAAATGAAGAAACGTCAGCGGTAGCAGAGACAACTACTGAAAACAACCTGCCTAGTTTTGGTCACGCTGGTCAATATGTTTTCACTGCATCCAACGACAGAGAGCTACTGTTACTGTTAGTTATTCTACCATCACCACTGCTGGAATAAAGGAGGGCAGCCTCTGTACATGTTGCTGATACATAAACTAAAAGCCAAAAGTTGGTACATTTACTGGTTTTCAGTCAATCACTGCGAAGACCTTTAACATCCTTAAAGCAAATCACACACGTAATGACAGATTTCAGATTCGTCTCCATTATAAATCGGCTCTCATAAGATGATTAGTCACACTTAACGATATGAGATTATCCTGCTGACTCCTGAAGCATCACCTCTAATCCTGCCAGAATACGTGTAAATCCAACGTGAAGCAACATGCATTAATATGCACTGAGAAAGATGGAAAGACGGAGATGGAAGAGAAAAAACAAGGGATTTGGGTTAAAGCTGTGTCTGGAGAAACGTATGTAACCTTTTAATGTAACTCCTGCTCTCATTGGCTGTTGGCGATGAGAGCAAATTGAAATTGAAAAAAGAAAAACGTGTAGTCAAAGAAGAATTACAAAACCCACTGAGCTCACAGACAATATGGACGCTTTCAAACCAGCCTTGCAGGTTTACAGGACAAAGTAGGAACTAACAAAAGGACACAGCTGATTGGCCTCGCTCTGGCACACCTGAGCCTCGTTATGACCGGGACTGTGATTGGTGGAAATCATCACTTTTTGAAATGGTGAAGAAATTTGAACAGTGTGACACTGGAGGAAGGCTTCGAGGCCAACTCTTAGTAGGAGAATCCCAAACCTGCTGTGAGAAGCAGAGTTCAGGCAATAGGACACTAAAGCTCTCCTCCGACCTCATCCATCCTCCAGCCGTGATTATCGCGTCACATTTTCTACTGCAGCCTGACGACCATCTCCGACACGTTGTTGAATCAGCCTCGTTTGTCTCTCTGGATCACACACACTACCACGTCCTGAGGCTTTTTAACATCGTACATCTGTGGGATTCACAGCTGCCTTGCTTCTGGTATCTGCAACAATTTTTTTTTTTTTTGAAATCGTGTTCTAGCACTTTCTAACCCAGTTCTCTAATCAGGAAGCCATGGCGCACAGGCAGGCTCTGCCATGGGGGCGTATTACTCACGACCCATTTACACCGAGGAGGAGGATGAAGACGCGTTAGATGTGTTAGAATCCACCACATTCTCCCTCCGTCTCTTTTTCACAGCAGGAATTTATGCTTTTTGATTCACAGCTCGGTTTCTGAGTTGAAGTGCTCGGGAGTTGAACAATGCTTGTGGCTTTTGTTTGCATTGTGTTGCTCAGATTAAACACAACTTATCTACTTCCTGGCTGTAATACTGCATGTTGTTGTCTTTCAAAACTAAACCACAGTAGATACAGGAGTACCAACTCAACTGGCACAGGGGCAATACAAGCCATCCAATCCACATTACTGTGATTTACTGTTGAAAGGTAAGGGCATGTATATTAACAGCATTACATTATTCTATCAAGCAGCTCAGAAACACACGAACAGAAAGAAATGTTTTTCTTCTTCTTGTCACAAAGGACGCAATCACGTCCCTAATTACATTTTCGGTAATAAGCTGCATCTTCATAATTCATTCAAAACTTCATTCATAATTGTGACTCACAGGGAAACATTTCAATGCAAGGGAAATGGCTTTAATCAAAACTCAAAGCGGTCACAACACCGTGCAATCTGGTGCACTTGAAGCCCCTCAACTAAATCAAGTGCAAGTCTTTGATTAAAGACAATTCAAGATGAATATTGCTGAAATGGAGCTTTTGAAATGTAGTAACATAAAATTACAGCTCTAAAAAACGACAAAGGCACAAATGTTTCAAAAGGCTTCGTTACATCACAGAGATGGGTAGTGGTTACAATCCAACATGGCTGGTTTGGTGGTGATTTGCTGTGACCTGTTGCTCCCTCGGCCCCAGGGCAGCCCAACTCCATTTGATGTGACGTGTGTGTTTTTCTGTGTGCAGGTCCCAGTGAGCTGGATCTCAGTCTACTGGGTGAAACCAGCAGCCTGGCAGACGTTGCTTGCAAGTACGATGAGCAGGTAAGATTGGGTTTGTGTGTACTGAAGCTGGTCTGGTGGACTGTGGGGGCCCTGTATTGACGTTGGTTAGAAAGACCACTCTGGAAGGTCACAGGTTTGATCCCCACAGCAGAAACGCTGAACCCATACCTGCTCGTTCTGTTAGATAAACGTCTACAATGCCGCCCCTCTCTCCACATCATCCTCATAACATCTGAGTATTGTCCTCTGCAATAACCTGATAGGAATCTCCTTGTCTTTTCACGTTACATTCAGACTGCGGCTGTTTTCATCCCCGTGCCCATTACAGCAATCACATTTTGAATCGCCGTCGTTTACCAAAGCAAAAACACACTTTTCCCCTCGGTTCCTAATCCTCCATTTCCATCTCCACCTGCTTTTTTATTTGCGACAAATGAATACAAATCTGCAAATTGTCTTTTTTTGAAAAAGAGTCAAGAGTGAAGCCGCTTGAAAAGGCCAGATGAATCAGCGGAGCTCGTGACCAGAGAGCCAGAGACGTTGCATAATGCGTTCAGGGGCTGGCATCAATCCTCCACACTGCTCTTAGACTGTGGCGCTGGAGTGAAGCATCACTCTGACCCCGGTTTCATTTTCCCCAAATAGCTGCACTCTCTTTTCATCTTCCACTTCATTTTTCTAACTTTGTTTTTTTGGGGTAGAGGTTTTAATATTTTACTTCTTTTTTTTTATCCATGCATGGTTCGGCACCTTTTTTTTCAGCAACACACTCTTTCACATTATACAGTTACACAAATCCACGCTGCTTTGCTCGAGGATAACTCAATGGCGGTGGTGTGTGACGCAACGGGAAGAAAACACGCTCTCCTCCCCTTCTCCAAATCTCTGGTGCCTTCTTTTTGGCGCCCTTCCATCCTTCCATCTCTCCTTCTTTCATTCCTCATTTCCATTTCTGTCTCCTTCTCTTTCATCTGCATCCATTTGTAGCCGTTCAGCCTTTCAACCTTGAACTGAATCCTTGGGAGTCTTTCAAGCTGTGAGTCATTACTGCACTGATCAGTTTCTTGTTTGTTTAGGGGATGGGTTTGTCCGGTGATTGGATACTAACTATTTCTGTTTGCTGAAGTGTGCATGTGCCCCAAGCTCCTGGACATCTGCAGGATTGGTGTACGTGCACTAGTTTTGTGTATACTGGCAGTTAGTTGGACTGAAAGGAGCTCAGTACAGATAACCTGCTCAAGGATCAACAGGAAACTTCAACAGGAAACACGCTGGAATGAAACCTGTCACCTTTTGGTTGCTATCCTATCAAAAGGCCTCAGCGGTGGTGTGTTCAGGACCCTACGGTTCTCTCCAACACTCTTATCCTCTCTCTCTATGTTGTTATCTTGTTACCTACCAGTCGGCCTCCTGTTGGGTGTCGCTTGCACTTCGTTCAAGGCGACTCAGTGTGATTTTCCTCGCTTCCATTTTCATAGTCATACAAGTGGGAAGTGAACTTGAGACTGATCAATACGTATCGAGTGATGTCACCTACTTGTTAGCGTTCATTCAGACACAGAAAGAAGCCCAGCATGGATTCTCTGTTGTCAGGCCTCTGTCAGTCCGGATGTGGACTAACGCAGCACAAAGACCCTGAGAATCCTTGCAGAGACAGTGAGGCAGCGTCTCGATGACAGAGAGGATTCAAACAACAAAAATAGCAGCCAGTGCACTGAAGAGACTCTTTCCCATGGTGCACAGTGATGCTCGTTTTTGCTTTTTGAAGTGGGAAGAAGACGCTGTGCAAACTTGTTATCTTAGTATCTCACTTATGAGACGGAGAGGTTCTGGAGGAGGAGGGAGATGGAGGGCCGGTGCTCAGATTTCGTCCCTGACCTCTTGTTCACACTGCACAGCGACATGATTGACGAGTCTCCAGAAGTCTGTTCATTCCCTATAGAACTGAGTGACGAGGGAAACTCCGCCAACGTGCCAACGGTCAACGAGCTTGTTGGCAGGAAGAAGTCGGGCCACAGCTGAACTTCATGTGGTGTTCGCCTGTCAACGGCTTCCTTGTTTCCCTACCGATGCGATTTTCTTTGGGGTGTTTGCGTGGGAGTGTGTGTGTGGTTGTTACTGTATGTGTCTATGTGTCGTATAGGACATACACTCACCGGCCACTTTATTAGGTCCTCCTGCTCCTTAGCAAGTGAATCATGGAATCAAGTGGTTTAGTTTTTTGTCGGACCAAACATCAGAACGTGCGAGATGCTGATCCGAGAGAATTTGACCGTAGTGTGGTTGTTGGTTCCAGCATCTCAGAAACAGCTGAACCCTACTTGGGTTTTCACCACTACAGTCTCTATGGTGGAGGAACAGAAACACCTTGTTGATGAGAGAGGTCAGAGGAGGAGGAGGATGGGCAGACTGATTCAAGCTAGCAGAAAGGCCACAAATGCTCCAAATTACATCTTTACAACAGTGGTGTGCAGAAGAGACCTTGTTGAATATATGCTGGAAGAATTGAGGCTGTTCTGGAGGTAAATGAGGTCCTACCCTACTAGATATGTGTACCTAATAAAGTGGCCGTTGAGTGTCTCACTCTGTGTGTGTGTGTGTGTGTGTGTGTGTGTGTGTGTGTGTGTGTGTGTGTGTGTGTGTGTGTGTGTGTGTGTGTGTGTGTGTGTGTGTGTGTGTGTGTGTGTGTGTGTGTGTGTGTGTGTGTGTGTGTGTGTGTGTGTGTGTGTGTGTACATTTCTTGCCACCATCATGTGTAAGCAATGCATTCTGTTGTCCATGTGTTCCAACATTTGTCTGTCGATAATCCCTGCTGTGTTTTCCAATTGGTGCTCTCTGCCTCTGCCTGTCTCTCTCTCTCTCTCTGTCTCTGTCTCTCTCTCTCTCTCTGTCTCTCTCTCTCTCTCTCTTTCTCTCTCTCTGTGTGAGTCATCAGACCGGTTGGTGTACCCACATGCCAAGCTGGCTCATCGTTGGCACTCCCGTCAGTGGCAGCTCTCGCCCACACTGACTTCATTTAGTGAATGCTAATAGAGCTCTGCTTCGCCGCTACTTCTGCTTCTTCTTCTTCTTCTTCTTCTACTGTTCCCCTTGTAACTGCACCTGTAACTCTACACTGACCCCTCTGAGTCTGTATCAGAGCAACACAGAGGAGACAAGCCGGCAACAGTACAGTCTGCGGTTCATGCCGTGAATCTTCCACCGTGATGATGAGTTGTTTCTGCCAGTCCGCTACCTCTGGAGTATCAATTCAATCTCAACAGAAACAGAAAGTCGATTGCTTCTACGGTACCGGTCCGCGGAAGCACACCGACTGAACCGATCCAATATCAATTACAGGAGACAGAACACGCTATCAGACCTGGATGAATTGCATTCCCACATCGTTTGTTGTTAGTTTCCCCATACAGGAAACACAGCGAGTGGCAGGAAGTTCAGACTGTGTGAAAGCCAACGTACTTTTGTAACCAACAACGTATCTGCATTGATTGATTTCATGTTATAAGCCCCGCCCATTTGCTTCACCGCTCGGAGAAAGCGAAACAAACGCTACGTATTGACGGCGGCGGTCATCGCTGTCAATCAACCCTCCCACCCCCCGGTCTCTCCCTGTTCACAACACAGAGGCAACAGACACTCACAAAGGCGGTGACGCATCCACATCAGTGGGCGTTCAGTTGTTTCTATGAACACTGTTAATGACCAGTTGGGGGTAAATTGGTCAAAAGGATGTTGCCTTTTACTTGACGCTGAATGGGCCGTGGTCTGCCGCCGCCGGGGAAATGAACACCGGCCACCAGACAAAACATATCGACGAAAGAATGAGCCTCCTGCCCTGGACGTAAGAGCAATTTCTGCTTTCTAACACCACTCAGATAAAAAAAAAACCCCAGCTGTGTGACGACAGGTGCATGCTGGTTACCTTCGATGTCCAGTGTTGGTCGGTGGGTCACGTACAGTGTAATCTGACATGTTGTTGTCAGCCATGTTGGCTAAAGCAGCTTCGTTACAAACCGGCCTATTCATGAGCCATCTCCCATCTGGAGTCCAGACGTTTGAGCGGTACCTTCTCATGAGGAAGTCGTATATCCGATAATCCCGACAGCACGTGAATGTATCATCTGATCCGTTTTCCCTCCATTCCTTCCCACAGCTTGGTTCTTGCATCTTGACCAATCACTTTCTGTGTCCCATGTTAGGCAATGACATCAACCCCTTAACTCTGACCCCTGCCCTGGACTGTGATTGGTTGAAGAAATGCAAAACAATCTTTGGATTTCATTTCTGCTTTTATTCCCGCTTGATACCATCATCCGACCTTTCCACTGCACACAGATAAAACATGAACAAGACTAAAAACATTCCTGATTTTATCTCCTCATCCTCCTCTGTACAGACACACACACACACACACACACACTGGATGATTTCCATCCAAACTGTGTGTTTTTAGACCGTCAGCGATCTAAATCTTGTATTTTTCTTGGCCTTTTATGTTATAAACTAGCAGCTTCTAGGTTCCTGTCTGCCTGTGACTGTAAAACCGTAAGAATGAACGACTCTGTGACGCTATCAGGCATGAAGACAGCCTGATAGCATCATTAGCATCATTAGCAAGCCATTTGCACCAGAGGAACACTGATGAACCATGGGTATCGATGCCTAAACTGGAGGTAGAGAGCCATGGAAACTGTGACGGGTGAAAAGATATTTGAAAAAGGTGTATTTGAACTGACGTGTGCCTGATGACACGTCTTGTCTTTCAAATGTTTCAAACATATTATTATTATTACATTTGGCTCTGACATTTGTTATGACATTGCCAAGTAGATTTCTGTTGTCTCTGCCTGTCAATCAAATCATATTGAATTTTAAGATGCTTGTTAGCATAAATGTAAAAAATCTAATGACATCATCATCATAGGATGATAACTGGTAGAAACACAACATCTCAAATACTCTTTTCTCTTTGTTCTATTTATTTAATACTTTCAAATCATCTTGGTTTGTCTTTGTTCTCTATAACACATTCCTCTCTTTTTATTTCTATCCATCACCCTCTACTTCTGTTTCTTTCTCTCTCTCTCTCTCTCTCTCTCTCTCTCTCTCTCTCTCTCTCTCTCTCTCTCTCTCTCTCTCTGTACAGGTTGAAGAAGAGGAAGAAATTGGGATTGTGTATGCTGAAGGAACTGCAGAAAGTGAGTGCATGAATCTACTGATTTCCTCTCGTGTGTGTGTGTGTGTGTGTGTGTGTGTGTGTGCACGCATGTGCCAGAGTCTCCCTCAGAGGGTGAAACAAGCTGCTCTCAGTGACAGGTTGTGACTCTACCTTCCACCTGACTCCATTCAACATTTCATAACATTTGCATTGAGTCCTCTCAGTAAATGGCAACGTGTGATTGGCGACGTGTAATTCTAGACCTGATTTTTATCTCATCAGCTAGCTGTCGCTACGCTAACGCCACCCTGCAACTGGCATTTAAAACAGACAGAGACCAGGGGGGAGGCTCAGCCCCATCTGCTGAAGGTGATGGGGAAAGAATAGTCCTGACCGATATGTCACCAGGGGGTTGGCACCAAAATCATCTCTGTGTGTCAGGTAGATAGCATACTAACGCTTTAGCATGCTATCTACCGTTTAGTTGAGTTTAATGACACACATCTAAACCTGCCAGACATGTTCAGGCTGTTGGTCACATATACATGACAAAAAATGCACTTTGGATAGTTTGTGACACTGACTGACATGATGGTGGCGCTATAATTAAAGGTCAAAATGTGATATCTCAGACACCACTAGTCCAATTTTTACGAACCCTGGGGGGATGATTGGAGGTGCTGTATTCTGGCCAACGTGTGCGTGCTTGCATGCACCTGTGTGTGTGTGTGTGTGTGTGTGTGTGTGTGTGTGTGTGTGTGTGTGTGTGTGTGTGTGTGTTGACATCCCCCATGTATTAAGCCTTGACTTCTCTCCTCTGACAGGTTATTGTACAGAACAGAAGAAACCAAAGGTCATCTTCATGATGGGTATGTACATGTAGCGAAGTACACACACACACACACACACACACACACACACACACACACACACACACAACCTCCCACTGGGACAGCCCACCTCATTAGGATGTGCAATGGACACAGGCGCACACACACACACAAATATGCATTCACAACTTCCACCGAAGGAGCTCACCTCATTAGGATGAGCTGAAAAAAGATGCACACACACACACACACACACACACACACACACACACACACACACACACACACACACACACACACACACACACATGCATGCATACACTGGAGGATAGTAATGAGCGCCTGGGAACATGTAGTGTGGTTCGTGCCAGTCATCCATGTTGCTCCTCTCCTGCAGTCTGCTCAGATCAGACGAGTTGGAGACGTCAGGACTCGTTTTCCTCCTTCAGAAGACTTTAAAACAAATAATAGCTAGATGATCCATCACAGTGAACACAAAGCCTTAATTGGTGTTGTCAAAGTTTTCTGTTTTATCGCTATTTCTCTGCTTACTGTCAGTCACCTTCAAAACACGTTGCCTTACAGACTCATTGTCACGTCCACGTCTTCCCATTTAGCGCATCTTTGTTAGCCGGTGACAGCAGTTAGCGTCAAGCTAGGTTTGACGCTGTAATGTTTGTGCTTTAAAAGCAGTGAAAACAAGAAAACTGATAAAGTCGGACGGACTTGAAGCACACAGCACACAGTATTCACCCTGCACAGTTCACTCACAGTTCACAGATCCCCACTGGCTCTCAAAATAACCTGACCACTTCACCACTCAACTAATCCATAACACATAGCTTGTTGGTGGGTTGGATTCAGTCAGTTGTCTGTGTTCACCGACAGAGACCAAATAATCACTGACTCATAGCCACAAACACCCCTGTGTGAGGACAGGGGTGGACAGTGAGGTGAACACAGACAATTGACTGAATCCAACCTGACCAACAAGCTATGTGCAAACACCCCTGTGTGAGGACAGGGGTGTTTGTGTATGGGTGTGTGTATACACGTGTGTTTTTTGAGAGAGAAGGATCAATTAGCCGTCCTCCCTGGCTGCTGACGGTAGAAAGGACAGAGAGATGAAGGTTAATGGGAGGACTGGGACACCCAGCGCCTCCATTAGCCGCCGTACAGTTCACCACCGTGGAAAAACACTGAAGACTTCAGTCAATAAAAGATTCATGCAGTGCTGCTAGATTCAGTCGATGCCTGTAGCTACCTACCGTGTGTGTGTGTGTGTGTGTGTGTGTGTGTGTGTGTGTGTGTGTGTGTGTGTGTGTGTGTGTGTGTCTCTTCCTACAAACCTGTTTTTCATCACGTGGGTCAGCCCAGTGTATCATGTTAAAACAACCTTCCACAGGGAAACAAACATGGCAGATCTCCATTGGTTCTAGCCATCGGTCTGAACTAGCTGACTCTGGATCAGATTTTAGTTACAGTTTTGATTGATTTGACATATTATTCAAAGTAATGTTCATGTTTTCACAACATCCATCGAAGCAGACTCTCATTTCTAGTTCCACTGCGAGATAACGTGTCGGTTTCTTTTCAGATGAGAGATTATGAAACTAAATCCTGACATTAAAACGTCATCTGTGGATTAGATCATATTCTGGAATATTTACCAGAAAGTTCCACAATCCCTTTTTCCATAATCTGATTTTAAGGATTTTTTTTGATGAAATATTTTTAGATTTAAGACGTTACGACGGCTGTGTGAACTATTTGAGATCATGGACGGTTGGAGAGTTTTGTGTGTACCGTCTGGAAAAATGATATGTCGTTAGTTATGTCCAACTTTGTGGCAACAGTTTGGCGAAGGCCCTTTGCTGTTCCAGCATGACTGAGCCCCTGTGCACAAAGCCAGGTCCATAAAGACATGGTTAGACCGTGTTTGGTGTGGAGGAACTCGATTAGCCTGTACAGAGCCCTGACCTCAACCCCACTGAACCTTTGGGAGGAATCAGAACGCCGATTGCGAGCCAGACCTTCTCGTCCAACATCACTGCCTCACCTCACAAATGCTCTTTTGGCTGAATGGGCACAAATTCCCACAGACACGCCAAAAGCTTGTGGAAATCCTTCCCAGAAGAATGGTGGCTGTTATAGCCGCAGAGGGGGGATTCACCTCCATATTAATGCCCATGGTTTTAGAATGGGATGTCCAGCAAGCTCATATAGGTGTGATGGTCAGGTGTCCACTGACTTTTGGCCATATAGTGTAGATAGATAGATAAAAGTAAAAGAGTGTAACTGAACCTCTTCATCTGCATGCTTTACTCCTCTGCTTTATTTACCCATGAGTCAGTGGAGGAGCGAGCGGGGAGCTGTAGCTAATAAAGTGAATACCGGGTGTCGCCTCAAAGGACAGGTTCTCTTTCTAACCACTTCAAAAGTCACACTGACTTTGACGCTGGCTCAAGACTCCCTGACACAGCATTTCCACGCTTCACTTCCACATGAAATGTCCATGCCCCCCCCCCCCCGTACCCGCTCCCTCTGTGTGAGCCATCACAGTCACATCACAGACTCAGCTTTTTAATCGGGGGGAGGTAGAGTCCAGTTTTCACCTGCTGCTCATCTGCCTGCCCTCTGAAATGCTGCTGACAGTGGAAATGGAGCGGTAATGTTGGAGGCAAAAGTCAGCGTAGTGTCCTGGTTGTTGAATAGACCTGCAATCAAAATGTCAGAGTGCAGAACTTGGATGAGATAGAAAGTTTTCATTGGCATTGGATAGAAAGTAAAATTCTTTATGTATGAGCATCGATCCATAGAGGGAGCCAGCAAACTTTTTGACGTTGAATCGATGATGGATACGATCGCCTGCACCGACACCGAAAACCCTTGTAAAGATGTAAAAATGAAAGCTGTGACTGTGTCTGTAGTCGTCTGTGAGTTACCGCGGTGGTCTATCGAGGTGTTCAAGGGAAAGGGAGAGATAACGTCTCAGGTTTCTTAGGAGTTTGTGTTTTCACACTCTTTTATCTTCCTGTATCGATTCTCTCACCTCTCTATTGTCACTATTAATGTTGCTTTTCTCTTACACCTCCTCTTCTCTCTCTATCTCTAGAAAACTGTGAAACTGCGATTTCTTTTGTTTCAACCGCAAGTTGTTTCAAAGATTTTCTTAAATCAAGTGATGGTAGGAGGGAGATATTGTCGCGTTTCAAGACGATTCTTTAGTCAAGTGAAACTTCATTGGAAACAGGTTAAATCATCTTCACTTGTTGTAAAGCTGGATGAGGCAACTTCGCACTTTGGCGGCCCCAAGTGGCAGCCAGACGTAACCATTTGAATTTTTGAAAGTTTGAAGGACTTCATTACCCAGACATCATGTAACTTGACGTCAGTAAGCCCTTCTTGGACCTAATTTGCTTCTTATTCGTGGCCGGTTGAGGTTTAGATTCAACCCTCATTGGTGAGTCCAGCTTTCTTTGAGCGCTCAGTTTTGTATTCTGGTCTCACAGTTCGATTCCTTACTTCCTGTGCAAGAAGATTTCTCGCTACCCGACACCAGAATGAGGCAAATCTACAGAGTCTCAATTGGTCTAAATGGGACTCTCTTGTCTCTTGTTAGTCTGATAAAATGTGTTCATATTCACATACACACCTTGCCTCCTGCAGCTTTAAGAAAAATAATTTTATAAAAGTGGATTTTTTGCTCTTCTCTGTACCTCGTGTACCTCGTTCCTTGGCTCATCTCTCATCTGTCTCTTGCTCCATCTCTCTCTATAATACATCCCATCTGTCACTTTGGCTCTCGTCAAGGACGAGGCTGTGACAGAGTTCTTCACACATGGTGGGTTGGTTTGGGCTTGTCAGCAGGCCCTCCTCCACGTCACTGCCCCTGTCAAACCTTCAGCTCAGCCAGTGAAGCATAGACCCCCACCCACCCAAGGAGGAAACAAGCTCATTTGTTTTCCTTGATCATTTGTAGATTTGTACTTGAAGACGTCAACTGAGGCCCGGCTCTTCCTGAACGTCCTGGATTGAGTGATTGAGCCCCATCCAATGGAAAGAGTGCAGAAACACATCGCTCAAGTAGAAGTATTGTTGCTTCAGTCAAATATTTGTCATGTTAAAGTAAATAAGTCATTTTGATCAAGTGGGGATCTGTCAGGCAGATTAGATCACTTCCTGTCTGATGTTCAGCTGCTGTTCAAGGCCTGGAGAGCTTGGCGAGCGAGAAGTATTTTACACAGCCGGCTTCTACAGACAGACTTGACCGAGTGGCTCCACTAACAAGCTTCTCTTTCTGAGCCCTGGTGGTAGGTGTTACCCAGTGAAGGAGTGGTGTAGTTCAAAAGGGTAAGGAGTGCAGCATTTTTGAGCCCAGAAAAAGAAATTCATTGAGTGAAAATGTGCTGAATGTACAATGAATGAATCCATCACCCCGGGAATCCTTAAGGAGCTTGTCCCGGCTTCACGGTCATGCCCAGGTGAGTGGCAGGATTACAAAGTGAGCCCTGCTCGTACCTGGCCCTCGCTCTCTGAGGAAATGGTGATGAGGACATTTGTTTTTGGCGCCCGTTGCCTCGCCTGATCCTGCAGCGGGAGGCTGGCGGAGGGCAGCGACACGCCGACGGGTTTTATTACGGGGCTCCAGGCTGGTTATGATAAAGCACCACTTCCCACTGAAGCTACCACATGGCCACAGAATGAAATCAACTCGCAATAAAACACCCACAACGCAGCAGTCGGCCAGTTAGCCACCAAATATCCTCCATTATTGTCCGGAGAACTGTGGGGTTTCTGCGTGTGTGTGGGTGTGTGGGTGTGTGGGTGTGTGGGTGTGTGTGGGTGTGTGGGTGTGTGGGTGTGGTGTTAGACAGTGGTGGCAGGGCACGTAGATTCTGCTGGAGGAGAGAAGATGATAACCATCTGTGAAAACCTGGCTCTGAGCCTCTGGCAATACATCACAGACCTGTGATGCACACACACACACACACACACACACACACACACACACACACACACACACACACACACACACACACACACACACACACACCTCCACCCACCCACCTGCTTTGCGCTTTCCCTCGTCCTTCTTCTTTAACTCTTCCCCATCATCAATTTTCTCATAAATTCTCACATTTAGAGACTGAGCTCTTTCTCCTTCACACCCTCCCTCTCTCCTCCCGTCTTCCATCTTCTCCCTGTTGCTCTTCCTTCCTCACCATTTCCTCATCATCCTCCTCCTCTGTCACTCTGTGTTTTCTGTCTGACTGATTGCCTCTGTCTGTGAGGATGCACCCCCTCTCACTTGTTATTTTCTGCCTCTTCTTCTTCTGTGTGTGTGTGTGTGTGTGTGTGTGTGTGTGTGTGTGTGTGTGTGCGTGCACTGCCAGGCGGTCCAGGCTCAGGGAAGGCTGTCCAGTGTGAGAGGATGGAGGAGAGGTTTGGCCTGCGTCGAGTCACCCTGGGGGACCTGCTGTGTAACGAGCTGCAGTTGCACAGCGACAGGGGGCGCCGCCTACGGGACGTCCTGGAGAGAGCCGAGCAGCTGCCCGAGGTCAGTGTCACTCCTGCCCTACGTTCACCTCCTCTTGAGAGAGAGGATGATGTGTAACAACGGTCACAAGCTGGATTCAAACTGGATTCAAACCCACGACATTGCGAGAACATGGCGTGCCACCAGAACACCCACAGTTCAGCTCAGTTTGTTTGGGATGACTAGAAGAAGAACCGGGTAGTTAGCATGAGCAGCGATAGCCAGTGTGGCTGAACAGACAAAGAAAAGAGCGCCACCTACAGGAACTCAAACTCCATCGACAGAAAATTCAAGGAGAAAGACGTCACAGTACTGGACACTGTTTGATTGACAGGTGATCTCTTGGAAGAGCAGTGAGGAACACCACAGTGAGGAACACCACAGTGAGGTGAAGACGGATTACCTCTTTAGAAACAGTTGAAGGTGACAAAACACTGAGACACACACGCTCATAGTCCCTGAAAGGTGAAACACACAAATCATATCGACACACAAATTCATTTCACAGCTAACTCACACATCTTCCTCACAGCAGAATTCCATTACACTTAACTTCTCTCAGGGTAAAACAAATCTGCTAGACCGTATAACATGTCGTCCTGCAAAATGGCCTCAGGAAATAAATAGAAAGGGGAGCCAGAGCTGAAATATACAACAGTAAGCTGTCAGGAGCGTTCAAAATGACTTCCACACAGATAACACATCCATAAACACTGTCCCAGATAGAGCTGGCGTGGCTGTCAAAGCGACGCTGCAGCTGGAATCCGCCACAGCGCTTCGCTAACAGAGAGGGGAAACCAGATAAATGATCTGTGACTCCAAACACACCGAGAGGAAAACACACTCGCCGAGAGCAAGTAAACATGTTGGTCAGGGCAGGAAACCAACGCCGGCCAGCGGCCAGAGGCTGCGGCGCTTCAGGCTTGGTGGCGGTCACGTTTCTCCACCAGAATTGGTTTCTGAAGTCTATGGAAGATCTAGATGGTGATGATTTATTATGCTTATGACTGTCTAGAGAGAATTGTGGGTAATAAAATAACATGTTTCCTGTCCCGCCACTATCAACTTTTACCAAAACAATTACAGCCGTGATTCTGCACTACCACGTCATTGTAGCTCTGCGGCCTTCGGTGCTTTCCAGTTCAGTTGCTGTGATAAACCCACCCTCCTCAGGTGGGTGATATCCACGTAACGCAAACTCCGTCTCTTCAAAACCAACAAAACAAAGGTGTTGCCTCCTGGTCGGTCTTGGTCCAGCCCGGTAGAGGCCGCATGTCCCTTCCACCTTCACATAACACACTGAAACGGGCACGTACAAAGGTAAAAATACGAAGGTGTATAAATATCCTAAAGCCGAGTACTCCACATAATGTCACTATGCTTGCTTCGACTAAGAGCACATCAGTGTGTGGTGTTTGCGGGGGTCCTGACTCATGTTGCCGGTGACAGGTGAAATATTTGTATTCCACTGTGGCCGGTAGAGACACCAAATCGTTATTTCCCTCCCTCCTGTTCGGCGTCCTATCTCCACGTTGCAGCAGCTAGAGGTTATAAATAGTGATGCATTACTACTGGTGATTATTAAGCCCCGGTTGTTAGGGCCACCTGATAGCATTCATCAGACCGAGGTGCTGCTGCTTTTTAATTGAAATGGTCTGTGACATTTCACATCAAAACACCCCCCACCTATCAGTCACACTGGCCTCACTGCCCCGCATGTTCAAAAGCCTCTTTGTGTGTGTGTGTGTGTGTGTGTGTGTGTGTGTGTGTGTGTGTGTGTGTGTGTGTGTGTGTGTGTGTGTGTGTGTGTGTGTGTGTGTGTGTGTGTGTGTGTGTGTGTGTGTGTGTGTGTGTGTTGTGCGCAATGCAATCCTTTATTTCAATGAATCAGAAATATTGATTCATCCGCGCACTTTAAGAACTGAGATGAATTTAGTCGTGTGGTGTGTCTGTTCACTCCGCCTGACAAATTGCTGTTTGCTCACCATTTGTCAAAACCCTGGGGGAAGATTTTCTTCACCTTTTATTTTTCCGGGGAAGATTTACTGAGCGTGCATGCTGTCTTCAGCAACGCCCTGCTTCACATTCTTCACAACAGCAGCTCATTTTGAACGACAACAATCTCGGGGGTTAAGTGCCTCGCTTAAAGGTGCAATAAGTAATTTTACTGCCGATAGCATATTACCTCTTTACTTGAGGTTTCTGTTGGATCTCTGCTCTAATTCGCTAGTTTACTTGTCTCTTTTTCATTATTTGTGTCAGTTACAGGCCACCGTAAGCTGTGTCAGACCTGCCGATGTTGTAATTCCTATGGTGACCAATAGGGTCATAGGTCATAGATTAGTTCATGACTTAGTGAGTGTGCGTGCCCTTGACTCCTCTGATGAAACGAATCGCGTTGGCTTCGGATTTTCCTTTTTTCCTATATTACTTAATGCCTCTTTAAGGGCACCTTGGTTGTTGGGGAGAGAGGAAAACGTTCACTTTTACCCAGCTGCTCGGTGGGAATTGGAACTGGCAACTTTCTAGCTCCAAGTCTGCTTCTCAAACCTTGACACTGCCACCACCTTATATTGACTCAACTGCACACACACACACAGAGAGACTTGAAAAGAAGCTTTCTGGCAGCGTCTGTCTCTCTGTAAACTCACAAAGTTGTTAGTAAACTCCCAAACTCGTTAGCGAGTTCGATCGAAGCAAAACCTCCCAGATCGATGTGGACCCAGCTGGCAGCTCTCCAGCAGCTCAGGTTTGCTAGATAAATAGGTCCACGCAGCGATGTGCTCTCTCCACCGCTGGACTGAGTTTGGTTGTCAGTTTTACAGGCAAAGCAAGACGAGGCTAACGTCTCTGAGAGAGCCGTCCATGACTTGACGGACGGACGGGTGAATTGGTTTTAGCTGTCGGAGACTTCTCTCCCACGCTGAGCCTGCAGAGATGGAACTGAAATCCATCTCCTAGTGTGTGTCAAGCAGCGGAGTGAAGACATGTAGGAAGATGAAAGAGCTAGCCGTCTGCAATCCATTACATCATGTGACATTCTGGTTTCACACAAGTTGTATTTCAAGATAAAACATATACAGTATACACATTTGTTATTTCTCACTGGATGTTTTCTCGCTGTTGCACACGAGTTGTTAGAAACAATCAAGGGAAAGTGATATAGTGAGGAGTACAATATTGCATATATGGTTTTTTTTCTTTGAAGTAAATTAAGTCATCCAATGCACAAGCACACATTTATAACTGCCTTGATCATTTTGACCGACCGGCGTGAAAGTGGAGAAATGGCTTGGCGAGGCAGAGATGAAATGTTACAGTATTGTTGCCTGGCAACGCCGCCGCGAGGTGCGACATTAATGTTCTCTGTATACTGTAATCGTTCTGCAGACAGTCGGCTTCCTGTCTGGCCGTGGTGGTGAATGTCTATAGGTCTATTTATACACAGTATGGTCAGCGGTAGGACTTCCCTCTTGGGCCACTCGTCTCCTAGAGGCAGGTGGAAAGAGTTTTACTGAGGTAGAAATTCTGCAACTTCAATACTTCGATTACATTTTCAAGTCAGAGTAAAAGCATAAATGATTAATGTTTTGTGTGTAATCTCCCCAATGGATTGTTGGTCTGGATCGTTGGCAGCCCAAGGTCAGGGTGTCAGCATCAGCCATGAATGCTCAGTTGGGAGCACATCGGCTCGGCTTGGCGTGCGATAATATTCCTGCTACGCTCCCCTGATATGATTCACAGTGGAATGAGAAAGATCACTAAGACTTTCTGTATCTGTAATATTGGGAATTTGTGGATCGGTTTCATGCCGGCACTGAACCAAGTTGGATTTCAAGTGGAAATGTAAAAACAACGTCACATAAAAACAAAAAGACTGAGAGGCATCACAAACAACACACAGTCAGTCGCCAATGCAAGGCGTTTGCAAGGCAAATCATCATCATCATCATCATCATCATCATCATCATCATCATCATCACCAACATCATGATTGACAAAACATCATGGCCGTCCGTTTTGGCCAGCTCTTCCTCAACCAGTCTCTCAGACGGCTTCATCCCTAGAGACGTCAAGGCAACCAGCCTGGACCGTTTCCACAGAGACGACACTCTGTGCTGTATAAATGCCAGCTGAAAGATTAAGGTTAAAAATGGGACGCCGTTGCTGAGATGAGCAGACAGATGTCTTCCATCAGACCTGGAGAGGAGGTACCCAGCCTGGGATCATCAGAGGGAGAGACACAGGGGGAAGGGTTAGGGACAGGAGGCTCTTCCTGTTCCTCACTTAAATCTCCAAGGAATCACTGGGGCAGGACAAGTTTGTGTTTCACAGTTACACACATTCACATCGGGTGAATTTTGCTACTTTTAACTGATTTTTGGCGCTCCTTGGTTCTTCCTCTTTTCCTATATTACTTAATGCTTTGGTTGTTAATGCCTCCACCCACTTTTTCACAGCTGGACCTGGGATTCGAACCAGTGACCTTGCAGTAACAAGCTCTACATACATACATACATACATACATACACTGCTATATATATATATATATATATATATCTATGTATGTACCCACCGAGGAATTTCAAATCTAAGTGGTTTATCTGTAATAATGTATTTACTGCTTGATCTAAAACTGGTAAATACACAGCCAGAGAGGTCCGGGGCGCTATGAGAGCTACAGCATAGATGCAACGTTGAAAAGACATCTAGTGCTCAGTGGGTTTATATCGCTGTTGTCATGTGAAAACCTTGTATGTTCATGTTTTACCTTCAGTTGAAGGATTACGTGGCTTTCCACGGGTTAACCTTTTAAAGCCCATTGGATAAACTCTAATATGCTTGGTGGACAAGCTAAAAGCTGCTTTTCTTAGCTCCTGTTAACATTTTGGAGATACAAGGTTTTCACCCAATGGCTACAATATGAAAGGGTATGAAATAGACCTTAGGATCTTGAAAGGTCTTGTGTGTGTAAGCGTTACAAATACGAATGTGTACCTATACTGTCTTTTGCTGTGGATATAGATTGAATTGTATATGTAGTATCTATTGGGGGTCATATGGTAAACCATGCCTGTGTGTGTGTGTGTGTGTGTGTGTGTGTGTGTGTGTGTTCTTCAGGACACTCTGCTGGAGCTGCTGTGTGAGGCGGTGGCGTCGTCGGTACGGCAGGGAAAGGGTCTCGTGGTCAGCGGCTTCCCCAGAGACCTGAGACAGGCTGAGGGGTACCAGGCCAAGGTCAGACCACTAACAGGGCAGAGAGCAGGGGTGTGTTCAGGGACTCAGAAATGCAGGAAAAATAAGCTACCGTTAGAGATGAATAGGACTTGTGTCTCCAAAGAAATGTGAGGAAGTGAGTGCAAAGAAAAGAAAAGACCAGCTACATCAGCTACATGATTGTACTGTAAATGTAGAAATGTGACTAGATCAACGAAAAGGTCAGAGAATAATGGGAGAAAAGGTTGTCAAGAGGAATGAATGAGTGTTCAGAATGAGAATAACTTCATGTAACTTTAGGCACAATAAACGTACCAGAATCCGTCTCTGCATGTAGAGACGAAGACAGAACTCAGATCAGTCTACGAATAGACATTCAGTAAAGATGCTACCATGGGAATGATGCACACGCGCCGACAACCTTTCCCTTTCTGCATGTGTCAGATGGGGGAGCCTAGCGCCGTGCTACTGCTGGACTGCTCCTCTGACACCATGTCCAGCCGCCTGCAGTGTTGCGGACGAGCCTCCTCCGGCGTCCATCTTGACCGAGACGGCGCCTCGCACAGGAGGGCCGAGAGCTTCTGCAGCGACAGCCAGCCTGCAGTAGCTCACTATGAACGTACAAGGCTTCTGCACAGGGTAAGGTGTGTGTGTGTGTGTGTGTGAGGGCACATGAGACGTGCATGTATGCCTGCCTGAATAAGGTAGAGCATTGCACCAACACAGCCAGGAGTGCTTAAAGGAGTAGTTCAACACAAAATGAAAATTCAGTCATTGAATTTCTTCATTGAATTTCTTAGGAAAAACCAAACACACAGCGAGGTAGACCCGCAGTTCCATCTCAGCCCTACCAAGCTATTTAAGTTAACAGGGACATCTTTTAACAGCTCCAAAAAAGTGTAAAATATCCATTGAAACTCTCCAAACAGTTTCATAATAAAGTATTTACCTCATTATCTCCTATAGTTTCCTCACTGATGATACAGTTACACGACCACAGCATTGTCAGTGAGGAACATATAGGAGATAATGAGGTAAATATTGGACTTTTGGACCCACGGTGCAATCGTTTGGCTGCAAAACACTTGGATTATACTGCATGAAGCTGTTTGGAGACATTTTCTGGACATTTCTGCTTTCTTTGGAGCTGTTAAAAGATGACCCAGTTACCTTTGATAGTAGGAGGCTGAGAGGGAACCACAGGGGCTAGCTAGCTCGCTGTGTGCTTGGTGATCGTACAAACCTCAATGGATTTTCGACTGACATGGGGGTGAGTGGATGACAGAAATGTCATTTTGGGGTAAAGTATTGCTTTGAAATGAGCTCATGGCATGTTAGCAGCATATTGTCAGTGTGTGTTTGTGTGTGTGTGAGTTCATCAGTCTGGCATGAACTTGCAGAGGTTGCCCTGCAGAGGACTACTGACCTAGACAGTTTGTTAGACAGCCTCTGAAGGGACTTGTTTCAGACGGTTTTGCCTTTGTCTCCAGATTGACGCTGAAGGGTCGCCGGAGGAAGTGTTTGCTCAGATCTGCCAGGCCGTGGAGTCCTGTTCCACATTCTGAATCCTACCACCTCCCCTCTGCTCCCCGCTGTCCAGGAGGTCCAACTCCCACATGTGAAGACCTTTACTCACTCACTCCGCCATATCCAAGTCAAAGGAGACTCACTCACCCACACACACACACACACACACACACACAACCTCACACTTGCAGCAGACACATGCTCGTTGAACTCCAGTGGTGTGCATGTCTCATTCAATGTCTTGAAACTCCCCCAGCATCCATCCATCAGTGAAACCTACTTCTGCTTGTAACACTGAAGCGCCCGGTTGTCATACGGCTTCATCTACTTACACCGCCTCTTATGTTGATCTCAGTATATTTCGCTGCCGACTGCCTGACCGCGGTAGATAACTGTACTGAGGAAATAGCACTGCCTGCTGTGACTGAGAGCATGTAGTTGAATCCTGAAGCTCTCAGAATGAAGTGCTCTGTGTTCCCCAAGGCATTGAAAGAGGGTTCCCACCGTGCTAGAAAGCAAAATGTCAAATAGCATCTGGGCATAAAGTATGTGTGTGTGTCCATGCTCTCATGCACAGCACGCTTTATACTGTAACAAGCATGCAAGGATTACAATCAAGCTTACTGGCTTTCGTGCATTTAATAAAAAGTATTAAGAGTATTGCATTTCTATGGCTGTTTCCAGGCTCCTCATACAGGACGATGTTACATTCAAGTGATTCAGTCAGATATTTAACATTCAATAAAGACAGTTCATTTGCTAAATGGAGTATTTTGGAGTGTGTGTTTTGATATTTTGTGTATGTGAGGTTCAGTGAATGAGTACAGCTGATCTGATAGCGCCCTCTGCTGGCGGGTAGCTCACAACAACGGTCCTGCAGCAATAGTGGAGAAGGTAACAGAGGGAGTGGGCAACAGGCAGGAGAGGGTAAATCATGTTCACTCTAAAGCTGAACAAATATTGGAACATGAAGTAGCAGCACATACATGTTTACTGCAGCGCTGAAGAGTTGAAACAGAGGGACGGACATGTTGGAGGAGTGATATTAAAGTGAGGATTTCAACATTTTTGCTTCTTCTCGACACCTGGTGGCTCACTGTTCTATTAAACCCATCCTGATTTAACAACTGGTGATCGTGTTGCAACCTTGTGTGCTGTTGGTCTTCCGGTGCAGTGGTGCGGCACTAACCAGGTAACCCATCTCCAAGCATTCTGGGATAGCACATTTCCCGACGTATTTGTTGTTGCTTTCTACACACGTTTAAGATATGGGAACATGAAATCGTTCATCCTTTGACATCCTGGGCATTTCCTTTTGATCCAGGGAAGGCCTGAATCAAACAAGATCAACCAAACAGCTGCTGGTTACTGCTAAATGATAACTATTTTATTACTTCAGTGTGATCACAAGTATATTTTTAGTGATTTGTTATATCAACATCAACATGCTCTACTACAGTAGGTACACTAAATTAAATGTTTTCAATATTTCAGCCTTCTACATTATTAATTGTGGACGCTAAAGATCAGAAAATGTGAATGTGATTACACACCAGCAGACTGACATCCCCCCATCAACCTCATATTAGACTTGAAGTGACCCAGAAGAACAATACAGGAACCACAGGTGTAGAAACACTATTTTCACATACTTTTATTTCCACGGTTCTCCTCTAGCATTGTTTTTTTTGTGTTTTTTTTACAATATTATTTTTTTTACATAAGAACAGACTGTTATACACAGATATTGAAGCAGGGCAAAGGGGGTGAGGGAAGGAGACGAAACGAAAACCATACAAAATGGTGTCTACTCAAGCACAACAAAATCTATGTGTATAAAATTGCGTGGGTTGTTCCACTGTGGAGGCAGAAACCACTACCTCGATTCTTCTTTTTAAATAGATTAATAAAAATACAATCTTTTTTTTAATGGACCTTTAAGTGAACTGCGAAATTAAAGAGGATCTAGAGGCTTGATGATCGGGTCAGTTTGATGGAGGTCAATGGCGCCACGCAGGAAGGGAGAAGTTGTGGCCAGGTTCAGTTCAGGTGAAATTTCCCCAGATTTTTTTTAAATTTAATTATTTTTTTAAATGGCACACAGCAACTAGCGCTGGCTACTTTTCACCATATACTTGTATACGCCACATGATCAACAACAGCACACATTAGGGGGGGGAGAAACAAAACAAAAAAACAAAAACAGTCTTCTACATTTTTCCATACGTTCCCATTCGCCTGCAAGTCTGCCTATGAACACATTTGCTCTTCATGCTGTAGTGCTTCTTTGTCAGAAACTGAACACGTTTCAGTGGAGAGAGCGAGGGGGTGGGTGGGGTTGAAACACTTAAAAAAGGAAACAGACATGTGAGTGTGAGGGGTGGTGAAAGGTGAGGGGGTAGAGAGCAGCGATGAGTGACAGTGGTAGGGGTAGCCCCATGCTGACATGGTGGCGTGGCCCGTCGAACACAAACAGGTTTTGTCTTGTGGATCCGCAAAGCTCCTGTGATTGATCTCCTACTAGGTCTGTAACCAGTCACCAAGTTCCTTTCGCCCTGAAAACGCCACCGAAATCCTTTCACTCCCGCTGAGGAAGCCTGACTCATAAATACTCAATCTACGGATACCTAGCTAAGACTTTTTTCACTGTTGCATAACACAGAGACCACACACACACACACAAACACGCACACACACACACGCACACACACACACACACACTAACCACTCGTGTATCTCAGGTGATGAGTTAAGGTCCACTATGACACGCTGGTCAGCCACACATTTCCATCAGGTGGCGCTCCACCAGACTGACCGTCAGTTCTCCAGTTTGAAAGCAGCACTGGGAGGTACTGGGACAAGAACAGCCCTCCTGGAGTCACAGAGCTCGGGAATGTTGGTGTGCCTTCTGGTTGTTTTTGTTTTTAAAAATAGTGTATCATTTTATAGATCCATTGATTAGCCTGGCCATGGTGGAACGGGCCCCTCCCCCCCCCTCTGGTGAACCAACATGGCTGACCCTTGCTGGAGTCAGGGAGGCCAGTTAACCAACAGCCCCCCACCACCAGCACTGCGGTCTGCTCTGAGGCCCCTGGCTGCTTGCCTGCCTGCTGGCCTTCCTGCCTTGGCGGCGGGTTAAGCGGTTATCTTGGACTTGGAGGATGGAGCCATGCAGAGTGGCCTGTGGGATATGTGGAGAGAGCCCAGAGCTAGGGGCGCCTGGGACCCTGTCATCTGTTGGCCGGGAAGTAGTTGGGGTCCAGGTAGTTGTAGCCTGCGCTCTGCGGCAGGCAGTAGTCCCTGTCCAGGAAGGTTTCTGACTGGTACACCGGTTCCAAGTGGTGGTTAGGCTTGTGGGTCTCGGTCTTGAACAAGCTGGCAGGGGAAACAAAATGGGAATATAAGAACCGGTGGATCTTTAATGATCTTGCAGTAAAGGAAAGGATTAAGTGATAAGCGTCAGAGAACAGAGCAGTTAAGTCATTTTGCATTCAATGATACTTTGGGCTGGGGGTTGAAAAACGATACCTACTGTTGCTCTCAGTGACTTTTTTTTATGTTACTGAAACTTCTTCAGCATGAGAAATCAATTCTAATAGAAATGTGTGTGTGTGTGTGTGGGGGGGGGTCCTCACCATTCGGAGCAGTTGGAGCAGAAATCAACCGAGTTGTCCTGGGGACAGTCCTGACAGTGCCACCTCACCCCCTGGATGGGCTCCATGCGACACACGTCACACTGCACACAAACACACACACGTTAGTCAGATGGCAGAAAAATCAATAAGGGTCACCCGTCACACCGGCCCCAGACATTTTGACACAATAACATTTGATTGCCTCGGTTATATACATTCTTTGCCTGTTCTTAAACTTAAAGCCAATCAAATCAAAAGCAAAACAATGACTCTTTATCAAATAGCCTCCTGATTGGCTGGCTGTTATGCTGCTCTACACAAAGCACAAAGCAGTAGCTTCAATTTACCTTGAAAAAGGCACAATTAAAGTTTACCAGCCTCTGGCAGGTGAGACACAAAGTTCATTCCAAACAAAAATACAGATAAGGAAGCAAAACTGTATCTCTAGTCAGAATGATGTGGTTTTCATCATGTCAACAAAAAGTGTTGGTTTCTGTGGCGAGCAACTCAGTTTAGTAATGCACCAGTACACATCCTGCTGCCTACTACACACACACACACACACACACACACACACACACACACACACACACACACACACACACACACACACACACACACACACACACACACACACACACACACACACACACACACACACACACACACACACACACAGTGTGAGGTACATGTGGCAAGTCTCTTCATTTAAATCCAAGCTAATAAACAGGATGTGACGTCACTATACTTGCTAGTTGCTTATTATACTTGCTTGCTATGCTGGTAAAACAGGGTGAGCGAAGTCGACACCTGGCTTAAATGTTTGAGGCGGGTCGGTGACAGCGTGACATGTGGTCATCATATCAGCTGGTTGTGTGTGTATGAAGGTGTTGTTTGGAGGCGTGCGGGGCTTCACCTTGTAGCCTACGTGCTGCACCATGGCGCTCTCCTCTTGGATCTCCCGTAGCTTCTGCTTCTTCAGCCGCTTCAGCTCTAAAAGCTCCTTGTACTCCGGCAAGTGTCTCAACTCGACAGGTACACCCTCCTCATCCTGGGTGGACAGACACAGGGATCAGTGCATCCACACACACAAAACCTCTCTATACCACTCTGGGATCCATTTTGACAAGACTATTCTCTAGAGGTCTTATAGCTCACAGACAAATTGCTGCTACTATTGATCGGTCAAATTTTATCTGAACCAGGCCAACGTGTCCATAAGGATAAATCAAGGCTTTTTTGACCAGCAAGGTGTTGTAGTGAGTAGAGAGGACCTGGGTTCAAGTGCCTGTGTCCTTAAGCAAGATACTGAACCCCTACCAGCTCCACGGATGCTCTGCCCTGTGGAGGGAATTCCCTCCAGAGATCAACAAAGTGTGTCACATTTGCAACAAAACTCTCCGTCACACTTTCATGAGTCATGAAAGTGAAAGGCTTGGTGTAGTGCCGACGCTGAAATGAGTCCATCCCCGTCTCTCATGCCGTCCCACCAACATGTCCAGAGTGAAGGACAACATGGCGAACTGAAAATTCTGGCGGCCCATGCTGGCAACACCTTTGTGAGCTTGCTCCTCACCGGCGGTGCTGGAGGTTTTGTTAGCGTGCTGGTGGCAGCCTGTGTTCTCAGCAGGGCAGAGCGACCTGGTTTTAGTTAAAGGTTACCGCCATCAGAGGGAGAGGGAGAAAATGTCAGCGCTTGGGTAATGGCAGGCATCGGGAGTCACGCGGTTCAGATGTAAGGAAAGGTTAGGCCGGGTCCGAGCAAGCCCTCTCTCCCCAACCCCCCCCCACCCAGTTTAGTCATTTTCAACAGCAGACACTGCACTGATTGGGGGGGGGAAGTACAAACGTGTATGATCAAGGGCCAATTGCTTTGTTTCATCCAAAGGTGTTAAAAGAGGAGACAGGAAGGAAAGTGGACATAAGGGACAAGGCAGGGAGCTTTCCCCACCGCCGCTTACTTCCTCTGGTCTGAAACGGATTCAAATGAACTAGACGAGGATAAGATGGTTTCCCACCAGTCTTTATCTCACAGGTCACTGCACACAGAGAAGACGACTGAGGGTAGTGTGGGCCAGTGATTAGCTGAGTTAGTAGTACCGCAGTCTGTGATTGGCTGTGATCAGGGACATGAAAAAGTCAGTAAAAAGATAAATGAATGGGACATGTCCACAAAATAGTGTATAATAAAATAGTGGACAAAATAAGAAGCAAGAGCAGCGTGTCTGGAAGTTTCATCAACTTAAATTGAAGACTTTTAAGAACTTTTTAATGGCAGAATGAAATATAAGACAAATTTCACATTTGGAAAAACGTGACAATGAAAACCACTGTAGTCTGCATGACTGGACTAATCTTTCATCAGAGATGTCTAAAACTGAATTTAGGACTTAAAATGCCACATTTAACTGTATTACCATTTAAGGCCTTGAATTTAAGACATTTTCAGGACCTGCAGGCACCCTGAGGAGAGTTGAAGACCTGTGGCATTCAACAGTTCGTGTCTTGAGGAGGAAGGGTGGCTGTTGGCTGTTGAAACACAGAAAAGACATAGAGAGAGAGAGAGAGAGAGGTATGTGACTTGTGACTGACCGAGTCGTCTGCAGAGGGGTCCTGCACGCCGCCGTAGAAAGCCGAGCGCTCGTCTTCTTCATCCATGTAGACCGGAGGCTCATAGGAGGTCAGGAACGTCGACGGCCGGTAGAGATGCTTGTTAAGGTGGTGCTGCCGCTTATTGGATGCCTGGGTAGCCAACAGGAGCCGGTGATGTTCACAGGGCAGACATGCATTGGTGACAGATTCCTTATACACTTTTATTATTATTACTACATTATTACTGTTGTGGACACTTTATATTGGTCAAGAAAGCTTTTGTTTTGATGGGATTGGTAAAAGAGTGATGCTCACCTTTTTAGTGTACATGCACATGTTGGGTGTCCTTCCAGGCACAGGGATACCAGCTTTAGTTAGTTTGATGAAGTACTTTTGAACCCTACTGGCAACCTGGAAAGTTTAAAAACAGGAAGACGGTCATGTTTAAGATTTCTGTAGGGTGCCGTCAACACACCGACAATGCCACCGGTCTCTCAACGCCTTGTGGCAAAGTGATTTAAGTCTATTGACAGTGAAGATAGCCAGATTTGTAAAAGTCAACATGGCTGACATCATGAAAATACAAAACTGATGTTCACATTTGGTTCACTGACAGTTTAAAGACATATAGGTTGGATGGCAACATACAATCTCTTCTTTGTCATCTATTTTATTTCTTTGTTCTCTGATTTCAATGCTGTGTTTTATTTTTTTAAATAAATAACACTAAACTAAACTGAATCAAGCGGGGAACGAGTCTGCATCAGTACAGGAATAGGAAGTCACCTGTTTTGCTGTTCTGTTGCCCAGCTCATCAGCAATCTTCTGCCATCTTCTGGACTCGATTTCCTCAGGAGGGAACTTTAAGAGAAGCTGCTCCAGTTTTTTCTATGTGAGACATAAAACATCAGGTGAAAAATCAATACAGACTTCTTCACTGCATGAATGCAAAATACTCTCCGTTGGTACGTCAAGGTTGGATGTATAAATAAAGCTTACACATTCAAAACAAGATGGTAAAGAAATTCTGCTACTTTTCAAACAATAGCATACAACTTCACTTTTATCCTGAATGATGAACTTCAGTTATTCTTTAAAATCAAAACTGATATATAGTGCTTTTCATATGTTGACAATATGTGTATATACCCATCTCAACATGAGATTCCTGTACATGTATTGTGCTTGGCAAGTAAAGTGATATACTCTAGTGCATCCTCTACCAGTTACCACTTACCTGTTCCTCCACAGTCCACAGCTGGTTAAACGTGTCAGGCTTGCTCGAGTGACATAACCTCCCCCTGATCATCTGTCGAGACACGAGTGAAAGACACGTTAAAAAAGACTGACAAGACCACAGACATAACGGGCACTCCTCCACTTCAAGAGATCTTAAGCTCATGAACCGCCGGGCTGTCGTACGGGACCAGAGATGTGTCGTTGGGAAGGCGGGAAACGCGACAACTCTTCTGAGTGACAAACGAACGAGTGTAGCGCTTGCACAATGGGACCGCGGAGAGCAAAGGAAATAAATCGAGGAGGCGTTTGCTGGGTGCTACGTCCTTGGGGTCAATTAAACTGAACCTGTACCGTCCACACAATGAGGGGAAGACCACACACACACCCACACACACACCCACACACACACCAAAGTGCAAGGAAAGGGCGGCGATAGGAGTCGAGGAGCGGGAGGGGTGGGCTCCTCATGTTTCCATAGATACCATCTTTTGTGCTCACATGTGCTGCATGCTTAACTCTGTGGCAGCGGTAGGAGGGAGAGTGGGGGAGGCCGGGTTGGGAGGAGGCCGGCACGCAGTAAAAAAAACAGCAATAACCTGGTGATTTGTAGGGCACCTTGCAGGAGCCCGGTGACTCACCAGCTGGGAAAGAATGTAACCGCACCGGAGTTCGGTTAATCCAATAATAACACACTGAAAGACAATCGCTTTCTCTCTCTGTTGTGATGACAGCAGTGGCTTTTGGGAGCTGCAGAGATTACTGGAGCAGCGAGCAGAGGTGTACCTGTGACTGCCTGCCATTCTCCAGAGCGTCACTGGTGGGCAGAGAGGAGTACATGGTGGAGGATTCGCCTTCCTTCTTGGGCTCCACGGGACTTTTTGGTCGAACGGGCAACCCTGAGGGGTGGAGATGGCAGAATTATTATTATTATTTCTTCCTGAAAAATTGTATGAGCAACAAGAGACAAATAACTTCATATTACAAATGAAATTCTTAATTTCTACATGCCCTGGTCGAAGATCAGCTTCAGCCGCCTGGTTTTGCGTTTCTTGTCACAGAACTCCCTCTCAAAGTCGCCCAGGCCTGAGGTGTATTGGTCCCATGCAATGTCGGGAAGCTGGACCACCCGCTGGGGGCAGGGCAAGGCCAGGTTCACCTGAGGGCCACCAGAGTCAGGGGTCAGAAACTACCCAGAAGTGACTGCATGAACCTCTATTAACCTCACTAGTAAGGTCAAGCACGTGAAGGCAGGAGAGAACCAACCACTACCTTTATGTTCCTTATGCTGTTGTTTTTAACACTTAAATTATTGTTGATTTTATGCCTTTTGCAGAGCACTTTGGACAGCAGGGCTCTAAAAGCAGAGATTACAATCATTGAATCATTGATCTTAATTGAAATCAAATGGCCAGACACTAGGTTTGGCTCCCAGTTATATCTCTGACCTCTTGACCCCGTCAGCACAACCTCACATCCATGAGCAGGGACTTTTTTGGTCATTCCTATATGAAAACTTAAAATGGAAAACTCTGTTGTGTATCTTCGTGCTTCTGAGTTATTTTGTGATCAAATGTTGTAATTCACCTTGTTGTTGTATCCCGTTTGCCTCAACCTTCCTCAGCTACTCCTACTTCAGTTAGAAGGCACATTGCCAACAGTCCTCTATGACTGTCCTCCCATAAGAGTTCAGGGTGTGGCCCTTTAATGACTTCTTAATGGGAAAACCCGCCTCGGATACTCTTACACCGTTATATATATCATCAGTCTGCGATGTTCAATGTGTGTAATTTACTGTTTTGATGTACACACTTTCCTTCAACCTTCCCAGAATGACTTTCAACAACTTCCAGGATATAGGTATTGTTGCATTCAGCTGTCGGTTATACACGTAAGAGTAATAGTGACAGTGGAGCGAGAGGTTTGGTCTATTGAGGCTACTGTCGGTGGTATCTCTACCTCTTCTATGATGGGTTTCTCCCTGTATGATTGGTGAACATCGGTGCAAAATAGTGAGTCTAGAAAGAAGCAGCTTCCCTTTGATTCTTTACCGGGTTTTAGATGGTTGAACATTTTTCTGCTATCAAACTATCGTAGCAGCACTGAAAATATCTACACGACATCACATTGTCTACATTTGGCCAGTTACCCACAGGAATGAGAAAGATACACCATACAACAAAATGACCCCTAGGTACTTTGCCAATAGCTGTTTTTAACAGAAGCTAAGTGTTTTTAGGATGGATTTTTCCTTAAAGAGCCATTTCTCTAGAGGTGATTCAATGCAATAATGGTTCTTTTCCCACTATTGCTTCTTTGTTTTTGTTGCTCTCCTCTCCTTTCCTTCTGTGTCTTGATTGTGAAGCATTTTGTGAACTTGTTTTCCAACTATTATTATTATTATTATTATTATGTTCGTTTGTGGTGTAACAAGGAGAAGAGTGTGTATTTTTGTTACCTGTTTCTGCAGCTGCTCCACAAAGCTGATGGGGTCGGTGAGGGCCTCTCTCTGGTGGCGTGCCAGGGTCTCCAGGTCCAGGATGGCCTGCGTGCGCTGGGCCTCAAGCACCCCGATGGTCTGCAGCAGCCTCTGGTAACTGACACGGAGGGGAGGGAGGTTAGACAGGACCGGGAGGGAAGGGACCACGTACATTATTTAAGCTGACACTTGCCATGCAGCAGCGCATCAAACTTTTAGACCCCAGACGATGTATAATTCAACCATGGCCGCTGAGAAACTAAACACGTGTAGGGGGTCAGAGTTGTGCCGCAATCAGTTTCCACCCATTTTCCCGAGGAATGTGTTGAGAGGTGTTAAGTGAGGCTTAAGTGAAATTACCACCAGCCACCTGACAAATGCTGGTACATTTTGGCAGTGGCTGGCAAACTTTACTCATTTTTAGAGAAAGCAATTACCTGATATATTTGTGAAAGCATAACCCACCGGACACTGTGGCTGGTGAATAACATGTTCATTTCCTGCCCTGCTAATAGAAGACAAATGAAACATGGGCCTGATCTGTAAGTGCGCACATCTGCAGTCAGATTTCACAGCAAATATGAAAATCCTCGTGTGCCACACTAGAGCATCGCAGTGCTCAAGGAGACTTCTGCGCTGGAGAAATCTGACCTTTCCCACTCACGCCCTCCAGGGCAATAGAGGAACTGCAAACTGAGCTCTGAATGACTAAGTGTGGTATTGACTCAGAGGCCGTAAAGCGTGTGCCGTGGTTGGAGGAATCAACGGGAGCGTTACAACGGTCCACATTGCTATAAACTAACGCCGGTGCTCAGTGAGGTGGAGTGGATCAATCTCCCTTAACGGGACATGAATGAAAATCAATGCACGGGGCACAATTCATCAGCAGCTGCCAGTGACTCTAAAATCGTACATGATGAAGCCCGACGTTCAGGCACGTCGACTGTGCTTAACCTCATATCCTCATAGGCATTCTGACACCGTGCCTTTTCACCGTGAGGCCCCCACGGACCGAGTACCATGTCTCAGTATGTTACTGTGTTACTGTGCAAGTTGATCTCTGCACCAATGCAACCACAACACATTCCTGTGCATTTACTGTATTGCAGATCATTGCAGTCAAATGTCCTCCACAGCAAATAGAAACTGAAACTCGCCGACTCTCTCTGACAAGACGATCTGAACGTTGGCAACATCAGAAGTACTTGCTATGCGGCTCTGGCATCCTTCCAGGTGTCCAGGGACATGCCTGGTGTTCCATTGCCACCTACTGGGCCCAAGGTCCACTGACAAACAACGGTGCCAAATTGAAAAGCTAGCCAGTATCAGAGAGCTGCAATGTTAAAGTCTATTCATGAGGGATTGGGGCTCGCTTTTTTTTTTTTTGAAAGCTTTTAGTGATCGCGCCAGAGGGAACTGTGTGGAGATCCATAAAGCTGTAAGACGCAAACATAAGCCCTCATCTACACACAGCATCTATCAAGTCAGTGTCAATTCACCATATCCAGCAAACCTAAAACGCCCAGTCATGCTTCTGTACAGAGGATTCCTCACTGTATTGATTTAAGCCTTCAGAAATCTTCTTACTCAGCACAACCGAGCCTTGGCATGGCACAAAAAACTTCAACTGATCAAATTACCAGGCAATATGATAGCAGTGCAATCCTCTTCTAAAGCCATTTACCAAATCAGAACCACTCAGTTATACAGGCATCAAATGGATGAAAAAGGGGTCTCAACCGGAGACGCCTGTAAGACACACACACACACACACACACACAGACACAGACACACGGTTCAGCTGACCTGCCACAGTGCAGTTGGCGGAGCCTGATTGAGCGCGGCATGGGACAACCTGTCCACTTGCATAAGCCGACACACACCCAGTCCTGTGTGACAAGTCCAGAAAACTATGAACACAACCTGACACTGAGAAATCCATTTCTACTGAGATACTCGTCTGACGCTTTACTTGTGCACGAGGAGTAGAGACGAGAACAACGAGGCAACCGGCACAATCATTCTAAACATCTAATCCCCCTCTCTCGGGTTTTGGGAAATCCGAAAATTGGCAGCCGAATCACACAAACGCAGCACCAGATTTGAGGTGGAAATGAAAAGCTGAACTACATATAAAACCTCATTATCAACTGAGATAATGGGGACATTTACACCAATATTCCCTTAATAATTGAGCTAGTCAAGCAGTCTGTTGGTGGGTTGGTGCGTTGTACATTCCCATAGCTACAAAACCCCAGATAAGCTCAAATCCCAATGCAGTGTTTTCCAGGACAGGATCAGTTTTATAAGGTGTTGCAGTTTAAAGAGTGCATCATCTATATCATATATCAGCTTTTTCTAGCTCTGTGTGTGTGAGGTGGTGGAGGAGGGGAGGGGGGAGAGGCACCACAGGTAAATGAATGTAAAGGAAACACTGTCCAATTATAAGAAACCCTAATTTGATAATTGGGATGTGCCAATGTAATGCTGGGGCATGTAAACAATGTTTTTCCTCCATCAGTGTATCGGTTTCCGAGATCATAAATCCAGATTATTGTATGCATGGAAAAGTAATAATGCGTTGGCCACAATAAACATTTTCCCTGTATCGAACACTGATGAAAGAGTAAACTGGAAGAAAAAAAAAATCTTTAAAAAATCTTCTGCACTTGCAAAATATGCTTAGTAAATAACAAATCCTCATCGGCAGCGACTCTCCTTGCAGACCGCAATTAACACGATGATCAGAGAATAAACTGATCAGTTCGTGTTCAAAGACCGAGAGCTAAATCAACAGAAGGAGAGAACAGGATCCCTGGGGGGCTCCCACATACTCTTTGTTGTGTTTAAGAGCCAGGTGGTCCGACTCAAAGTAATACACGTCTGGTTCGTCGTCCTCCTCGTCCTCCTCTGCAACCTGGCCTCGCGGCGGGTCCTTGCTGCTCCCAGGCCTCCTTGCCCTCTGCGGGGCCAATGTCCTCATCACCTGCCCTGCCGCCAGGATCCACAGAGGCCGGCTCCTCGCTGAAGGGGCCCGCACAGTCCGAGGGAGCAGGCTCCTCCAGCATGGGGCAGTCCTCCTCGAACCCTACCACCACCTCCCCCTCTTCCCTCAGGGGACCATTGTCTCTAGGAGGGGAGCTGGGCTTGGGGGAGGAGGCTTTGCCACCAGTGGCAGCCCTCCTGGGTGAAGTCCGCAGGGTGTATCTGTGTTCATGGGGTTCTGTGAAAGAGGGGGGTGTGCCGGATACTGAGGGGTTGCATCCTGGCTCTGTGGGGGAGGGGGTTGGTACTAGTGGGGGTGTGGTTTCTCCTGAGTTGGTGTTGACTGGGTTATTGTTCATGTTAGTGGTGGTGGTGGTGGTGGAGGAGGAGGAGGTGGAAGCAGCAGCTTCCTGCACTGGTGTTAGCGGTTGGCCGTTGGCACTGCTCTCAACCTCTGTCACCTGCTCCTCATGAGCCAGACACATGGACTCACCCACCACATCCACATCTACCTCCACCTCCTCCACCTCCACCTCCTGCTCCTTGGCCACTATCAACTCAGGGACAGGATCCTCTGGAACAGCCTCCAATGTTGCCACAGGTGAGGCCGGTGATTCCCCTGAGCCACTGACCTCCGTCTGCCCAGGGACAGAGTTTCTACAAGGCACAATGGGGTCAGGGGATGAGGGAGCCCCCACCTGGCTACCGTTGAGCAGCGAAGGGCAATTGGTAGCCGGGGTGGGGTTTGCACTAGGCTCCTCAGTGGGTGTGTTAGGTTCTTTATCCTCTGCTTTAGTCTCACTGAGTCCATTAGAGGCCTTGTGAGCATTTGGGGGCTCAGCTGCCCCGTCGCACTCCACATGACTGTTCTCTGCCTTGCCCTCCTCGCCCTCACCTTCCTCTTTACTGAGGACAGGTGAGGTGGGAGCTGTGTTCACACAGTTTTGGCTGGGTAAATCCTCACTGCTGTTGTCCTTGCTTGGCTCTGGGACAGAGACAGGACTTTCAGGTTTCAGAGGCTGAGCCTCCTCATCAGGGCCCTGAGACTCTCCAGAGCGGGAGCATCGCTTCGCCCTTTTGACTTGAGGAGAGGCATCCCGCGCCCCTTTCCCTCTCTCACAGTTCTCTGGACCAATGTCCTTTTCTGAACAGGACATGCCCCGCTTCCTGGAGCTGGTCCATTGCTCCCCCTCAGCTGAAGATGCCTTAGAGTCAGCTACCTTTCCCTGCAATGAGGCCTGCTGCTGGCTGTCCTGCTTGGCGTCCTGCTTGGCGTCCTGCTTGGCGTCCTGCTTGGCATCCGGCTTTGTGTCCTGCTTCTTCTTGGGTGAGCGGGCCCTGGGCAGCGGAGACACCGAGGTCTCCTCTGGCTGGGCAATGCTGCGGTTCCTGAGGGTTCGACCACAAAAGTTCTCATCCAATCCATTGAGCCCCACTGATGACCTTGTGACACGCGAGGAACGGGACGCGGCCATACTACGGCGGGTGCCTACAGTCTCCTCATCCTGGTGCTCTCTCCTCGGCGGCAGAATGTGGGCACCTGCAAAACATGCAGACAGACACACACACACTTTATTATGACTAAATGCTGTGGTCCTGTACAGCACAATGCCAGAGTTAGGGGTAGTTTGATTCCCACTGTGGCCACCCAAGCTAAAAATGTGTGCAGCCAATGTACGCTAAGGCACTTTAGATACAACCGAACCACCGAACAGCATATTTTAAGGTCACACACAAGGTGCATTGATTTCTCAGGTCATTGTAGCTAGGGAACAAATTTTGCCCACAGGCAAAACTAGAGGGCCTATACAGAGTGAATCCATTCAGAGGTGTGAGATGCTACATTGACAGTAGATATAACATGATACAATAGGGTCAACTCTTTCATCTTGCCTAAATGCTAGTTCAAAAAATCTCTTTGGACATTTTGGATGTCAGCAGAGCTTTGAGGCTCAGCTTCAGCTTCACAATTCAAGAGACTAAAGGGGGTGAGAGTGCAATGTGCATTTTCACTGACAAAAAGCCCAGAAACAATATGTTTTCTAGCCCTGTCTGTGGATACTAGAGAATGGAGATGATCTCTAAATCAAAATGACTGAAGACCTAATCCAACTCTGACCTGTGGGTGGTTTTTAGAAAGCTGTACTACCTGCCTCACAACCAAAAATAGCCAAATAAACTGTGTCATCATAGAAAAATACCCATTATTCTAAAGGGAAAATGTGGTTTACTAGACAGTCATTCTCGCATCCAATACATTGAAGATAATACTATACTTTGTCATCACACACAGCAGGCTGTTTATCTCTGTAGAACAGGTGTGCCAATGGACCAACAGGCCGCTGTCCTTTTTCAACTTATCACAGTGAAGCAAAATTGAAATACTCATAGAACAAGAATCTTCCGGTGGCTTACAGCGTGAGCCACCATACGAGCTTAGGACACGACGATCCATTTCCTGATATATTTTAAAAGCACAACAAACCTCCCCAAATGTGTCCCGGGTGTTGCTGAGGTCAATTAAATGTATTACTGTGTATTAAAACAAGAATCTGGGCTTATAATGGAAAATGCTACGTAGACTTAGGACCAAGGTTGGAAATTAACACCACCACCCAAAGCATGTCCCCGGTTGGGAAGTTAGTCTACTGTATCAGCCACTTTGGCAGGTAACCAACGATCATTTGGAGGTCTTATTCTATTCTTAGTAATCTATTTGTGAGATAAGACAGTGAAAGTGGCTAGTAAATTTGATGTACCCATCCATTGTGGCTGAAGGAAGTTATTTTTGTGCCCTGCTCAGGACATAACGATTAACTTCCTGGCACCATCTCAGTCGCAAAGACAACCCTCCCCCAAACATGCTCTGTGGGCAGCTGAAGTATCCCGCAGATGACAAAAAGTCATGCCTCCACCTCATAAATCTGACAGAAGAGGAAAATAAAATTGATCGGGTATCAAAGTGACATTCAGGGGAAGAATGAGCTCATTGTTGTCCTTTTGCAGAAGATGAGACAAGGCAGTCCATTCTAGAGGACAGATGTTCGAGCATCAATTAGCATTGTGGGTGCAATTCCTGCTACCTGAATCTGTGGACCCGCATCTGTCAAAACTGATTTAAAAGCCCTCAGTTGCATTTCCTGAAACAGTCCCTCCATTTTCCAGCATGGCGCTGCCACAGTTACATCAAAGCCAGAGGCTACCCTAGCCATGAATACATCTTGAAAATATCCTTACTGGGAGCTGAGATAATGGTCACCTGGAACAAGCACTACCACATGCACATATTACTCACACTCCACTAAAGACTCCAGCTGAGAAAGCTAATGTGATCTGACCATGCATAAAATAAGGGAGAGAAAGAAAAACAGAAAGGGTGGGGTTGGGGGGGGGCAGTTATTCAGACTGAGCACTCATCCCTAGACTCAACATGACAAAACTAATTAGGCCTACTCATCTGAGGTGCTCTCAAAAACTATAAACCTAATCACTACTTGACTATTCGGAAAACGATCAGGGTAAGTTAAGTTGAATAACGATATTTTAAAAAATGGCTGGGTTTCCTGACAGGTCTTGGATTTGTTCAAATATATACTCATTCACTTCCTCCTCACAATAATTGGCGTATAGATGGCATGGCTGACTGACAGTGCCTCATAATTTGTGACTGGCTGTTAAGGGGTGTGGCAAGTATTTTCCAAATCTATCTCAGCTCAAGGTCCGTGAACAGTGGCAGGGCAAATAAATAGCAAACTCACAAAAAATACTGGGATCTCCTCATAAGTCTATGGAGCATTGGTAGGTGAGTGACAAACCAAACCTTAGAGCATGGATTCCCATATGTTTTCATGTCAAGGACCCCATATAGATACGCTTTACACACAGACACCCATTTGTTGAGATTTCTGTTGTCTGTTTTTACTGTAGATGGAAATATAACAGTGGACAGAGCAGAATTTCTGATCAAAAGAGAAATTCTTATACATTGATTCATTGTGCTAACTTGTAATGAATAAGAGGGAAATTTAACTTAAGTTGAAATTTAGGGACCTCCACAAGGACCCCTGGACCTCTGTTAGAGTAAAGCATTACTGCACAAGTCTTCACTTCTGTGCTGCATAACAGACCCTTCTTCTGGTCTTCTTGTGTGGCAACTGGGCCTTGCAAGTTGTTTGAGTTGAGGACGCATTATGCTCAGAAGCAGGAATTAAACTTTAAACAAAATGTCAAAGCCCAAAACGAAGTGTCAAAGCAAGTATAAGTTACCAATCAAAGCAGCTAACTGTGTAGACCCTGCAAGGTGTGACAGTGATTCTCAATCAAGCAACTTCCTGTCCTCTAATGCGCGTGTTTAGTTGTGAACTTGTGTTAACACGTGCTGGTAACGTTAACATTAGCCCGCCTAGCAATCACAGTGGCAACATGAACGAAGACAAATTTGGAACTGTTAGCTCTGTGCAGAAGTAAATACACACCCAACAACCTCAAGTGTGTATGCTATTGTTGCAGACTTGGGAAGTCAAGTGACAAACTAGCTAAGCTAACGTCTGTAGTGGATAAGTTCGACATCATAAATTGAGCAAATTATTTCAAGCAACGAATGATAAACAAGTTAAGTGGCTTCACCATCGCGCCAGACTACTCGTCTCTATTGCTGTATTTGTAGTTAAATACTTCCACAGGGCCTACTGGCAACACAAAATCCACGAAGTGGTGTTGATGCACATACCGGTGAGAAATGCTCAAATCCCAAACTCCCAGCTAACCAGCTGCCGCGAGCCCAACACCGACAAAGTTGGAGGCACGAGGATGCAGTCAAACTAACAAGACTGTGTAGTGTTGCATTTGTACGTGCCGCTCACTAAGTTAACGTTACTTTTCAGCAGGTGAACCCCCGAAGTTAACTATCAAACTCTAGCGAGGTGTTGGAGGAAAACAACCCTAATATGCACATGAGCTGGTGAGCAGGCAAAGTGCTAGCATGGACCAACTTCCAGCTGAACATTACTTGACCTAGCTTGCTGGTTAGCAGGCTAACGTTAGCAAATTGGCTAAACTTAGCCGAATAGCTAAATATATAATGTTAACGCTTAAGACGCCAAGCTGCAGACTGTTGCACCCACTTACATGCTTTGCTTCAAATGACATATAACACAAGAGTACACCAGCGTGTTAGCTAGCTCTTTTCCCCCTGTGAACGATTAAGTTGGTTAGCTTAGCTACTCAATGGTGGCTAGTTTGCACGTTAGCTGCATTGAGGGGAAAAAGAATCGTGGCGATCTGCGATGTAACGTTATCACATTTAGTTAACGTTATAACGTCAGTTAGTGACATTTTAGTACAAGCTAGCTAGCTAGACAACTAACACCAACGTTACGTCTAATAATATTTCGTTATGTGGAGAGCGGGTGAATAGCAACTAATGCTATGTTTCGCCGACGTTTATATCTGAAGTGTTGCGTACAGAAACAACTAGCATAGTTGTCAACCAAGCAGTATAACGGAGACAGAGTAGCTAGGGAGCTGCTACAGCTAGTCGCAGAAGGCTAACGTTAGCTAGCCTGCTAGCTGATTGTTCCGCGCACAACTTTGCCGATGCATTTGCGTACTGCAAATATGCCGGTCATAGACATTTTTGCTGCTCAAATAAACTCAGGTTTTATCAATGACTGTATTGTAAACACTGAACTCTAGGTTCACTGTTAAAATGGCTTTTGAAGCACAAGAATTACACATACCTCACTTCCGTAAATTCGCTACACATTCGGCAGCAGCCATGTTTTCAATCCAGTCAACTAGTCGGGGTGTGTGAGCCGATTCAGCCGCGCTCATCAAAATGCAACACTGTACTGTACATTTTTGCCCCTGCCAAGAGTGCAGTATGTCGGGGTCATCTCGTTTAGCCGGTGGTTACAGTCAATTATCACTTTTAAAGATAGCACATTGTATAATAGGTGTTTGGTGTCTAATTTGCCCCTTGTTTATTATTTTACAACCATTCATGACATGACCAAAATAAGTATGGATGACAAAATCAAACTATGACCACAATGTTCAACGTATTTTCATCAAGTTTTAATAGTGCCAGCCATCAAAAATCATCACAGATTTTTCGTCAGGAGACATCCATATGCAATATGGAATTACAGTGCAGCATTCTTTGTTTACCCCCAATCAGTCAACACATTAAGCAACACCATGCCCATACACAGAAATGAATGCCTTCCATTAGATAGCTGCTGCTGATTACATACCTCATTATGTATTCTGTACATCTACGATTTAGTGAAGACAGTCAGATTTTTGCTATTGTGTGCACATTTTATGAGCAGCTTTGCATTTACATGCAATTAAATGTGATGTTCAGCTGAGTTTTAGTTTGCTTGTGTGAAGTGTCATCAAAGCATGCATCCTTAACAGACTTTTCCTGCCACATGTTTTCTACAAAAAAACCTATTAACATCATAATAAATCACACCCTTCAGGGATAAATAACCAAGTGAGACTCTTGACCCACATACTATCAGTACTGGTACATTCAAATACAAACCAGACATTTGTATGAGCATGCCACTTTTGCCATTCTACAGAACAGTGCAAAACACAAAATCCTTTCCTGAGACTACCTAGTAATTAGTCCCTTGGTAATCGTATGATTTGTCGCTTAACGAAAGTGTCAAAGTTTGCTGTTCTTACCGTCCACTGGACAATGTTCTCTTACAACAGGAAAATCATGTTAATATCTACAGCAAGATGCATTGTGATTCATCACTATTAGCAACACAAGACACATGGACATATTTGCTCATTTGGTCAAGAGAAAAAGAAACGTGGCATTCAATGGTAACTTAGCTGCACATAAATTTAAATGCTTGGTTCTGGAAACGTCCCGACACAAATTCTACAGTGCTAATAGAAATTTAATAGATCTTTATACAGATATGTACAACATGACAAACCTTTTCAGACATGTTTATTCCCTCTGTCGGTTGTCAAAGGCTGTCATGTAGTAGTAAAGATGAGGTTCTTTGCTCGAATGCGTTTGAAATAAAAGTCAAGTGCAAAATAAAAGGCTTTTCATTTCATAAGTGTTTTTTGTTTTCTCTTGGGCGTTTTGCTAAACTGAGCGTGTCTCCACCTCTATCTTCTCCTCTGACTGTGACGTTTCTGCTTCCTGGTGGCTGATGTTGGGCCGAACCGTCACCACTGGACCTCCTCCGTGGATGGAGTGGAGGAAGTTCCACGTCTCCTCTGAGATCTGCCCTGAGTCAGCTCCTGCAGGGTCAGTGCAAACACAAACACACTTTAATATCACTACTACATACATGATTCATAGACCCAACACAATTCACAGATTCAGCAAGATTCATTCTAACAGGGATGCAATTTCTTTAGGCATTTTTTTTCTTTTTTCAGTATGTTAGCTTTTCATTTTAATGTGTATTCCATTTTTCCTAGTTTCCTTTCATAATTTCCTGTTTTTTGTGTTGTCTCAATCAAAATCCCTGAACAAAGATTTGAAACTATATCTTTCCAGAACAGTGGAGCAGAGAAATAATGAAAAAGCCTTGTACCTTGTTTGAGTGTTAAATGGCCGTTCTTGTTTATTGCAATCTTGGAGTTATCGATTGGCCCTGGTGGATCTTCAAAAGGATGAAAGATAAGAAATTGTCATCATTACATCCTGTAGTAATATGCACACCTAATATATTCAAAGTGATATTCTCAATGCTTGTTTCTGAGTGCCATTATCCTTAATGTCAAATGTTTTAGTCATTATGAAAGCAATTTCTGCTCCCTGAGTCCCTACACTGGGAAAACAAATATTGAAGGAGCAGAAGTTATAGAAAAAAGATGCTTGTAGATCTAAGCTTTTATAGATATGACAATCCAAGGCAAGAGAAGCAAAGAAATGAGGACAAGTGAAAGAAAATGGAATATATTTTGACGCTTCATTTTGCAGTAGCAGCAGGCAAACTTGACTCGGGGGAATAAGGCACACTCTTTGAAGATAAATCAAGAGGGAAGGGGACATTTACAATTCTCAGCATTAGCATCATTTGATGACTGTCGAAAAATGTACTTATGTTTTCTCATACATAAAAAAATAGAAATATATATATATGACTGCTATTTGTTTTTAAATGTGACTTGATCAAAATGAAAATATCTTTCGCACGATAAATAATCACCATCCACCAGGTATCAGATGAAGGCGCTACTGTCAAGTAGGGAACATTTAGCCCTTTAAACAGCCATTTAGGCAGGATTAGGGGCGGAGAGGCAAGACCTCTGTCCACTCACCATTATCCTTTCCTTTGACAAAGCCCTCCCACTCACGAAACCACTGCATGCTGATGCAGTATATGACCACTGGAGACTCCTCCTCCTGGAACGCCTTGTTCAGCTACAGGGAGGGAGCAGGGGGAGGCGAGGGAGAGAAAGGAAATGGGGGAGGAGTGATTGGAAGAGAAAAGAGGGAGGAGAGAAGCAGGAGGAGACGGGGAGGAGAAACAGGAGGAGGGAGATGGGGGAAAAAAAAAATGATGTAGTGAGGATGAAAGGATTGAGGAGAGAGGAGATGGAAAACCTAATCAATTCTCCCCGGTAGTTATTACAATTAGAAGGCAGTCTAGCACCACGCTTCGCCACTTTCATCCTTTCTGGAAATCACACAATCCTTACTCCTCTTGTTACCACACACACACACACACACACACACACACACACACACACACACACACACACACACACACACACACACACACACACACACACACACACACACACACACACACACTCACTCATTGTGTGAGTGGGCACACTGGACAGACAATCCCAGCTGCATCTGTCCCTATGCATTAATGATAAGGCTTTCATCAGGCTCACACCTCTCATCTCCTGCCGGGGTGAAGAGCGGCAACACAAGCAGCCTATCAACTGGTTAAATAGACTGGAGAATAGGCCTATACACACCCATGAGGACTGCCAGCCTGCACACAGGATCTCAGACACACAATACATTTTTATTCACACCCGTCTTCCTCACCTCTCAGGCAGTCAGTCATTCTTATAGCTGTGCTGGTAGATTAATACGCATGGAGAAAGGGCTTACCCGGACGAACATGTCAAGCTCTGTTTTGCGTCGTTTCTCCAGTTTCTCGATCTCAGTCTGGCATGTATGGCAAACGTAGAGGTGGTTGACGGCTGGTCCACCGCCATACCTACAGAGAAAAGTCCACTTTTACTCACTTTTACAGCTCAGTTCACAACTACAAAGGAAATGGAAGTATAACTATAAGAACAACAAGTAAGGAGAGAGCTGATGGAAAATGGAGTATTTATTAGTCGGCTTGGCTAGCTACCTGCTGTACAGGTGATCCCACACATTCTGCGGCAGCATTACTACCAGGTCATCGATGAACGCTGCCTTGTTGGGTGGCACACCTGACAAAACACAAAGCATTCATCCATAAGACATCAACGGTTTCACCACACACTGCAACCTTTCTAAGATACAAAATACAACTCTGTTCTGGATAGTGAGTCAGATGTCGAAATGACTTTGACATATGACCCAATGTTAGAAAAATTGTTATATGTTGAAAAGGCTGCGAAGCTGCCAAAGGCCCACCTCCTCCTCCCCCATCACTCAAATCCTGTCCAGTATCCAAACCTCACCACAAAATGTCATGTCATTTCAAATCACTGTAATCAGAGGATGGTGAAATTAAGTAGAGTTAAACATAATTGTCATCTTATTTAATGTTTTATCATCCCTTTACCTCTGTATTCTGCTTCTAATCAATCACGCCTTCACTGCACTGACATCATTTTCAATTTATCTACTTGTTCAGGCAGTTATTATGTGCCAGTAGGTGCACAGGAGGAACCAATCTGTAGGTGCTCATGACAGCTGTAACATAAATTAACGTTTTGTTTTTTAAAATTCTGAATCACATACGTTTCATGGCACTGTGAATTGGAGCCTGAAAAGAAATAGAGTGGGATTGGCACAAAAAACCTGTTCGAATCCTTCCCCCTCCTCTGTTGAGAGTACCATCCACACAAAGAGAAGTCAAAACCCTTTTGAAGTCTCCTATCTTCTGCAGGGAATACGCTGCAGCCTTTGTCAAAGTCACAAATCCCTAGCAAAGATCAAAAGCAAAAATTATACTAAGGGAGGGGATGTCGTACAATTTCTGCACTAATTGTTAGGGCAAACAACCAGGAAAATCATCCCTCATCAGAGGCGTCTTGACCTCTGCGTGGTTTCAGTGTGAAGAGTTTTGCCTGGCATATGTACCTCCATGGGAACAGAGGAAGTCGTCATTGGAGATGGGCCCCGGTTCAGCAAAGGTCTTGAACTTGTTGAGCCACTGGCGGGAGACATAGAACTGCAGCAGGCTGGGCTCCATCATATTGAGCAGCCCCGACACCCTCCTGCGCTCCTTCAGTGCATCCTCGTTGCTCTTCCTGTGACGGGACAGAGCAAAACGTAAGCTTCCAGTTCAGAATACCAAAAGGTGAACAACTTCCAAGCAGCTCGATGCATTCTAAAATGTTGGAGGGTTCAATGAGTTATTGTTTACTATCATGTGATGGCTTACTTATAGAAGAGCACATAAGCCTCAGCATTCTGGACACAGGACTCTGAGACCTCGGTCACACTTTGGTCATCAAACTCATACCACAGATTGTTGAGGTCGTTCCTGCAATAGGCTATGTAGTGGCCACCTGGGATCAGACAGGGGAAGGAGTCAGACCAGCATTCATTAACCTAACAAGCACATGTGAAATCTTTCTAGAGGCTGGTGAATGCAGAATATTTCTAATGCGACCCCCCCCCCCCGGTTTGGACAGAAGGGGGAGTGGCCATGCCCACTCACTGCTGGCGGTGCCGTGGTGACAGATGACGGACAGCAGGTCATAGCTGGTGGTCTGGGCGGAGCTGTCTTTAGCCAGGAAAGGCTGCAGGTCCAGGCCCTCGAGTGGAAAGGAGACATGGGTTCCTATCTTGGTGGAAAACATCAGCTCATGTCTGAACCGCTTCAAGTGGACGCAAAGGATCTGGAGCAGAGGAACACACATACAGAAGCTTAATTTCAGAAAGGCCCAGTCTGAAGAGAGAGGATTAAAAAAAGTTTTGGTTTTCTTTTTGCAGACATGAAATGCAATTCAGTGCTGGAGTCAGCTGTATACCTCTGGCAAACTCTGTACTTTGCAGAATTTGACTCCATTTCGTAATCTAAAAAAAAAAAAAAAAAGAATATGAGCAGTTATTACAGAACCTGTCAACCTGTCATGGTTCAATATTCAGCAGAGACACTAAAGATTAGATACTCACTTCTTGCATTTTTCACAGCTATACATGTTGTCCCCTGAAGTACACAAAACAAAAAAGCCAAACACTTAATCATCAGTCATCAATGTTAAACAGACATGAATGTCTATGGCGGTAGAACAAAGAGACACTTGCTCACCTTTTAGTTCGTCCCTGGCAAAAAAGGCTGCAAGACAATCTTGTAGCGTAACCACTGGACCCCAGAACCAGCTAGAAATAGGAAGATACACATGAATAAGCTTTGGACATGAAGAGCATAGTAATGTTAGGTGTGGAAGTTGTCATAAGCAACAGATAAATACCCAGGTGGCTGGGTGGCTTGGGGGTTAAAATGACCATCCACAACTGAAAGGTCACAGATTCAATCTAAGCTAAATGGCTAAAATGTGAAAATGTAGATCAACAATGTCATGAAAATATTATTAGCACACCTCTTGATGTATTCCATGACGAAGGCAATCCAACCCTGCGGTGCATAAGCCTCCCCACACGAGCCAGCTTTTACCAGGGAGGTCTGGTGGGTGGAGGAGTGGAGCTTAGCCAGGTCCTCCTTCCCTGGGATGGGCAACGAGATATCCTGGAAGTTCTCCAGGGTCACAGACACCTGGCGACCACAGGACACACAGACAGCAGGCATTCAGCTTTGTGGAAAGCAACTACTGAATGGTCGCATTTCAGTATTCCCACATATGTTGCAATTTAAAATTCTGTATTTTTCCCATAATTTAAAGGGCAACATGACCATCAACGTTCCAGTTGAAGATTATTCTTCACAACATAAATATCACAATATGTCAAATGACAGTGGGTCTACAACTACTTTATTTTTCTATACTTGTCCAGACTCTTCTGTGTAAATCCCAAATGTATCAAGACATGGAAATGGCTTAGGACAGAATACTCTACTAGTGTCCCTCTCATCTTTCCTATTGTCGCAATGAAAAAAATGTACACTCACCCGATCACAGGTGAGGCACTGAACTGAGCTGACGATGGTCCCATCGAACACGTCTGAGATGACACTGCGGTATTTCTTCTGACGCTTGTTCTTTGGTGGGGTGAAGGTGGTGACTGCTGTGGAGAGAGAGAGAGAGAGAGAGAGAGAGAGAGAGAGTCGCTTAAATCTAGACTTTGTGTTTTGTGCTCCAGGTATATAAGAGTCACATTGGATGAGACTACCTTAATATAACCCTGACCTTTAAAGCCTTCAGTCTGGATATGACCACTTCTCCTATGCCAACCAATGATTAGTACCTTTCTTGTGTGAGCTGAGGCTGGGCCAGCCACAGGCAGCTTTAGGAGGGCTGCTGGACATTTTGGGAATGTGTCCATCCATGGGGACAGGACTTTGTGGTCTTGTGGTGCTGGACACCTGGACGTCTGTGAAGGAATCTGGTGGAGAGTGGGCTAGGCTTTAGTGTGTTTCAAGGTCAAAGATATGATAATATCAAAAAGTATAAAATATCAAAAAGTAATTTGCCTACATCTTCTTATAAGTTTTAAGTATATAAGTTGTCATTCATCCAATACTAGACATATGGATGGAAGAGTATGTTCTGACTGTGAGCCGACATGTCTTCTCCATATTTACCCATTGTTCTGCCCTGGACCTTGATGGCTCCTTGACTACTGATAATGGGTGTGGTCTCATTGGTGGTGTCAACATCTTTGTCTAGGTCTGCTCCAGGGCCTCCAACACCACCACTACCCCCGCAGCGGTACAGGTCATTAATCATGTTCTTCTCCTTCTGCCACTCCCGGTTGGCCTGGATGTCATCTCGCTCAGGAATCAGCATCTCAGCCTCATTGGTGTGGTCCATCACCTGCCCGTCCTCGCGCCCGCCGTGGGGCTCATTCTCAGCTCGGTCGCTGCTGCCACAGGACTCACACGATTGGAAGTCGTTGTCTGACTGACTGCGGTTGTCTTCGTCTGGGCCGTCGTCCACAGTGATGCCATTCAATTGGTCGTCGGGTTCAGGCTGCAGGTCCTTGAGCTCTTCGTGAAGCTGGTCCATTAGGCAGCGCAGAAACTCCTGGGAGTCCTGGAGGCGTGGGGAAAAACCACAGCAAGATTCATTTTTATTATCCATCATTTATAGATGGGACAGAAAATAAACTCTAGCTGGTAACATTTGACAGTGACTGGCCAAAGTGACTGGTAGAGTAGAGTGGACAGAAACGTTTCTTGCCCTGTTTATGACATTAAAATAGAATTACCTTACCAGATACAATCAAGATTGACAAACACAGCTGAGCTTTGCCAAAGCTGTTTTCTTCCAAATCACAAAGAACAACCACTTTACCTCCTTGTTTATCCCAATTCTACATCCTACAATCTGAAACCAAATGCTAATGAATGTGTCATCAAATTTAATGAACCTCAAACATCCAATCTCCCATTCTGGCCAAATAAACTCTCCTCTCCCAGGACCCTGAATGTTACTCCATTGATGGTAATGCTAATTCCAAGGCTGCGTAGACTGACATGGCGTGACGAATGAATATTCCCCAGCTAACTCCTCTGAACAAACACTGGCAAGCCAAGAGGAAACAGCTCTCTTTATCATGTCTTCATTCAGGCTCGTAAAGCCCTGATTTACAGACAGGAGGAAGACAAGGCCTGCTTCAGTAAAACATCTTTATATTCATAATACATAGAACATTGCTTTCCAGCTGGAATCAAATCAAGCAATTTACCTTTAAGTTTGGTGTGTGCATTCATGTGTGTGTGAAAGAAATTCTGCAAGAGTCAGTGGCTGTGAGTAAGGAATTACCACGCAGAGGATTCCCCTTATCTGGGTGAGTGATTTGAGCTGGAGCTAATGTAATTTCTGTATAGGAAGGAGCTTGGAGGGATATGGAGTGGAAGAGGAACGGCTCTATAAGCTCTGGGACAACTTTATAGGCTGGTTTGCAAACCCAAGAACAAGCCTAGCTCAACACCAATTCATTCTCAGAGGAAATTCTCAAAAGAGCTTAGGGACAGACACATGCTCCTTACATGCCTATTACATCCAAGTCATCCACTTGTCATCGATTATTTGTCTGAGCTCTTTATTGGCTCTTGTTTATTTGATACACTTATTTGTCTTAGCTGTTGTTTATTTGATTCACTTATTTGTCTTAGCTCTAGTTCATTTGATTCTCTTATTTGTCTCATTTGTTTAAGAAAAAGTAGGTTGTTAACTTATTGCACTTTTACCTTAGCACTAGTTATGCTCTTAGTTGCTTGTTTAGGAAGGAAATGCACTTGCTGGTGACTAGTAGTTTCTTGCCTACCTATGTTGAATGCACTTATTGTAAGTCGCTTTGGGTATAAGCGTCTGCTAAATGACTGTAATGTAATGTAATGATATTATATAAAACAAATTAAGTTAATCCACCGACCACATATTTCTGAACACATTTTGGAGACATTTCCTTTCGCTGGGATCAAAACAACAGATTACTTTCAACATGCGACTGAAACAGGGTTGCTAACAGAGCGCTCAGGATGTCTCCAGCCGTGACGAATGTCTCCATGTTTTGTTTACATATTGCAAAGCAACATCTGGGAGGACCCACCTGCTGGGAATATCCTCTAAACATGGGGTTTACAGCCTTGATCCCCTGGAACAAGTTGGTCGGGACCACATAGGAGTTCCTGCAACACCACACAACACAGTCTGATTACCAAAGTATTATAAACACAGTACCAATTCCTAGGATAGAGCCTCATATGAACCCCAGGATGTTAAGACTACGTCCACGCTAAGCCGTTTCAATTTGAAAACCACCAAAAACGCATACTTCCTTCCATGGGCATGGGCAGACCACTTTTCAAATTTCACATTTTCTAATTTATCCACTTGGGAGAGAGTTTTCAGAAAGCTCCGTTTTGGGGGGTTAAAAACTAAGTTTGACTACTGCCCCAGCCACTTTGGCAAATAGCCATCATTCTGGGGTCAATTTCTATAAATCAAAATTGGCTAGGAAAATAATGAAAATGACCAGTGAGTTTTGGAAATAACCCATAGCTGGATGGCAATTTTTGTTTCTTGCCCTGATCACCCCTTTAACTTATGTTCTCAATTCAAAGAGGTTTGCGCCAATGAACAAAAGGGAGAAGGTGAGAAATGCCAACCTGTTCTTGTGCCACAGGTCTGACACTAGTTTCTGGTAGCTTTTGCAGAGTGCAGGCTTCTTGTCCGTCCTCACCAGGCCACCACATTCAAGGAAGAACTGTGTCAAGGGCGGGCTGTACCGGATAGAGAGATAAATATATCACACCTGGGCCCCAAACAAGCTTTTACTGAACAGTTGCCCTCAACACTTGATTTGAACTTTGATTAGAACCACCTTGTGAGGCTATTCTGAAACACTGTGCATGTAAAACTGGTCAAAACAACGACAGAGATGTTTTATATTATCTTTTATAACTACGTATCTATCTGTTATATTATCTAACTCATTCAAAGACATTAAGACAAATGTTTAGCATGTTGGCAGCTGGCTGTTTTCTACCTTGATGGATACCTGAAGGTCTGGGAATCCTCTCATTTAGTTTTTGCAATGACAGTTCTAGAGGTCGCAGAAAGCAGGCAAGGAAAAGTGGAAGGGTTCACATTCTGACCGCTATATCTTTTTGTTTTGTTTAATTTCATTAAATAAAGTTCATATTTCAATGACAAAGCAAAATCACAACTTCCCAGAGGGACTGGCTAATGCAAGAATAACTCCATTCACAGTGCAATTGAAGGACTTAGCAAACAGCTGAAAAGAGAAACCGCTGAGGGGATTTAATTTATAATAATACCGCATGGATACTGAGCGGAAACAAATTTACAAGAGAAGTGAATAATGACCCAACGATAACGAAAAGAAGATGTCAAACAAACAGACATCACAACAAGGTTCCAGAAAAGGTCCCTCCTTCTGCAGCACTATGACTCAGTCCCTCCTATTTTTGGAACTTGATTTAGATTGCAAATTTTGACCCACATCTTTTCCCATTTTATCTTATAGCCATATTGTTGGTTTATTGGAAGATAGTCATATAAAGGAAGACTGAAAAAAAAAAGAAAAAGAGTAGGTAACAGCAGACACAGGCTTAAGTAATAACATAAATAGAGTGGAGCCCCAATTAAAGTGACCACAGCAACAGTCCAATCATAAAGCATGAATCAGAGGCAATCTAATAGGCAATCTAATAAACAATAAAACCAGTGGCAGCCAGGAATAGAAACAGTAGAAACAGGGGAGATGGAGGAAGAGCTGGAGTTCAGGTGGAACAGAATGGGACTACAAAAGGCCATTACTGCCATCTCAAATGGTGCACTGCAGCAATTTTCACTCAGCCGTCGCTCTCAAATGAGCACGACCGTGGTCATTTTTCACAGTAAATGAGAACAAGGAAAAACTGCAAATGGCCTCTGAAATGAAGCCTGTTGAAAGAGTGGGCAATGGGTAGAAAGTAGTGGATGTAGAAAATGTGAGGAGCAAATGGGAAGAGGCAGAGAGGTGACACAAGGCAGAGGGGGAGAAGGAGATAACTCACCAGTTGGACAGGGCCTGGAGGGCAGCGTTCATGTAGCAGGTGTTGCCGATGTTCTTCAGTCCTGTCAAGCCTGGGGAGAACAGAACAGATACACACCAGCGTGGGAAATTAAAACCAGCCACCGGTCAAATGCTTATACATTTTGATTGCAGCTGTAAAGTGTCTACTCTACATGCCACTTTGGCAACCATTGTTCAGAGGTCCTTTTCTAGTCGAGAAATCACATTTTACAGGTAAAAATTTTGAAATCAGCCACTGTGGCCGGTGGATAAAAAAGAAAAATTAGTTTCCTGATCTGATACTAACACAGCATCAGAGTGTGGATGTGTGCTGCTATGTAAGGACAGTTGATTCATCCTAGATGACCAACCTATTCCCTCCTGAAAGACGCTAGTCCAGGGACACTCATTTACTCCACGTCCACATCATATGACCTGTATTTATGACAGGCAGTGATTGGTGACAATGCCTGAGCTGCTCTACATGAGGTTTGAGAAGTGTCTGTAATATTGTCATGGTTTCTGTGCTCATCATAGTTATTGCTGACAAAAAAAAGAGCATTTCATTTATTCATTTTGTGCCTAGACTAACACTGCATCTATGCAAGTGTTTCTGCTGACCTCTTGTACGCAAGTCATCCTCTTCCTCTGCCTCCATGTCCAGGTCTTCACAGCCACCGGTAGGGGGCACTCTCAGAGAAGTCGGGCTCCCAGGGGCCCTGACGTTCTCCTGGGGCAAAACAGCACACAAAGACCTTATCAGATATACAATTATCTAGTCAATAAACCACCCTGTATGATTTTACTGGCGTTTCAAACAGTCACTCAGGACAGGTTGGCAGAATTTGTTATCATACAGCGGCCAATGACAACATTGACCATAGTTATGTAACTGAGCCAACTGATTACACAGTAAACATTGTTCTGTTGTTTATCACTTCACCTGTGTTTTATCACTCTGCAAATAAATAGATAAACTTGAACTGCCAACAAGCTAAAAGCTAGCCTTCCTGGAAGTCGACATAAGACAATATTGTATAATAAAACATGTTAACAAACAGGGGGGGGGGGGGGGTTCCTTACTTGACTGCCATTCTGTGGAGAGGGAAGGTGCTTGCTGTTGCTGAGGGGCGAACAAGGGCCCAGTTTCCTCTCCAGGAACACCTCCTTGCCACAGGCGTAGCACCACACCCGTAGCGTGGTCAGGTTCACCGTCAGGTTGTGCCGTGTCTCCTGTGCACAAAGTTGGAAAAAGGTCTGTGAATAGGCATATGACACTATATAAACAAAGGGAAACAATAAGACAATGTTAACATTTATCCAGGGAGGGTTGATTGAGCACATGGATACTTTGTCTGACACACCCTGCTTCACAATCACAGCACAAATCAATCAACAGCTTATTGCTGCCGTTGTCACTAGACAAGACTGTGTCTAGTGGTGGCTGGGCCGGCTAACAGCACAATTGCACAATACTAGAATGATACGGGAAGTTAAATAAATACTTCCACTAAAGCTAGCAAGCTCCGCTAACAAACCACTTGATAAAAGACTGCTAACTAACATAGATAATCCCATATTACTTTACCATACAGATATGAAAAGATTGATGTCGCCCAACCCTACTATGAGAAAGACTAAATTCTTGGCCCAGGCAAAAATACCCTTTAAAGTATGAATAACAGAGACTAAAGTTCACTGCAGTATTCAACATTATTGCAGATTTCAGAACTGCAAATGCATCACTGAAAGAATCGACCACAATCAGAGAACGGGACACCCGAGCTGTGGAGTGGAGCTGTGTGTCTCAGATTACAGGAGGAGGAGGAGGAGGAGGAGGAGGAGGAGGAGGCAGAGTGGTGTGCAGCAGGGTGGACTGGCACTGTGGAAACATGGCCGAGATCTGCTGACCCACTGCTGCTCAGACAGACACCAGCAGCCTGGCGGGCCCACAGAAGACCGAACGTGAGCACCAGCCGACCAGCAGGCCCTGCATTATTCATCAGGGGCTGCATTAGCCTCCACACAGCCAGGCAGGGCAGAGCGGAGCTGGCTGAACACACCAGAGCAAGCAGGGCCATGAAACTCCCCCAATTAAATCATTTATGAAGGGATTTATACCTGACAGGCCATTAATAACAAGTTGGATTTATGACTCGGAAGATGTATTTTGTCAGCCCACGTAATGTTTTCAATTATATGATCTGTTTGTTACTATCAAGTATTATATAGTACTACTTGGATTTGGTAACTTGGTACAACCATGTTCAGCTGTTTAACCAACTAAATAATAATAACTGAAAAGAAAAAAAATAATTTCAAAAATACAATTTCAAAACTGCAAGAAAATGCAATTATACACATACAAACAATGTCAACACGTCAGAACTCAAAAATGTTTCTTGTTAATATAGTGCAGTCCTAGATCCAACTGCTATTTCAGTGTGTAATAAACGTATAAAAAGCAGAGGCTGTGTCTGCAAAGTAAAACCACGCCACTGTCAGCTCTCCCTCCTAACCCTCCGCACACTATCAATAGGAATCTGGACAGCAACAGCCATGACTCTCCTTGGGGTGATTTCAACAATGAATTTACTTTAGCTGGAAACATACATGAGAACAGATCCTGCTTTGGGTAGTTTTAGGAAGTACATTTTTAAGTGGTTTATGATATGGTTTAGTGCTGAACAAATTAAGTCATCTAAAAGGAAAAATGGATATCTCAAAAACTGAGGCTGGAAAGCAACTGTTTGACTGTGGTGGTCCTACCATCCATCCATATTTACAACACAAAGAATCTTCTATCTTTATTATTGGTTCATTTTGCTTCAGGTTTTTTAACATGTGTGAAGCAGTTTGAAATAAGTTCTAACTATATACAAATTGTGTTGTCCCCCCCTCACCAACCCCTCACATGCAGTCTGACTAGCTGCGGCCCTCATTGCCTCTCTGCTGCTGATGTGATCCAGCAGGAGTCTCCTCCTCATTACATAGTCTAGAGAGTGAAATGTCTCCCTCCCCTCGGGGCCTCTGGAGCACTAATTAAGCATGCCCCCCTTCCTTTAAAGATTTAAAGATGGCTTCCCCTGAAAAACACAGAGGGTGGCTGGCTGGCTGCACAGACACATATCCTGAATATGGGAACAAATTCACGGTTGACGTGCACGTGTTCAAAATGTTTAAATCAGTCGGCTGTCATTAAATTGTGTCACCAACACTGCCCGTTGTCCTTTTATCTAGAATGAGAATTACAATTTTGTAGGCAGATGTGCAGATATTTGGTATATAGTAGGTAGAGTAAATAAAATGTATTCTTTCATCCCCTTTCTAACCCCTGTGTGCTGGAGTAAAAGCCTCAGTCAACAGTGTGAACACCAGAGGCTGAGGTAAAGCTTCAGAGCAGGCGGGAGTGGTTGATATTGTATCCGTGCAGCTGACAGTACGAGTGAATCTCCCCCACTTCCCCGAGGAAAAACGATTAATAATGGATGATCTAATACTGAAGTTCTACTGAATTTCTAGATGTAGCCAGACATCGCTAGTTGGATGGGTTTTTTTTCACAACGTGTACACTTCAAAAGCTAAAAGATGCCAGTGCAGAGTCTTTGATCCAAGAGAGAAAATGTTAAAAAATAATGCAATACCAGGAGACATTCCCCCGTCACGGTCTCTGAACTAGGGTTCTTTAACACGGCATTCCCTTTGTGTTCCCTCGGCTTCTCTTCAACACTTCCACTCCTCTTTCTGTGCCTTTTGACCCCCTCTCCCCATTCACACCCTCTCCTCTCCTCTCCCCTGTGCATTAACACACATCATCACCTCATCAATTTTTAGTTCAGCAGAATGGCTTTAGGGAGGTCGGGGATCTCTTACCTGTGAGTGGACGGTGCTGTGGTCAGTGTGAGATTCTCCACAGCCTACATACGCACAGCCATTCTAGACAGCAACAGACAGCAAGCTGTTAAAAAAAAGTCACGTGTTTCTTTTGAGACACTAAGTATTAAGAGGCAGTATTTCAAACTGTCCAAACAACAACAGTGTTCGCTGCTGCAGTGCTATCAGCCTGTTTTCCTAGTGGTGAAGCCGTTCATCATCCATACGTTTGTGAGAAGCCCTGCCATCTCACCTCCAGACACGCCCAGAGATTTGGTCCTCCAACTTTACAGTCTTGGCACTGGCCCTAGAAAGCCAAAACACACTCAGGTTAGAATCACATCCCACTCCTCAAGACAAAAAACAACAGGAAACAATGATGAGGGAGGCCACATGCACAATCGTTTCCTTTCAGAAAAAAATTACCGATTCACTTGACACATTGAATTCAGATTCAAGATTACTAAACAGGGTGTTTGATAAGTAGGCCTGTGACAGTAGACCAAAGCAGCAGATCATGAGTGAAGGGCACTAACATGGGATTTCTGAATGAGTTCCTCCTTGGTGATCTCCCCCACGCAGTCCAGATGGGGGCAGTCGCAGCTGGACACCGACGGCATCGCTGACCCACAGGTCTGGGAGGGAGGGGTGGAGGGGGAAGAGAAAGAGGCAAACAAAACACAACATTCAGTTCCCAGACAGCAACTGCAAGTTGGGGTAGGTTTCAATTTGTCAAACAAACAAGGAACATAAAATGCAGGACTTTTAGTAACAGCCTATCAAAGAAGGAAAAATATGCTGATCCTACATCCGACACCAGATACAATCTGACAGGAGATTTCCAAAGAACAGAGCAGACAAGCAAAATAATCAGGCTACTGTAAGTTGAGATGCCACCAGACACCATAACATGTCTTTTTTCCATGTCTGTGTACTGACAACGTCCTCTCCTTAACAGCAACAGATATACCAAGCAGCACATTGCAACACATTTGACATCTTAACTGATGTGGAAACAGCATGATCTACTTGGTGTGACTTTACTCATGCCATAATAATAATAATAATAATACATTTTATTTATAGGCGCCTTTCTGTCACTCAAGGACACCTTACAAACCTTACTATTCCAATATAGTGCTGAAAGGGCAGACAGATGCAACTAGATAGGCAGTCAGGTCTGAATCATGAAAACAAATAGACTCTGAAAAACCCAAATGATCCAACCTTGCTCATCAGTGAATCAACAACAAATAGAAACATATCTACCATGTAAATCTACCATCTACCAAATAGTTGTATTTCTTTTCCCTCGACCACAAGATGTAAGAGGCCTATTCCGTGACAAGCTCAGCATAGTGCATGAACGTGGATCATGAGCATAACCACTGTCACTCGGTACTTAGGCGGGACTGATACAGATACGTGCAGAAGAACTAGCCTATGTCATCAGATCAAGAGTGGTGAGGGGGGTGACATCAGCAGTGGCCCAATTTCTCCTGTCAAAAGAGGAAGCATGGTAGCTACCAACAACACATACCAGCGCTATACAGTGGGATGACAGGAACCCACTGGAGGTTTGCATTATCTGTGCGAGCAGGCCTAGTCCCCATCTCCTGGGGTCTACCTATCAAGAGAGATCTCCATGGTGTTTTGGATGAACCATTGCACCATAAAAACAAACACCATTGTCTCATGGTAGGTTGAAACACTTTGCTCTTATGTGACAGATTGTACAAGCGCTGCTTGGGTCAATAGTTTTAAGACAGCTGCTCTTTGGGGAACAGGTACCCCTGACAAAGACAAAGTGCTTCAGAGAAAATGCTTGCCATGAGAATGAAGATCCGAAAAATGTAGGGGGAAAAACAATGAAACCAAAAGATGAAAGCATTATGTCTCTTGTGGAAAACAAATAAAATGCTTAGAAACCCTAACAAGGTGTATTGACCAAACAGGTCATTGTCAGAGTCACCAGAGCTCTTATAAGTTTGCTTACAAGTGTGTTTCTATGCAGGCAAATATGACTACTAACAGAACTGGTCTCTATATACCTCTAACTTGTAATATGTCAATGTGTCTGCTGCCCACAAGACAACAGATTTGAAGTGTGACCACATTGCTCACAGCAAGGTTGCAGATTGAGACCTTTGTTAGAGGGTGAAGCCTCTGCTGTTCTGGCTGTCAGGGAGTGTTTCTGTGTCAAGGCCATGATGACAACAGAGCCCTTGTCAGCTCACATCTTTCTCCTGTGCTCCAGTGATTCAGGGAGCTACTGAGCTAACATTCAAACTACACCACCATGGCAAAAAACATTTCCCTGGAATGTCACTGCATGCATCTGCTGTACGGTCAATTGAGGGAGATTAGCATCGTAAGGGAAAAAGCTGAGCCCAGGCTCACTTACAAGTCATGTCCAGTCCTGTACAAATCAATAGACCCATTTCCTCACCTCAGCAAAGCTATATGTGGGTCCATCTATTAATCAAGCCTGTCTGACTGGATTATATACTTACAATCTTTATACATCAATACTAACTGTCCATGCAATAAAGGAAACACACACACACACACACACACACACACACACACACACACACACACACACACACAAGTGGTAAGACACAAACACAACCACGCCAAGACACAAGCTCCTACAACTGTGCACTTCAGCAGTAGAAGCATCTATTTCTCAGACCGCAACAGCTAGATAACAATCTTGCAAAAATGGTCAAATTAACTCACTGTATTAACTCACTGTATTCCCCCACAATGAGCAGCACTATTACAGTTACTGAGTTAGTATACAGCAGGACAATCCAATTAGCTGCTACACCAAGTCAGTGTCCAGCCGCCGGGAAGAGCATCCCTGTGTGGCAAACAGAAAACCATCCCAACCCTTTCACTTTCTTCAGATGTGACGCTGGACACCCAGGGCTGGGCTATTCCATCCGATTCCCATTTTGCTTTGCACAAAGAAGAGGTAGATTAAGGGCGGGGCGTTCACCTAACAGTTACACCCAGCAGTGCACATGAAACCGGCGTTAACAGTCAAATTAAGCACTGCCATTAGTTACATGTTAAATTGTACGTGTATGAATATTGCAAGATGGTGAGTTAGAAAGCTACCCTAATACTGAAACTTAGCTAACGTTACCACGTAGGCTACAAACCAGGTGACATTAGCCTAATGTTACAAACGTAGCATTATCTGTCAACTGACGTTAGCTAACTCCATACAAGACTGATGGTATCACTATACTATACACCATACTAACGACTGATGTTAGCTAGGTTTTAGCTAATTCAACTGTATGTGGACGCAGTAAAGATATGGCATCTATGCTTTGGCCTTGTCCACTGCTGAGAATGAGCTGTCAAACTAGGCGAGGCGTTGACAGCGTCACAGGCTGACTAGCAACGCTAATGTCGGTTGCTGTTAACGTTAGAGGGTAACGTTAGCTAACGTTAGCTGGTTGGCAATCATCGGTCACCCAATCAGTCTTTTGTGTTTTGAAACCAAACAACAAAAACATAGAAATACAGTTAAGAGCAAAAGCTGAACGAATCTAGCCATCTATTGTTTAAGCTCAACGGTTAGCTGAGCTTAACCATCTCACTAGGCGACAAGCTAATGTTAGCCAGCTAACATTCATGACATGATCACAGACGATAGCATAGTGCCTAAGTCATAGTCAGCAGCAGCTAGTTTGCTACAACAACGAATATAACGTTAGCTTCATGTTTTACCTGCACGATAGTGAGAAATATCTCTCCTGGCGTTATGTAGATCCAATACACCCCAATTTCTATGACACAAATTCAATTTGTATTTACATACATCATTTAAAGAGCAATCACATTAACCGTTCGTTTCGCTCAACTTCCAGGTGGTACTACAGCTGTCTCCGCCCTCTTTCCGGTTCAAAAATAAAAAAACCCTCCTTGTCAAAATTGCTTTAGTTTTTTTTCTCCTTGTGTGGTTTAATAGCATTGCCTATGCTTGGTGTCGTGATAAGTAATATCCAGAGAAATATAAATTAGCTTGAATTTCTATTGTCACTAATATCAATGTATTCATTAATAAACACAAGACTAACATGTTAATAACGAGACTGTTAACCTACTTGTACTCTGTTGTAGCTGTTGAAGATATGTATAAAACAATGGAAGCTTGATTATGTACACTGAGACACAATGAATCTTATATAAAATAGCTTTTGTAAATATATGCACTTGAATCTGGTAGAAGGATTCTCACTGGTAGAATCCTTCTACCAGTGAGTAGGCTGAAAAAGGTGAAAGGAGGACCATCTGGTGGTGAAAAAATATATAGGCAGCATACAGTAAACCCATCCCGGGCGCCACCTAGCCTTCTAGTGTGCATTGTGTACATTGACATGGCCACTCGTAGGAATTTGGGTCCAATGCCAAACCCCGAGTTCCCAAGTAGTACACTATATGGCCAAAAGTCAGTGGACCCCCCTACTAGTTATTGAGTTCAGGTGTTCTTCAGGGTTTGGGTTTGGCCCCTTAGTTCCAGTGAAGGGTAATCTTACTGCTACAGGATACCAAGACATTTTAGCCAATTGGGCGCTTCCAACTTTGTGGCAACAGTTTGGGGAAGGCCCTTTGCTGTTCCAGCATGTACTGAGCCCCAGTGCACAAAGCGAGGTCCATAAAGACATGGTTAGACCAGTTTGGTGTGGAGGAACTCGATTGGCCTGCACAGAGCACTGACCTCAACCCCATTGAACCTTTGGGAGGAACTAGAACACCGATTGCGAGCCAGACCTTCTCGTCCAACATCACTGCCTGACCTCACCAATGCTCTTTTGGCTGAATGGGCAGAAATTCCCACAGACACTCCAAAAGCTTGTGGAAAGCCTTCCCAGAAGAGTGGCGGCTGTTATAGCTGCAAATGGGGTCCAACTCCATATTAGTGCCCATGGTTTTAGAATGGGATGTCCAGCAAGCTCATATAGGTGTGATGGTCACGTGTCCACTGACTTTTGGCCATATAGTATATTTCCCCCCTGAAGCTGCTGTATTTTCAAGTAGGGTAGACATCTTTCCCATCTTTCCCATGGGACTTAAATGCAGCACAATTTGCCTCATGCTGACTCAGGTCGCCTTCTTATGCAAGAGTCTGACACATTGAACATCACATATCAGGGCTTTAGCACCACTTTTGAAACACAGGGTTCCTACACCTTCCTACACCATTTGAACAGCAGAAGTAGTAGGAGTAATAGCAGCAGTAGAAGGGAAGACATTTTGATAATGGTAATTACATTATATTATAGTCCTTCAAGCACACATCCACTGGCCTCATCACCCCATTCAATTTTTTAATGTCTTCGGAAAATGGAAAGTGATGTATGAGAACTTCCATTCGTCCATTTCCACCCAAAATGAGGTTTGTCTGTAGCAGATGAATGTTTGATGAATGGAAGGAAGTGACCAACATTTTGTCTGGCTAACAAATGTTTTGCTTAGTTGATTCTATTGGAAAGGTTTATTTTTCCTTTTCCTTTTCAGATATTTGTTAATATCACATAAGAATTAATTAAGAATTAGAATTAATACCCAGAATCTCATTAAAATTCTGCCTGCATTGCGGTCTGATGCACTAATAACTGGTGATGATCTCATTCCTGTAGCATGCAGAGGACCAAACACATGCATCCTCTTACAATTGCCCAGCCGCTGGTGGAGCCCTGCCTATTTATACAAGTGGAGGAGCTTAGGTTCCAGGATTAGCCTTGTTTTGTCCCACCAGAGCGGAAACAAGGCAAGAGCTCTGGCACGGAGGCAGAGTACCAGGTGACAGCCAGGGGGGAAAGGAGGCCGGTCTGGGAAGTGGAGCTGGGATGGCTGGTGGGCGGATGGAGACCTGGCCTTCCCACCATCAGAGGTCAGGCTGTGCCTCCGACAGATGTCCATCATCTGAAAGCAGGACTTGAAACTGGAAGACAAAAGAATCAATGAATCAGAAAACTTTATCACCCACATCAGTAGACATCAGCAGACACACATAACATTCAGTATGTTCATAACAACATATCTTCTGCCAGTCTGTGTAACACAAATGTGCAATGTCCCAACACAGATGTGTTGAAAAAGATGCATATTTATTTAGAGTGAGGGATTGTCTCATTCTCAATGGTCGGAACTATAACAGTATTATAGAGTGGTATATAAGACTTGATTATTCTTAATTTGTATTGTAATGTATTATTAGAATGGTTAGAACTAGTTTAATACGGATAGTTTGTGATATTATGTTGTATTATCATAGCAGCTATAACCGTTGTTCACCTGTAGAGGGCAGCCGCTCATTTCACAGGAAGAAAACAGCCGCACGCGTTGCATATGACCGGAAGTAAATAAAGTGTGTTCCCGCGCGGTTGAATTGTCCCAAAAAGAAGATACATAGACACATAGAAACGACACACATAATTTAACATAATGGACGACCTTTATTTGGACAATATCGACGAATTTGTCAACGACCACAACAAGATAGTGAGTGAACTCTTCAGTCTAGATCTTGCTTGATAGCTTTGTTAGATGACGTTATTCTGCAACAACCAACAACCAAGCTAACGTTACTAGTGAGCTAGCCCCGACACCTGCCGTTGTCTCGTACGGAGAGGACGTCAGGCCTCAGAACCATTCAAAACATTTTAACTCATGTCCTACCAAGTATGCAGCTTTGCCGATAAGTGAGGCAACATTAAACGGACACATTTTTTTGAACGGAGTTTGGCGTGACGTTCGCTACACACAAGAGATCGGCGCTCATCGAGGCTAGTCGTTGGCTAATGACAGAATCAGGAGTAACTGTCATCTTTAGATTAACGTTAGCTGTCTTAGTTTAGTTTGTCTTCGTACACAGACATGATCCAACTAACACATGTTAACCAGTGCTGTCTGAATCAAACAGGTGACCTATAAATGGCTGAGTCTCACTCTGGGGGTCCATGTCAACACAGCTAAACAGTGAGTGTGTTTTCTATCTATAGCGAAATGTGAATGTATATTCAAGGCCAGACTTGAACACTAGCTTTTCACCCATTTGGCTGCCCTGTTTAAACTAATAAGAGTCACAATCACTTAATTGTCACGTACAATAATTAAACATTGGTGCTGAATAGACTTCGACAACGTACACAGTTTCACAGTATGTACTGACACATGGTGCAAATTAAACATTACTATCTTGTTATGATTAACCAGGATCGGAGAATACAGTATAAAGTCACTTAATCCGATAGCTGGAAAGCTTTTGTTTTCAATGCTAAAATGACAATGAAAATTTGTGTCTGTTTCAGAATGCTCTACCATTACCTTGATCACAAGAGGAAAGAAAGCGCCGCTCAGCTCAATGCCACTTATCTTGTGTCTGGAAAGTTTGTTGAGAAGGGGCAAACGGTAGGGAAGGGAGCAAACAAGACCCATTTTGGCACATTTTCATCCTTTCAACACATGTGACTGTTTTGATTTGAGTGTGTTTTCTGACATGCTTCCTTTTCAGAGTCATAAGGTGTCAGTAGTCAGAGAGGACCAGCTGGAAGGTAGGTGTTGATACAACCTGGTTTGCAGATTGCCATGCAGTGTGTCCTCCATAATTGTTGTGTAGTAGTGGTGGTTGGGGGTAGTTTTTAGTTTTAGTCTCCATTTTGTTTCTACAACTCGAAGCAGTGAATCTATTCCTATTTTGGCACTTGATGGTAACATTTACCATTACTAAACAGCTGGGTCCATACTTTTTGGTTTCTTTTAAGACAAGACCACAACCTCTCCATTCAGACTAACAAGAGAAAGACACCGGCACTGGAAAAGAGTTTCCCAGTGGACACATAAATGTAAGCTTTTTATTTTGCAGATGTCAAGTCCAAGATGAGCTTGACAGTCAGTGTCCATGTGTACAGTGTCCAGAAAGCTGTACTCAAAGACAGTGGCCCCCTCTACAGCGTCGACTACGATGCTGTGAAGGACAATCTGAAGAACTGCAGCAAGTACGTCTTTCTTATCAGTGTGCACTTCAAAATGAAGAGGGATCAGGGTTTTTACACAGCTATGGAAAGGTTAGACAGATATGGAAAATTAATTTTAGAATTTCCCTGTCTTTAAAAGGTTGTGAATTGTACTAAAAGTCTGGAAGTGTATAAAGTGTGCTCAGTCCCAAAACATGCTGGGCTGTGGTAGTCCAGAGGTTAGTGAAGTGGGTTTGCGGCCGTAAGGTCCTGATTTCGTCCACAAAATTTTGTCACTTGATATTTATTTTCGTCACATGAAATTAATTTTCTTGTTTGATTTTTGTCCACGAAATGCTTATTGGACGCCAAATGTTACCCTGTGAATTTTGCCCACAAAATGGATTTTGTGAAACACACAGCACACATTTTGTGGACAAAAACTGTGGACTCACTGGCCTAAGTGCATTTGTCAACCAGTAGATGGCGCACAGGTGCTGCAGAAGCTTGACACACTCTTACAGCGTGTTGCAAGTGGTAAATATGTTAAGGGGGGGGGTATTGTACTCATTTTGGGCTATTTAAACTGTTCCTGGGGGTCTTTACAAGACGTTTGTGAAGTCTATATAAAAGAAAATCCTAAAACCAGCTTCTGTGGTGTGTGTTTCAGTCTTTCATTTTCTCCATTGTAAAGAACAGACTGTTTTGAGAGTGTGTAGGTTGTATGTAATCAGCACTGCTCTGATTGGCCGCCTCACGCCGTGAGTGAGGCGTGAGGCGGCCAATCAGAGCAGTGCTCATTACATACAACCTACACGCAATCGCCTGGCGGAGGTGGAGAGCAGAGCGCCCATGCTGCTCAAGGTAAACAAATAAGCTTAATGCAGAAATCTACCATAACCGTACATGTTTGAGCCGGAGTCTGACCCAGAATGGGAAGAGGCAGCTGAGGCGGTTCCACTTAGTTTCTCAATGATAACAATTCTGTGTAAAATTGTACTTTCGTGCCTTGTGTTTGTGTATGTGGGTGTGTGAGCGACACTCTCTGCTGTAGCTGGTCTATTTATGGCTCATGTCCATAAGCTTATTGAATACAACTTGCAGACAAGCTAGGATTGACAATTTTGTTGAGCTAGTTAGCCAATATATTATTGGATACAATCTATTTGCATCCAAACAGCGCAGTCAAACAACCAAACACGATTGTACTAATGGTTGCTAAAGTTTACCAAGCCTGACACGTTCGACAGACTTATAAAACAGACACTGGTCCCAACAAATACCCTTTTAAGATGAGTCCTGACTCCAACCAATAACTTTACTTTACTTTTAATGACTCCAGCTTTAGTTTTCTTACTTCTTCCTCAAGCCTGTGGCTAGCCCCGCTAGCTCGTTAGCTAACCAGCAGTGAATATACTAACCAGACTAATTTGGTAAATTAAATCAAAACATGGTGACACTTACAGATTCCAATTTTGCAGATGGGTCACGTACCTTATGAATTGCTCCATCTTTAAGCTTCAATTTAGATGCTAATCCTGCTGTTGCTCAAGCAGTCTGAGGACTGATCATCACACACACAAAAAACTAGCCGTTGCCATTCAAAATAAAATGAATCCACTCTGTCCTGGCGTAAATGGGATTGGTTGTTCACCTGGGCGTGGGCATGCTCTGAGAGGGGCTAGATTAGCCCCTTATGACGTCCAAAGGAACCACTTTCTGAAACGGGCTGTTTTTCTCCTATCTTTGGCACCGTTTTTGGAAAAAGGAAAATACAGAAAAACAGGTTGACTTCCAGATTTCACATTTTCTCAGCTGCTTAGGGAAGTAATTTCCTGTGGAACATGTATAAGCGCCAGGAATTAACCGTTTTCCATAATATGGGACCTTTAAGAACACTAATGCTGGATGTAGTTGCTCCACTCGTGACCATAGCTGAAGGTCAGAACGAAGATCAACTGGTAAATCGAGAGCTTTGCTTTGTGGCTCATCTCGTTCTTCACCACTATGGCCTCATACAACACCTGCATTTCTGCATCCACTACACCTAACCGGTAGTCAATCTCGTAATCCCTTTTACTTTAGGTCCCTTTTAGGTCATCCATGTATAAGACCTCAAGACAGCTGAACTCAGGCAGTTGCTCACCCCTGACCTGGATGGGATGTGCCACGTTTTTCTCAGAGAAAACCATGGCCTCAGACTTTTAATCTTTATTATCAATCATTGTCATTAGAAATGAATGTGAGATGTCTCCAAAAAAAACTAATTCTAAAAAAAAAGGAAGAAGAAACCCTGAAAATTGTGTTTGATTGTAGCATTGTAATCAGTAGAAAAGTGGTGAATTATCTTCCTTGTCTTGTGAATCTATTTGCAGGTACAGTGCCATACGCTGTGCCAGTGCAGTGCCCATGTCCTCAGTGGAGGTGCAGCAAGCTCGAGAAATGCAGCCTCTGACGCTGGAGCCTCAAACTGCAAAATCTGGCATGAATGGTCACACCAATCTGGCCTCTAAACCGTCCACCAAGCCACCCAAAGGTATCATGGGAATGTTTGGTAATAAGACTGTCCCCAAGAACCAGGACACCGGCAAAGGGGTTAAGACGGAGCCGAAAGAGGATGCGCCTGTGGTATGGCTCTTGTGTACTTTAATGGTTTATTAATTAGTGGTTATTTACAAAGACGTCTTTATGCAGAATAGTAAAATGATTGCTATAGTTTTTCCCCCCTGTGTTTTTATATTGTAGGTCGAGGCCCCGAAAAGTAAAGCAGCTGGAAAGAGCAACCCTATGAGCAACTTCTTTGGGACTCAAGCAGCAAGTGAGTAATATCGGCAGTCATTTGCAACAGCCCAGCCTCAGTGTTCAGTTCAGAATTTGATGTATACCATATAGCAGAATGCATGTTATTTGTAGATGGAGACATTTTGAAAAAGAAAAGTTAACGGCATGCTTCGGTTAGGAAAGTAAAAGGCATATAAAATGTTAAAAATAGATACAGATGTAAAAATACATTAATGTTAACAATTGTCAACAACTCTAAAATAAAAGTTTGGAAGGTTTGCAATGTGTGTAGAGCACATGGGGAAGGGAGGGTAATCAGCAGCACAAACACTGGGTCTGATTGCCAAGGGCAAGTTCTACTTTTACCACTATTACCCTATTCACAGGGTTAGCTAGCTCCGTTCCTGCTGCGTTAGTAAGGTTTATTTTATCTCTGGGTTTTTTACTAGTTAAAGATACAATGTATTTTTATACAATTTATTTTATTGTTAAATTTATTCTTATTTCTTGTAGTAGTTTTTTTTAGTATATCCTAGTTTCAGCCCCCTTTTTCTTTTCAACTCTCAGCATAGTGATCAAGTATACCACGGTGCATTTCACTGCACTTTTGTATCACTATAACTGTGTATATGACAAATAAATCTTCACTATAACGTATGTATGTGACAAATAAGCCTTTGAATTTGAACTTGTCAGGACTGCTTACTTAAACATAGACTACTATCTTTCCAACTTAACACTGCCTCAACTGCCTCACCTCACCAGAGAGACCTGACAAAGTGGTGAAGGAGGAAGGAGCCCAGTCGTCCTTCTCAGTGGAGCAGAGACCTCAGAGTTCACCACCTGAAGAAATACAAGAGGCTGTCACAGTGGAACAACCAAAGGAGATAAAGAAAGACTCCAGGAGGTATGTGTTTGCTTTGTTGTGGGACGTCTGTAATAAAGGACCTGCACAGACTAGATATTGCTTCAAAAGTGACGGTAGTCCAGAATTGATGCTGACCAGAATTGGCAGATCAGTAAGGTTCATCTGCCACACTTTTTGATATGATAATATGCGAATGCCATGGTTAGATACAGTATTTTGTCTTTGCCTGTTGTCAAAATTGGCCCCTGCTGACCACCATACACTCTCTCACTGTGAGACAATCAAAGCAAAACAATAGCTTTGTAATCAAACAGGCTCTTTATTGGTGAAGAGCCTCTCTGTAATTTAAATTCTGTCAAACTTGATGGTTTTCAAACTGGATCTACTGTATAAGTGAGCGACCAAGTTTTAAATCAACACACAGTACCTGATTCTATACATTAAGTAGCATTGAAAATTGGTAGGGTGACACACTTCTAGGAGAGCACAAACCTCAGCCAACACTGAACAATCCTCCAACTCGCTGTTACACGCAAAGACATCATTCCTATCGCATAAGTTCAATTGATTTCTTTATTTGATTGATTTCTGAACCAAACGGGGGTGAAAGATATCCTCCTATTTTGGCTGGTAAAAATGACTCTACTCTGGCAGGTAAAATCTTTTGTTTTACCAGACAGGTGAGCCTAAGCTTAAGTTCGGACACTGGCTGTCTTTTAATCATGTCCACCTCAACAGAAGTTCAGGAACCATCAACCTCCAAGATAAGCTGCCCGGGGGATCCACTGTTTCATCACACAGCATTTTCTAGCTCTCAGTATACATAATTTTCAACAATTTCCTCAAAAATTCAGATCTAGAACACCATGTTATCTCCGTCTCATTTTTCTTGTCTGTAAAAGTATGATAGAAATGTAACGTTTTAAAAAACTAATGAAAGGTTGGAGCAGCCATTTCAGGTGGTTGACAATTACTGAACTTTAGTGGTGTGTTCCCTGAAAAAATGTATATACCAAAGTGAAATATCACTTTAAATATTATTAAATAATTGGGTTTTTTTTTTACCCTTGAAGCAAAACCAAGCGAATAGAGGATTCTGACAGCGAGGAAGAGAAAATGGAAAAGAAGAAGAGACGCAGGATTAAGAAACCGGAGCCAGACAGCAGTGATGATGAGGGTGGGTGGTCTGCAGCCTGCTAGTCTATTATAACAAAAAATAAATATGACAGTTATTTTAAGTGGTGAGACACAATTTCATGACTAGTTTGTACCTGACCAGGAAATGCATGAAACATGAATTTGAAAATAAAGGAAGGGAAGACTGTTCTTCAGTCCTAATACACATAACTTAACTTAATTACTTCACATTTCCTTAGCTACAGAGCAATATGGCCTAATTGAGTCATTCTCTAGCCAAAATCTTCAAGAAATGAAGGTCTTGTAAGGTCCCAAAAGTATGGGAACTGTGAAGGATCCTTGTAATAGAAACTATGGAAAATTGACATTTGTTCACTACTCCAGTCATTCCAGATTCTCCACAACAGGAAACCAGACAGACATCTCCATGTCCTGAAAGAGAGGTGAAGCAGGAGTCTGTTTCGTATCCAAATGTAAGCAATTTGTTTTGGCATTAAAATTAGTCAGGATTTGGCAGAGAGGCATGAGACGTTGGTCGCCCCAGGTGTGGGTGTGACGCATCCATATTATTGATATAAGGAAATGTCACCAAATTTCTGTCCTTTATTAGAACTGCATGAAATGTTCTTGTACTGTATAGTGAATGTGTGATTCAACAGTCATGTGTTTCTGTGTATTTCTACAGTATTCTGAAATCAAGAGGAGGAAGAGGAGGCGGGTCCTTAAGTCTCACACCTTTGTGGATGATGACGGATGCATGGGTAAAGTGCCAGTCAAGCACCAGTCTTTTGGCTAGTTTGCACTTGTGTTATCTCAAATATAAGTAGTTGTACCAAAAAACTAAACTTTCTAATCTGTATAACAAAGTGTGGCCATAATGAAAACCATAGAACAACCAATATGTGAATAATATAGAATAACCATATATAAACACCAGCCACTAAATGAACAAATGTTTTTTTCACTGGCCTCAGTATTACTCTTGCTTTGTAACCCCTGACACTCTCTTCTCCATAGTGACAGAGAAAGGCTATGAGAGTGAATCGTACTCTGAGACGGAAGACGATGTTCGGTCCACCAAACAAGCTCCAAAGGATCCCATCCCGGCAAAGATACCAGCAAGCAAGAAAGAGGATGAGAAGAAAAGTCAAAAGAAAACTGCTGCGAACGCAAATAAAGGAACTAAACAAGCTTCAATTATGGGATTTTTCCAAAAGAAATGACAGAAGACGGCCTGAGACGCCTTCACTGGCAGTGGGGAACAACAAATACATCAGACTTACTGGAACAGTCCTCTGGGTAGAATGACATGACAAACACATAGACTTGAATACTGTTACACTCTTTAAAAGGACGTCAGTTTCAACACATTGATGTTCATTGATTTGAACACAATAAGAGCATGAATACATGTCTGAATACATGTCCTATGTACTAAGCACTGCGTTGAAAAGTACCACAGATGCACTTAGTCCCAAATTAGACACAAGGATGTGTTGAAAATGGTACAAGATTAAAACCATTAAAATGTGATAATCTTAATGTGCCACTAGTATGACTCATCATACTCATTTCGTCTTCTGTGGTCTGATGTATGACAGCGTTTCTGATGTGAGTCTTGAGTTGCATATATATCAGCATGTTTTAATGGATGCTTAATCTGAAGTTTAAACTCATTAAAGTATTGTTATGCAGTTTTTGTATTTTATGCAGATAATGTACGATATCTTCGGAAGTAATTGATCCTCACACGTCCCACTGAGATTAAAAACTGGCAAAGTTGCAGACAAAAAACCTTTGACACCCAGTTTTCTGGCACTGGGTTTCGCTCCTTGGTAATCTTCTGATTTCATGCTGCCCTTAATACGTTGAAGACCTCCAGTACCCGAGGCAGCAAAGCAGCTTCACAGCATGAGACCTTCACGATATTTGACTGTAGGGTGTTCTTTTCTTTAGCTTCATGTCTGTAAACTGCTCTGCGTTGCCAAAGAGCTCTAATTTGGTTTCATCAGTCCACAGAACATTTTCCAGAAAGATTCAGGTTTGTCCAGGTGGGTCTGGCGTTCTTGTATTTCTCTTTCAGCAGTGGGTATGGTACGGGTTGAAATCATTACTCCAGACCTCCAGGTCAGCTTTGAGATCTTTGGATGTCATGCAAGGTATTTTTTCAATGACTTGCATCAACCTTCAATGACATCTAAGATCTGAGGTCTCTAGAGATGGCTTCATAGCCTTGTAAACGCTTGTTTGGTGGTAAGTCTGACATCCTCAGATTTTTTCTCTTCATCACTGTTTTATCACTTTAAAATGGATAATTGGTTAATCTTGGGCCCCCGATAATACTTCACCTGATGTTCACCTCATCAAGTCTATCAGTATTTCCACATCCAATCTTAAAACCAACGAGTTAAAGTTGCTTCCTTCCAACAAACGTTCCCAAAAGTTTCACTGACGTGAGTGCACTTTTCCTTCAAAATCGACACTAAGAATCACAAACAACTACCCAAACACACCTTAGCTGCCGTGCACATTTCTTTCTCGTGCATTTAAAATGAAACGAAAGGACATATTTCTTAGACATAAGATAATTCACACATAAGGAAGGTGAAAGTCTAAGGGAAAAAGCACCAGGGTGTCTTGAACAGGATGCGAGCTGCTACAGGGAGCCAGTGTAGAGAACGGAGAAGGGTAGTTGTATGGGAGAACTTGAGGAGGTTGAACACCAGACGAGCTGCAGCTTTCTAAACAAGCTCCAGAGGTCTGATGGCAGACGCTGGGGCACCAGCAAGGAGGGAGTTGACAAGAGCCTGGATAAGCACCTGCGCTGCCTTGTCAGTGAGGAAGGAGCGAATCCTCCTGATGTTGTAGAGGAGGACTCTGCAGGAGCGTGTCACTGATGTCTTTGCTTGCTACAATGGATGCTGCTTGTGATGACGTAACGGCAGAAGCGTGCAGAAGATGGTTGCAGCATACATGGCAATTCTTCAAAGCATTAGGTGTGAGGTCGAGGAGAATCTGCCTGACAGACAGGAACGTCAGGAGGTATAGAAAGACTGCACTGTAATTCCCCCTACATCGCTGCATGTACAGTTCTGCCTAAGGGGTGTTTCCTATGTTTACATTTCTAATTTTGTATCGTCTTGTCTTTTTCTTTTCTGTATTGCAATGACATGGTCTGTCAACAAATTACAAACAGTAAAAGCATAAATGTGAATCCTGTCCAATCTCCCACATACAGTAATGTGTAACTTTGTACTGTTGAAATTGATATATACCATACAGAAAAAGTGCAGTCTTGTGCATTTTCAATCATTGTCATCAAAACCTTCGCCATAGTTTCCATCAGAGTAACTGTTTTATTGACAACATGGCTTTTTGACTATCTTGTTTGTACTCAATGACACAAGGACTTGTCATTCTGATGGACTGACATGTTCATTGACGTAAAGATTTACTTTTGAGAGATGAACTAAGGAGCTTCAGCAAGTTACGGGCTTTTGCAGGTAATCCATTGTGTGGTGCTGTTTGTACCAATTGTTTCGAGAAATGCGCTTACTGTTTTGCAAATGTTAAGGATGATTTGAGAAATGTACCAAAGTGACTAAGAAAAACTGTAATGACCCAGAGCTACTGTTTATAATACCTATGACTCCTTGTCCCTGCATGCTTTGTCCCTCACACAAGCCTCAACATCATTGAATGTGTTTGGGATTACTTTATGCATTGGATCCTGTGCTCTATGAATAAACAGTTTATACACCAACCAGATGAATTCATCCCTGAGGTGGCGGTAATATATGTTGACTTGAGGTACTGTAAATATGTCTAATAAAATGAGGCAGCATTCATTCATGAGATATCATTAAAGAGAGGAGCAGCTACACTACAGTACTACAGTGGACGTTTTTCTTCTGGAGATGAATAGGAAAGGAAGAAAAGACAAGAAACCTGCTAAGGAGAGAGGACAGTGGGCTACTAAAACAGAGTACATTCTAGTGGTTGCAGGAAATGTGGTTGGCCTGGGCAATTTGTGGAGATTCCTGTACCTCTGCTACAAGAATGGAGGAGGTGAAAAATACAATATTTAAGGAATGTTAGATAGTATGTTTTGGTTAGAGCAGGTGTATTGAACCATGTGCCATGGAGGGCCGAGAGTATGCAGGTTTTCGTTCCAACTGAACAATAAACCTGCGTACACTCGGCCCTCCATGGCACATGGTTCAACACCCCTGGGTTAGAGTGCATTGGAGTAGGTGCATTGGATCTCTTCTGAATTAAAGAGGGAAGAGTATAGTATTTAATGTTTGTTTTTGTACCTAGGGGCCTTTCTGGTGCCATACGTTGTGTGGGCTGTGCTTTGTGGGATACCGCTGTTCCTTCTGGACACTGCGATTGGTCAGTACACCCAGGAGGGAGTCATCACCTGTTGGAGGAAAATGTGTCCACTGGCACAAGGTGAGAAGAAAGTGTTGAAAGTTATAATAATAATAATATTATATTATATTATAATAATAAAGACACACCAACTTTTACAGTACTGATATGATATTTTGAATGAATTTGAACCAGGTACTGAACAATAATCTATATTTGTGATTCCTTAGGAATTGGATATGGACAGCAGCTGGTCAGACTCTATAGCTTCAGCTATGTTATAGTCCAAGCCTGGGCTCTCTTGTACCTGGTGTTCTCCTTCAGTTCCCAGCTCCCCTGGGCTAGCTGTGGCAACACCTGGAACACAGGTAAAGCTTAGATCAATTAGTTAATTAGTCAGTTAATTCCATATTGTTGTCAGACTCATTCAGGGAAATGTAGATATTCTGTAAATATAGTAAGTAACCACTTAATGAAACATGTCATTAACATCAATAAATTGCTGATGGCAGGATGGAATGCACGAATATCGTAATTAAAATTAAATGGTATTAGTATTAAGAAGTCAAGTCAATTTCTGAGTCCCAACAATCAGGATTTCATTATAATCCATCCAGGGTTAGTTCTGTTCCATCTGTGATTTTCTCCCGTAACATGTTGTGTGTTTTGATCCAAAAAAACAGCTAATTGTGTGGATCCCCACTCATCAAGTCTGGCTGCAAACTGGACCAGGTTGACCAACACCACCTCTGCTGCTGTCGAGTTCTGGGAGTGAGTCTAAATCAACCCAAACAGCTCTCAAACATTGGACACACACAGTATAGGGTATACTACGGAGCAGTGGCGGCCGGTGATTGGCTGACTAAGTGGGGCGGGTCATGAGATCATAGAGTAACATTGTAGCCGACTGGAGTGCACAAACAACAGGGCTTTGGTCTTTTAACTGCTCCAGCTGTAGTGCTATTTTTTTTAGTGCCGGAGCGCAGTCAAACATTGGCGTGTGCTCTCTTGTGCCATCTACTGACCATGACTGCAATGTTCGTTTGAATGGGGTTAAATGAGAATGGCCAGGGCGTTCTGCCCAGCGCCCCAAATGCTATCATAGACCTCAAGCTAAAGTGCAGTCCTTCCAACAACTGCTAGGTGACAATGCATGTCAATGTAATGTGTGAGGGACGGAACAGAGACAGTAATGAAGTCCGCAAACCAACCAAAGCCAATTATGTATTGACTAGAACACATTTATATGAATTATAAATACAATCTATGAAATGTGTTCAGGTAAAAAAAGATATATATATTTATATTTATTATTACAATAATAATAATAATAATAATCATAATAATCATAATAATCATAATAATAATTACTATTCATTTTTATTTTTTTCTCCATCCAATCAAGTGGGGCACCACCCCTAGCGTCCCTATGGATGAGCCGCCACTGCTACGGAGCCTCTTAAGGGTCATGGTGGGGATTCTTTTTTAGCTACTTTTGCGTTCCCTTGCAATACTTTTGCATTACCTCGCAATACTTTTGCATTACCTCGCAATACTTTTGCGTTACCTCGCAATAGTTTTGCATTCCCTCGCAACTTCTAATGACAGTGCTTGCTTATAAGTTACTGTAATTAAAACTTTAGATGCAGCAATAACGAAATGGCAGATGTCTTCACACAAGTGAACACACAGGACTGAAGCAGCAGTCTAAAACTGGCAGGGTTGGATAGATTCCAAAATTCGGGAGTAGGCCAAGATAATTGGTTAGGGTTGTGGTACAGTTGGGGTCCGATTAAGCATCATAAAAGACAGCTGGTTGGGGCTAGGAATGAGAATAATTTCAGGTTCAGGTTCAAGGGAAACACATAGCCTGCCGACGGAGAACAGACTCGACCACATCCCAGAGAACTCGGCAGGCCTCTGTATTCTGGAGGCGAATGCCAACCGGCTCCTGTGGCGTGTAACTCCCATCCACTTCTACATCACTCCCCTCAGGGGGTCGAGCCATGGAATACCGTAGAGGTAAAGTTGGATCCCCTATCAGATTGAACCTCCAAAGGTAAGCCATACCTGGTAAAGAACTGTGTCAGGGTTTCAACCACTGTTTGAGCCCAGATATTTCGGAGGGGGATAAGCTCAGGGAACTGTGTAGCAACATCCAGGATAGTGAGGAGATATTCATTCCCCTTTTTGGTATTTGGAAGGGGACCCACACAATCTACCACCACTCTGGAGAATGGCTCAGAAATAACAGGGAGCGGATGAAGGGGGACGGGTGGTGGTGTATGTTGAGGCTTCCCTGCAGGCTGGCATAGCCCAAAAGACCGGCAGTACTCAGGCACACTCCTGTGCTTCCCTGGCCACCAGAAGTGACGTCCAATTCTCTCAACTGTTTTCCTCACACCCACATGGCCTGCCACTGGCCCGGCATGTCCCATTCTCAGCACCCCGATACTCACAGGGTAACACCACTTGCCTCAACCCATTCCATGCCTCTGCAGGCTCGCTAGGCAGCCGCCAGTGGCGCAAGAGGATGCGGTCCTGCAAATAATAACCACAACAGTCACAGCAGTCACAATAGCATCCCCTACAGGCTCTTCTACCAAACTGAACAAGGGTGTTACCTCAGGATCAGCTAACTGAGCCGCCACCAGAGCATCCCGACGGGATTCTGTCAGTGTTTCGTTTAGGTGGGCCATAAACGTATCAGAGAGTGTACGTATCTCTGTGCCATGACAAGTAACAGGAGTTAGATTGAATTTTGCCTGTGCCCTGGTCACTACACAGGCAGTGAAAACCTCTGGGAATTCCTTGGCCAGCCTCTCTGTATCTACCTCCTCACAGGGCTCGGGACAAAGGACCAGGGATGCCCTGACCTTACTACCTGCCAGATCATTTCCCAACAGTAATGACACACCTGGCACAGGAAGCGAGTCCACCACCGCAACCGTGACCAGACCAGTAACCAACTCAGACCATAGACTTCTCTCAACGGATAGGTTCCAAACTCTCCTCCCAGACCAAGAAGTACCAGAGTTCCCATGACCGGCAGGCGGCAGTACCAGAGCAGTGGCCACCAACAACGACTGCGAGGCACCAGGATCCCTCAGAATCTCTATAGGGACTCCTGGACTTACACTAGTCAATGCTACAGAGCCCTGAGAGAGAAAAGGGGAACCAGCTACCTGGGGCTCTTGCAACAATATCGGCAGGCTTTACCGCCAGAGCCTCGAGGCCCTGTGTCCTGGCAGACACCAATGCCACTACCCGGTCACGGTCGCTCCTGCCTCGTAGCGCTGGGCAGCTACAGTATACTCAGGAGTATTTTGGGTTTCACTAACGCCTTTAACAGGGCACTCAGAAAACTTCTGGCCACTACCCCCAGGCCTTACAGCCGTCTGGACCAGATGGGACGGGACGCTCACTACCTTTCCCTTCAGGCCTCGAAACTCCAAATAGCTTCCTCGGGCCTTTGAAGGCATGCCGCATTTTTAATAGTGAACTTTCTGGGTGGGAAGGACAATGGTGTATGTTTGGGCACTGGCGTGTGCTCATGCTCTGGTGTGTGCTTGTGTGACTCCGCTAGGGCAGGTTTCTTAGCCCATGCACCCTTGGGCCCTGGCGGCTTGCTCAGACCTGGGGTTGCCCGCCCAGGGTTGGGGCTGATATTTGGGGATGCGGTAAGCTGGTCGAGCTACGGCTTGGGCAAACATCTGGGGGTGCAATGGGGGGAGGTTCCTGGGTAAACACAGCTGTAGTACTTCACCTTCTCTCTTCTTTTCCTCGCAACGCCTTTGCATGGTGGCTACCGCTGGGCCGAACAGGCCTTTTCGGTCCACAGGGACGTCGAGGAGTTGAGTCTTCTCCTTCTGAGAAAGACTGGACAAGTTTACCCATCTGGCTCTTTCTTGAGCCACCATCAGGGCCATGGCTGTTCCAGAGGCCTGGACAGTGCACCTGTGGAGATGCAGGCAGAGGTCTGTCACCATGCACAGCTTGTCCCACAGGCCTGAGGTGGGTGAGGTTGACATGTCGTCCTGTAATTCGGCCTGGTAGCAGCAGCTTCAGTGCCTTCACCGACATGGTCACCGCCTTGTAGCCTTTTTCCGTCAGTGATGACTGAAAACAGTCAGCTTTGAAAGGCAGGCCGGGGCCCGCAGAGGTCATGGTGGACTTCTGTGCGGGGATGGAGGTGGGATGCCAGCAGAGGTTCGACCGGAGGCAGATGGGAGAAACCTCTCTCTGCCATGTCGGCCCAGTGCAGCGCTGACCCTCCCTGGGCCGGGTTCTTGGCGCACAAGGGATTGCTCCATGACCAGGTCGCCTCCTCCAGGCACTCAGGAAAGGATTTGACCTTTGTCAGCCTTTTTCCCTCTTGGCAAGACGTGGTGGTCTTGATGAGGACTTCTGGCCACTCAATGCCCAGCTTTGCAGCCGCTCTCTTGCAGACATTGTGCAGGTCCATGCCGGTCTGTGCCGGCGGCGGGTATGTGCACGCACCTTTGCAGCTGGTGGGAGGATAAAGGGCTCGTCGCCATCGTCCTCATCCTCTTCAGAGGTGAGGCTAATGGGCTCGTCTACTGAGCCGGAGTCATCCCCCGCTACGTCGTTGTGCTCCGCCATCAGGCTAGCCTCAAGTTCGTAGGGGTAGCGGGGGGACGGCGTCGAGCTGTTCACCCCAGCTGACTCCCATGGAGACAGTGTGTCCCTGGGGGCTCTCCACTAACTCCTGTGGAAGGGGGTTGGCTACCCCCACCATAGGGTTCTCTGCCGACAGGCTAGCTTGGTGTGCTAGCCTGTGTCGGCGATTCTTGGTTGAGAGACGTGCACAGTGCTCACAAGTAGCCGTGGATGCTAGTGCTGCCTGGGTGTGTTGCAGCCCTATACATGCAGCACATGCAGAATGGGTGTCTGCTCCAGCTATTTTGCTGCCACATGCGCATGTCTTGGCCAGTGGCCTGACCTTGTCCATAGTGAGGGAAGGTTCAGGCTCCGACATTTGGTTGCCTCCGTTCATGGTGAGAAAACAGTAGGAAGCTAGTATGGTGGCTAGCCGTGACAGCCCAGCTACTAACCTCAGATAGCTATGCAGCTCCAGATAGTGTTCGGCAGTTGTTTGCTTGCTCTAGATTTCTGTTAGTCCCTTAGCTGCACCTGCTGTCTGAGAGGTCGCTTCTGGGAGTGAGAAGATGTCACGGTCTCAGCCGTGCCACCAGTTTACCTATGTTCTCCCTCCCCCTTGTGTTTCCAGTGCGTCTCTGTCTGTCTGTGTGTGTATATGTTGGTGGACGTGGCTCCAGACTCCCACACCTCCCTGGCTTCATCACCTACCTCTCGCTCACCTGCTCTACCTCCCACATCTGTGGATCATCATCATCATCTCCAGTTTAAGAACCCTGGCTTTCCACCCACTCTTCGCCAGATCGTTGATTCAGCCAATGTGGTCAGCCTCACGTTCATTCTAGCTCTGCGTGTTTCCTACATCGTCCTAACCCTGTTTTCCCTGTGTCCCAGGATCTCAACCCAGCCATAGCACTCTTCTCCCTGCCTGCTTGCCTGTTCCCCACCTGCCTGCCTCGCCAGCCGCGTCCACCACCAGTTTCCCCGGCTTCTCCCTGCTTCCGCACTCCTGCTCCTTCCCCTGCCTCAGTTATACAGTTGCAGGATAAAATAGCCACCCGCGATGAACCCTCTGATTTTAAGACTCTTGTTTCTCTGGCGATTAGGCTTGATTCCACCAACAAGCTCCTCTCACTCCACTCTTCCTCCCCACGCTAGGCCGGGAGCCTCCCCATCCACCACCATCTTCCATGACTCTCCCGGACGTGGAGCCCATGCAGCCTGCCTGTCTCCTGCTGAACGGCTGCGCAGGATGCGGTTGGGTGTGTGTCTCTCCTGCGGGGAACCCTGTCACCTTTTGGCCACCTTCCCCATTTCCCCGCATGCAGTTTAGAGCCACCCTGTGCTGGGACCAAGAGACCCTGCCTCTGGTGGCCCTAGTGGACTTTGGCGCCGGCGAGAATTTTATCGACTCCGGTCTCGCTTCCCAGGCCAGCCTTGCCGCTGAACCGTTAGCCACTCCCCTGGATGCCAACACCCTGGATGGCAGACTTCTGGCCCAGATCACCCACCAGACCAAACCCCTGCTCCTCATCCTCTCCGGCAACCACCGAGAGCAGATCCGGTTCCACCTGATCTCATCACCCCATGTACCAATCATCCTCGGTCACCCCTGGCTAAAGCGGCATTCTGCCTATCCACATGTCTGCAATCTGCTCTTCCCCCAACAGAGGGGGCTGCTCCATCGGTGCCCGAGCCTCTGGACTTGTCCTCCATTCCATCCATCTACCATGACCTGGGGGAGGTCTTCAGCAATCAGCAAGCCCTCTCTCTGCCTCCGCATCGCCCCTATGATTGCGCCACAGGCCTCCTCCCGGGAGCCACCCTACCTTCCAGCCGCCTGTATAACCTGTCACGTCTGGAGAGGGAGACCATGGAAGGCTACATCAAGGACTCCCTGGCTGCTGGCATCATCCGGCCTTCCTCATCCCCAGTTGGAGCTGGGTTTTTCTTTGTCTCTAAGAAGGACCACTCCCTCTGCCCATGCATCGACTTCCGGGGGCTAAACAATATCACCGTCAAGAACAAATATCCTCTTCCCCTAATCAAGTGCTCTCCAAGCTGGACTTTTGGAACGCCTACCACCTGGTTAGGATTCGAGAGGGGGATGAGTGGAAGATGGCCTTTAACACACCTCTGGGACACTTCTTGTATCTGGTCATGCCCTTCAGCCTAACCAACGCCCCAGCCTGTCTTCCAAGCCCTAGTGAATGACATGCTCCGGGATTTCCTCAACCGGTCCGCGTTTGTCTATCTGGATGATATCCTCATCTTCTCTCGCAACATTGAGGAGCACAGCCAACACGTCCGCCAAGTACTACAATGCCTGCTGGAGAACAGACTGTTCGTAAAGGCGGAGAAATGTGAGTTCCACGTCAGTTCTGTGAGCTTCCTGGGCTACATTATCGAGAGCGGGCAGGTGAGAGTGGATCCGGGCAAGATACAGACAGTGGTTGAGTGACCTACACCCACGTCCCTGAAGCAACTGCAGCACTGACTTGGCTTCACCAATTTCTACCGCCGCTTCATCCAGGACTACAGCCACATCTCCACCCCACTGACTAAACTCACCCCTCCAGCCGTCCCCTTCTCCTGGACCCCCGAGGCAGGACAGGCCTTCGACGAGCTGAAGGAGCACTTCACTTCCGCACCAATCCTGGTTCACCCCGACCCTTCTCGCCAGTTTGTCGTGGAGGTGGATGCCTCAGACACGGGGGTCCGTCCTCTCCCAACACTCTGGCTCGGACCAGAAGCTCCACCCCTGTGCCTTCCTGTCTCGTCGTCTGTCTCCTGCGGAACGCAATTACGACGTGGGCAACCGTGAGTTGCTGGCAGTGAAGCTAGCCCTGGAGGAGTGGAGACACTGGCTGGAGGGGGCCGAACATCCCTTTGTGGTTTGGACTGACCACAAAAACCTCGCCTACATCCAGTCGGCCAAGCGCCTCAAGTCGCGTCAGGCTCGTTGGGCCCTATTCTTTGGACTATTCTTTCTTCAGTTTCACCCTCACCTACCGGCCGGGATCCCGCAACATGAAACCTGATGCCCTCTCCCGCCTGTACGTCTCCCAGGAAGCTCCGCCCAACCCAGACACCATCCTCCCGTCATCCTGCATCCTGCGGTTACCTGGGAGATCGAGACGCTGGTGAGGCAGGCCCAGCAGACCCAACCCGACCCAGGTAACGGCCCTCCTAACCGTCTGTTTGTACCTGACTCTGCCCGCTCCCAGGTCCTCCAGTGGGGTCACACGTCCCGATTTGCCTGTCATCCAGGGGTGGGTCGCACCCTGTCACTCCTCAGGAGCCACCATTGGTGGCCATCCATGGAGGCCCACACCCATGCCTTTGTCGCTGCCTGCACCGTGTGTGCTCGTGGCAAGACCTCCCATCGGCCCCCGGCTGGTCTGCTTCGTCCTCTGCCTGTTCCCAGTCGCCCTTGGTCCCACATCGCACTTGACTTCGTCACCGGTTTACCCCCGTCCCAAGGTAACTTCACCATACTCACCATCGTTGATCGTTTTTCCAAGGCTGCACACTTTGTTGCTCTCCCCAAACTCCCCACAGCCCATGAGATAGCCAAGCTGCTTACCCTCCATGTCCTTCGCCTCCACAGAATCCCCTTGGACATCATGTCGGACCGGGGGCCACAGTTCATCTCCCAGGTGTGGAGGTCCTTCTGCCAAGCCCTGGGAGCCTCGGTGAGTGTGTCCTCAGGCTTTCATCCCCAAACTAATGGCCAAACGGAACGGGTTAACCAAGATCTTGAGTCAGCTCTCCACTGTGTTGCCGCCCGCAACCCCTCCCCCTGGAGCTCCCAGTTACCTTGGGTGGAGTACGCCCACAACTCCCTGACCAGTGCAGCCACGGGGAGGTTGCCATTCGAAGCCTCCTTGGGCTATCAAGATCCCCTGTTTCCAGCCCAGGAGGAGGAGATCGATGTGCTGTCGGTCCAGGCCCACCTTTGCCGTTGCCACCGGATCTGGAGGGAGACACGCACCCCTCTCCTCTGCACTGCTGGCCGCAACCGACGCCTGGCTGACCGCCACCGGATCCTGGCTCCTGACTACCGACCAGGTCAGAGAGTTTGGCTTTCCGCTAGGGATATTCCCCTTTAGGGCTACTTTTAAAAAACTGTCCCCCCGTTTCATTGGTCCTTACGAGATCATTAGCATCATCAACCCTTCTGCTGTTAAGACTAAGATTACCCAAATCCATGAGAATCCATCCCACCTTCCACGTTTCCCAAATAAAACCAGTGTTTGTCAGCCCTTTGTGCACTCCAGCCGTTCCCCCGCCACCCCCCCGGGTCATCGATGACCACCCAGCCTACACCATCTGGCGGCTACTGGACGTGTGCTGCCTAGGCCGATGATACCAATACCTTGTTGACTGGGAAGGATACGGGCCGGAGGAGTGCACCTGGGTTTCCCGTTGCCTCATTTTGGACCCTCCCTCATCCGGGAGTTCCACCAGGCCCATCCTGACAAACTGGGTGGGTCGCCTGGAGGCTCCCGTTGAGGGGCGGGTACTGTCACCGTCTCAGCCGTGCCACCAGTTTCCCTATGTTCTCCCTCCCCCTTGTGTTTCCAGTGCGTCTCTGTCTGTCTGTGTGTGTATATGTTGGTGGGCATGGCTCCAGACTCCCGCACCTCCCTGGCTTCATCACCTACCTCTCGCTCACCTGCTCTGCCTCCCACACCTGTGGATCATCATCATCATCTCCAGTTTAAGAACCCTGGCTTTCCACTCACTCTTCGCCAGATTGTTGATTCAGCCAATGTGGTCAGCCTCACGTTCCCGGCCCTCTAGAATTGTGCATTCTAGCTCTGTGTTTCCTACGTCGTCCTAACCCTGTTTTCCCTGTGTCCCAGGATCTCAACCCAGCCAGTTTCCCCGGCTTCTCCCTGCCTCCGCTCCAGCCTTTCCCCCCGGTTTCCCTCAATAAATATCCATTGTTTTCCATACTCCGAGTCTGGGTTTTGTTACATCAAGCTGAGTCTGTTACATCAAGCTTTTATAGCAGGAGGAAGTCCCTCATCTAGGGAGCAGACGTCACGTCTATCTGCCAGTCAAGACTGGCGTAGTGTAAAAAAGCTTCTGGGGACAGTGCAGGGAGCTGATAGTGAGATGCTGAAATGAATGTTGAAAGAGAACACCTAATAAAACACTTTCCCTCTATGCATCCCAGGCAAGCCTTTATTTGTGATGACCTCTTTACTTACAAAAATGGGAACCCAAAGAAAACATAGAAAGAAAGAAGAAAACCATAATTACTACGACCTGGGGGATAAACAACACGGCTATCCTTCGAGGGAAATGGCATGATCGTAACAGTATCGCAGTATGGCGTTGCAGATAGGGATCCCGATATCAACAGTCATAGCAGACACTATGTGCATCTCCTCCCCAAACAAGCATTTAAGAGCAGAACATCACTTTGTCCTAATATGTGATGAATAAATAATTATCTCCCACGTCCGTCCTCATAAGTTTATGTCACATTTATCTACATTATATATTTAACTCACATTTGATCTATATTATATTTCTGCTTACCTCAGAAACCGGGCGCTTGCCATGTCTGGAGGCATTGAGGAGGTGGGCAGTGTTCGATGGGACCTGGCCTTGTGTCTTCTGGCCGCCTGGGTGTTCTGCTACTTCTGTATCTGGAAAGGTGTCAGATCCTCAGGAAAGGTCCTGTGGTAACATTTCCACCTACCATATATTAGGAATCTGCAACATACCATACTGCTGGTGCATTACCATTTTCATCTTTCATCTCTCACCTTTTTGTCTAGCCTGTTACCACAAATCATCTCAAATAATTTAGGCATCATTGCATATCCTGACATTTCCTGACGGTCTTTTTAGGTAGCGTACTTCACAGCTACTTTCCCCTATGTGATGCTCCTGATATTACTAGTCAGGGGGTTGACTCTACCGGGAGCTTGGGAAGGGATTCACTACTACTTGTACCCAGATGTGAACCGCCTGGCTGACCTTGAGGTAGGCTGTTTATGTTAGCTTATTTGTAGGATTATCCTAAGTCCGGAAAAGGTCAAAACTGTTAGAACAAAGCCCTGCAAATTATCATCCCTTCAGAATGAGAAGAGCTGATGAAGTGAAGTCAACTGGCTTACACAAGGAAGCAGTTCTGTTAGAAACATATATAGTTCCAGGTACACTCAAACCGAATTCAACTCATGGTTGAGCCTTCTCATTCCCCTATTCCCCCTAACTGTATCCCTCATTTACTCAAGTGTTTCCTTCATTTATATAGTATAGTATATTCATGATGATGATGATGATTATTATTATAACTTTATTTATATAGCACTTTTCCAAAACAAAATGTTCAAAGTGCTTCATAAATAAATAGACAAAAGGACATAATAAAAGATTGTAAAAACAAATAAAAAACCTAGCAGAATATAAAACCAAATACAAGCAAACCAAGTAAACAAAACATTAATAACATCACAGTTTGCTAGTTTAAATGTTTGCTTGTTAAAAATGTGTTTTAAGAAATTACTTGAAAAGATGAATCTTGAAGACTCAAGATTGATGAAAAACGCTCAATTTACTGATGTTTCATGAGGAAGACCCCTTGACATCAAGGACAGTACCTAAAATACCTGAAGATTGACCAATAGGTAAATGGCTCAAGGCTCAAGGCATCCTGGTTGTTTGCATGCACTGGAAATCGGCATCAGCATTAATGTGCTGTGAGACTGTACAGAATCTGCACTTGTTAACAATTCAGTTTTTCATTTTTCTGACAACATAGATCTGGATAGAAGCAGGATCCCAAATATTCTTTTCCTTCAGTGTGGGTGCAGGAAGTCTGATTGTTTTGGGCAGCTATAATGAGCATAACAACAACTGTTACAAGTATGTTTGCATCACTCAACTTGTTTTTTTATTTTGTTTGTTCTTAGAAATAATTGTCTGGTTATGATGGATTATATAACAATGACATTTCTCACATCATAATTTTTCATCAATATTGCTTTTTTTAAATTCTTAATTTTAATTCCTCAATATATTCTTGAAATGTCAGCAATATTGGTCTCACATTGTAATGTGAAATATCATAATTGAGATGTTGAACACTGAAGGGATGACCACTTATTTTCAACATAACCACTCTAGGGACACCTTTTGGCTCTGTGTGCTGAACAGTGGGACCAGTTTTGTTGCTGGATTTGTTGTCTTCTCTGTTCTTGGATTCATGGCTCAGAAACATGGTGTTTCTGTTGACATGGTGGCTGACTCAGGTATAGTCTAAGACCACAGCATCATTGCATGTAATGTATTTAAATCCACCTATGTTTAGTGAAATAGCCAGAACATTTTTATTCTCATCTACCTGTATATTTCTGCCACACAGGTCCTGGTTTGGCCTTCATTGCATACCCTCAGGCAACAGCCATGATGCCGTTGCCTCAACTCTGGACTATCTGCTTTTTTCTGATGCTTATTCTACTGAGTGTTGACACACATGTAATGTTATTTGTTGTAGTGTAGCCGTACTAGATGTAAATGTAGTGGTAAATATACTTTGATGGGTTTCTTTGACGATTTCATTGTGGGTGACTGCCCTGCCACTTAAATTTGGTGTGCTGGCACCACATTTTGGTGTTCAGGGGAGTGGTTCTCAATCCTGGTCCTTGAGGTCCAGAGTCCTGTTGGTTTTCTATTCAGCTGTTTTAGACCTGGGACACCAGGTGAATGCAATTAACTACCTGGTATGATAGAAAACCAGCTGGGCTCTGGACCCTGAGGACCAGGATTGAGAACCACTGGCCTAGGGTATCTGGGTTGCTACCAACTGATACAAGACTATAATTACACAGTGAAAAACTTAAAATGATTTAACCCCTACTTTCATTAATCAGTGAATGCATTACGAATGAACACAGTTTCACATATTTGCTCATATCATTTTGTCCCCAGTTTGTGTCAGTGGAGTGTTTCATCACCTCAGTGAGAGACTTGTTTCCGGAGCGGTTTCACAAACCAGGAAGGCATGAGATCTTTGTCCTCCTCATCTGTTCATGCACCTTTCTCATACAACTGTTATTGGTCTCTGAGGTGAATATCATGTCAGAAATATGAACATTTCTCAAATAAGAAATAATTTCCCTTATTGAAATGTTTTCTCCTGCATGCTATAGGGAGGAATGTACGTATTTCTGCTGATTGAGTATTATGGCTGCAGTCGAGCTGTTCTGAATTTCACGGCAGTCTGTGAATGTTTGGCTGTGGCTTGGATATTTGGTAAGCAAAAGGCTTTAACATTTGACTTGCTGTCTAGTTGGTGCCAGTTAGCTACTGGGTGCTGGTTTACCTGCTACTGGCCCGATTCACCACAGTACCCCTTACTATTGCTTATAATGTTGGTGATGCAGGAATTTCGGCTTATTCTATATTGGCAGTCATTCTAAGTTGCTCTTTATAGGACCATCAGCCAAATGCCAAAAATCTAAAAATGTAAAATGCATTGCTGTAATATACTGCAACTCTACTGGCTGATCTGTTCCCATACAAGCTGATGATGTGCACTTCCACTAAAACAGACTTGAACCTTGTTTTCTCACACTGTTAACTGTTTTGCTCAGATTGTTGCAGAAATAGTTGGCGACCCATAGGAAAGCAAAATCCAAGAAGAGATCTCATATTTATACCTTTTATGTCTCCTAGACACAAGTGGGCTCTATGAGCTCTTAAGACTAACGAGAGATTAAAGGCATTTCCTCCTATTTCTCAAATTTAACTCAGGAGAAACAACCACAAAAAAGCTCATGTTGAGCTCACTCTGATCAAAACAAGAGATCTCCGAATAATCTGAAATAAGTGTCATTGAACTCTCCTGAATATGAAACCATGACATTAGAAGAGCTCAAAGAAAACTCAATATTGTTGCATTTTCCTGTTGAAGCCATGGCAGCAGCCACATAGTAGGAGCTTATTACAATTATATATGTCACATGGTAGCATCTTCACATTGATCTCATGAAGTCTCAAGAACCCGTCCTGTCTCTGTTGTCTCCTCATTGCTCCTAAGGAGGTTTAGGAGAAACATTTCAGACAAAATGAGACAAAATTGAGATCTCTATTTCTGAAGAGATGAAAAAAAGATGTTTCCTCTGGGAGTAGTCAGCGACCTCAGATAAACACTCCTTCCACTGGTAGCTTTCTCAATCTGGAAATAAAGAACTTCAGATATTGTGAACTTGAACGAATGGACAATCTGTTTCATCTACAGGAGTTGATCGGTTTTCTGACACCATTGAGGACATGTCAGGACATCGACCATCTCTTTACTTCCGACTGTGCTGGAAGTACTTCTGTCCACTGCTCTCCCTGGTGAGTCAGCCAAGTTTCTGTAGACCTTGATCTTCTCTACACCCTTCACAGTAAGAGCTTATTTATTGCACTTTAAGATTCTTGAGACCAAAACCATCTAGCCATCACTGATAAGAACGCAGCAGGACAATTATTTCATCCTATATTTTAACGGATTTACAATGGCTTGAGTTTCTCAAATGACCTCTACTCCTGACCAACCATATTTGTGATTTTTTTCCCAACACATTTCATTTAAAAAAACAGCTTATTTGACTGGTAAATGTATACTCTCCACACCTTTTTAGACTTCCTTTATCCTCTACTTGGTTAACTACAAACAACTAAGGGTAAACCGCTCGTACATTTACCCTGACTGGGCGTATGCACTTGGCTGGATCTTGACACTCTCTTCTATTATCATGGTGCCACTGTGGGGAATTGGACAGATCTGTTTTAGGACAGGCACCTTGAGACAGGTCAGTGTCCAGCTGTTTCTGTTTTTCTGGAGGAGCATTTTATTTAGCTTTGTGCAGATTAGTCACCTGTTATGGGAATAATTCTGGCACCCTGCAGAGTGAGACCTTAAGAGTAAATAGAAAACAGGAGTTTTCACATTAAGAGAGGGTAGGAAACAGGAAAGAGAAGATCCACAGCATTCTATGAGCTGGGACTTAAACCCCAGTGTAGCATCTCCAGTGAAAGCCAACATAATATATAGATAAGGAGCTCCTAATTACTAAAGAAGTATGATAATACCAACTCACCAAACCTGTTCCTCCACCAGCGTTTGTCCTCCCTTTGTCACCCTGTAAATGATCCAGTTGGGCCAAACAGGACAAGTGAAGAAGCTGAGGCGAGCGTGGAAATGATGACTCTACAGTAGTCATACACTGGCAGCTTGGAGCAACATTGTTTTAATAAAAAATAGGTAGCTAACTTATTGCACTTTTACCTTAACACTGGTTCTGCTCTTAGATGATTAGTAGTTCTCTACCTACCTATGTTGAATGCACTTTTTGTAAGTTGCATTGGATAAATGTGTCTGCTAAATGACTGTAATGTAATGAAAGGTAACAGCAAAGAATGCTTGTGTACAGTGGTACACCTCATCTCCCAACTACAGTACCTCTGAAGCGTTGATTGTTAAGAATTACAAATTTAATACAGGATTGATTAACAAGGCAGAAATCCCAAAATACGATTGTTCCTAAGGGATTTAAGAGTATTCAGGCTTTTCTAGTGAAATAATATGAATGGAAAAAGTGAATGTTAATCTATAAGTGCTTTAAGCCTTCAGAGGGTCAATTCAGAAATGTGTGGTTTCATATGCTATGTGTTATAATTAATAAAGAATTGTCACATTCTAGTAACATAGACTACCTTTGTTACGTTTCCACCGTCCTCTTCCTGCAACAACTTAACCCTCTCAAGATTTCAAAACGAGACTTCTCCTTGAGCGAGACTTTAGTTTTCTGGTTAAAAGGTCTGTCTCTGTAGCGATCCTTTCAGTAATGTTGTCAGACACTTGTCAGACACACGAATAACAATCTGAGCCTGTCAGTGGCAAAAACAAGCACTTTTAGCGGATGTACTTTGATCGGTCGCACATGCCCCTACAGACTACGTTGTAGCCATTGAGCCCGTTTCGTGACTGCCAGCTGAGGCGATCTACCAGAGCAATTCCCAAACTTTTTGGACCTATTTTGCGGTATAAATGACAAATTTATAGATATAGAGCCCAGGTTTAAAAATACCAGAATTCCCCTTTAAGATTATTGTGAACGGAAAATAATAATGTAAGTGTGTTTTTAATGTGTGGACACAGCCAGTGGAAAACTACTGAGATCAGAGCAATGTGTGTATGTTCTTTACTTGGGAAATCTCAAAGATGAGTAGATCTTGGTGTCAGGATGATTGGACTGTGCATGATTGTTTAACTAACCTTCAGACCAGATAGGAGGGGAAGACGTGTACATTAGAAATATCATACTGACTTCATCATATTAACATAATGACATGTCTATGTAACATGGAGTTTGCACCTGCTCTGTCAACAGTCTAGTCTAGTCTCAGGATTGTCCTAGAAAGACCCCATGACTGAAGGAGATTTGCAACATCCCATAACATGTGCATAAATGTATCTGAGGAACTGAATTCGGGAGCTCATTCTGCATACACCTCGGTGTGTGTAGTTTGAGCTGTGCTTGCAAGCATTAAAGGCCTAGAGACGTAAGTCTCTGATGAATATTGTGTTATAGCTTTATTGAGCTGATCTGACCAACTAGACAAAGTGCAATTGACTTAAATTGACACATTAGGCAAGAGGAGAGAATTGATAAAATGATGTAGGCTGTATCGGGGATACTATGGGGACAGTTAACTCTCATAAGTCACAAATGTCTCTGTTCACAAATATATTTTTCAATGCACACACAAATGAGTATCGTTTCATATAAATGTAAAAAAATATATATACATATAAATGACAGAAGGTTCACAAATAAATTAGTGTTCACAAATGTCTGTTTCCAATGCACACACAAATACGTCTTGTTTTATATAAATGTACAACAAATCCACAAATATACTATACTATACAGCTGCAACGTTCACCAACATGGGCCATGTACTTCGCCCTACCCCTCGATCACGATCATAATTCAAATGTATTCAATCACGAACAACAAGGGGATTATTGGCTAAACATGTTATGTTTAATTACACTTGGAGTACTGCTACCGGACGCGAAACTCGTTGGGATTAGGGACGTTGAAAGCAGCATTGAAATCACACGCTGGTGTGATTGGCTGAACTTGAAAGAGACGTCTGATAGGCTACAGAGAAAGGCCCTTTAGAAAAAATGCATTTGTGAATCTAACCACGTCAGGAAACTCTCAAAAATCCACACACAAATGTAACGAGGTTCACAACTCGTCTGGAGGTTTCTAAACGCAGATTCGACAATCTGTATATAAATGTAACAACATTTAAATATGTTTTAGATGAACACTGCAGCTGTGTTTAACTAAGTATATTTGTGGATTTGTTTTACATTTATATAAAACGGGACATATTTGTGTGTGCATTTTAAAATATATTTGTGAACAGAGACATTTATATATAAATTGCAAAATATATTTGTGAATCGTGTTGTATTCATTTGTGACTTATGAGAGTTAACTGACTCCATAGGATACAGTCACGGTTCAGAGCGTTCTTAGGCAACCCCATTTAACCATGAGTGTCCAGCCAGACCTCAAGTGCCGTATTGCTTTTAGAAAACGGTTACAACTCATTGAAATAATTATTTGATGACACAATATTATTTTATTTTCTACATTTTTTTAATTTAACAAATTCATTGAAATAATCTTGTGAATATATGTCAAAATGTTTCCACGGTTGCTAGGAGATGCACACACTGTTACTGTATGGGATTTACAGTCACTGTAGAACACACTTTGAGCCGATTAAGTTCCAGAATGGAAACAACCGATTTCATAACAATATAATAAAAACAAGAACCAGCCTGACAGCTCAGTCAGTAGTATAAGACTCTCAGTTTTAGGGTTGTGGGTTCGATCCCCACATTGTGTCAAAGACTGTAATGTAGTAAGATGAAACAGTACTTTTACAGTCTTGAGCTTTCATATATGGCATGGTTTCATGTATAATATTTTTTAGATTTTCAGTTCACTTTAATATTGTTGGAACACATATTTAATAAGGTCTATAAAATTTGTTCGTTTTTAATCCAACAATTACTTACGCTTCAATCTATCAGCAATGTCTTGCCAATCTTTCTCTCTCCCTTTATTTATGGAAATCATATTTCCCTTTTCATTGTAATATTGCTGAATTCTCCATAGACTTCCACTAAAAGTCACTGCTCAGTGGCCGTGTATGGAGGGTTAAATGTGACAATATTAAATAAATAAATCATTAAATAAAAGGGGAAATATATGAACAATTAATTAAAATGGGGAATTTAATATATTTAATTGTTAATTTCCACATTTATTTAATTATTTCCATATTTAATGATTTATTTAATGATTTATTTAATTATTTCCACATTTAATGATTTATTTAATGATATATATTATGTCATGGTTGCTGGTCTGTGTGCATTGTGACATGTAAATCTGTCAACTCATCCATCATCCAGTAAGGTAATCCAGTAAGGCGCCAATGAGTTGGATTGCCAACCATTTCTCAACGACCAAAAAGAACCCCACGAACTTCATCAGTTACTTGAGGAAATAGTTATGACCTTCAACTTAATGTTACAGCTCATTTATCACAATGTCGAAAAGCTGTCCAGAACCTTTGCGGGAGGCAGCCAATGTAACCCTCTAGACCCCAGTAGAATTTTAGAATGTTGCTGCAGTTCACTGAGAAAGTTAAATGAGCATTTTCTTGCTCATTCCAAACAGCTGTATTTAAAAAACAAAAAGAAATTGGTAATTGAAAGTTGTTTTCCATTTTAAAGAACACATGGCAAAAGCTGTATGGACAACTTTCTTCAGATGGTAGAAAGAAACTTTATTACTTCATTGGCATAACAGTGAAAGTTATCACATACTGTAAAACCAGTTTACATGTATATAAATAGTATCTATCTAAAAGAAGAGTCTCTTCAGGTTGAGCTCACTAGTAACGTTCAGTGTTGGGCAAGCTACTTGGAAAGTGTAGTGAGCTAAGCTTCACTACACTGAAGCTACCCCCCAGAGAAATGTAGCAGGCTACGCTACAGCAACATGGCAAAAGTAATTTACTACATCGAAGCTATTTTTTTTAATTTTTTATATTGAACCAACTTCATTCCAAGTCAATGCTGATCAGTCAAACAGATAGGCAGGCAAAAAATGTTCAATTCAATTGTTTATTAACTTACGTGTTTGAGGTCTTGGAAGTTGAGAGCAGCTTCTCCTTGGGGTTGCACAGTAAGCACCTGAACGCATCATTTTTCTCTGTTGTTTCACTTAAACTCATGTATTAGCTCGAGGTACGGCCATGGCGACTCCATTGGGATCAATTCCTCTATGTCCTCACCCTCTGCCATCTTTCCATCAAGTAAACTCAAGCTGGCGGGTCTGTATTCCAAAAGGGTCCAACTGCAGACCTCCGGGCTCAGCATCCCCCAGAGCTCCCCGCCCACTTCCAGGCATTGTGTGCCTGAAGAAGTTTTTCCTCGACTTCCTTTTGGCGTGTCAATCCCAACATGAGATAGGGAGGTTCTTTTACATTTCCCTTCAGCCGGTGGAGGTGTTTTTTTTACCCACTCAGCATCCAGGAGTGCGCTCTTGCCATGGTCTACAAGACAAAAACAGTTTAAAGTCCCTGTGTTATATTGGTAAGATAGGCTGGTTAAAATACAATAGCAAAAATATTTTTAAGATGTGGCTCAATGGCAAAAGAGGTTTAAAACCACTTTAACCAAATAACACACATTCTGTTGACCACAACACATTGCACATGAATTCATCAGCAAGATACAAACAAACTCTACAACCATGGTATCTGGTTATTTTAGACTATTGTCCTCTCCTCTCCCTTCCCCACCATCTAGATACCTACATCAACAACTACTAGAGCGCCATTAGTGAAGAGAAACGGCGTTACTTACATGTGTAGTTTGGGCCTTTGCTGCTTCGTTTCGGTGTCCCCCACTAGCTTGGAAGCATGGCCAAGAAAGCAGTGGCAACCGGCAGTGCAGTAGTGCTGTTGATTTACAAAAGTCGGAACAAACTTTTAAATTAGGCCTTTTAGATCTAATATGAGTGAAGATTCAGCAACTGGATAGCTTATTTCTCGCCTCAAATTTGTTCAGAAACAGATTTTGCTGGACTGCTAAGATGAAATAAGTGAAAGTTTACGTACTTCATACAACGGAAAGGTCTGCTGCGCTTCAGCTTCAGGAATGCCTGGGGAAATGTAGCTTGTGTGGATGCTACCGCACTATTTGATCAATAAAAAAGCTTTGCTACTGAAAAGTTATTTGATTCAGAAAACAGCGACACTACCACCACGCTACTGAGAAATGTAGTTAAACTAGTAACGCCGCTACTTGTAGCGACGCTACTGCCCAACACTGGAACGTTATATGATCCACAACATTTCTCCCTTCAGTGTCAAAATACAAGAGAATCTAATAAAGGAAAAAAAACGCACTCTCCAGCTTCATCTCGTTTTCTGGCACATGTCCTCAACACAAACGCATTTCGGCTATGCCGTCATCAGTGTGTTTTTTTCCTTTATTAGATTTACAGTCATAGACTCGCACCCGAAGACCTGTTCTTTTTTGAGAGTTGAGTATGCCTTGTTCTTCTGCAAAATACAAGAGAAAACACCCCCATACAGAAGTCTAATAAGATCAGACAACAAAAGTCATCAAACTTAGAAGGAGAAAACTCAGCATAAACTGGTCAGTCCTCCCGACGGACTCTTTGATGCACTCGCTCCCGGGAAACAGTGTCCCTCTCTGGCAGTCGCGACTAGGTAGGTTCCGCTATGTAATCAAGTTGATTGTGGCTTGTTTTATCAAACAACAACAAGCGATTTCAATCAAAACCGAAACTCACAATGTCATCGTCACTTTCCATGATACATGCCGTTTCTGAATCTGTTTCAAAGCATATCCTGACAGCTTCCATAAGGTTGTAAAACCGGGGACGCTTGGGCGGCGCAGCCATTTTTAGGACTACGGCGATAAGAAAATGAAACCCCAAAGAAAATACAAAATTGTCAATGTACGACCAACATTCTACGGTTCCGGTTAATCGATGACAACTTGAAGTATATATAAAACACAGTTCAAAACTTGATTTTCTTCATTTTTAATGATCGGAAAATGACGGGCTCTCTTGGGCACTATAGTGAAATAGCCTATAGAACAGGTTGCTCCAAGAGGCCCTGAGAAACACACCTCCGGCCACACAGTCCACTCCACAAGTTGTTGAGCAAGCATTAACATTCAACAGAAACCCTGTCCACTGAATCAGGATTTGCAATATTAGACTTTATGTTCTCTGCTAATACTAACATATGTCTAACTAAGTGAACTAAGACCTTGGGTAGGATCCGCCATTTTTTTGTAATAAAAACAAAGCAACAAGGAAGGATGCAGGCAAAAGCAATCGACTTAACTTGACCAACCAATCAGACGCAAGGCCCTCCCACAGGCTTTGATGGATGAGTTGACAGATTTACATTTCAAAAAGCACACACAGACCAGCAACCATGAAATAAATAAATCATTAAAGGGGGGGTATTGCACTAATTTTGGGCTATTTAAAACTGTTCCTGGGGGTCTTTACAAGACGTTTGTGAAGTCTATATAAAAAAAAATCCTAAAACCAGCTTCTGTGGTGTGTGTTTCAGTTTCTAATTTTTTCCACTGTGAAGAACAGGCTGTTTTGAGGGCGTGGAGGTTGTATGTAATGAACACTGCTCTGATTGGCCGCCTCACGACCAATCAGAGCATGGAGTGAGGCGGCCAATCGCCTAGTGGGGGCGGGAGCAGAGCGCCCATCCTGCTAAGGTAAACAAAGGTAAAGGTAAACAAGCTTGACGGTAACCATGGCAGCCGCTACAGAACGAACGCTCAGTGTTGCAGACTCTGGCTCAAACATCTCAGACCGGACATGTTTGAGCCAGAGTCTGACCCAGAATTGGAAGAGGCAGCTGATGCGGTTCCACTTACAAGAACCCAGCAGAACGTTTCTCAGTGGTAAGAATTTCCTGTAATATTGTACTTTCGTGTGCATGTGTTTTGCGTTTGTGTGTATGTGGGTGTGTGAGCGACACTCTGCTGTAGCCGGTCTGTTTATGGCTAATGTACATAAGCTTATTGAATACAACTTGCAGACAAGCTAGGATTGACAATTTTGTTGAGCTAGTTATTATAGAGGCCCTGTACTTCTCAGTCCACATCTTGCCAGTACTTAGATACACCATTACAGTGTATGCCCTACGTTGTTTGGTATACTGTAGTCATATTGAGTCTAAATTTTCTGCACTACTTCTCAACAGGTGTACTTGAAGAGAAAACGTGTTCTGTAGGGAGATCCAAACGGTGACTTGTGATAAAAGACATTGTATCTTCTATGTAATCAATGTAGTGTTAATGAAGTTTGGAAAATCCCAGTAGATTTACCGTTTCTCACTCAATAGGTTTTTTGGCGAATGAATGAAATCCCAGAACCACCTGCATGTATGGTGGATCATACAGGTTTCGGCAATTTACAGCATAGGCAAATGGCGAAGTAAGTATTTTATAAGTTATTCTATGCATGACACAATTTCTCTAATAATCATAACCAATGAATAATACTGTGCATGACAATAAAAATGAGACAATAAGTGTTTGCATTCAGGGTTTATTTATTTCACATCAGCAGAAATTACATTGTAAACCGATCAATACCAAACAAAACATGTGTTGTGATTTCCTGAAGTACTTCTCTAATTTTAGCTGTACTGTTTTAGCTGCATGTAGCCCATCATCAATATTTAATATATGAAGTATTATAACTCTAGTGTTCATGTGCTCACACATGTTCATAATGTTTTTGATAAGTTCAGGGTCAAGACATCTGTCTTTAATAATTGGTTCCACTGATTATTACATTGTCTACAGGAGCATGACAATTTGTCCTCTTGATATTTTGAAAATTATTAGATTCCTATAACCCACCTAACTCCCAACCAGACCACACTCACAAAGGTGGGAAAAAAACTTCCAACAAAAACAATACTCTAATCAGAATGTTTTTATTTCTTATTCACACATGTACCCTCTGCTCAGTCGTCACAGGTTCATAGCATAAAGATGCTTCGTCTGGTGGTGCTGGGGCTACCTAGGCCGCAGGGTCAGGGTTGTTTTACCGGCCTGTGTGGTGCAGCGGATACGCCGTGAATTCCCTGACACCAGGGGCGAGTACACAGGGTTCAGACCGGCCCTTTGACTGAAGCAGGACACAAAGGCATCTGTATAACCTGTAACCAGTAAAAAAAAAAATGTCAGTACCTCAATTTTTCATTTGTTGTTTTTCAATTGTACTTGGAATTAAGAATAATAAATGGGTGTGTGTGTTAAACATATGGAAAGTTGTGTCTGTGTTCACTGGCTTGGATGTGCACTCTTAGCACTTGTGTGGCGCTACATATATGCTGCAAATTACCTGATGCCGAAGGCATGTACATGGGGTTCAGACTGCCTCTTTATTGAAGTGGGACACTAAGGCTGCAATGACAACCTCCTTTGCTGGTCTCTCGTACTGGGCACATAGGTCATCTGGGACAGGGATCTTCAACAATTCATCAGAATATGGTTGAGGGTCCTGTAACACGTACTCAAACAGGAGGTCCATCAGCTCATCTGTATAACCTGTATAGTAAAGTAAAGTTATGAAAATGCCACTACCTCAATTTTCCATATGTTGTAGCCTTTGCTATTGCTATTCAGAAATATTGTTGGGATATTTGGTAGCCACTTTTATATACAATATATAACAAAATTAATTAATGATCCAAATTGTCTGTCACACTACAAACCTGTACTTCGATAGTGATGCAGCATAGTTTTCGTGGACAACTGCGTGCCAACCGATCTCATCTCCAGGGGGTCAGTCTGGCAGCCCACATGCCTTACAGAAGACTGTTGAGATGTGGTAGCCTAAAGGCAGGGAATAAAAAGTGTGTTGTATCTATCATCTACAATACTTTTTATATTGTCAAATCAGTAGTGATGGAAAACTGAGTACAAGAATGAAGTTACCAGATAGAGCACAGATATAGACCTAGAACTTTCATCTCAACCAAATGTTTCATTTCTACAAACCATACTATAATGAAAACTGTAGGCTTTTGTTTAGCTTGTGAGCTAACCAGCAGTCGAATATACTAACCAAACTACTCTACCAAGCAGACACGTTCGATAGACAGATAAAACAGACACTGGTCCCAACAAATAACTTTCACATGAGCCCTGACTCCAAACAATAACTTTAAAAGATGTGTAGTGACTCCAGCTTTAGTTTTCATACTTCTTCTTACACACCCAACAAGCCTGTAGCTAACGTTAGCCCCGCTAGCTCGTGAGCTAACCAGCAGTCGAATATACTAACCAGACTAACTTGCAAATGATATCAAAGCATGGTGACACTTACAGGTTCCAAGTTTGCAGATGGGTCACGTCGAGTGGGAACTGCTCCTTGTTTAAGCCTCAGTAGAGTTGATAGTCCTGCTGTGAACTGGCCATAGTTGCTGAAGCAGTCCGGCGTGAAGTGGTTATCACACACATTAAGCCACTCTGTCCTGGCATTTTTGCATGTTGGGATTCTGTGCAGGCATTTATGTTGCTGGCTGCATCCTAAAACAGCACAAGTCTTGTGTTGGGCTTTTGCAGGAGACATGTTATTGTTGTAGCTCCAAAAACAGCGGTGCTGCCTAGAGCTGCATTTATTGACGGCGTAAATGGGGGTGCAGGCGTTAATTGGGGGGGTTGTTCAACATGCTCTGAGAAGGGCTGGACGTGTACTCAATGACGTAACGGCCGCATTTTCTGAAAAATTGGCGTTTCTCTCCTATCTTTGGCAACGTGTTGTGAAAAAGGAAAATACAGAAAAACGGGTTGACTTCCAAATATCACATTTTCACAGCTGCTTAGGGAAGAAATTTCCTGTGAAACATGTATAAGCGCCAGGAATAAACGGTTTTCCATAATATGGGCCCTTTAAATAAATCGTTAAATGGGGAAATAATTAAATAAATGTGGAAATGAACAATTAAATCTATTATATTCCCCATTTTAATTAATTAATTGTTCATATATTTCCCCTTTTATTTAATGATTTATTTAATGATTTATTTATTTAGTATTGTCACATTTAACCCTCCATAGCCATGAACATTGCAGCTCTGTCTGTGTACAACAGGAGGAGCAGTTACCTGGATTGCTTGAGACTGACTTGGATTAGCCAGATCACGGTGGTTTGACTTCGGCTTGCGAGGTTAATCGCAATTTTCTAAACCTGCTTTGTGGAACAGGTCCCTGCAGTGGAAATCCTTAATCCCGAGATGAACAGAGAAAGAAGGAAAGACAATAAGGAGAGAGGGGTTGAAGACAGAGGACAGTGGGCTACTAAAACAGAGTATATTCTGGTTGTTGCAGGAAATGTGGTTGGTCTGGGCAATGTGTGGAGATTCCCGTACCTCTGCTACAAGAATGGAGGAGGTGAATAATAAAAAATAATAATTTGGAGCGGGGCATTCTAGTTGATGGAAGGTTTATCATTATCATGGGCATATATGTCTGTTTGTTTTTAGGAGCTTTTTTGGTGCCATATGTAGTGTTGGTTGTGCTTTGTGGGATACCTCTGTTCCTACTGGAGACTGCGATTGGTCAGTACACACAGGAGGGAATGGTCACCTGTTGGAGGGAAATATGTCCACTGGCACAAGGTGAGTGGATGTGTGCTGCACTTAAAGGTGTAGTCAGTAGAAGAAAAAGTTATCATCCAAATCACATGATATCTGATACTATAATATTAAATATAAATGTATAAATATTATATATAATTATTTTTTTCTCCAAACAAACTGTTGTGACAGTTCGGCTCAAAGCAAATTTTGAATTGCCTACATACCCAAAAGTCTGATAAACAATTGTTTTTATCTGTATTTTAGGAATTGGATATGGACATCTGTTGATTAAACTCTATGACTTCATCTATATTGTAATCCAAGCCTGGGCTCTCTTCTACCTGGTGTTCTCCTTCAGATCCCAGCTCCCCTGGGCCAGCTGTGGGAACACCTGGAACACAGGTAATGGCTTAGGCCAGTGGTTCCCAAACTTTTTCTGTCAAGCCCCCCTTTGATGATATAGGAACATCCAGTAGAACTGCTCAGTGGCCAACAGTATATGCTTGTAGTGGACAGCTCCCAGGTAGCAGCCCTTTATCTTTGAGCTCAAGCTCGTAGGTTCACTTAGCTCTGAACAAGCTTTGAATTAAGGAGTTTGGTTCCAGAGCCAACTATACCTTGATGGAACTTTCCAACTCAGATTCCTTCCACCCAGAGAGGTGGTATTTTGTATTCCAAGAGCCAGTTTCCATTTCACTGACTTCATTTTTCATTTGAAGGCTTTTGATATTGTTGGGCTGTAGTGGTTGACATTGTCTCTTCAATGTCACTTGGATTTCGGAAACATTGCCTTTAATTTGTCAGACAGGCATGATGGTCCCCCGTTTGAGAGCTTTGTTCACATTCTTGGCAGTCAAGTCAAGTCAAGCTTGTTCAAGTTGGGCATCAGATTGTTTGTAATATTAATGGGAAGAATGGGTAGGATATCAAGGCATAGCCAAGGTCTAGTGCGTGCCCAGTTCGGTGACATTAGCGTGGCATGTCTGCTGTTTGTGGATGATATCGTCCTTTTGGCTTCATCGGACTGTAATGCAATTGGGATGATGACCGACTCCAAGTCTGAGCCTGGGAGTGTCTAGGGCACTTGCGAGGGTGAAGGACATATGGGCTGCTCTGCCAACCCTGTTGTCACTGTGACCCTGACTCAGATAAGTGGCTAGAAAATGAATGGATGGGTGGATAGATTGTTCATTTTAAAAAGCCTGATTTGGAATGGAAAAATTGGAAAGGCTACATGTAAGCATCTTGCTGATACTTAATTTAATGATATTTTATGACAGTTGTTCCTCTCATATCTATCCTTCTCTTTGTTAATGTTTTGTTAATTTGTTCCCAAAACCAGCTAACTGTATGGATCATCAGGTTTGGCATTCTCATTCATCAAATCTGACTGCAAATCGGACGGTGTTGACCAACACGACCTCTGCTGCAACTGAGTTCTGGGAGTGAGTCTAAATACCTCTACTCATAATAATCTGTCAACTCTAAATCACTAAATCACGACAATATTTTTTTTATGATTTGCCACAGTAAAATGTTCTAAACGGTTTAATAGTAGAATAAGCATAACATGTAGTAAACATACAAACAAAAACATACACTATTATAAATGTACCATAACAACATTGTTCAGTCTCTTACTAACATTTTGCCCACCAAATAATGCAATTCAATGTAATCTTGAATTATCGTCTTGAATTGACATCACTTTATGACACTATGCCTTCGAGAAATCAGGATCCTCCTCTTTTCCCTCTTCAGAAGTTTGTGTCACATTATGTGTCTCTCTTAAAGCCACCGGGTACTAGCCATGTCTGGAGGCATCGAGGAGCTGGGCAGTGTTCAATGGGAACTGGCCTTATGTCTCCTGGCCGCCTGGGTGTTCTGCTACTTCTGTATCTGGAAAGGTGTCAGATCCTCAGGAAAGGTCCTGTGGCAACATTTTATCTCAAAGGATTAACTTGTGGGTATGCTGGTGTTACTAGGTAACACCAGCATACTTTAATAAAGATTAATTACACATTTTCAGCAATTACCCTATCATTAAGCATTTCATCAAAACCTTTATAGAATTTCTTACCATGAATTATCTCCAATAATTTAGGTATCATATATCTTCTGCTGGGGCATTACCATTTTCATCAATGACCCCCCAAAATTAAGCATTTCATCAACCTTTTTGTCTAGCCTGTTACCACAAATCATCTCAAATAATTTCGGCATCATTGCATATCCTGACATTTCTTGACGTTCTTTTTAGGTAGCGTACTTCACAGCCACTTTTCCCTATGTGATGCTCCTGATATTACTAGTCAGGGGGTTGACTCTACCTGGAGCTTGGGAAGGGATTCACTACTACTTGTATCCAGATTTGAACCGCCTGGCTGACCCTGAGGTAGGCTGACACTCCAGAACAACTCACATTGACCAGGGCCCCAGCCAGCCATGCACATCAGGCATGATTCCAACTTCCTCTTAAATGCAGTGCAGCAGGTAGCCTGAGTATTATCCTGTTTGCGGGTCCTGCGGCGTTCCTAGCACCACTCCTTCAAACATTCAAATGTCTAGTATTTTCATATTTGCAAAGAGGAGGCGCATCATCAACATCAACATAGCTAACTCTGAAAGAACCATCGACCCTGCGATTACTTCTGTTATTGCTACGCTTAGCCTTTTTGCGCTATTTTTTCCCCCACCTGGCATGCGGCAGTAGGAACCAGCAAGGTGACTTGTTGCCATGATGATCTTTGAAAATATCGGATTGCAACACATTGCACAACTGAAAAATAGTTGCCATGTATATGTGCGAATTTCACGCTGTCTTGTGACCCTGAAAAATAACAACAATATCATGTGGACAAATTGGGACGGGATGATACATGATGCAGCAGGAGTAAATCCAGCTGTATCCGTCTTCAAAATCTTTGTCAGAATGCATTTAAATGTTGGATGTGAATATATGTCAGAAAATCCCAGAAGGGCTTTAAAATTGAACATTTTGCCCCTTTGCCATTGTTTTACAGTAGTGTCCATTCCATGTTTTCTTTTAAATCCTATTGTAGCTGCACAAGTTCACTATAGTAAGTGATATTGCTAACTCAGTATTGATGATGCCTTTTTGTTACACTGCAGGTCTGGGTAGAGGCAGGATCTCAAATATTCTTCTCCTACAGCTTGGCTGCAGGAACTCTGTCTGTTTTGGGCAGCTATAATCAGCACAACAACAACTGTTACAAGTGAGCATAAGTCATTATAAGTCATTATAAGTCATTATAACTCAGTCATTATTGTTTCATCTCCAATTTCTTTAGCATTAGCAAATTTACCAATGGGAAATTCCTCATTTTTGACAAGAGCCTTTTTATCACTCTCTGACCTCCAGCGACACCTTTTGGCTCTGTCTGCTGAACAGTGGGACCAGTTTTGTTTCTGGATTTGTAGTCTTCTCTGTTCTTGGATTCATGGCTCAGAAACATGGTGTTTCTGTTGACATGGTGGCTGAGTCAGGTATATTGTAAGATTTTAAAATGTAATAATTGTAAATCCAGATACAATAAATTACAGTCTCACCTCTTTCTCTGTATACGTCTGACATACAGGTCCTGGTTTGGCCTTCATTGCATACCCTCAGGCAACAGCCATGATGCCATTGCCTCAATTCTGGACTGTCTGCTTTTTCCTGATGCTTATTCTACTGAGTGTTGACACACATGTAATGTTATTTGTTCTATGACTCATGGATTTTTAGTACTTGCATTGCAGGCACATACAATTCAATTGATTGCTCAATTCATTTTCTTCCCAGTTTGTGACAGTGGAGTGTTTTATCACCTCAATCAGTGACTTGTTTCCCACACTGCTTCGTGGGCCAGGAAGACGTGAGATCTTTACCCTCATCATCTGTTTATCCGGCTTCCTGATACAACTGTCTTTGGTCTCTGAGGTGAACAATATATTGTCCTGAAAGCGAAAGCGAAAGCATTCAACAAACTGTTGTCTCAAGATCTTAATTGACTTACCTTATTGGAATGTTCTCTCCTACATGCTCTAGGGAGGGATTTACATCTTCCAACTTATTGATTATTATGGCAGTGGGAGAGCCTGCCTGGATTTAATGGCATTTTTTGAATGTATGGCTGTGGCCTGGGTTTTTGGTAAGTATAAACTGGTGACATTTTACTTACTCTTACTTACATTAAATTGCCCAGTTGTTTTCATATGTTGCATAAAGTCAATATTTGTTTTTATATATGTTGTTTTTAGTAGCATGTTAGGTTGTTATTCCTATTCCTTTTTGCTCAAATTGAAATGCTAGCGTGGAGACACAACATGCTCCAAAGAGTGTTTATTATAACACTACAAATTTCCAATCACCGTGGTCACACTGGTTGTATTTCAATCAGGATTCAGAGCCCATATTCTGAAAAAGTGCTGAACATAAATTTCAGCAATTTTGTTTTCACTTTGATAGAATAGAGTGCTTTGGAGCTCAGACGAAACTCAACTCAGATGAAAAATCCCAACTGTTTTGAAATGTTTTGAAATAACTTAATAGCACAGCAAAACATTAAGGATGGGGAATTTTTTATAAGGCACAAAGGTAAGTTTGCATCTTCATGTAAGCCAACAATTGTCATCAATACAGTTAAAAGAAATCAAAACAATGACTTTTAATCAATGGACAATCAAATCACATTTCAAATCACATTTATTTGTATTGCCCTTAATCACCGTTACGGTCTCTAAGGGCTTCACAGTGCCCAACATGTGAAAATAATAAATGATAAGTACACAACATCCCCCAGCCTTAGACCCTCACAGAGGACAAGGAAAAACTCCCACAAAACCTAATAGGGAAAATGGGAGAAACCTTGGCAGGGGCTACTCAGAGAGGGATCCCCTACCAGGACAGTTGGGCGTGCAATAGATGCCGAGTTTGGGCAGGCAGCGTATACACAATGTATAAAAGTTTATTTTGGTGGGACATCCAGATCTGATGGGGCGGCATCACAGCAACAGCAACTCAGTCAGTGTCCTCATAGGACTAGGGGACCACGCAGGCGCCAACACTGCCCAGATAGGATAACGCAACGCCTGCTCAGTCAGCATCCTCGTAGGAGTGGGGGACCATGCAGACGCCAACTCTGCCGGGCTGCAGCCTGGAACAGATAGGAGACACACCCACACACACCCATACACGCACTCTCACTCACACAGACAAACATGACCAGCGTCAATGGACATGAGCAGGTAGACCAGGAGAATAGGGCATGTTTGCAGGATGGTAGTATCCATCAGCAGGACCCTGAGCTAGGATGAGTTAACTGGTCTAGCCTTACTCTGAGAAGAGACTGAACCACTCCCTCAAGGCTGGTCAAATGACAGAGAAAATAAATGTGTTTTTAGCCTTGACTTAAAGACTTCGATAGAGCCTGCCTCTCTGATTGAGGCAGGCAGACTATTCCATAGATATGGAGCCCGGTAAGAAAAGGCTCTGTTACCTGCAGTTTTCTTTTTAACTGCTGGGATAAACAGGTAGCCAGCGTCCTGAGATCTGAGGGCGTGTGACGGTTTATATGGTTTAATCAAATCGGATAAATAGGACGGTGCCATCCCATGTAATGATTTATATGTAAGTAAAAGCACCTTAAAGTCACACCTGGCCTGAATTGGTAGCCAGTATAATGAGGATAGAATGGGAGTTATATGGTTGAATTTCCTAGTTTTCGTCAGGATTCTGGCAGCAGCGTTCTGGACCAGTTGTAGTTTTTTAGTGCGCCCAATAGATAAGCCCGAAAAAAGGACATTGCAATAATCAATTCTGGATGATACAAAGGCATGTACTCAAATTTATGCGTCTGCCTCTGTTAGCACGGGCCGAATTTTGGCAATATTGTGAAGATGATAAAACGCTGTTTTAGTGGTCTCCTTTTTTAAATTATATCTTTATTTGGGAAAGGCAGGAAAACATGTCCAGTTAAACACAGTAACAAAAATAAATCCCTTTCCAGTTTTTTGTGTATAGAGTCCCAAACATTATGCATCTTCAAAATTAAGGCAGAAGAGTTCAAGGAGTGTGTGATCATCGTCCTTTGTTTCAGTCCCCTTTTATCACACTAGAATTCCACCCTCCAAGTGGCTTAAGTCCCACAACAATTGTGACATAACAGTATCAAAACGCTCACATCATGCTCATTAGGACACAATAACAGGGGTGCCTGTATGAGACAGATTCTAGGGAGATTCTTATGCGCACATAGTCGTAAACAACTTTGATATAATTTAACGAAAAGTGAACTATTTACAAGAACCGAGGGGGGCGCCTGCTGCTGCTGTCATAGAAGTAACAAGAATAATCAAATACAAATTTAAACAAATGAGTCACAAAATCGTAATGCCAGTGAGATCATATAAAGTCCGCTCTCATTGGGGCTATACATTTTATCCAAATGTTCCAAATTTGATAACATTTATCCTGTTGAGTTCTTAGTAGATAGGTTAATTTTTCCATTCTGAATATTTCTAAAATAATTCCAATCCAATCATCTTGTGTGGGTGGAATTGGGCTTAACCACCTTCTGGTGATCGACTTTTTGCTTGCCACCAAGAGTATTTGCAACAGCTTTATATCTCTCCTGCTTTCCAGAAAGGAAACATGACCTAAGTAAAGGACTTCAAAACTCAAGGTTATTTGAATGTTGAAGACCCTACCTAATGAAACTCGAATACCCTCCCAGAACACCCTCAGTTTAGGACAATCCCAAAAGATATGATAGTGGTTAGCCACGGTCGAGCCACATTGTCTCCAACATGGCACGTTAGCTCCTTTATATTTCTCCTGATATGGTGTCCCAAAGTATCTGATAATATTTTTCCAACAGTGTTCTCTCCAGTCCATAGAACTAGATGTTGACCACTGGAAAGACCAAATATCGCCCCAGACCTCCTCAGAAAGCTCAACCCCTGCTTCCCTTTCCCATTTTCTTTTAATGTACCAGGTATTATTCTTATTGGTGTGGGATAGAGCAGTGTACAATTTGGAAATGGAATTGGATGGAGTCATTGTCATAGCAGATTTCACAATATGATAAAATTCTGATTCGACATCTGAGAAATCAGTCAATTTACATTCATGTTCAATATAGGATCGTAACTGAAGGTATCTGTGAAAGTCATTCCTTTCCAAGCCATGCTTATCCTCTAGGAATTCAAAGCTGTGTACAGTGTTTCTTTGGGTAAGTGAGAAAAATGTTGTGAGTCCATTCATTGTCCATGATTTAAATCTGACGTCAGCTCTGTTGGGAATAAAATCTGATTAGTGATCTCCTTCATGTGCAACTCGAATGAGAGGGTAGGGTCAAATTTTACTCCAAGATTTTTAACGTATGGGCTCTGGGTGATTACACAACTATCAAAGTTGAGAGTAGTATTCTCAAATAAGTGTCTATGTCTAGCTGGTCCCACAATCAGCATCTCAGTTTTGCTGCCATTAAGAAGTAGGAAGTTTAGGGACATCCAATATTTGATCTTTGATAGGCAGGCCTCTAGTTTTTGGAATTGGGTGTTATCGGTTGGTTTGACTGGTATGTAAATTTGGGTGTCATCGGCGTAGCAATGGAAATTAATGCCAAATTTGCGAATTATGCCACCAAGTGGTAGCATATAGATAGAGAATAGCAGTGGTCCTAGGACAGAGCCTTGTGGGACACCAAAGTCCATATTGCAACACTGAGGTCATGTTGTAAAAGACGCGATGTGATCTATTGAGTAAATAAGACCTAAACCAAGAAAGGGCTGATCCCCAGATACCAATATAATGTTCAAGACGGTTCAAGAGTATCATATGATCAATTGTGTTGAAGGCTGCACTGGTCAAGTAGCAATAGTGCTGAGGTTGAATTGGAGTCAGTAGCTAACAAAAGATCATTGACCACTCTTGTGATCTGTTTCTCGGAATCTGTTTTATTAACAGGGGTTGACCCTTTTTGTAACATCATTGAGGACATGACAGGACAGCGACCATCTGTTTACTTCAAGGTGTGCTGGAGGTACATTGTTCCACTGTTGTCACTGGTGAGTCATCTCCAGCCAACCTCAGACCTCCAAACCAGTTATAACTGAGATGAGAAAGAGCTGTAATCCTTTTAACCTGTTTTGTTATTCATGAATTTAACATTATTGTCTCTCATTTCATCACAATTTTGTTTCTCTGAACAGCAAAACACATCTCATATTTCTCCACACCTTTCCAGGTCTTCTTCATCATGTACCTGTCAAATTACACACAACTCAAGATTAACCAGTCGTATGTTTACCCTGACTGGGCATATACACTGGGTTGGATGATGGTACTCTCTTCTATTACCATGGTGCCCCTGTGGGGGATTGGACAGATCTGTTTTGCAGCAGGCACCTTGAGACAGGTCAGTACTAGGAGAGTGTTCTTTTCCTCCAGAGGTTATAATTCCACGCATGGGGTATGGTCACTGACAGGAAATCTTCTCGGCACATAGGAAGCGATGAATCAAAAGCGAAGCGATGAATCAAAATAGAAATCTTTACAGCAGCAAGGGAGTGATCTGTCCAGAGAAAATATCTATTCAATACCTCCATCCACACCAGACACTAAGAAGAAGAAATTCCAGGTCTGAGGAGTGCATGGTTTACTCTGTTAAGTTACATGATTTCTGACTATTGAAGTTTCACAATTCAAACCTTTTGCTGCCACTGTGCCAACAACATGCAAAACCGCCCAGTTCAGCTTACAAGCATAACACCATTTTCCATAATTTTTCATCATACCAGTCGACTGGGGCCACGATGTCAGTTGCTTCACTACAGTCCTATGTCTTGCTTGCCAGGGTGTACAGCTCTGCAGTCCTATAGGGCCAATACACACTCCAAGAATCAAAACAAAAGCACCCAAAGCATGTATTTTTCAACACTGTAATGAGACATGTTAGTAAACATTCCCACATTTACTGTAACATATATGGCTTTGTTAATCTGGTTGTTATGCGTAGCTTATTTAGGCTTACAAATGCATTGATACAAGAATATAAGAGTATAAGAATAAAACCTTTTTTGCGTCTACCCTCATGCATGCTTCGAAACACATACATAGCCAAAAAATATTTCAGGTTAGAGAAAAAAAACTCAAATGAATGTGTAAATGAGGCCCAGAGTGAGTGAGCATTGCACCTAAAGCTAGCAACACACTAGACAACTGATCTCGGAAACGTATTGTATCACACACATACATACTATTTTACTGAGTTCTTTGCCTCAAGTTGTGAATATATTCTACTAGACTACTAGACAACCCGGTCAGGGCCAGGGTTCACACACTAAATGACATGATTAAGATGGCTGTACAGATTCTTGATGTGTCAGAACCTCTAGTCTCGCAGAGGTAGACCAACGTGAATTTAGTCAAAACAACATTAGACGTGAACAGGGCAGTGCCCGAGTGAATCTTAAATACCCACACATTACAGGTGTCAGCACTGTTATGTTCGATATTACTGGGGCCTGAGTCTGTAATGCCCTCATACCACCAGTACAACATTAATGTTGCCTGGTAAGCTGTAGAAACCCAGTGTCAATTTGGCAATCACCTCAAGTGAACTTCAACATAATATTTAGATATGGAGCTTATAAATACTAAAATATTATGTGACCATACCAACTCACCAAGTTCTTTCCTAAACCAGCGCTTGTCCACCCTTTGTCACCCTGGCAATGATCCAGCCTGGCTGAAGAGAACAGAAGAAGTTGAGGCGAATGTGGAAATGATGACGTCTCTACATTAGTCATACGGTAGCAACTGGAAGCCAGCATACGGGATCAAATGAGCTGCATAGTTGTCATGTATAACCTACAACTTACTAGCTCCTACCAATCCATGTATCAAGAGCTCTGCCGCTCTTCACGAAAAACATCTCATGTTTTGACTTTCTGTGGTAAGATGACATTTTTACTGATGTTGGACTATATGTCTGCTACAAGAATGGTGGAGGTGAATCCAAAATCATATTTGAGGAAATAAAAGAACTCATCTTGAGTGGATTTGTACTGGATTTGTACTTTTTCTTACAACTGAATTATCCGAGCTCACGCTCACATTTTTGAACAGTATAACTTTAATACTCAAACCCCAGACTTTTAGACACACAAATCAAATCACATTTATTTGTATAGCCCTTAATCACCGTTACAGTCCCTAAGGGCTTCACAGTGCCCAACATGTGAAAATAATAAATGATTAGTACACGACATCCCCCAGCCTTAGACCCTCACAGAGGACAAGGAAAAACTCCCACAAAAACCTTATTGGAAAATTGGGAGAAACCTTGGGAGGGGCTACTCAGAGAGGGATCCCCCTACCAGGACGGTTGGGCGTGCAGTAGATGCCGTGTTTAGGCAAGCAGAGTATACACAATATATGAAAGTTCATTTTGGTGGGACATCAACATCTGATGGGGCATCACAGCAACGGCAACTCAGTCAGCGTCATCATAGGACTAGGGGACCACGCAGACGCCAACTCTGCCCAGATAGGAGAACGCAACGCCTGCTCAGTCAGCATCGTCCTAGGAGGCGGGACCACGCAGACGCCAACTCTGCCGGGCTGCAGCCTGGAACAGATAGCAGACTCACCCACACACACCCATACACACACACACGCGCTCACACAGACAAACATGACCAGCGTCAGTGGACAGCAGCAAGTAGACCAGGACAATAGGACATGCAGGCAGGATGCTAATATCCATCGGCAGGACCCTGAGCTAGGATAAGCTAACTGGTCTAGCCTTACTCTGAGAAGAGACTGAGCCTAGCCTTACTAGACTAGCCTTACTCTGAGACGAGACTGAGCCACTCCCTCAGGGCTGGTCAAATGACAGAGAGAATAAATGGGTTTTTAGCCTTGACTTAAAGACGTCGATAGAGCCTGCCTCTCTGACTGAGGCAGGCAGACTGTTCCATAGATATGGAGCCCGGTAAGAAAAGGCTCTGTTACCTGCAGTTTTATTTTTGACTGCTGGGATAGACAGGTAGCCAACGTCCTGAGATCTAAGGGCACGTGGCGGTTTGTATGGTATAATCAAATCGGATAAATAGGACGGTGCCATCCCATGTAATGATTTATATGTAAGTAAAAGCACCTTAAAGTCACATCTGGCTTGAATTGGTAGCCAGTGTAATGAGGATAGAATGGGAGTTATATGGTCGAATTTCCTAGTTTTGGTCAGGATTCTGGCAGCAGCATTCTGAACCAATTGTAATTTTTTAGTTCGCCCAGTAGGTAAGCCTGAAAAAAGGGCATTGCAATAATCGATTCTGGATGATACGAAGGCATGTACTAAAATTTCTGCGTCTGCCTCTGTTAGCATGGGTCGAATTTTGGCAATATTACAAAGATGATAAAACGCTGTTTTAGTGATCTCCTTAATGTGCAACTCGAATGAGAGGGTAGGGTCGAATATTACCCCAATGTTACGTCCACTTGGTTAACCCAGTTAGAGGACAACAACACGACAATCGTGGAATCAAACAAGTCTCAGTGGAGGTGAAAAAAGGGGTGGTTTATTATAACAAAAAGACACTCAGAGGTGGGGGAGGACGGGACAGTGATTGTGCCAAAATAAAATGAAATTAATATAACAAAAGTAGGCCTGCCTGAACTATCTCTGCAGAAAATAAACACAAACAAAATGCCTACCTGGTTTATCTAACAAAAGAACTTCTCAAAACAGTACAATGGTGGCACAACCAATACCTCTAGTGGTCTAACAAATATCACCTACGTGTGTGCTAGTGTATAGGGTACCCAATATACCTAGTCCCAAAAAAAACCTCCCACCACATACCTGAGCAAACAATGGCACCAAAAGCACGAGTGAAAAAACAAGAGAGAAAGGCTTGAGACGCCCTCCATTTTAAGGGATCTCCTCTGTCACAATAGGCCAGCTGGGGAGGTAGGGATCCAATAAGCCGCATGGCCTCCCCCTTCCCTGAAAAACACACAGGGAAGGGGGAGGAGAGACACAAAACACAGAACACACACACACACACCTTGCTGCCTGGCACGTAACACCAAGATTTTTAACGTATGGGCTCTGGGAGATTACACAACTATCAAAATTGAGAGTAGTATTCTCAAATAAGTGTCTATGTCTAGCTGGTCCCACAATCAACATCTCAGTTTTGCTGCCATTAAGAAGTAGGAAGTTTAGGGACATCCAATATTTGATCTTTGATAGGCAGGCCTCTAGTTTTTGGAATTGGGTGTTATCGGTTGGTTTGACTGGTATGTAAATTTGGGTGTCATCGGCGTAGCAATGGAAATTAATGCCAAATTTGCGAATGATGCCACCAAGTGGTAGCATATAGATAGAGAATAGCAGTGGTCCTAGGACAGAGCCTTGTGGGACACCAAAGTCCATATTGCAACACTCTGAGGTCATGTTGTAAAAGACGCGATGTGATCTATTGAGTAAATAAGACCTAAACCAAGAATCATATCATATCAAATCATATGATCAATTGTGTTGAAGGCTGCACTGGTCAAGTAGCAATAGTGCTGAGGTTGAATTGGAGTCAGTAGCTAACAAAAGATCATTGACCACTCTCGTGATCTGTTTCTCGGAATCTGTTTTATTAACAGGGGTTGACCCTTTTTGTAACATCATTGAGGACAGGTGACAAAAGGTCATTTACCACTCGCGCAAGTGCAGTTTCGGTCGAGTGAAAGGATCTAAAACCCGATTGGAAGGGATCAAGTAGGTTATTTTTTGACAGAAAGACTGTAAGTTGACTCGCTACTGTTCGTTCAAGCAATTTGGAGAGGAACGGCAGATTTGAGATTGGTCTATAGTTCTGGAGTACTTCGGGGTCAAGGTTCGGTTTTTTCAGTAGTGGCTTGATCACGGCCGCTTTAAAGGCAGAGGGCACAGTGCCAGTGGAGAGCGACTGATTGATCATATAAAGAATGGAGGGTCCTAGGATAGGAAAAACTTCTTTAAGCAGTTTAGCAGGCAGAGGGTCTAGCATGCAGGTCGTGGGTTTTGAAGACAGATTTAGCTTGGTGAGAGAGTCTAAGGAAACTAACTCAAACTGTGAGAAAAGAGATTCAGTTCGGGAAACACCAAGTGGACTTCTCAGGGGTGCGACGGCACCACCAGTAGAGAGTGTACTGGTGATCTCATCTCTACTCAGCGTGATTTCTGACTAAAAAAGGACATGAAATCATTTGGAGAAAACAGAACGCTATCAGAGGGGGAGGGATTCCGTGTTAGTTTAGTAACAGTGTCGAATAGAAACTTTGGATTGTTTTTATTTGCACTGATTAACCTAGAGAGGTGTGCAGTTTTGGCTGACGAGAGTGCACATTTATAATTTAGCAGGCTATCATTCCAGGCAAGCCGGAAGACTTCAAGTTTGGTCAATCGCCATTTACGCTCTAGTTTTCTACAGGCTTGTTTAAGTGCTCGAGTGTCGTTAGTAAACCACGGTGCAAACTTCCTAGCGTGGTGTTTTCTAGTGACTAACGGGGCGATTGAATCAAGCGCGTTGGTAAGGCTAGCGTTTAGTTTGTTGGCGAAATTGTCGAGCGAGCCAACATAACCAGAGAGTGGTGCGAGGAAACTGGGTAGTTTTTCAGATAGTAATGAGGCCGTAGTGGCATTAATACGACGGCTAGTATAAGTATCTTCACGCTTATTAATCACGCAAATTTAATGAGATAGTGATCAGATAGGGCGGGCACATAAGAGGAGACCACTAAAGCAGAAACAGGAATGCCACGGGTCAGAACCAGGTCAAGGGTGTTGCCGCCATGGTGGGTTGGTTCATTAACAAATTGAGTGAGGCCGCAAGTATCAATAAGATCTAGGAAGGCCTTACTGAGGGGATCGGTGGGATTATTCAGATGAATGTTAAAATCACCGATAATGAGAATGTTATCAGCTCGGGTCACTAAGTCTGAAATGAAATTGGAGAACTCTTCTAAGAAGAGCGAATAGGGCCCGGGTGGGCGGTAAAGTACTGCTAGGTAGAATGACGGGAGATTCGTAGCTGTATGGTGCAGAGTCAGGACTTCAAAGGATGTAAATTTGTTGCTCGTGTTGGGAGTAAGACTAAGGATAGGGTTAAATATCAGGGCAACACCCCCTCCTTTTTTCGTCTCCCGGGCAACCTGAGAACTAAGAAAGTTTGGAGGAGAGGCTTCAATTAAAGGCAGAGACTCATTTGGCTTTAGCCAGGTTTCACAGAGACCCATCATATCTAAATTATGTTCAGTAATCAAATCATTAATCAGCAGCGCTTTTGTTGACAATGATCTTATATTGATGAAGCCCACAGCGAGGCGTGGAAGTATTCTTTATTATCTGTATCAAAACAGGGTGAAAACTGGACTTTACAGATTGTTTTGGAAAGGATGGCATTAATGCCCTACTGTATGTGACATGATAGTACTTAGCAAAATGGTTAAATTGATGTTATCATATCCCATAGCGTAAGTATATGATAATACTTAAATATTAACAAGCCATATCAACTAAAAGTAGCAATGTTGAGAATCTCTCCTCAGAGAATGATAAGTGCCAAGTGAAGAAAATTGGTATAGTGAATTTAATACAAGGACCTGGAGTGTCAAACTGGCATAGCAGTCCTGCTCTTGCCAAAGAGCCTAATACTGCTATGAGTAGACATACTAAATGTTATTGCCATTTATTGTATCTGTAATAGAGAGGAGGTAGCACATCCCATAACAAATAACAAAAACTGGATTACTCACTTTTCACTTTTATTAAGTGGCTTGCATACAAAATATGCTGACGCGTTTCGGCTCAACAGCCTTCAACAGAGCATCATGCTCTGATGAAGCATCAGATGTGCTATTATGGGATGTCTGACACCCTCTCTTTTTGAGATCCTTTATTCATATATATTTTTGGGCTCAGCACTCCTCTGCTCGGTTGAAGCGCACTCTTCCCCTCTATACCAGTATTGTATCTGTAGTGTTTCAACAATTCAAATCATTTTGGGTGCAGGGTTGGTAAGGGAGTAAATCCTACTGAATTCAGCCTTAAAACGGTTATTAATAATGGACCAATGAGTGTGCTTGACATAGTTGCAACAATAAAACAAAAACAATTTGAGATACTCTACAGCCTCTAGAACAGTCAGCATGAAAACAAATAGAAACTAAATTCAAAATATAAAAAATAATCATTAATAAAATAAAATATATTTTTCACTATACAAGAAAGTGAAACGACAATATGTATTCATACTGAAAAAAGGTTACATTTTCTTAAAAGTGTTTTTTAAAAAGTCAATTTTGTTAGGAAGATATACTGTGTTAAGAAATCATAGTAGTAGAAGTAGTAAAAGCAGAAGTAAGAGCAGAAGCAGTAGTAGTAGCAGCAAAAATAGTAGTAACAGCATTAGTAATAGTTGAAGTAGTAGTAGCAGAAGTAGTGGTTTGTGTTTTCTATTCAAAACAGAAGATTCAAGATTCAAGAACTTTATTTGTCACATACACACACGGGGTGTGCAGTGAAATGAAAAAGTGGCAGTGCTCAACAGAAATGTGCAGAGGGCAACAAGTTCACTATTTACAATAAAAAACAACACAATATATACAGTATTACAGTAAGAGCTCTATATAAAAAACAACACAATATTTACAGTAAGAGCACTTAAAAATAGAATAGAAATATGAGAAATTGTATGTATGTATATAATATAAATTATCTGTAGTCGTTACCTAAGTGTGTGTGTGTGTGTGTGTGTGTGTGTGTGTGTGTGTGTGTGTGTGTGTGTGAGTGTGCATAAGAGGGGCAGTGTGTGGGTCTTAGTGGGGGGCCCTGGTGAGGTCGGAGTTCACAGTCCTGATGGCCTGAGGAAAGAAACTCTGTCTCAGTCTCTCTGTTTTGGCAGCATGACTACGGAGTGCCTGTGCCTGACTGCAGCAGCTGAAACAGTCCGTTGTTGGGGTGGTGAGGATCCTTCATGATCCTGCAGGCTCTGGTTCTGCACCTCCTGGTGTACAAGTCCTGCAGGGTGGGGAGTGTAGTTCCAATAGTGCGTTCAGCCGAACGCACTACTCTCTGCAGAGCCTTCCTGTCCTGAGCGGAGCTGTTGCCAAACCAGGCAGTGATGCTTCCTGTCAGGATGCTCACTACAGCTCCAGAGTAGAAGGACTGAAGGATCCTCCGGGAGACTTTAAATTTCCTCAGCTGCCTGAGGTGGTAAAGGCGCTGCCTTGCCTTCTTCACCAGAGTGTCTGTGTGTGTGGACCATGTAAGATCTTCGGTGATGTAGACTCCCTTGTATTTATACCTGCTCACCCTCTCCACAGTAGTCCCATTAATCCCCAATGGTGAGTACATCCTCTGTTGTTGTGTCCTCCTAAAGTCCACAATCAGCTAGTTAGTTTTGACATTCAAAAGGAGGCTGTTGTCCTGGCACCAGAGTGACAGATCAGCAACTTCCTCCAGATAGGCCTTCTCGTCGTTGTCATAGATCAGGCCCACCACCACTGTGTCATCCGCAAACTTGATGATGGAGTTGGAGCTGAACCTGGCCACACATTCATGTGTGTGTGCAGGGAGTACAGTAGGGGGCTGAGGACGCACAGTTTTACACATGTGGTTCAACATTGTTATAAAACATATCCTGTGAGTTTTGTAATGATTGGACAAACAATTTCTGATTTATAGTCTGATTTGTGTTCTGCCACTTACCCTAATGGTCAATTTCAATGAAACTTTCAGGGTATGTTTCAGGTAATTATGTGGACATGTCCTGCATGTTTTCTGATGATTAGCCCAAGGCTTATTAACTTTGGTCTATTTATGTGCTGAGCCACGCCCTTTGTGAAGTTCACTGGTCAATATCTTGACAACTAAATAACATATCAGCAAGCTTTGCATGAATTTTGCTAAGCTTGGTCCAATAATGATCCACAGAAAATCCGGTAGCAATCGGACCTACGGTTTCGGAGGAGATGTCAAAAATGTGTTTTTCCGAAAATTCAAAATCTAGTCAGGGGGACTTTAGTGGTTCTTGAGGCTTTTTTGTAGCTAGACTTGTGTGTCCAATTTCAAGTCAATCGGAGTCACGGTGTGAGGGGTGTGGCCTTTCCAAAATGGGACTTAATTACAGCGCCACCATCTGGCCACTTGGGCTCATGTTTCTTGGGAAGCATTTGCTCATCATTTCCAGACATTACCTCAGATAAGTGGGAAAGACAGCTTTGGGTTAGACCACCTATAAGATTATTTTTTAATTTAAGTAAAGAAGTTTTGTTAGTTATTATTATTGATGTAAAGTAATTGTGTAGGAAACATAAAATCCACGTCACCAAATTTCTGTTCCTTTATTAGAACTGTATAAAATGTTCTTCTTGTACTGTATAGTGAATGAACTAAAGATTCAGAGTCAAGTCAAGTTTAAGCTGATCCAGAAACAGAAGTCTTGCTCAAGGAGAAGTCTTGCTCTGAAATCTGAAAGAAGAGGTGAGTTGTTGCATGAAGAGGTTAAACAAAGGTTTCTGGTTCAAAAAAGGTCTATCTCTGTGGGGATCCTTTCCGTAATGTTGTCAGACACACGGATAACAATCTGAGCCTGTCAGTGGCAAAAACAAGCACTTTTAGTGGACGTACTTTGATCGACGCACTTGCCCCAACAGATTACGTTGCAGCCATAGCAGCCTGTTTCGCGACTAGGCGACTGAGGCGATCTACCGGAGCAATTCCAAAACGTTTTCTAGCTATTTTGCGGTATAAATGACACATTTGTACACATAGAGCCCAGGTTTAAAAATACCGGAATTCCCCTTTAAGGTGTCTAAAACAGACAGCAATGAAGTAAGATGTGACATTTCTTACGCTGAGGTTAGATCTGGACCCAAAATGCAGACCACGACAGGAGGTATGAAAAAGGCGATTTATTAATGAGGCAGCAGGTGATGGGAAGGTGAGGGGTGTAGTGGCTAGGCTGGGTGGAGTTGATGGTAGTTGATGAGGCCGGAGCGGGGGAAGCAGACTGGAGAGGGAGCAGGCAGGTGAGGCAGGGACAGGGGAGACCGAGGAGCCGGGGAAGTAGACTGGGGCTGGAGCAGGCAGGCGAGGAGACACGAGGAAGGAGGCACACAGGGAAACACTGGAGACAAGAACACACAGTTAAACAAATACATTCACAGGAAACTATAGCTTTTGATCTATAGGCCGAGAAAGTCTTTACCACGGTAGCTGAAGAACAATCTGGCGATGAGTGGATGGAAAGCCGGGGTTCTTATACTGCAGGGTTGATGAGTTGATATGAGTGTGGAGGAGAGGTAGGGCCGGGAGAGGGAGCCACGCCCAAGACATACACGCACAATCACACGGAGACAGACACAGAGACAAACAGGGGAGTTAAAACATGGGGAAACTCCGGGGGCCGGGCTGAGACCATGACAACATTGATAGCAACATGGTGGTAGGGCATGATGAATGTTTGGACATTGCAATGATATGAAATGAAATTCAGTTGTGGTAATTATCCACCTACCAGGAGTAAAGAAAATCAGAAATCAGTATACTAGTAGCCTGTATATATCCAGAGTATTCATTTCACACTGTTCATATTTTCAATATTGTCCATACTGTATATATCTTAGAATCTTCATTTCTTGCCTTACTGTTTATTTAATATTTATATTTCCACCATATACTGTATATGCACATACTCTGCACTTTACTGCTATTTGCACTTCTGGTTAGATGCCAAACTGCATTTTGTTGTCTCAGTACTTATACTCTGTGCAATGACAATAAAGTTAAATCTAATCTATCTAATCTAAAAATATCTTCGTATGTAATTGGTCTTCACACATTCACACACATCCCACTGAGATTAAAAATAAAAAGACCTGGATAAGAAACCGGCATCAATAAACAAAGATAAAGTTGCAGACAAAAAAAACCTTTGACATCCAGTTTTCTGGGTTTCACTCCAAAATACCATGCTAATCTTCTGATTTCATGCTTGATATGTCCAGTACCCAAGGCAGAAAAGCAGCCCCACAGCATTATGAGACCTTCACCACATTTGACTGTAGGGTGTTCTTTTTTTTAGCTTCATGTCTGTAAACTACTCTGCATTGCCAGTTCAGACCTCTAATTTGGGTTCATTGGTCTACAGACCCTTTTCCAGAAGGATTCAGGTTTGTCCAGGTGGGTCTTGGCAAATCAAGCCTTCTTGTGTTTCTCTTTAAGCAGTGGGTCCGGAGTATGGTACGGGTTGAAAGCACCTCCAGGGGGGTGTTCCACAAAGCGAGCTTACCACCTTAGCCAGGCTTATTTCATTCAGACAAAGTGAAATAAGCCTGGCTAAGGTGGTAAGCTCGCTTTGTGGAACACCCCCCAGGTCAGTCTTGAGATCTGCTTTGCTATGGGAGATCTGTATTGTTTTGGTAGGTTAGTTGGTTGTGTTCAGTTTAATTGAAGTATTGTTTGAGTTAAGTTCTGTATTGTTGACCTCTTTTATTGAGAGCTACTGTTTATAATACCTGTGACTCCTTGTGCCTGCATGCTTTGTCCCTCACACGAACCTCAACATCATTAAATGTGTTTGGGATTACTTTCTGCATTGGATCCCGTGCTCTATGAATAAACAGTTTATACACCAAGTAGATGAATTCATCCGCCACAGGGCTGAGGTGGAGGCAATGTAAATATGTCTAATAAAATGAGGACGTTCGGTCTCAGAAAATCAAAACCAGGCAGCATTCATTTGTTCATGAGATATCATTAGAGAGAGGAGCAGCTACACTACAGTACTACAGTGGACGTTTTTCTTCTGGAGATGAATAGGAAAGGAAGAAAAGACAAGAAACCTGCTAAGGAGAGAGGACAGTGGGCTACTAAAACAGAGTACATTCTAGTGGTTGCAGGAAGTGTGGTTGGCCTGGGCAATTTGTGGAGATTCCCGTACCTCTGCTACAAGAATGGAGGAGGTGAAAAATACAATATTTAAGGAATGTTAGATAGTATATTTTGGTTAGAGTGCATTGGAGTAGGTGCATTGGATCTCTTCTGAATTAAAGAGGGGAGAGTATCATTTAATTCAATACTCCGTTTTGTGTCCATCATGTCTGTTTTTGTACCCAGGGGCCTTTCTGGTGCCATGTGTTGTGTGGGCTGTGCTTTGTGGGATACCGCTGTTCCTTATGGACACTGCGATTGGTCAGTACACCCAGGAGGGAGTCATCACCTGTTGGAGGAAAATATGTCCACTGGCACAAGGTGAGAAAACACGTTGAAACTTTCTGGAACTGAAAGTTGCAATCAATAATGAGAAAAATAATAAAGACACAATACCAAATTTTACGGTACTGATATGATATTTTGAATGAATTTGAACCAGGTACTGAACAATAATCTATATTTGTGATTGCTTAGGAATCGGATATGGACAGCAGCTGGTCAGACTCTATAGCTTCAGCTATGTTATAGTCCAAGCTTGGGCTCTCTTGTACCTGGTGTTCTCCTTCAGTTCCCAGCTCCCCTGGGCTAGCTGTGGCAACACCTGGAACACAGGTAAAGCTTAGATCAATTAGTTAATTAGTCAGTTAATTCCATATTGTTGTCAGACTCATTCAGGGAAATGTAGATATTCTGTACATATTTCCTAAGTAACCACTTAATGAACCTACCTATCCAACCATTTCAATCTAGTTAAAAACAACCACACCCACAACACTAGACGCAGTCTAACAAATTGTATTCCTATGAGATTTAAAAAATGTTTTGGGAAAAATACATTTTTAAATACAGCCACATGTTAATGGAACAAGCTGCCTATCTCCCTTAAGCTAACCCCGGGTGAGAGGAGTTTTAAATCAGATCTCAAGAAATGGCTGTTAAATAATTTGTAGATTTATAAATGTTTGCATGTTTTACTTCTTATTTTATTTTATTTTATTTTTTTAATGCCATTCTTGCTTGACACTTTCTTATTCAATCTGCCATCTTGTACTGTGATTGAGGACCACAATGGAAATAAGCCCTCGGGCTTTTTTGTGTATTTTAATCCTCGACAATTTTCTAAAATCTTATATGGAGCCTGAATGTTGATCAGCCTGTCATGTATGTTTAAAATTTTGTCAAATAAATCTATCTATCAATCTATCTAAACATGTCATGAACTGACAGACATCAAGAAATTGCTGATGGCATGATAGAATGCATGAATACCGTAATTAAGATTAAATGGTATTAGTATTAAAAAGTCAAGTCAATTTCTGAGTCCCAACAATCAGGATTTCTTTAGTTATGTTTCATTATAATCCATCCAGGGTTAGTTCTGTTCCATCTGTGATTTTCCACGTAACATGTTGCGGGTTTTGATCCAAAAAAAACCCAGCTAATTGTGTGGATCCCCACTCATCAAGTCTGGCTGCAAACTGGACCAGGTTGGCCGCAAACTGGACCAGGTTGGCCACAAACTGGACCAGGTTGACCAACACCACCTCTGCTGCTGTCGAGTTTTGGGAGTGAGTCTAAATCAACCCAAACAGCTCTCAAACATTAGCCAGGAGTAACATTGCATTACTGTTGAATAAAAGCTGAGCACACACACAGTGAGAGAGAGCCAGACACAGTATAGGGTAAAAAGATCTCTGAAGAAAGAACAGTTGAGTGTGTGGTTTCATAGAGACACAAGGCCATTTGTCAAGTCAAAACAACACCTGCATAGATAATAAAACAGCTACACATTAGCAGTTTCCCATTAGCAGTTTCTTCAGAAACTAACACTCAAGCAGAGGAAAACATAGTCAACGGCTGACCTAAAGAATACATAGTCATAGTGGATGGTTGACCTAAGCAATGCTAAAATGGTGCATTTACGTTTTTCTACTATGCCCCCCCCCCTTTTTGATCATAAGATCAACTCACTATAAGGACCTATAAGATGTGATGTAACACATGGGTTAAAGCGAAGAATGGGGACCTGCAAATTACACAAATTGAGACACTGTGGTACCCTGGGGGAAAAGCGGGTATTCACAGACCCAATCTGGGGCCCAGGTTCAGTGCAAACATCACTCTGGAGACGAGATTCAAACAAAAATGACACTTTACTGAGTCACTTTCACACCAAGTCGCTTACGCTGGGGTGGAGGATCTCCAGCCACCTCCCTGACTGCTCTCTAGATCGAGTCTGCTCTCCTGCTCGACTGCAGATCCTCCCTCCCTCTTGGCTCTTGGTCACAATCAGCTCCCAGCTGGCTGATTGATGGACTGGTTCAGCTGGGGACAAGATTAAAACAATCATTTAGCAACATACAATAAGTGTATTCAACGTAGGTCAGTAAGAGAACTACTAGTCACCAAAAGTGCATCTCCTCCCCAAACAGGCATCTAAGAGCAGAACATCACTTTGTCCTAATATGTGATGAATAAATAATTATCTCCCGCGTCCCTCCTCATGAGAATATGTCACATTTATTTATTTAACTCACATTTGATCTATGTTATATTTCTGCTTACCTCAGAAACCGGGCGCTTGCCATGTCTGGAGGCATCGAGGAGGTGGGCAGTGTTCGATGGGACCTGGCCTTGTGTCTTCTGGCCGCCTGGGTGTTCTGCTACTTCTGTATTTGGAAAGGTGTCAGATCCTCAGGAAAGGTCCTGTGGTAACATTTCCACCTACTATATATTAGGAATCTGCGACATACCATACTGCTGGTGCATTACCATTTTCATCAATGACCCCCCAAAATTAGGCATTTCACCAACCTTTTTTTCTAGCCTGTTACCACAAATCATCTAAAATAATTTAGGCATCATTGCATATCCTGACATTTCTTGACGTTCTTTTTAGGTAGCGTACTTCACAGCCACTTTCCCCTATGTGATGCTCCTGATATTACTAGTCAGGGGGTTGACTCTACCTGGAGCTTGGGAAGGGATTCACTACTACTTGTATCCAGACGTGAACCGCTTGGCTGACCCTGAGGTAGGCTGTTTAGCTGTTTATGTTACCTTATTTGTAGTATTTGTAAGTCTGGAAAAGGTCAAAACTGTTTGAACAAAGCCCTGCTAATTATCATCCCTTCAGAATGAGAACAGCTGATGAAGTGAAGTCAACTGACTTACACAAGGAACCAGTTCTGTTAGAAACATATATAGTTCCACGTACATGTTAGGCATGTACAGTTAACCAAATATTCTATCTCACTGATTATGGTTTGGTATGGTTAAAGAAAAAAAACACTAAAACAGAATCCAACTTATGGTTGAGCCTTCTCATTCCCCTGTTCCCCCTAACTCAGTGGTCTTCAACCCTGGTCCTCGGGGCCCACAGCCCTGCTGGTTTTCTTTCCTACCAGGTAGTTAGTTAGATTCACCTGGTGTGCCAGGTGTTAATCAGCCCCTGATGAGACGGCTGGAATGAAAACCAGCAGGGCTCTGAGCCCAGAGGACCAGAGTTGAAGACCGCTGCCCTGGACAGAATAAAATATTGTAAAAAGAAATAAAAACCCTCGCAGAAGATAATAACAATCCAAATACAAGCAAACCAAGCAAACAAAACATTAATAAAACATCACAGTTTGCTAGTTTAAATGTTTGCTTGTTAAAAATGTGTTTTAAGAAATCATTTAAAAGATGAATCTTGAAGACTCAAGATTGATGAAGAACGCTCATTTTACTGATGTTTCATGAGGAAGACCCCTTGACATCAAGGACATCAAGGACAGTGCATTGAGAACTTTAAATAACGGGATACTGTAGTTAGGTTGCAGTGCCTAAACTGCTTTTTACTCTTAAAGAGCTCTAGTGAATAACAAAGTGCAGGAAATAAACCAGGATAGGAAGAAATAAAAATCAAAGACATCATCATCATTATTTAAGCAGATCTATAGAAATTATTCTTATGAAGAGATTTAAAATTTTATACTGATTTAGCTAGACTGTGTAAAAGTGATTTTATCGATTTTATCGCAATTATAAACAGCTCCTTAACCACTGGCTCAGTTTTTATCAATACACAGGACAAGATGTTACTATCCCTTGTACCATAATCCAGGGCAAACACTCGTAGAAGCCCAATTCAGATATTATGAATGATACAACCACCACCAAATGAACACCATAGCAGACATCAGGCCTCACTGTCAGAGATGTACGGTCATTCGTCAGATGGCACCATTTGCCAACTACCTACCACAATACCTAAAGATTGACCAATAGGTAAATGGCTCAAGGCTCAAGGCATCTGCCTGGTTCCTGGTTGTTTGCATGCACTGGAAATCGCTTTATAAATCATCAGCATTAATGTGCTGTGAGACTGTACAAAATCTGCACTTGTTAACAATTGAATTGAAAACAACAGTTTTCATTTTTGTGACAACATAGATCTGGATGGAAGCAGGATCCCAAATATTCTTTTCCTTCAATGTGGGTGCAGGAGGTCTGATTGTTTTGGGCAGCTATAGTAAGCACAACAACAACTGTTACAAGTATGTTTGCATCAGTCAACTTTTATGAGAGAAAAAAAAGTTGTTTGTTCTGGGAAATGATTGTCTGGTTATGATAGATTATATAACAATGAAATGTATCGCATCATCATTTTTCATCAATATTGCTTTTTTTATTCTTAATTTTAATTCCTCAATATATTCTTGAAATGTCAGTAATATTGGTCTCACATTGTAATGTGAAATATCATAATTGAGATGTTGAACACTGAAGGGCTGACCACTTATTTTCAACATAACTCTAGGGACACCTTTTGGCTCTGTCTGCTGAACACTGGGACCAGTTTTGTTGCTGGATTTGTTGTCTTCTCTGTTCTTGGATTCATGGCTCAGAAACATGGTGTTTCTGTTGACATGGTGGCTGACTCAGGTATAGTCCAAGACCACAGCATCATTGCATGTAATGCATTTAAATCTAGCTATGTTTAGTGAAATAGCCGGAACATTTTTTTAATCTCATCTACCTGTATATTTCTGCCACACAGGTCCTGGTTTGGCCTTCATTGCATACCCTCAGGCAACAGCCATGATGCCATTGCCTCAACTCTGGACTGTCTGCTTTTTCCTGATGCTTATTCTACTGAGTGTTGACACACATGTAATGTTATTTGTTGTAGTGTAGCATAAGAAAGAGTTGAGTAATTTCTAGCCCTGCAGTGTGTAATTACAGTCTCTGTTGATTGTTGTAAATGAGTTCAAAAAAAAATTTGTTGTGGGTGACTGCCCTGCCACTTCAATTTGGTGTCCTGGTACCACATTTTGGTGTTCTAGGGGAGTGGTCCTCAGGATTGAGAATATCATACCAGGTAGTTAATTGCATTTACCTGGTGTCCCAGGTCTAAAACAGCTGAATAGAAAACCAGCTGGGCTCTGGACCCTGAGGACCAGGATTGAGAACCAGTGGCCTACGGTATCTGGGTTGCTACCAACTGATACAAGACTATAATTACACAGTGAAAAACTTAAAATGATTTAACCCCTACTGTGTCTTTCATTAATCAGTGAATTGAATCAGTGCATTACGAATGAACACAGTTTCACATATTTGCTCATATCATTTTGTCCCTAGTTTGTGATAGTGGAGTGTTTCATCACCTCAGTGAGAGACTTGTTTCCGGAGCGGTTTCACAAACCAGGAAGGCATGAGATCTTTGTCCTCCTCATCTGTTCATGCACCTTTCTCATACAACTGTTATTGGTCTCTGAGGTGAATATCATGACAGAAATATGAACATTTCTCAAATAAGAAATTCAAGAAATTCTCAAATATTTCTCTTATTGAAATGTTTTCTCCTGCATGTTATAGGGAGGATTGTACGTATTTCTGCTGTTTGAGTATTATGGCTGCAGTCGAGCTGCCCTGAATTTCATGATAGTGTTTGAATGTTTGGCTGTGGCTTGGATATTTGGTAAGCAAAATCCACATAGTAGGAGCTTATTACCATTATATATGTCACATGGTAGCATCTTCACATTGATCTCATGAAGTCTCAAGAATCCGTTTTGTCTCCTCATTGCTCCGAAGGAGGTTTAGGAGAAACATTTCAGACGAAGGTGATCACAAAATGAGACAAAATTAAGAACTCTATTTCTTAAGAGATGAAAAAAAGATATTTCCTCTGGGAGTAGTCAGCGACCTCAGATAAACATTCCTTCCACTGGTAGCTTTCTCAACCTGGAAATAAAGAACTTCAGATATTGTGAACTTGAACGAATGGACAATCTGTTTTATCTACAGGAGTTGATCGGTTTTCTGACACCGTTGAGGACATGTCAGGACATCGACCATCTCTTTACTTCCGACTGTGCTGGAAGTACTTCTGTCCACTGTTCTCCCTGGTGAGTCAGCCAAGTTTCTGTAGACCTTGATCTTCTCTACACCCTTCATAGTAAGAGCTATTTATTACACTTTAAGATTCTTAAGACCAAAACCATCTAGTTGTCACTAAGATAAGAATGCAGCAGGAAAATAATTTCACCCTATATTTTAACGTATTTACAATGGCTTGAGTTTCTCAAATGATCTCTACTCCTAACCAAACATATTTGTCATTTTTCCCCCCACACATCTTATTTGACTGGTAAATGTATACTCTCCACACCTTTTTAGACTTCCTTTATCTTCTACTTGGTGAACTACAAACAACTAAGGGTAAACCGCTCGTACATTTACCCTGACTGGGCGTATGCACTTGGCTGGATCTTGATACTCTCTTCTATTATCATGGTGCCACTGTGGGGAATTGGACAGATCTGTTTTAGGACAGGCACCTTGAGACAGGTCAGTGTCCAGCTGTTTCTGTTTTTCTGGAGGTCCAACAGAGCATTTTATTTAACTTTGTGCAGATTAGTCACCTGTTATTGTAATAATGCTGGCACCCTGCAGAGTGAGACCTTAAGAGTAAGTAGAAAACAGGAGTGGTCTTTTCACATTAAGAGAGGGTAGGAAACAGGAAAGAGAAGATCCACAGCATTCTATGAGCTGGGACCTAAACCCCAGTCTAGCATCTCGAGTGAAAGCCAACATAATATATAGATAAGGAGCTCCTAATTACTAAAGAAGTATGATATGATACCAACTCACCAAATGTTTTCCTCCACCAGCGTTTGTCCTCCCTTTGTCACCCTGTAAATGATCCAGTCGGGCCAAACAGGACAAGTGAAGAAGCTGAGGCGAGCGTGGAAATGATGACTCAACAGTAGTCATACACTGGCAGCTTGGAGCAACATCGGTTTTTTAAATGATTATAACCTAGTGTCAACCAGTGGTTGACCAGTGGTTGACTTGGTGGGGGGCTGTTTATATTGGAGTTAAGGGCCGGGTCTTGAAATGGAGAAGGAGTTATAAATGGTATATAATGAGTTGTGAAATCAAGAAACACTACCCTGACCCTTCCTCTTAGGTCTTGTTTATTTGCGTCACACTCATTTGTTTTAATAAAAAGTAGGAAGCTAACTTCTTGCACTTTTACCTTAGCACTGGTTCTGCTCTTAGATGATTAGTAGTTCTCTACCTACCTATGTTGAATGCACTTTTTGTAAGTCACATTGGATAAAAGTGTCTGCTAAATGACTGTAATGTAATGTAATGAAAGGGAAGAGTAACAGCAAAGAATGCTGGTGTACAGTGGTACACCTCATCTCCCAACTACAGTACCTCTGAAGCGTTGATTGTTAAGAATTACAAATTGAATACAGGATTGATAACAAGGTAGAAATCCAAAAATACGATTGTTCCTAAGGGATTTAAGATAAAGAGTATTCAGGCTTTTCTAGTGACAGAACATTCTGTGAAATAAAATGAATGGAAAAAGTGAATGTTAATCTATAAGTGCTTTAAGCCTTCAGAGGGTCAATTCAGAAATGTGTGATTTCATATGCTATGTGTTATAATTAATGAAGAATTGTCAATTCTAGTAACATAGACTACCTTTGTCACGTAGCCATGGAGCCCGTTTCGCGACTGCTGGCTGTGGCGATCTACCGGATCTTTTTGGACCTATTTTGCGGTATAAATGACAAATTTATATATATAGAGCCCAGGTTTAAAAATACCGGAATTCCCCTTTAAGATTAGGCAAGGGGAGAGAATTGTTTAAGGTATGGGTTAAGACAGGGCCAGGCATAAAAATGAGTGAGTTGGGGTGGGGCTTGACCTAGAGGTGGTGGCTCTGCAGTGAGCAGCCTCTCTAATACCCTACACTATCAGACATAAAATGTAACGTTAATAGAAAATAAAAAATATAAAATGATGTAGGTTGTATTGGGGATACAGTCACAGTTCAGAGCGTTGTTAAGCAACCCCATTTAACCATGAGTGTCCAGCAAGACCTCAAGTGCCATATTGCTTTTAGAAAACGGTTACAACTTATAGAAATAATTAGTTGATGACACAGTATTATTTTATTTTCTAAATTATTTTTATTTAACAAATTCATTGAAATAAGAAAGTATCTTGTGAATATGTCAAAATGTTTCCACGGTTGCTAGGAGATGCATTCAGTGTTACTATATGGGATTTACAGTCACTGTAGAACACACTTTGAGCCGATTAATTTCCAGGATGGAGACAACCGATTTCATAACAATATAATAAAAACAAGAACCAGCCTGACAGCTCAGTCAGTAGAGTATGAGACTCTCAGTTTTAGGGTTGTGGGTTCGATCCCCACATAGTGTCAAGGACTGTAATGTAGTAAGATGAAACAGTACATTACAGTATAATATTTTTTAGATTTTCAGTTGTTTAATATTGTTGGAACACATGATATTTCATAAGGTCTATACAATTTGTTCGTTTTTAATTCAACAATTACTTACGCATTCAATCTATCAGCAATTTCTTGCCAATCTTCCTCTCTCCCTTTATTTATGGAAATCGTATTTCCCTTTTCATTGTGATATTGCTGAATTCTCCATAGACCTCCACTAAAAGTGGCTGTTCAGTGGCCGTGAACATTGCGGATCTGTCTTTACCGTCAGTTTTCACCATGAAGAATTGATCAGATCCATGAGCGACCTCTCGGGCTGCTTAAATAAACTGTATAACTACACGTGCAGTTACCTGGATTGCTTGAGACTAGTGATGGGAAGAACGACTCTTTTAACTAACTCGATTCTTTCGAGCTGTCCGATAGCGGTGAATCGATTCTGAATCGATTCATTATGATGCACCAATAAAAATTGACAGTGAGGTGATAACTAATACTATATAAAGTTTGAACATACGACCCTCAGCATGAGAGTCTGATGATTTACTAACTGAGCTAAACAAGCAATGGAGGGGATGGGGATGTGGTGAGAGTTTCCCAATGAATAAGTTTGAGAGCACATGAGTGATTCTGACTAGTTAATGGATAATAGCCAGGAGTTATTAGCAAGGCAGGATCAGGGTAGTTACTAAAGAGAGTGATATATGTTGTTCTCTGGCGCTGCTATAACCACTGCTGAATCGATTCATTTGCGTGTGTGAGTTGAATCAACTCACTCACTTAACCGATTTTGTTCTTTTGAACAATTTGTTCGCGAATCGGTCATCACTACTTGAGACTGGCTTGGATTCTCGGATAAGGCAGATCACGGTAGTTTGACTTCGACTTTGTGGAAGTGATTGACTTAGGTTAACTCAAACCACACTCGCAAGGTTAATCGGAGGTTAATGTGGAACAGGTCCCTGCAGTGGAAGTCCTTAATCCCGAGATGAACAGAGAAAGAAATAAAGACAATAAGGAGAGAGGGGTTGAAGACAGAGGACAGTGGGCTAATAAAACACAGTATATTCTGGTTGCTGCAGGAAATGTGGTTGGTCTGGGCAATGTGTGGAGATTCCCGTACCTCTGCTACAAGAATGGAGGAGGTGAATAATGTATATTCATAATTTGGAGTGGGGCATTCTAGTTGTAGGTGTCTTGAAGTTGGGAGTCTGTTGATGAAAGGTGAGTGAGAAGTTATCACTAAATTATTTTTTCATGTATGTCTATGTTGTTTTTTAATCTATATAGGAGCTTTTTTGGTGCCATATGTTGTGTTGGCTGTGCTTTGTGGGATACCTTTTTTCCTACTGGAGACTGTGATTGGTCAGTACACACAGGAGGGAATGGTCCCCTGTTGGAGGGAAATATGTCCACTGGCACTAAGGTGAGTGGATGTGTGCTGCACTTAAAGGTGTAGTCAGTAGAAGAAAAAGTTATCATCCAAATCACATGATATCTGATACTATAATATTAAATATAAATATATAAATATTATATATAATTATTTTTTCCTCCAAACTCAAACTGTTGTGGCAGTTTGGCTCAAAGCAAATTTTGAATTGCCTACATACCCAAACGTTTGATAAACAATCGTTTTTATCTGTATTTTAGGAATTGGATATGGACATCTTCTTATTGTACTCTATGACTTCATCTATATTGTAATCCAAGCCTGGGATCTCTTCTACCTGGTGTTCTCCTTCAGATCCCAGCTCCCCTGGGCCAGCTGTGGGAACACCTGGAACACAGGTAATGGCTTAGGCTATGGAGTTTACTATTAATTTGTGATCCTTGTAAAGGTGTAACTCATTGAATCAGGCACCTTACATCCAATGGCTCCAGAAGAGCTGCTCAGTGGCCAACAGTATATGCTTGTAGTGGACAGCTCCCAGGTAGCAGCCCTTTATCTTTGAGCTCAAGCCCGTAGGTTCACTGAGCTCTGAACAAGCTCTGAATTAAGGAGTTTGGTTCCAGAGCCAACTATACCTTGATGGAACTTTCCAGCTCAGATTCCTTCTGCCCAGAGAGGTGGCATTTTGTATTCCAAGAGCCAGTTTCCATTTCATTTACTTCATTTTACATTACATGACATTACATTACAGTCATTTAGCAGACGCTTTTATCCAAAACGACGACGAATAAGTGCATTCAACATAGGTAGGCAAGAAAACTACTAGTCACCAGAAATCGTAAGTGCATTTCCTTCCTAAACAAGCAACTAAGAGCATAACTAGTGTTAAGGTAAGAGTGCAATAAGTTAGCAACCTACTTTATCTTAAACAAATGAGACAAATAAGAGAATCAAATAAACAAGAGCTAAGACAAATAAGTGAACCAAATAAACAAGAGCTACGACAAATAAGTGTATCCAATAAACAAGAGCCAATAAACAAGAGCTCAGACACATAATTGACGACAAATAGGCAAGGCTAAGAGGAAGGGTCAGGGTAGTGTTTCCTGAAGAGGTGGGTTTTCAGCCTGCTGCGAAAGATGGGCTGCTGCTGTCCTGACATCATTGGGGAGTTCATTCCACCACTGCGGGGCCAGGACAGAGAAGAGCTGTGACCGTGTAGATAGGCCGCAGGGACCTCTGAGTGACGGGGCAACCAGTCGCCTCGAAGCAGCAGAGCAAAGTGGTCGGGCAGGGGTGTAAGGCTTAGCCTGGAGGTAAGAAGGAGCTGTTCCTTTCACTGCCCTATAGGCTAGCACCAGGTTCTTGAACTGGATGCGAGCTGCTACAGGGAGCCAGTGTAGAGAACGGAGAAGGGTAGTTGTATGGGAGAACTTGGGGCGGTTGAACACCAGTTGAGCTGCAGCTTTCTGAACAAGCTCCAGAGGTCTGATGGCCGACGCCGGGGCACCAGCAAGGAGGGAGTTGCAGTAGTCCAGGCGGGAGATAACAAGAGCCTAGATGAGCACCTGCGCTGCCTTGTCAGTGAGGAAGGAGCGAATCCTCCTGATGTTGTCGAGGAGGAATCTGCAGGAGCGTGTCACTGATGCGATGTTTGCCAAGAACGAAAATTGGTTGTCCAGGGTCACACCCAGATTCCTCGCAGTCCGAGTTGACGTCGCCACAGCATTATCAATGGTGATGGCCAGGTCTCGGTGCGGACAGCCCTTCCCCGGGAGGAACACCAGCTCAGTCTTGTCCAGGTTGAGCTTCAGGTGGTGCATCGACATCCACTCCAAGATGTCTGCCAGACATGCAGCAATGCGTGCCTCCACTTGTGTGTCAGAGGGGAGAAATGACAGGATCAGCTGGGTGTCATCTGCATAGCAGTGGTAGGAAAAGTCGTGTGAATGGATAACAGAACCAAGAAATGTTGTGTAGAGGGAAAAGAGGAGAGGACCTAGAACCGAGCCTTGCGGAACCCCAGTAGTGAGCCTGCGTGGTTCTGACACAGACCCCCTCAGTGTCACCTGGTAGGGTCAGGTAGGATGCAAACATGGAGAGTGCAGAGCCTGAGACACCCATCCCCTCAAGGGTGGAGAGGAGGATCTGGTGGTTCACCATGTCAAACGCTGCAGACAGGTCCAGGAGTTCGCTCTCGTGGTATGGAGCGACTCCGTCACTGCCAGGAGGGCAGTCCTGGTCGAGTGATCCACTTTGAACTCAGACTGTTGGGGATCCAAGAGGTTGTTCTGGTGGAGGTACAAGGACAGTTGATTGAAGACAGCACGTTCAAGAGTTTTTGATAGGAAGGGTAGAAGGGAAACCTGCAGAGGTGGAAAGAGTACTGAAAATTTGTACTCAAGTACAAGTACTGTTACATTGCTTAAATTGTACTCAATTACAAGTAAAAGTACTGGTGTTAAAAAAATACTAAAAGTAAAAGTACAAAGTACTCTTCTCAAAAACTACTCAGAGTATTAATTACTTTTTAACCGATGGATGTTTTATTGCATCATCAATAGCAGGCATTCGATTCACCTGTATAAAATATCTACGTTCAAAGCACATTTCTCAGACAAACAATGTATAGAAAAATTACACTAAGGCAATTTATTTTGTAAACAAATGTAGATATAAAGCAGGAATTTTGTTTGTTAAAAGAATGACAAAAATGTTTTTGAACCTGCATAGAACAGTTTAAACTTTTCCCAATACACTGCGAACAACAGGCAGGTAAGTGTCTCAAACTCTTAGATAAACTAGCATTTCTGTCACACTTCACTTTCTGAACCTTTTGTTCAGTTTCAATAGGAGCTGGTTTTCTAAGTTAACAGAGTCTATCTGGCTTCGTTTGGCTGTGAAGAGTAGACCAGCACAGCTAAATAGTCGTTCACATGCAGCAGAGGCAGGCAGAGCTGTGTTCAGCTTGAGAGAGAGCTTCTTAATGGCTGAGAAGGAGTGCAGCAGCTCCATGGTGTCTGTGGCACAAGCAAGATAACCATCAAGCTCAACTGGACTTTGCAGCCTTCTGGAGATTGGTCTGGAGAAGAAATCATCTTCATCAGATGACTCTCTTTGCTGATCCTTACTCTCATGCTCCGTCGTTTCAAGATGTTGTTTGATGTATGTCAAGGCTGTAATTGCAAGTAGATAACACAATTTTGTTATTTAAATTTCAGTGAATATTCCTGAACACACAAACTTAAATCAGCTAATTCTAAATCAAAAAGGATTCTTTGATATTAAGGACAGACCATCAATAACTGACAACCTATTAGGTGAGCCATGACTGAGATGTTATTAAGTATACTCACTTATACATGTGTTCAAACATAACAATACACAAAAATGGGATCATATGAATCTTTGAAAAAATCTGGCCATACCAGCCTCTATTACATCTGCTCTGTCAGTCCAGGAAGTCTTGAACTTGGGTAAGAGGACTGCAGCTGCAGCCAACTCTGGATCCTCCATCATCGGTCATGGTACTGCTCAATCTTCGATGGATGTTTCCTCTGTAGAGATAAATATTATCACACATCAGGTTCAAACATTACTTCATCACATCACTGTGATTAACACCAAAGGAAAACACATTTTTTTTAAAAATCATTCAACCAGAGTAACAATTTGAGCTAATCTTTGATTGTTTAGCATAGTATAAAAGAGTGGTAAATTTGGTGATTGATAGACCAATATCAGGCCAATGATATTGATCAACTGATATATCAGTCTAGTGCTATATGTCAACTGAGAGCATTTGAGATGCAGCTCAGCACTCTGTATTAAATGACTCAAGATTTAATTTATTGACGGTGGTTGTCCAAATATTAAGATAAAACATTTCTGCACATTTCATGCAAGCACGCACACACGTTAGCTAGCTCCGGCTAACCAATGGCAGCTAACCAATGGCGGCTAACCAATGGCAGCTAACCAGCTAACCAATGGCAGCTTTGCAGACCTTAGATCTTAGCCAAATTAATAACCTTAACACACATGAAAAATAAGAAAGCAATATCATACAAGTATAGTTGTAAAACCTCTTACCGCAATGTGTTTTTTGAGATTAGACGCTGAAGTCTTGTAAACTGATATCACCGTGGAGGTCAAACAAAGTTTGCACTGCATCTGGACGCTGTCTCCTTTTCTCCCTCTGTACATGAAAAATTCCTCCAGGTACGGCCACGGGCACTCGTCCTCCGTCTTCTCTTCATCATTTTCACTGTTCACTTCTGTCTCCATTTTGGCTTCTTTGTCTCCAAATCTTCAGTCCACTCTCTACTCCGCTGTGTAGGTATGTTACCTCCAGAAACCTGTGCCTGCTGCAGCAGCGGAGTTGTCCTTTCCTTACGTCATTACGTCACAGATTAATTGGCGCGGTCGCGATCTGACGGCCTTGCAGATGAAAGGTAGAGTGCCTTGAGAGACTCTAATGAAAAGTTTGAATATTAATTCAAATTGTGGGCGTACTCAGTAGCGACTTTTGATTTTAAAAGTAGCGAAGTAGATTACATGGTGTAAATTGTACTCAAGTATGAGTAAAATTACACACTTGAAAAAAATACTCATAAAAGTACAAGTACCCAAAAAATCTACTTAATTACAGTAACGTGAGTATTTGTAATTCGTTACTTCCACCCCTGGAAACCGGTCTGTAGTTCTTCACCTCAGAGGGGTCAAGTGTTGGTTTCTTCAGAAGGGGGGTGACTCTTGCAGTCTTGAAAGCAGAGGGAAAGCATCCAGACACCAGAGACGTGTTGATGAGGTGGGTCAGGAAGGGAAGGAGTTCAGGTGCAGTAGACTGAAGCAGAGTGGATGGGACCGGGTCAAGGGAGCATGTGGTGGGGCGGCTAAATGTAACAAGGTGAAGGACCTCGTTTGGGGAGAGGGGAGAAAAATGGGATAGCGAGGGAGGTGGGGAGGGAAAAGGTGGAGAGGGTGGTAGAGAGGGATGGGTGGAAGGCAGACAGGTGTGGTTGGTGCGCAGGGCACCAGCCGGGGGGTGAGGGAAGGAGGATGGGATATCGTTGACCTTCTTGTCAAAGAAGTTGGCGAAGTTGTCAGGGCGGAGGGAGGAGGTGGGAGGAGGGGTGGGGTTTGGAAGCAGAAGTTTGAATTTTAGTGCAGAAGAAAGCAGCTTTAGCAGCAGATAGAGAGGAGGAAAAAGTGGAAAGGAGGGATTGGAAGGTAAGAAGGTCCTCCGGGGGAGGTTGCCATTTCTCCATTTGCGCTCAGCCACTCTCAGGCTCCGTCTCTCAGTACGCACTGAGTCCGACAACCAAGGGGCAGATGGAGTTTGGCGTGCAGGCCTGGAGGTGACAGAGATGGTCCAGAGAAGAGGACAGAGTAGAGAGAAGAAGATCAGTGGCAGTATCAGGGGATAGAAGAGAAAAAGATTAAGGGGCAGGTAGAGCAGAGAGAACAGAAGAGGAAAGATCAGTGGGGGAGAGCGAGCAGAGGCTGCAAATCGGACTGTGTTGACCAACACCACCTCTGCTGCAATCTATCCTATCCTATCCAACCTATCCTTCTCTTTGTTAATTTTTTGTTAATTTGTTCCCAAAACCAGCTAACTGTATGGATCATCAGGTTTGGCATTCTCTTTCATCAAATCTGACTGCAAATCGGACCGTGTTGACCAACACCACCTCTGCTGCAACTGAGTTCTGGGAGTGAGTCTAAATACCTGTACTCATAATAATCCATCAACTTTAAATCACTAAATAACTACAATATTTTATTAATACAATATATTTTTTTAATGATTTGCCACAATAAAATGTTCTAAACAGTCTAATAGTAGAATAAGCAAACATACAAACAAAAACATACAGTATTATAAATGTACCATAACAACATTGTTCAGTCTCTTACTAACATTTTGCCCACCAGCAAATGCAATTCAATGTAATCTTGAATTATCACTTTGTGACACTATGCTTTCAAAAAATCAGGATCCTCCCCTTTTCCCTCTTCAGAAGTTTGTGTCACATTATGTGTCTCTCTTAAAGCCACCGGGTACTAGCCATGTCTGGAGGCATCGAGGAGCTGGGCAGTGTTCAATGGGAACTGGCCTTATGTCTCCTGGCCGCCTGGGTGTTCTGCTACTTCTGTATCTGGAAATTGTCAGATCCTCAGGAAAGGTCCTGTGGCAACATTTTATCTAATAGGATAGACTTGTGGTTATGCTGGTGTTACGAGGTAACACCGGCATACTTTCATAAAGATCAATTACACATTTTCAGCAATTACCCTATCACTATTAAGCATTTCATCAAAACTTTTAGAGAATTTCTGACCATGAATTATCTCCAATAATTTATGTATCATATATTTTCTGCTGGGGCATTGCCATTTTCATCAATGACTCCCCAAAATTAGGCATTTCATCAACCTTTTTGTCTAGCCTGTTACCACAAATCATCTCAAATAATTTAGGCATCATTGCATATCCTGGCATTTTTTGATGTTCTTTTTAGGTAGTGTACTTCACAGCCACTTTCCCCTATGTGATGCTCCTGGTATTACTAGTCAGGGGGTTGACTGGCTGGCTGACCCTGAGGTAGGCTGACACTCCAGAACAACTCACATTGACTTCAATGGTGGAATAGGTTTGAATTCCTAGATCACCAACACTAAAAGTAAACAATACTAAGAGTAAAAGGTCAGAGCCCCAGCCAGCCATGCACATCAGGCATGATTCCAACTTCCTCTTAAATGCAGTGCAGTTATCCTGTTTGTGGGCTCTGTGGCGTTCCTAGCACCACTCCTTCAAACATTCAAATGTCTAGTATTTTCATATTTGCAAAGAGAGAACAATCAACACTGCGATCTGTTATTGCTATGCTCAGCCTTTCTGTGATCTTTTTTTCCCCCGCCTGGCATGCGGCAGTAGGAATAAGTCCAGCTGTATCCGTCTTCAAAATCTTTGTCAGAATGCATTTAAATGTTGGATGTGAATATATGTCAGAAAATCCCAGAAGGGCTTAAAATTAACATTTTGCCCCTTTGCCATTGTTTTACAGTAGTGTCAATTCCATGTTTTCCTTTACATGTAGCTGCACAAGTTCACTTTAGTCAGCGATATTGCCAACTCAATATTGATGATGCCTTTTTGTTACACTACAGGTCTGGGTAGAGGCAGGATCTCAAATATTCTTCTCCTACAGCTTGTCTGCAGGAACTCTGTCTATTTTGGGCAGCTATAATCAGCACAACAACGACTGTTACAAGTAAGCATAAGTCAGTCATTATTGTTTCATCTCCAATTTCATTAGCATTAGCACATTTTATTTTTGATAAAAGCCTTTTATCACTCTCTGACCTCCAGCGACACCTTTTGGCTCTGTCTGCTGAACAGTGGGACCAGTTTTGTTTCTGGATTTGTAGTCTTCTCTGTTCTTGGATTCATGGCTCAGAAACATGGTGTTTCTGTTGACATGGTGGCTGAGTCAGGTATATTGTAAGATTTTAAAATGTAACAATTGTAAATCCAGATACAGTAAATTGCAGTCTCACCTCTTTCTCTGTATACGTTTGACACACAGGTCCTGGTTTGTGTCATGGTCCCAGCCCTACCCCTGGAGTTTCCCCTTGTTTTTACCTCCCCTGTTTGTCTCTGTCTGTCTCCGTGTGGTTGTGTGTTTGTCCTGGGCGTGGCTTCCTCGCCCAGCCCTACCTCTCCTCCACACCTGTCGCTCCTCAACCCATCAACCCTGCAGCATAAGAACCCCGGCTTCCCATCTACTCATCGCCAGATTGTTCTGCAACCTACCGTGGTAGACACCTTCTCGGCCTCCTTACTTGAAAACCAATTTCCTGCCTGCTCCAGCCCCAGTCTGCTCCCCGGCTCCTTGTCCTCCCCCCGGTCTCTCCTCTCCCTCCATCACCAGCTGCCTCACCTGCCTGCTCCCTCTCTGCCTCCTCCGCCCCGGCCTCGTCGCTACCCCGGTTCCCCCAGCCTGGCCCCTGCACCCCTCACCTGTCCACCACCTGCTGCCTCACTAATAAATCCCCTTTTTCCCCATACCTCCTGTCTGTCTCATACCTGTGGTCTGCATTTTGGGTCCAGATCTTACCTCAGCGTAACAGTTTGGCCTTCATTGCATACCCTCAGGCAACAGCCATGATGCTGTTACCTCAATTCTGGACTGTCTGCTTTTTCCTGATGCTTATTCTACTGAGTGTTGACACACATGTAATGTTATTTGTTCTATAACCCATGGATTTTTAGTCCTTGCAGGCACATACAATTCAATTGATTGCTCAATTCATTTTCTTCCCAGTTTGTGACAGTGGAGTATTTTATCACCTCAGTCAGTGACTTGTTTCCCTCACTGCTTCGTGGGCCAGGAAGATGTGAGATCTTTACCCTCATCATCTGTTTTTCCAGCTTCCTCATACAACTGTCTTTGGTCTCTGAGGTGAACAATATATTGTCCTGAAAGTGCATTCAACAAACTGTTGTCTCAAGATCTTAATTGACTTACCTTATTGAAATGTTCTCTCCTACATGCTCTAGGGAGGGATTTACATCTTCGAGCTTATTGATTATTATGGTTGTGGGAGAGCCTGCCTGGATTTCATGGCATTTTTTGAATGTATGGCTGTGGCCTGGGTTTTTGGTAAGTATAAACCAGTGACATTTTACTTACTCTTACTTACATTAAATTGCCCAGTTGTTTTCATATGTTGCATAAAGTCAATATTTGTTTTTATATATGTTTTTAGTAGTTTGTTTGTTAGGTTGTTATTCCTATTCTTTTTTGCCCAAATTGAAATGCTAGCGTGGAGACACAGTATGCTCCAAAGAGTGTTTATTATAACAATACAAATTTCCAATCATCTTGGTCACACTGGTTGTATTTCAATCAGGAATCAGAACCCATATTCTGAAAAAGTGCTGAACATAAATTTCAACAATTTTGTTTTCACTTTGATAGAATAGAGTGCTTTGGGCTCAGACGAAACTTACGCCGGTTTGGAGAGATCGCAACATAAACCAGCTTTTGGTATATTGGCTCCGACTGATGCCAGTCTCCAGTCTACTCCAACAGTGGCACACATGGAAACCATGGGTGGAAACCCAAGCGAAGGTCGCCACAGGCCGCTGAACCACTATTACCACTCCATTGCACTCTTATGTATGACGGACAGAAACAACATGAAGAATATGAGGAATGTTGGGATGAGCTAATTAACGGAAAACAATATAATATGGTTAGCCATAATATTTATATAGGAGCACAGGGGGTAGCAGCGGCCGTTGAACTCCGTCCAGAATTACAAAGCTGGTTTCAAGTAACAAACTCCACCCCCCATGTCACACTGATGGTGGCAGAAGGACATGAGTCTCAAGATCTTGGCCCAATGGTAAAGGCTGCGTTACAAGAACAGGACTGGAAAGCCACCAACGATGAATGCATTCAAACGTCATCTGATGGACACTATACTAGAATAACTCTATGTACTGTGGACAGGCAGAAAAAATGCCATTAACAGCCAAACAAATGCCATTAACAGCCGATCTAGAAGATCTATTAAAACAGGTACCACCGGAATTATGGTCAAAACATAAGACAGACGTAGGGAAAGTTAAGTCAGCACGGCCCATACGCATAAAACCTAAACCACAAGTAAGGCTCCCCTATAGAAAACAATATCCGCTGAAGCAGCATGCTATTGAAGGAATTAAACCCACAATTGAGGGCCTGTTGGCAGCAGGTGTATTGATAAAAACAACAAGCCCTTGCAATACTCCGATTTTTCCAATCAGGAAGCCACATTCAGACGATTATCGACTAGTACATGATTTGAGAGCCATCAACTCCATTGTGGAGGCCGAAACGCCCATCGTCCCAGACCCTCATACACTACTGACCAACATCCCACCAGACACACGCTGGTATACTGTGATAGATCTTTGTTCAGCTTTTTTCAGTGTACCATTACATCCAGATTCACAGTATCTGTTTGCCTTTACATATATGCAGCAGCAATACACATACACACGCGTTGCTCAAGGTTTTGTTGATAGTCCCAGCATATTTAACAGGGTGTTGGCCGAAGATCTACAACATTTAGACGTCCCCAGTACAGTGCTCCAGTATGTGGATGATTTGTTGATATGTAGTTCTACAAAACAACAGTGCGGAATAGATTCTGTTACGGTACTGACAGCACTAGCACACGGTGGCCACAAGGTCAGCCGAGACAAACTACAGTTTTGCCAACAGGAAGTTGATTACTTAGGAAGAAGATTGTGCAGGGATAAAAGGCTGATCGCCCCCTCACAAGTAGAGGCCATAACTAACGCTCCCAAACCGCAGACGGTGGGACAGATGCTTTCGTTTCTGGGGATGGCGGGATACAGTTGTCAGTGGATTCCGGACTACGCTGTTGTGGTAGAATTTACGTATGTTACCTTTGATATTCTTGTTTATCCCTTAGTACTGTTATCCCCTATGTTTTATAGTTGCTTAAGCTCATTAGGCCTTAGTGTATGCACTTGTTGGGTCACACATGGTGAGGCGCCGAGGTGTCTGGGTGCATGTCTTGTCAATAGTCGCATATCATAGTTGGGAGGACAGGATGTGCCTAGTCTAGATGAAGGGAGAACGACTGGTGCCTGGTAATGCAGGCCACAGGTCAGGTCAGATCATAACATAGTCGCCCAAAGAGCCGGTACCATCCAGAAAGCCTCCCCCATTACTTCCTTAAGCCACGTGTACCCAGATATCTGCTCCGTGTAGCCTTGTGACCTCACTAGATGCGTCAATGCTTTTAGTCCTTCCCCTAGTAGATAGCGCTTTTGCATATTCATCCCCTTTATTGTTTCCTTTAGCTATATAAACTTTGCCCTGATGCTTCTATAGCGGAGATCCGTACACTCATCTACGTGTCGCATCTCTCCTGAGCTCAGTATTGTCTTGTATTGTCCTGTATTGTCTTGTTCTCTGTTTTATAATAAATGTGCTCATGTAATCCATGATTGTATTTAAAAGAACTTCTGTCTCGATCTAAGTTTATTCAACAGCTGTCAAGACAGCACCTTTAAGAGCCCTTATACGGGCAGCAGGTCAGAGTGATAGTTCAGCCCAATTGCAGTGGACGGAGGACGCAGAGAAAGTCTTCTGTACATTTAAAGGGGACCTGCGATCGGCTCCAGCACTCGGAAATCCGGACTATTCAAAAACTTTCCATTTGTATGTTGCAGAACGAGCAGGATATGCAAATGCAGTATTAATGCAAGACACACCAACGAGCAAACAGCCGTTGGCTTATTATAGCGCTAAATTGGATAATATTGAGTCTGGACTGCCGCCCTGTTACCAGGGACTGGCTGCAGCGGCATTCGCTTTTCAAAAAGCCTCCACACTAACCATGGGACATCCAGTGACCCTTTATACGTCTCATCAGTTATACGCTTTGCTCACCAGCCCACGGCTCGTTCTAACTCAAGCTAGAAAAACTGGGTATGAGGTTATACTGTCAGCACCCGAACTTAACATCCAACGATGCAATACAGTCAATCCTGCAACCAGGATGATATGGCCTGTGGATGGATCTCCACATGATTGTGTCCAAGTAACCCACGATTTTATGAAGGCACGAGACGATCTGCACGCTCAACCAATCCCTGCAGATCTCACGTTGTTTGTAGACGGCTCCTGTTTTAAAGATGCTACGGGCTATGGGGTAGTACAATTGAACGGAGACAACACCTTTACAAATATCCCGGCAACCAAAATTGCCCAACCATGTTCTGCTCAACTAGCAGAAATCAAGGCTTTAACAGCTGCATGCAAATTAGCTCAAGGAAAGCGGCTTAATGTATATACAGACTCACAGTATGCATATGGGGTGTGCCATATAGACGGTAGTATCTGGAAACAGCGAGGATTTTGCAGGGCAGATGGAACTCCAGTAAAACATGGTGAAGTTGTCTCTGATCTACTAGCTGCCATGCATCTCCCAACAGCGGTTGCGATTATCAAGTGTCCAGCTCACCAAAAAACAAACTCCCTGATAGCTACGGGGAATAATTTAGCTGATGAAGCCGCTAAACGCGCAGCAACAAGTGACGGTATGGCACCACTATTACTCAGGGAAGATTGTGCGCCACTTACGAACCTTTCCTCTCTTAAACAGGCGCAGGAGAAGGCTGATATTTATGAGAAAACGTTATGGCTAAAAAGAGGCGCTGTTGAAGTCACTCAGGACGGGCCTCAAAAAGGGTTATGGAGGAGCCCACATGGTCATTTTGTGTTACCCATTTCTTTGTTGCGGCATGCTATTAGAATTGCGCATGGTCAGGACCATTGCGCAAGGGGGGAAGTAATGAAGAGACTTCAGGCAGTGTGGTGGACGCCATTTTTGGCAGCAACAATTGATAGAACATTGCATGAATGTGAAGTGTGTGCTCATTATAATACACGGAAAGCGTTCTCAGCTCCAATAGCACACATTCCTCCACCAGACGGTCCTTTTAGACATCTAATGATAGATTATGTGGATATGACCCAGCGAATAGGAAGAATGAGATATATTTTGGTTGTGATCGATAGGTTTAGCATGGGTTGAGGCAACACCAACACCAACAGCGAACCCGGATGCTAGATCGGTGGCAAAATTCTTATGTAAAGAAGTCTTTCCACGGTTTGGCATACCAGATACAATTAGTTCAGACAACGGACCACATTTCATAGCAGAAATCATCAAAATAACATTCAGGATGTTAGGAATAAAGCAGAGATTCGGATGTGTGTATTACCCTCAGTCACTCACCTCAGTTGAACGAGCAAATGGCATTTTAAAAGCTAAACTGGCAAAAATACTGGCAGAATATGAGGGGAAACTTAATTGGATGGAAGCTTTGCCTTTGGCACTAATTAGAGCATGAGAACACAAACTAACAGACTAACACATTTAACACCACAATAAATGTTTACAGGACGACCAATGCCTGTGCCATATCTTAGAGGCCCATATGACGGTCCTCTACGTGAGCAGTTGGAACAAGAATTAGCAAGTTATGTGCAGCATCTAACCCAAATCCATGAGTTGATATTTCACCAGGTAAAAGGCGCCACAGAGGATAGAGACACTGACATCTCAGACCAACTGCAGAGGGAGCGTCCAGGAGAAAAAGCCATTCAACCCCATCCCATCCCCTATGACTGCCCATCCCCTAAATCACATTGATGTCAATCGTCTGGTCGGAGCCCGATGTGCTGGTCAGGCCAACTGGTATGTCAGATTCTGACTAGACAGAGACACTGATTTACCTTTTAACTGACACTGACTTGGAAGATGCCCATGCTAACATGAACAGCGAGGTTCTAGTATCCTCTCATGTTAGTGACCCTCTATACGGCACGCAAAGTGCCTAGGTTGAAGACGACTAATGAAGATGATTGACGACGACGACATGATTTGTGTTATCTTTTGAGTACAGGTTGTTTTTTTTTAACACCTATAGTTAACGTAGATGTGCTGTAAGATTGTTAGACAATCATACTGTTTTTTGGTTGGATTGTTTAAAAATGTAGAGGTGCCGTATGATTGGTAGGAAATCATACTGTTTTTTTTTGTTTATTTGTGTTTGTTGTTTTTATTAACATCATTTTTGTTGTTTAGAGAACAATTTATGTTGTGATGAGCACGAGCTTAGGCTCATGATTTAATGACTTGATGTCCGGAATCTGCTCGTTTTAATATATGTTTGGTTTTGTGTTGTTTTCCCCAGGATCCATGCTCAGCAGGTGCATTCTATGCATTTTTATGAGACGTGTGAGCCTACCCTAACCCTAATCCTAACCCTGAGCCTGAAAATTGCTTATACAGTTTTGATAAGTGGTTGGAATGGGGAATGTTGTAAAATAATTATCATTGCTTTGCTGTATTACTTTATGCATTTTGATGTATTTGTATTAAGCAATTTTATAATGGAAAAATGTCAGGCTGACAGATATAAAAAAGAGTGTTTTTGATTAACTATATAACCCTCACAAGTATGTAAAGTGTATTTTGATTGAAACGTGTAATCTACAAGAAAACCCAAAAGTAATCATAAAAGTTTGAAAAATGCAGGTTGAGGCCCTCTCATGAGAGGGGTGAAACAGACAGCAAGTGTGCGCCTTGGCCGGTTATGGTAGCGTGCCTGGTTGAGTGCCTCGAGGCTAATGATGGTAGGCTTTGATAATATGGTGGCGTGCTTTAGCAATAGGAGCAAACTGCAGGCCTCGATATTAGAACAACCTGCTGACATCGAGCTAACAGTGCCAGAATGGGGCATAAATCCAGAGATAATGGGACAAGGCAAGGCCGTCTGAATGCGTGCATGTATGTTTGAATGCATCGCAGTGATTCTCAACCCAGTTTTTAGGAAATATAAGATCATGCTCAGATAGCTTTTGTTAGTCTGGTTCCGGAGCCGACTCGGGTTTTGTGTCTGTGAAGAATAAAACTCTATGCATCGAACTCTGAACTTCTCCAGTGATTTGTTTTGACCCTGTTTGAGACTTGAATTTAAGAAACTGCAAAGAAAGTTAAATGTTGGTGGGGAGGTCCGGTCTTTTGACACTGGCCCAATACTTGGACCTCTTTTTCCTACATCACTTCTGCTCTTACTTCTGTTTTTACTACTTATACTACTACGATTTCTTAACACAGAATCTTCCTAACTAAATTGACTTTTTAAGACCTAAGACCTGCTCTTTCCATGAAATCTGACCAGCTGAATCAGATGAAAGCTGCAATTCCTGAATTAGTTCACCTGTTAAATCCACTTCAATCATGAAATCATGAGACAGAGATGAAGGTGAGGGTTTTTAGTCCCCTTTACAATCATGGACATGGATTGTGCAGAATGGGGTCCAAGGTGTCTCTAATACTTTGTACTCTCACGGTAGTATTGGTTATGAATTCTAATCTTACATCAGAGCACTATTCTCTTTTCTCAAGGAAGCTTGAACCACTTGTAGTAAGTGATAATCTTGACATGATATACTACTCATCTGGATGGCCCATGGTTGACCTCTTAATTTGTGCACTCATTTCCCAACCTTCAATAATGGCTGTGTTTGTGGGCACTGCAATATTTCCTCTTAATGTTTTCCTTGAACCATTTATTCATTGTCACTCATAGATATCCACTGACTATCAGGCTTGAATCTACTATACTTGTGCAGTTTGAACATCAATGTTTTAAGATGTTTTAAACCCTGAATATTTTTGTATCATTTTTTGATCTGTGTGTATTTTTGTGGGGAGCTCTGCCAATTAATGTCATGTACTTTCAGTAGAACTGAAAGAAAACGTTTCATTGAATTGGTCAATCCTGGGTGAAGCTTAGAAGTAGGGTCAAAATAAAACAATGGCAAACATTTATGGATCTTCTACATTATTATTTGGTGGTATAATATGTGCTAGTTTTGGTTAAAGGAGTGATTGCTTAAAGATGAAAGATGGCAGATGGACACTGGAGTGCTAATGTTTGGCCTTGTCAGATCCATCCTCCCATTCAGTTGTTGTTTGGGCTGCTTAATGTTAAATGCATTTTTTTTAATTTGCAGATGACACAACACTGGTAGGCATAATCAAGAACAATGAGTATGTTTATATGTACACTGATAATTCAATCCTAATCCAATTATGACAATACTCAGACTATTGAAACTGTCATGCAAACCCCACCCCCACAAATAATCAATCAAAATATTAGCTTAAACTGATTACTCCCAGTAAATGGGGTAGTGGTGTGCATGTAAACATACTCAATGATATGACAGCTTACCAGAACAACGATCAATGAACAGGTAAGGTGGTGCAGCAATAAGAATCTAGAGCTTAATACTCCTGGAAAAACTAATGGGTCAACTGGACAGAGTGCCCAACATCAAAGGCAGAAATCTTCCTTCCATCTATTCCATCTATAACACCCATACCCAATGGAAAGCTGGGAAGGTGTCCACAGACCCCTCCCACCCTGCCAGCTCTCTCCTTAACACTCTAGTCTTTCCATCAGGAAAGACATACCAGAACATTAAGTGCAAAAGACCACTTTGCACCAGCACTTTGAGCAGGGCAATTATCTTGACTGTAACCTTATGTTATGATTAGCAGGGACAGCATTAGTGACAGCAAAGGCAAGCATGGGGCCCACTGAATCCCCCCTGAACCTTCACTCTTTTCAATCCATCCTTTCTATACATTACCTTTAAGTTGGGGCTGAGCAAAGTCTACATGTAAGGCCAGAGCTCGTTGAGCTTGGAGGCAGTGGTAATATTGCTAGCAACAAACACTAGCACTACTGGTTCCTTATGAACCTCCTAGAATCCTTAGATCATCTGGGGCAGACCTACTAACTGTTCACAGGGTCAGAACAAAACATGGTGAAGCAGCTTTCAGTTATTATGCTACACATACCTGGAACAAACTTCCAGACAATCTCAGGCTCCAACCCTGACTACTTTTAAAACTAGGCTTAAAACTTGTATGTTCTGTTTTTAAAGTATGCCAACTTTTATGTTCTCTTTTGTATGTATTTTATGCTCTATGTAAAGCACTTTGAATGGCCTTTTGTATGAATTGTGCACAACCAGAAGGACTGGCTTTTCACTCCAGGAAAAAGCTTTTGTGCATAATGTAGTAAAATTAGGAAAATATGGCATGACAAAGCAGTATTCAACAGATTGCAGTGAGGGGGTTACCTGCAGTGTAAGTCCTTGATCTCGAGATGGACAGAATCAGATGGAAACACGAGAAGGAGAGAGGGGTTGAAGAAAGAGGACAGTGGGCTAATAAAACAGAGTATATTCTGGTTGTTGCAGGAAATGTGGTTGGTCTGGGCAATGTGTGGAGATTCCCGTACCTCTGCTACAAGAATGGAGGAGGTGAATAATGGATATTTATAATTTGGAGTGGGGCATTCTAGTTGTAGGTGTCTTGAAGTTGGGGGTCTGTTGATGAAAGGTGAGTGAGAAGTTATCACTAAATTATTTTTTCATGTATGTCTGTGTTGTAATCTATTTAATCTATATAGGAGCTTTTTTGGTGCCATATGTTGTGTTGGCTGTGCTTTGTGGGATACCTCTTTTCCTACTGGAGACTGCGATTGGTCAGTACACACAGGAGGGAATGGTCACCTGTTGGAGGGAAATATGTCCACTGGCACAAGGTGAGTGGATGTGTGCTGCACTTGTAGCACACATCCATGTGTAGTCAGTAGAAGAAAAAGTTATCATCCAAATCACATGATATCTGATACTATAATATTAAATATAAATGTATAAATATTATATATAATTATTTTTTCCTCCAAACTCAAACTGTTGTGACAGTTTGGCTTAAAGCAAATTTAGAATTGCCTACATACCCAAAGGTTTGATAAGTAATCGTTTTTATCTGTATTTTAGGAATCGGATATGGACATCTTCTTATTGTACTCTATGACTTCATCTATATTGTAATCCAAGCTTGGGCTCTCTTCTACCTGGTGTTCTCCTTCAGATCCCAGCTCCCCTGGGCCAGCTGTGGGAACACCTGGAACACAGGTAATGGTTTAGGCTATGGAGTTTACTATTAATTTGTGATTCTTGTAAAGTGGTAACTCATTGAATAAGTCACCTTACATCCAATGGCTCCAGTAGAGCTGCTCAGTGGCCAACAGTATATGCTTGTAGTGGACAGCTCCCAGGTAGTAGCCCTTTATCTTTGAGCTCAAGCTTGTAGGTTCACTGAGCTCTGAACAAGCTCTGAATTAAGGAGTTTGGTTCCAGAGCCAACTATACCTTGATGGAACTTTCCAGCTCATATTCCTTCTGCCCAGAGAGGTGGCATTTTGTATTCCAAGAGCCAGTTTCCATTCCATTTACTCCTGCCCTTTGCACCTGACCCTTACTCTTCACCTTGTGGGTGGTGAGCCCACAAGGCAGCAGTCCATCCAATAGTTTTGTGACACTCATAGGGGCCTTCATGAATCATGAAGGTCTCCTGAGGTCTGAGGTCTTTCTAAAATAAAAACCCAATTTCAGCTTCAGTTTCTTCACAAGGTGATGAACATGTGGCTTAAAGGAGAGGGAGTCATCAATTAAAATACGTAGATATGTATAAGATGAAACAACCTCAATCACCTTGTCCTCAAGAGTGACAACAGAAGAGAGGTTCTTCGCCATTTACTTGAGTTAGGAAACACCATGAGTTTTGTTTTGTCAGCATTCAGAACCAACTTCAATTGACACAGAGTATTTTGTACAGTATTAAAGGCAGTCAGAAAGAATGAGTTTTGGGTGGCTTCAAAGAGGTTCTTGAAAACTGGCAACTCAGGAGTGGAAGACAGGACAAAGACCAGGATGTTTTCAGCAGGGGCGGGAAAACACTGACCTTGACTTGGGACATTCTTGGAAAGTGGAAGGAACACTCCTAAACTCCTACACCTAAACCCAACAGACACAAGCCCTGTTCAGGAAGCAGTGTTTGGAGCTTCTGGAGCTTCTGAGCCCATCTCCTTTGCAGAGGTCATAGTTAGAAAGCTCCTCAAGAACTGTTGTGAAATGTTGATATTTTTGGGCTGTTGTGGTTGACATTGTCTCTTCAATGTCACTTGGATTTCGAACACATTGCCTTTAATTTGTCAGACAGGCATGATGGTCCCCCGTTTGAGAGGTTTGTTCACATTCTTGGCATTAAGTCAAGCTTGTTCAAGTTGGGCATCAGATTGTTTGTAATATTAATGGGTAGGATGGGTAGGATATCAAGGCATAGCCAAGGTCTAGTGCGTGCCCAGTTTGGTGACATTAGCGTGGCATGTCTGCTGTTTGTGGATGATATTGTCCTTTTGGCTTCATCGGACTGTAATGCAATTGGGATGATGACCGACTCCAAGTCTGAGCCTGGGAGTGTCTAGGGCACTGGAAGAAGTTGCGAGGGTGAAGGACATATGGGCTGTTCTGCCAACCCTGTTGCCACCATGTCCCAGATAAGTAGTTAGAAAATGAATGGATGGGTGGATAGATTGTTCTTTTTAAAAAGCTTGCATGGCATCAGCAAGAGGGACTTAATTTAATGATATTTTATTACAGTTGTTCCTCTCATATCTATCCTTCTCTTTGTTAATTTTTTGTTAATTTGTTCCCAAAACCAGCTAACTGTATGGATCATCAGGTTTGGCATTCTCTTTCATCAAATCTGACTGCAAATCGGACCGTGTTGACCAACACCACCTCTGCTGCAACTGAGTTCTGGGAGTGAGTCTAAATACCTGTACTCATAATAATCCATCAACTTTAAATCACTAAAACAAGTGCAGCAACTTCGCTACTGGACTTTAGTTAAATTTCGGGTGTCATATGCCATCAAAGGGGAGAAATGCAACAAGGAAATACACTATATTGCCAAAAGTATTCACTCACCCATCCAAATAATTGAAATCAGGTGTTCCAATCACTTCCATGGCCACGGGTGTATAAAATCAAGCACCAAGGCATGCAGACTGTTTCTACAAACATTTGTGAAAGAATGGGTCGCTCTCAGGAGCTCAGTGAATTCCAGCGTGGTACTGTGATAGGATGCCACCTGTGCAACAAGTCCAGTCGTGAAATGTCCTCACTCCTAAATATTCCACAGTCAACTGTCAGTGGTATTATAACAAAGTGGAAGCGATTGGGAACGACAGCAACTCAGCCACGAAGTGGTAGGCCACGTAAAATGACGGAGCGGGGTCAGCGGATGCTGAGGCGCATAGTGCGCAGAGGTCGCCAACTTTCTGCAGAGTCAATCACTACAGACCTCCAAACTTCATGTGGCCTTCACATTAGCTCAAGAACAGTGCGTAGAGAGCTTCATGGAATGGGTTTCCATGGCCGAGCAGCTGCATCCAAGCCATACATCACCAAGTGCAATGCAAAGCGTCGGATGCAGTGGTGTAAAGCACGCCGCCACTGGACTCTAGAGCAGTGGAGACGCGTTCTCTGGAGTGACGAATCGCGCTTCACCATCTGGCGATCTGATGGACGAGTCTGGGTTTGGCGGTTGCCAGGAGAACGGTACTTGTCTGACTGCATTGTGCCAAGTGTAAAGTTTGGTGGAGGGGGGATTATGGTGTGGGGTTGTTTTTCAGGCCCCTTAGTTCCAGTGAAAGGAACTCTGAATGCTTCAGCATACCAAGTGATTTTAGACAATTCCATGCTCCCAACTTTGTGGGAACAGTTTGGGGATGGCCCCTTCCTGTTCCAACATGACTGTGCACCAGTCCATAAAGACATGGATGGGAGAGTTTGGTGTGGATGAACTTGACTGGCCTGCACAGAGTCCTGACCTCAACCCGATAGAACACCTTTGGGATGAATTAGAGCGGAGACTGAGAGCCAGGCCTTCTCGTCCAACATCAGTGTGTGACCTCACAAATGCGCTTCTGGAAGAATGGTCAAAAATTCCCATAAACACACTCCTAAACCTTGTGGAAAGCCTTCCCAGAAGAGTTGAAGCTGTTATAGCTGCAAAGGGTGGACTGACGTCATATTAAACCCTATGGATTAAGAATGGGATGTCACTTAAGTTCATATGCGAGTCAAGGCAGGTGAGCCAATACTTTTGGCAATATAATGTATGTCAAAATGCAGGACTGTCATGCACAAATCATGATACTAACACTTCGCCCTACCCCTCGAACCCATCAAGAATTGGGACACCCTACCCCTACTGGTGAACGTGCAAAACGGAGGAGTAGGGCTAAGTGGTAGGGGCAAGGGGTGAATTGGGATTGGGCCTATGCTTTTGAGAAATCAGGATCCTCCCCTTTTCCCTCTTCAGAAGTTTGTGTCACATTATGTGTCTCTCTTAAAGCCACCGGGTACTAGCCATGTCGGGAGGCATCGAGGAGGTGGGCAGTATTCAATGGGAACTGGCCTTATGTCTCCTGGCCGCCTGGGTGTTCTGCTACTTCTGTATCTGGAAAGGTGTCAAATCCTCAGGAAAGGTCCTGTGGTAACATTTTATGTAAAATGATAGACTTGTGGGCTCATCCTTTTAATAAAGATCAATTACACATTTTCATCAATTACCTTTTAAACTTTTATAGAATTTCTTACTATGAATTATCTCCAATAATTTAGGTATCATATCTTCTGCTGTTAGGTAGCGTACTTCACAACCACTTTCCCCTATGTGATGCTCCTGGTATTACTAGTCAGGGGGTTGACTCTACCTGGAGCTTGGGAAGGGATTCACTACTACTTGTATCCAGAGTTGAACCGCCTGGCTGACCCTGAGGTAGGCTGACACTCCAGAACAACTCACATTGACTTCAATGATATAATAAGTTTCCTAGATCACCAACATTAAAAGTAAACAATACTAAGTTTAAAAGGTCAGGGCCCCAGCCAGCCATGCACATCAGGCATGATTCCAACTTCCTCTTAAATGCAATGCAGCAGGTAGCCTGAGTATTATCCTGTTTGCGGGCTCCGCTGCGTTCCTAGCTCCACTCCTTCAAACATTCAAACGTCTAGTATTTTCATATTTGCAAAGAGGAGGCGCATCATCAACATCAACATAGCTAACTCTGAAAGAACCATTGACCCTGCGATTACTTCTGTTATTGCTACGCTTAGCCTTTTTGCGCTATTTTTTCCCCCACCTGGCATGCGGCAATAGGAACCAGCAAGGTGCTAAGACTTGTTGCCATGATGATCTTTGAAAATATCAGATCGCAACACATTGCGCGACTGAAAAATAGTTGCCATGTATATGTATGAATTTCATGTCTTGTGACCCTGAAGAACAACAATATCATGTGGACAAATTGGGACGGGATGATACATGATGCAGCAGGAATAAATCCAGCTGTATCCGTCTTCAAAATCTTTGTCAGAATGCATTTAAATGTTGGATGTGAATATATGTCAGAAAATCCCAGAAGGGCTTAAAAATGAACATTTTGCCCCTGTGCCATTGTTTTACAGTAGTGTCAATTCCATGTTTTCCTTTAAATTATATTGAAGCTGCACAAGTTCACTTTAGTAAGCGATATTGCCAACTCTGTATTGATGATGCCTTTTTGTTACACTGCAGGTCTGGGTAGAGGCAGGATCTCAAATATTCTTCTCCTACAGCTTGGCTGCAGGAACTCTGTCTGTTTTGGGCAGCTATAATCAGCACAACAACAACTGTTACAAGTAAGCATAAGTCAGTCATTATTGTTTCTGTGAAAAATGACAATGCTCTTATTGATGAGTCTGGTAACTAATAACTGGTGACTGGTAATGTTTGTATAACATATCATCACTACATAATAAAACAATACAATGAGTAACCATCTCCAGTTTCTTTAGCATTAGCAAATTTACCAATGGGAAATTTCTCATTTTTGATAAGAGCCTTTTATCACTCTCTGACCTCCAGCGACACCTTTTGGCTCTGTCTGCTGAACAGTGGGACCAGTTTTGTTTCTGGATTTGTAGTCTTCTCTGTTCTTGGATTCATGGCTCAGAAACATGGTGTTTCTATTGACATGGTTGCTGAATCAGGTATATTGTAAGATTTTAAAATGTAATAATTGTAAATCCAGATACAGTAAATTACAGTCTCACCTCTTTCTCTGTATACGTCTGACACTCAGGTCCTGGTTTGGCCTTCATTGCATACCCTCAGGCAACAGCCATGATGCCGTTGCCTCAATTCTGGACTGTCTGCTTTTTCCTGATGCTTATACTACTGAGTGTTGACTCACATGTAATGTTATTTGTTCTATGACCCATGGATTTTTAGTCATTGCAGGCACATACAATTCAATTGATTGCTCATTTTGTTTTCTTCCCAGTTTGTGACAGTGGAGTGTTTCATCACCTCAGTCAGTGACTTGTTTCCCACACTGCTTCGTGGGCCAGGAAGACGTGAGATCTTTACCCTCATCATCTGTTTATCCAGCTTCCTGATACAACTGTCTTTGGTATCTGAGGTGAACAATATATTGTCCTGAAAGTGCATTCAACAAACTGTTGTCTCAAGATCTTAATTGACTTACTTTATTGAAATGTTCTCTTCTGCATGTTCTAGGGAGGGATTTACATCTTTGAGCTTATTGATTATTATGGCTGTGGGAGAGCCTGCCTGGATTTCATGGCATTTTTTGAATGTATGGCTGTGGCCTGGGTTTTTGGTAAGTGTAAACCGGTGACATTTTACTTACTTTTACTTACATTAAATTGCCTAGTTGTTTTCATATGTTGCATAAAGTCAATATTTGTTTTTGTTGTTTTTAGTAGCATGTTAGGTTGTTATTCCTTTGCAAATTTTTGCCTAAATTGAAATGCTAGCGTGGAGACACAACATGCTCCAAGTGTTTATTATAATATATTATTGGTTGTATTTCAATCAGGAATCAGAGCCCATATTCTGAAAAGGTGCTGAATATAAATTTCTACAATTTTGTTTTCACTTTGATAGAATAGAGTGCTTTGCAGCTCAGACGAAAGCTCAACTCAGACGAAGAATAAATATGTTTTGAAATGTCTAGCACAGCAAAACGTTAAGTAGGGGGAATAGTAGTAGGTTTGCATCTTAAGTTATTATATTATATAAGCCAACAATTGTCATTAATACAGTTAAAAGAAATCAAATCAATGGACAATCTGTTTTATTAACAGGGGTTGACCCTTTTTGTAAGATCATTGAGGACATGACAGGACAGCGACCATCTGTTTACTTCAAGGTGTGCTGGAGGTACATCGTTCCACTGTTGTCACTGGTGAGTCATCTCCAGCCAACCTCAGACCTCCAAACCAAACATCTCTCAGGACAGTTATAACTGAGATGAGAAAGAGCTGGAATCCTTTTGACCTGTTTTGTTATTTATTGCCTGAATTTAACATTATTGATTTTTCATCACAATTTTGTTTCTCTGAACAGCAAAACATATCTTATATTTTCATATATTTCTCTCATATATTTCCACACCTTTCCAGGTCTCCTTCATCATGTACCTGTCAAATTACACACAACTCAAGATTAACCAGTCATATGTTTACCCTGACTGGGCGTATGCACTGGGTGGGTTCATGGTACTCTCTTCTATTACCATGGTGCCCCTGTGGGGGATTGGACAGATCTGTTTTGCAGCAGGCACCTTGAGACAGGTCAGTACTAGGAGAGTGTTCTTTTCCTCCAGAGGCTTTAATTCCATGCATGGGGTATGGTCACTGGCAGGAAATCTTCTCGGCACATAGGAAGAGATGAATCAAACTTATGAGCAAAATACAAATTTTTATAGCAGCAAGTGAGTGATCTGTCCAGAGAAAATACCTATTCCACCCACACCAGACACTAAGAAGAAGAAATTCCATGTCTGAGGAGTGCATAGTTTACTCTGTTAACTCTGGCTATTGAAGTTTCACACTTTTGCTTCCACTGTGCCAACAATGTGCAAAACCGCACAGTACACCTTAAAAGCATAACGCCATTTTTGACCTGGCCCCTATTTTCCCATAATTTTTCATCATACCAGTTGACTGGGACCAAAATGTCAGTTGCATCACTATTATCCTATGTCTTGCTTGCCAGGGTGCACAGCTCTACAGTCCTATAGGGCCAATACACACTCTAAGAATCAACTCAAAAGCACCCAAAGCATGCATATTGTATCACACACATACTGACGTATTTTACTGAGTTCTTTGCCTCAAGTCGTTAATATATTCTACTAGACTACTAGACAACACCTTTAGGACCAGGGTTCACACACTAAATGACATGATTAAGATTGCTGTACAGATTCTTGATGTGTCAGAACCTCTAGTCTCGCAGACACTCGTGTAGACCAACGTGAATTTAGTCAAAACAACATTAGAGGTGAACATCGCTCACTGGGCCCTTCTGGCGAGTTCTCCCACTTCCCTGACGATGGCTCTGGACTCATCCTTCTCGGTGACTTCAACATCCAGACTGAGAAGCTTGACCCTCTTCTTTCGTTCCTCGCCTCCTTCGACCTAGCCCTCTCCCCCTTCGACCTAGCCCTCTCCCCATCTCCTCCTACCCACAAGGCTGTCAACCAACTGGACCTAATCTTCACCAGACACTGTTCTACTGCCAACCTCTCCGTCACTCCTCTTGCAAATGGAGAAATGGCAAACTCCCGGAGGACCTTCTTACCTTCCAATCTCTCCTTTCTACTTTTTCCTCCTCTCTATCTGCTGCTAAAGCTGCTTTCTTTTGCACTAAAATTCAAACTTCAAACAATCCTAAAAAACTCTTTTAAACTTTCTCTTCCCTCCTCCAACCACCTCCTCCCTCCGCCCTGACGATTTCGCCAACTTCTTTGACAAGAAGGTTAATGATATCCAATCCTCCTTCCCTCACCCCCTGGCTGGTGCCCTGTGCATCAACCACACCTGTCTGCCTTCCAGCTCTCCCTCTCTACCACCCTCTCTACCTTTTCCCTCCCCACCTCCCTCCCTATCCCATTTTTCTCCCCTCTCCCCAAATGAGGTCCTTCACCTTGTTACATCTAGCCGCCCCACCACATGCTCCCTTGACCCGATCCCATTCCCTCTACTTCAGTCTACTGCACCTGAACTCCTTCCCACGCAGACGCCAACTCTGCCGGGCTGCAGCCTGGAACAGATAGGAGACACACCCACACACACCCATACACACACTCTCACTCACACAGACAAACATGACCAGCGTCAGTGGACAGGAGCAGGTAGACCAGGAGAATAGGACATGTAGACAGGATGCGAATATCCATCGGCAGGACCCTGAGCTAGGATGAGCTAACTGGTCTAGCCTTACTCTGAGAAGAGACTGAGCCACTCCCTCAAGGCTGATCAAATGACAGAGAGAATAAATGGGTTTTTAGCCTTGACTTAAAGACTTCGATAGAGCCTGCCTCTCTGACTGAGGCAGGCAGACTGTTCCATAGATAGGGAGCCCGGTAAGAAAAGGCTCTGTTACCTGCAGTTTTCTTTTTAACTGCTGGGATAGACAGGTAGCCAGCGTCCTGAGATCTGAGGGCACGTGGCGGTTTATGTTCAATCAAATCGGATAAATAGGACGGTGCCATCCCATGTAATGATTTATATGTAAGTAAAAGCACCTTAAAGTCACACCTGGCCTGATTTGGTAGCCAGTGTAATGAGGATAGAATGGGAGTTATATGGTCGAATTTCCTAGCTTTGGTCAGGATTCTGGCAGCAGCATTCTGAACCAGTTGTAGTTTTTTAGTGCCCCCAGTAGGTAAGCCCGAAAAAAGGACATTGCAATAATCGATTCTGGATGATACAAAGGCATGTACTAAAATTTCTGCGTCTGCCTCTGTTAGCATGGGTCAAATTTTGGCAATAATACGAAGATGATAAAACGCTGTGATAGTGATCTCCTTAATGTGCAACTCGAATGAGAGGGTAGGGTCGAATTTTACCCCAAGATTTTTAACGTATGGGCTCCGGGAGATTACACAACTATCAAAGTTGAGAGTAGTATTCTCAAATAGGTGTCTATGTCTAGCTGGTCCCACAATCAGCATCTCAGTTTTGCTGCCATTAAGAAGTAGGAAGTTTAGGGACATCCAATATTTGACCTCTGATAGGCAGGCCTCTAGTTTTTAGAATTGGGTGTCGTTGGTTGGTTTGACTGGTATGTAAATTTGGGTGTCATCGGCATAGCAATGGAAGTTAATGCCAAATTTGCGAATGATGCCACCAAGTGGTAGCATATAGATAGAGAATAGCAGTGGTCCTAGGACAGAGCCTTGTGGGACACCAAAGTCCATATTGCAACACTCTGAGGTCATGTTGACGCGATGTGATCTATCAAGTAGGTAAGACCTAAACCAAGAAAGGGCTGATCCCCAGATACCAATATAATGTTCAAGACGGTTCAAGAGTATTGTATGATCAATTGTGTCGAAGGCTGCGCTCAGGTCAAGTAGCAATGGTGCTGACGTTGAGTTGGAGTCAATAGCTAACAAAAGGTCATTTACCACTCTCGCGAGAGCAGGTTCGGTCGAGTGAATGGATCTAAAGCCAGATTGGAAGGGATCAAGTCGGTTATTTTTTGACAAAAAATTTGTAAGTTGACTCGCTACTGTTCGTTCAAGTAACTTGGAGAGGAACGGCAAATTTGAGATTGGTCTATAGTTCTGGAATACTTCGGGGTCAAGGTTCGTCTTTTTCAGTAGTGGCTTGATCATGGCCGTTTTAAAGGCGGAGGGCACAGTGCCAGTGGAGAGCGACTGATTGATCATATAGAGAATGGAGGGTCCTAGGATAGGGAAAACTTCTTAAAGCAGTTTAGCAGGCAGAGGGTCTAGCATGCAGGTCGTGGGTTTCGAAGACAGAGTTAGCTTGGTGAGAGAGTCTAAGGAAACTAACTCAAACTGTGAGAAAAGAGATTCAGCCCGGGAAACACCAAGTGGACTTTTCAGGGGTGCGAAGGCACCACCAGTAGAGAGTGTACTGGTGATCTCATCTCTCATCAGCGTGATTTTCTGACTAAAAAAAGACATGAAATCATTTGGAGAAAACAGAAAGCTATCAGAGGGGGAGGGATTCCGTGTTAGTTTAGTAACAGTGTGGAATAGAAATTTTGGGTTGTTTTTATTTGCACTGATTAACCTAGAGAAGTGTGCAGTTTTGGCTGACGAGAGTGCACATTTATAATTTAGCAGGCTATCATTCCAGGCAAGCCGGAAGACTTCAAGTTTGGTCAATCGCCATTTACGTTCTAGTTTTCTACAGGCTTGTTTAAGTGCACGAGTGTCGTTAGTAAACCACGGTGCAAACTTCCTAGCGTGGTGTTTTCTAGTGACTAACGGGGTGATTGAATCAAGCGCGTTGGTAAGGCTAGCGTTTAGTTCGTTGGCGAAATTGTCGAGTGAGCCAACATGACCAGAGAGTGGTGCGAGGAAACTGGGCAGTTTTTCAGATAGTAACGAGGCCGTAGTGGCATTAATACGACGGCTATGTATCTTCACACTTTTGGCGTGGGAAGATCAATTCGATTTCAAATTGAATAAGATAGTGATCAGATAGGGCGGGCACATAATAGGACACCACTAAAGCAGAAACAGGAATGCCGCGGGTCAGAGCCAGGTCAAGGGTGTTGCCGCCATGGTGGGTTGGTTCATTAACAAATGAGGCCGCAAGTATCAGTAAGATCTAGGAAGGCCTTACTGAGAGGATCTGTCCTTGTACCTCCACTAGAACAACCTCTTGGACCCCCACCAGTCCGGGTTCAAGCTTGGTCACTCGAGCGAGACTGCCCTCCTGGCAGTGACGGAGTCGCTCCATGCTGCTACAGCGAACTCTCTCTCCTCTGTCCTGATACTACCTGATACCTGTCTGCAGCGTTTGACACAGTGAACTACCAGATCCTCCTCTCCACCCTTGAGGGGATGGGTGTCTCAGGCTCTGCACTCTCTATGTTTGCATCCTACCTGACCGCTCCTACCAGATGACACTGAGAGGGTCTGTGTCAGAACCACACAGGTTCACTACTGGGATTCCGCAAGGCTCGGTTCTGGGTCCTCTTCTTTTTTCCCTCTACACAACATCTCTTGGTTCTGTTATCCACTCCCATGACTTTTCCTACCACTGCTATACAGATGACACCCAGCTGATCCTGTCATTTCCACCCTCTGACACACAAGTGGAGGCACGCATTGCTGCTTGTTCAGAAAGCTGCAGCTCGTCTGGTGTTCAACCGCCCCAAGTTCTCCCATACAACTACCCTTCTCCGTTCTCTACACTTGCTCCCTGTAGCAGCTTGCATCCAGACCCTGTTGCTAGCCTATAGGGCAGTGAAAGGAACAGCTCCTTCTTACCTTCAGGCTATGGTCAAGCCTTACACCCCCACCCCACCACTTCGCTCTGCTGCCTCGAGGCGACTGGTTGCCCCGTCACTCAGAGGCCCCTGCAGCCGATCTACACGGTCATGGCTTTTCTCTGTTCTGGCCCCGCAGTGGTGGAATGAACTCCCCACTGATGTCAGGACAGCTGAGTCGCTGCCCATCTTTCACCGCAGGCTGAAAACCCACCTCTTCAGGAAACACTACCCTGACCCTTCCTCTTAGCACTTGCCTATTCATCTTCATTTATTTGTCTGAGCTCTTGTTTATCAGCTCTTGTTTATTTGATTCACTTATTTGTCTTAGCTCTTGTTTATTTGAATATTATTATTTGTCTCATTTGTTTAAGTAAAAAGTAGGTACCTAACTTATTGCACTTTTACCTCAGCACTAGTTATGCTCTTAGTTGCTTGTTTAGGAAGGAAATGCACTTACAATTTCTGGTGACTAGTAGTTCTCTTGCCTACCAATGTTGAATGCACTTATTGTAAGTCACTTTGGATAAAATCTTCTGCTAAATGACTGTAATGTAATGTAACAGGGCAGTGCCCGAGTGAATCTTAAATACCCAACATAATATTTAGATATGGAGCTTATAAATACTAAAATATTATGAGACCATACCAACTCACCAAGTTCTTTCCTAAACCAGCGCTTGTCCACCCTTTGTCACCCTGGCAATGATCCAGCCTGGCTGAAGAGAACAGAAGAAGTTGAGACGAATGTGGAAATGATGACGTCTCTACATTAGTATAGTTATGGTATAGTTTAGGTAGTATAGTATTAGTATATGGTAGCAACTGGAAGCCAGCATACGGGATCAAATCAGTTACATAGTTGTCATGTATAACCTACAACCTACTAGCTACTACCAATCCATGTATCAAGAGCTCTGCCGCTCTTCATGAAAAACATCTCATGTTTTGACTTTCTGTGGCAGGATGACATTTTTACTAATGTTTGGATGTATGTCTGCTACAAGAATGGTGTAGGTGAATCCAAAATCATATTTGAGGAAATAAAATAACTCATCTTGAGTGGATTTGTACTGTTGTTTTTTTCTTACAATTGAATTATCCGAGCTCACGCTCACATTTTTAAACAGTATAACTTTAATACTCAAACCCCAGACTTAGACACACAACTCTGGAAGTATTTTTTATTATCTGTTTCAAGACAGGGTGGGTTCTGTTACCCCGTCTCAAAACTGGACTTTACAGATTGTTTTGGAAAGGATGGCATTAATGCCCTACTGTTATTGTATCCCATAACGTAAGTATATGATAATACTTAAATGTTAACAAGTTAATGCCCTACTGTATGTCACATGATAGTACTCAGCAAAATGGTTAAATTGATGTTATTGTATCCCATAACGTAAGTATATGACAATACTTAAATGTTAACAAGCAGCAATGTTGGACATTTCTCCTCAGAGAATCATAAAAATTCAAATTCAAATTTCATTTGTCACATACACAATATACAAGTACAATGCTTTGGGTACCTATTCCGGCAAAAAAAAACATAAAACAAGCAATTTAATAATCATAAAATGATACAATTATTAATTACTGTACAATATAGTGCGATGTGCGCGCGTGTGTGTGTGGGGGGGGGGGGGTGAGTGTGGAATGGGGGGGGGGCTAGGCACAGTCCTCATTCAGCAGGCGGATGGCCTGAGGGAAGAAGCTCTTCCTCATCCTCTCTGTACTTGCCCTCAGGCATCAATACCGTCTTCCTGAGGGTAACAGAGAGAAGAGTCTGTTGCTGGGGTGGCTGGGCTCTTTGAGGACCTTGTTGGCCTTGGACCTGCACGGCTTGGTGTAGATGTCTTGCAGGTTGGGGAGGGTGGTTCTGATGGTTCGCTCAGCTGAGCGGACCACCCTCCTAAGGGCCAGGTAGTCCTTCTTGGTGCTGCTGCCCATCTGGGTGGTGATGCTCCCCGACAGGATGCTCTCTATGGTACAGGTGTAGAAGTTCCTGAGCACCCTGAGGGGGAGCTTGAAGTCCCGCAGACCTCTGAGATGGTAGAGACGCTGTCGGGCCTTCTTCACCAGGGAGTTGATGTGGCAGGACCATGTTAAGTCCTGTGTAATGTGGACCCCGAGGTATTTGAAGCTGTTCACCCTCTCCACCTGAGCCCCGCTGATGCTGAGTGGATGGTTTAAGATTCAAGATTCAAGAACTTTATTTGTCACATACACACACGGGGTGTGTAGTGAAATGAAAAAGTGGCAATGCTCGACGGGAATGTGCAAAAGGGCAACAGTTCACAGTATTTACAGTAAAAAACAACCAACACAATATTTACAGCATTACAGTAATTACAATAATTACAGTAAGCTCTTATATCAAAAAAACAACACAATATATACAGTAAGAGCACTTTGGAAATGAAAATACAGAAGTAAGGGAAATCGTATGAGTGTAATATACTATAAATTATGTGTAGTCATTACCTAAGTGTGTGTGTGTGTGTGTGAGTATGTGTGTGTGTATAAGAGGGGCAGTGTGTGGGTCTTGGTGGGGGCCCTGGTGAGGTCAGACTTCACAGTCCTGATGGCCTGAGGAAAGAAATTCGTCTCAGTCTTTCTGTTTTGGCAGGCGCTTGCCTGACCGCAGCAGCTGAAACAGTCCGTTGTTGGGGTGGTGAGGATCCTTCATGATCCTGCAGGCTCTGGTTCTGCACCTCCTGGTGTACAAGTCCTGCAGGGTGGGGAGTGTAGTTCCAATAGTGCGTTCGCACTACTCTCTGCAGAGCCTTCCTGTCCTGAGCGGAGCTGTTGCCAAACCAGGCAGTGATGCTTCCTGTCAGGATGCTCTCTACAGCTCCAGAGTAGAAGGACTGAAGGATCCTCCGGGAGACTTTAAATTTCCTCCGCTGCCTGAGGTGGTAAAGGTGCTGCCTTGTCTTCCTCACCAGAGTGTCTGTGTGTGTGGACCATGTGAGATCTTCAGTGATGTGGACTCCCAGGTATTTATACCTGCTCACCCTCTCCACAGTAGTCCCATTAATCCCCAATGGTGAGTACGTTCTCTGTTGTTGTATCCTCCTAAAGTCCACAATCAGCTCCTTAGTTTTGGTGACATTCAAGAGGAGGCTGTTGTCCTGGCACCAGAGTGACAGATCAGCAACTTCCTCCAGGTAGGCCTTCTCGTCGTTGTCGGAGATCAGGCCCACCACCACTGTGTCATCCGCAAACTTAATGATGTAGTTGGAGCTGAACCTGGCCACACAGTCATATGTATACAGGGAGTACAGTAGGGGGCTGAGGATGCAACCCTGGGTGGATCCTGTGCTCAGGGTGAGGGGGTTGGAGATGTGTCTGCCCACCCTGACCACCTGGGGTCTGGCGGTCAGGAAGTCCAGGATCCAGGCACACAGGGGGGTGTTCAGTCCCAGCTCAATCAACTTGCCAGCCATTCTGGAGGGGACTATGGTGTTGAAAGCTGAACTATAATCAATGAACAGCAGTCTCACATAGTCCCCCCTTCTGGCTGTCAAGATGGGAGAGTGTGGTGTGCAGTACCTGGGAGACAGCATCATCCATGGATCTGTTTGGACAATAAGCAAACTGCAGTGGGTCCATGGAGCAAGGGAGGAAGGCGCAGATGTAATCCTTTATCAGCCTCTCGAAGCATTTCATGACCACCGAGGTGAGGGCCACTGGTCGGTAGTCATTCAAGCATGCTGGAGAAGCATTCTTGGGCACAGGGACAATAGTGGATCTCTTGAAGCAGGAGGGGACCACAGACTCAGCCAGGGAGATGTTGAATATAGTGGTGAACACTGGAGCTAGCTGATTAGCACAGGTCTTCAGTACTCGCCCAGATATGCCATCTGGACCAGCAGCTTTCCTGGTGTTCACCCTCGTCAGAGCCCTCCTCACACTGTGCTCGGTCACAGAGAGTGTGTGTTCATCCCCAGCGGTAGAACTCACTTCGGCTACGCTAACAGTGTTGTTGTTAGCCAGCAGCAACAGCGCTAGCTTGCCGTTGCTGCTAGCCTCAAACCGTGCGTAAAATGGTAATCCCTCTGCTGCGTCCTTCTGAAGTCCACAATCACTTCCTTGGTTTTGCTGACGTTCAGCAGGAGATTGTTCTCCTGGCACCAGGTCTCAAGGTTGTTGATCTCCATCAGGTAGGCCGTCTCATCGTTATTGGAGACCAGGCCCACCATGGCTGTGTCATCAGCAAACTTGACAATGATGTTAGAGTCTGAAGTGGCTGTGCAGTCGTAGGTGTATAGTAAAATACAAATAAAAGTAAAAATAAAAATAAATAAGTGCCAAGTAAAGAAAATTGGTATAGTGAATTAAAAGCTGTGGCTGTATCCCTTTAATGCCTGATAGGGAAACAAGGGCCTGGTGTTAGGAGTCAGTAGTGTCTGGACCCAAACGCAGACCACGGAGACAGGAGTAGGGGAAAAGAGGATTTTAATGGAAAGCAGGTGATGAGCTGGTTAGGGTGATGAGGGGTGTAGTGGTGAGGCCGGGGCGGAGGAGGCAGGTTGGAGGGGAAGCAGGTAGGTGAGGCAGGGACGGGAGAGACCAGAGGGAGGACTGGGAACCGGGGAGCAGGCTGGGGCGGGAGCAGGCAGGCGAGGAGACACGAGGAAGGAGGCACACCGGGGAACACTGTAGACAAAGACAAACAGTTAAACATGAAATTCCACAGGAGTTCTAGTACGTCAATTCAAAAGACCAAGAGGGTTTCTACCACGGGAGATAGCTGAACAATCTGGCGATGAATGGATGGGAAGCCGGGGGTTTTATGCAGCAGGGTTTGATGAGTTGATGGAAGCCAGGTGTGGAGGAGAGGTAGGGCTGGGCGAGCAAGCCACGCCCAGGACACACACACACAACCCCAAGAGACAGACAGAGACAAACAGGGGAGGTAAAAACACGAGGAAACTCAGGGGGTAGGGCTAGGACCATGACACCTGGAGTGTCAAACTGCCACAGCAGTCCTGCTCTTGCCAAAGAGCCTAATACTGCTATGAGTACACATACTAAATGTTATTGCCATTTACCGACATTGGATCTGTAGTGTTATCTCTACAGGTACATTGATCCTCACATAGCTGCCTTTTTTGTGAACAATTGTTGATGAAACATTGGTCATCAATCAGAGAGCTTTTGGATTTGAATCCTATTTGTCCTAAATTTCAACAATTCAAATCAATTTTGGTGCAGGGTTGGTAAGCGAGTAAATTCAGCCTTAAAACGGTTATTAATAATGGACCAATGAGTATGCTTGACATAGTTGCAACAATAAAACATTTGTGGCCAATACATTTTTGAGATACTCTACAGCCTCCAGAACAGTCAGCATGAAAACAAACAGGCTGTTCACTTCAGGATGACAGTTTGGCTGTAGTAAAATGAAAGGCTGATGTAGGAAAAACAGGAAAAACAGGATTCGTTCCACTGTTGTCACTGGTGAGTCATCTCATTCCTAGCATTAGGCCCATATGTATCCATTAAAGTAGTATTAAAATAGTATAAACACTATTCGAAAGAGTCAGATTTGACTGTGATATAAATCCCTAGAGCAGGAAGAAATATAACACAACATTTATTTTGCATGAATAACACTGAAGGGAACTGTAAGTACCATGACGCATGATGAACAACACTGAAGGGAATTTCAATATTTCCATAAATTCTTCTTCATAAAAGGCTCATTCCAGAGTGCAGGGGCCCTCATGGCAAAACCTGGTCACCTTTAGTCCTTAGTCTGGACTCTAGGACAGCCAAGAGATTTCAATTTGGATCAAAAATAACAACAAGTCTTTGGATGTAGGACTAACGTTATGAATTAGAGGACCAAGAGAGGGCAGAATATGATTAGAAATGCATTCAGGGCCAATAACAAGAACTTTTAGCTGAAGGAAATTTTGGGAGATCCAATCCTTAACAAGCAGTTGTGTAGTACTGCTGTAGTACAGATACCTGTAGTACATAATGTCGTACATTGATTACAGTAGAGGCTTATCTACCTGAATTTTATTTAGTCAATTCACTGTAATTTAATTGCTGTTTGTATGGAGTTGTGTAGAATATGATGTGTATAACAAAGGGATTGCCTCTCCAGGATCTAATAATTGGTCTCTCAAATTACCTCCATTACAAAGTAGATATGTTTATAACAGCCTCCTCACTTTTTCCATTGAATAACATAATATTGGACATAGTTTACATAGTATACTCTTTCCTGGATCACTGTTTATCAATCCTTTGTCATCCTGGTGAAGATGCATGCAGGCAGAGGAGTAAAATGCGAGATGTGGAGAGTTGTATTGAGGATGCCTCTATCTTAGTTATGTCGTGGTAGCTTGAGGCCACCTAGAGGATCAAATGAATTATAAGCTGTCATAAATAAGATATTACTAATCCATGTGAGCGGTCTGAATAAAAAAACACCCTGCAATTCCATGTTTTGACTTTCTGTGGTGGGGATACCCTTTTGTGTAGATTGTGCCTCTTACTGACTACCAGTAAAGTATGCTGGGGCACAGTAGAACCCATCTACTCTGAACCCCTTCTAACTTTAATGTGTTGAGCTAATATGTGGTTTGGATTATTTAGGAGAGTGTTTATTTGAGCACTTGAATTGAAAGTACTCCATCGCAAGCATTTTATCTGGCGCTCTTATCCAGAGCAACTTACAGTGAGTGTACACAAATGAACTACACATTATAACTTGCAGTTAAAAGCTTCAAATTGCACCTACAGCCTTTCTGAGCACTCTCTATCTTCTCTTCTCATCTGTCTTTCAAAAATAGCTCTACTCTTGCATTTTAAGTGAAATGGATGGACTGCAGAAGGGTGAACATTGGTATGGTAAATTAATTTGAGCAGGGATATCATAGTGTGAGCCCTTTGGTAAGATGAGGAGCCTTAGTTATGCCATAAGTTATCACCTCAGCCTCAACCCATTGGCTCATTCTAAAGCAACATACACAGACAAGGATGTGTAAGAAGGAACAAGTGAATATCAGTGAATAACTCCATTATCAACCCAGCCTTTATTCCAACAGTCTCATTGAACAGTAGACATCGTGGTCTTTGGGGACTTGCTGCTCAATGGCAACTAGACTACCCAGTCAGCTCACACAGCAGCACCACACCCATTCACTCCCTCAGCGAAAGCACAAGTGGGCCAGTAGAACTGGTATTTGGATGAGCTAAGTACGCCACCATGAAAAAGGATATGCCTTGCTGTTTCAGGGAGTGGCCAGAGAAGCTGTTCCACCACTTGTGTTTTGCCATGGCTTTGCTCCATTGTGGCATCTGCTGTGTGAGGTCAGACGTAATGTAATTCCATTTAGAAAGAGGTTTCACAGCTGTAGCTCCCACAGTACATACCCTTAAACACAAGTGAATCATCGGCTACAGTAATGTCCTCTTTGGTTACATCAGGGTTTTAAATAACATGAAAAAGAATTACAGGCATATTTTCCACACAAGTGGGCTGTTCTGTTTTGTTCTGTTCTAGTCTAACCTATTCTAGTCCATTGTTTTCTATTCTGTTCTATTCTATTCAAAAGAAGATTGGCTCTGGTGGTTTTGGGAAGCTAATAATGTATACCCTTTCAGGAGGAGAGCATTTAAAATAAGGGCCAATAAAATATGCTGTGGCACATTGGGACCTTATACCTTTGAACCCCTTATACTGTAACTGTAGGGTGTTTGGGCTAAAACAACAAACAATTAGAGCTAATGTTTTTGGAAAACTATTAATGCATGCATTTGGGAGGCTGATGCTTCTTATGTCCATTGATTATCGTGAATTTCATTATAATAATACAAATACATTGAGTGGGAGAGTGTTGAGGTGACGTCATCGTGATCCACAGCCACAGCAGGAGGGGTGAGGTGGCCAGCCGCTGATCCACCGGTATCATGGCTTCCAAACAGGAGAGGAAGTGATTTAGAGGAAAATAGGGATTTTTGTTAAATATACGACAGATTATTGCCCTTTGCAGATCCCGAGATTGGGACAGAGGGGCTTGGCCTCCCTTTTCACCCCACGGCCGCCCCAAGATCCAGCATCTACTTTAATTTTAGCGTGAATTTCCATCCGTAAACCGTGGAAGATGGCCGACCCGGCGGAGTGCACCATCAAAGTGATGTGCCGTTTTAGGCCCCTGAACAGTTCCGAAGTGACCAGAGGGGACAGATACATTCCCAAGTTTCAAGGGGATGAGAATGTCATCATCGCGGTAAGTTATTTTGTGTTGAAGGTAGCTAGCTACCTGCTTGGCGGTATCCTCTGTGACAGTCAGCAGTACGCCATTTGTGATTGACTTGGAGCTAGAGGAGTTAGCATCTTAGCTTGTTAGCTAACGTTAGCTAGTGCTGACCTGTCCACAGTTGCGTTGTTCCGTTGGCCATTTGCTGCAGCCAAATAGTCGGTTGGATTCAGTCTGCGCTCTGGCTCCTAATTACAGTCAGTCGGCAGCAGCATGGAATTTCTTATTTCTAAAGCCAGCAACGTGCTGTTGCCGTAAAATGTCAATGTTCGCGGTTGCCCTGTCATGGCTAACGAGCTGTCATTCAACAATACCTCAAGCACGACTGGCACAGGTTGCAATTTCACTAGCCTGACAATCCTAAACGAGACAGCACGATTTTATTGCGTTATTAATATGGCATTAAATGTACAACTATATATATAACAATGAAGCGATTCATTATGAATATTATACGTCAGCATAAAACATAAGCTAGTTTTAATTTGGCAATGGCTAACGCAAACTGTTAGCTAGCTAGCTAGGCCAGCTGGTAGACAGATTAGCTGGCCTTGGCTAGGTGGCTAGTTTTAATACTGCTGTCCAACGACGTTGGCAAGCTAACGTTAGGTAGCTGACCAGCTGGCTAGGTAACCAACCCCTCTGCGGACAAGTAAAACTCAGTCAGATTGTACTCCTTCTAACGTAAATGATAATACAACTTCTTTTATTAATTGACTATTGACATTAAACATTTTGATCTTAGTTTGATCTTTTGTCTTCTTTGATTGATTTGCCATAAGAGATTGGCGATGACCCTTCATCTTTGGGCAGTATTAACAGCTTTAAGGCAGTTAATGCTTTTACAGTTTTTTATCAGGCTGCACACTAGCCAATTAGAGATCAATTTCCTCACAGCAGTGCCATTTCTATTGATCCTATCTGTTAACTATGTTTTTGTTTTCTTTTGTTTTCTTAGTTCTCTTGTGATACAGACCCCTCAGCACTAATGATAATGGCATGGGCACCATTCCACTATGACAAAAGAAGGAAATGCCTATACTAATGTTACCTCCAGTTTCCTGACTCAATCAATTTCCTTTAGTTTGTCAAGCGTGCTCACTTGATGCTTTGCCATCATAGGCCTACATGTTTAGAAAGGGCACAATTTACAGATGCCATCCTGCATCTTCACCATATTTGTGTGTCAGGATTGCAAAGAATACATTTCTCTTATGGCTGTAGTGATTAAGAAGCAGATCAGCTGTGTAAAAGCCAAGCTAAAATGTCAAGTTTGTAAGTTTTAAAGGACTAAAAGGCAATAGCCTATCCTTTTAAAATATGGTTAAACATTATCTTTCCTCAGCAACAAATCATCCTGCTTTTCATGGACTTTGGTGTCTGCAGAGTAGGCAACCTCAGGCAATACAGTGAAACAATCAAGCTCTAAAGGGTTTTTATAAGGCAGTAGACATTGTCATTTAGTTCCATTTAAGGAGTTGCAAATTTTGATTGGGTTGATTTTGAATTTGTGTCTTTTTTGGAGTTAAACTTATAATGTAGTTGGTGGATTTAGGATACAATAGGACTATTTATTCTGTGTCATACAAAACAGACAAGGCCACTATGCCTATGGTGAGATGATGGAATAGTTTTGGTGATGCTGACTTTGGCCCTGAGCTGGAAATACTAGCAAGCGTACTGTGTGTGCGCCATGATATTGCCCAGCCCGATTCAGAGTGCCAGTCATAGTGTCAAAATGCCAGTGCACAGTGTGAAAGACACAAGTGTTAGGGGCCAGGCCCTAGTAGCCTCTACTGGTGCATGTGTTGTGACAAGTACAACACTCACTGTCCCATAAGCAGCAGCAGCATAGGCCTCCTGGGTAATCCCCCTGTGTGTTCTCTCCTGGTAACCAGCTGTTCCACCAATCAGAGCAGGCAGTAGGCTGGGTGCTGGGTGATTTCTCCGGGTGGGGACGGTGATTATTATGATGATGTATTTTGTTTTGCAGATGCTCTTATCCAGGGTGACTGACTCACTTAGCTCACATTTGTAGCCATTTTGAAACAATGTAGGGCGTGGACCCTGTATTAGGGCTAAACCCTCAACAGCACTGCTTAGCCTGTTGTGAAGTCTACCAGTCTGCTTGTCGTAAAGCCTCATGACAACCAACTTCACTGGTGCAGGCCATGGTAATATCTGGTCTGATGCTCTCAGTTTGGGGTTCATGTGTTCTGGTCATGGAGGGGCACTGATTCTCTGTACCAGATATGTGTGTTGTCTTTTCCCCCAGCACATGTTCCTGAAGTACACCCTCACTCAGCTGTGGCTCACTTTAAAGTCCTGTAAGACTAGTGCCAGAGGGTGAGGCTTCTAGATGAGGTGGTATGAGTGTCGTAGCTGGCCTGGTTTGCCAGCGTGGTGTGTGTTTGTGTGCCATGGGTGAATTATTCATGCATCCATTACTGCCCCTGTCACTTATGCTCAAAAAAGATCACATCCTGCGAGAACACAACTGTGCTACTTTTAGATAGGTGTAGTAGCTGAGGATAGACAGGATAGACAAGAGATGAAAGGGAAGAAAATGATCAGTAAAAGTAAAAACCTCTTTTAACTAGGTGTATTATATAGTTATATAAAAATAAATGACACCTTTATTGTTTCTTGCCAGCTCTTAGGGAGGCAGCAGGGTAACAAACAAACCAGAGTTGTTAAATTATGGACTAGTGACCTGTTTTGCCTAGCAACACAAATTCAATTAGAGGTCTTGCATCGCACAATAAGAATCATGTGGATGCTGCAGGATAACCTTGGACTTTGCATTACTGTCTTTGTTGAATTGCTATGTCTGGGCAATTTCATAACAAGGCCATTGGGAACCAGGATGTTAACGGAGCACTAAGGAATACACTGCTTTTTACTATGTCTACATTTTCAGTGAGTAATTCACATTAGATGACAGAGTAAGTAACGATGCCATAAGCACCAGTGACAATGAGGACTTTGAACTCGGGCTGTGCTGTAGTTTGTTGGGGAGGTTGTGCAGGCCCAATAATAGTTAAACATTGTTCTTCTGGGCAGGTTGTGGCTAGCCGGGGTGAATTATCGTCTCACGATGCTGCTGGTCTGGGTTGTACAGAACCATGCTGTAGATCTGGCTGTGTTTTGGGAGGAATGAGCTGGGGGGGTAAATGGAGGACGTCTTCCTCCAGTTATAGTAGTCGGTACTGTTAAAGGTACCAATGACAAATTTGTGTTTTCATTTTGAGTCATTCAAGCTTGTTCAAAGTGGGTTTACCTGGAAGTCCTGATCAGTGTGTCGTCTCTCTGGTGACAGAGTTGTGTGTCAACATTCTCATCCCTTGGGAGGAGCCTTCAACAATTCATACAGGTGTTGTCATCCAGCCTGACAATAACCATTCCCTGCCACTAAAGCATGTATATTTTGCAACCTGGGGTACCCCAGGTGGTGGCGCTGCCTCTTACGGAAATGCTTTATACGCCACAAATGGAATAACCACCCACCCAGTTGAAAACAAGGCAAGTAAAGTGAGACTTCAAACCTCCAAAGACAGGGTGCCATCTCAGTTGAACCACCACATTGGCATCAGTTTTATTACCCTGTGGTTGCCGCCTTCTAAATCCAGCCATTGATTGCTATCTCATTTGAATTGTGCTGTTTGATGTTTGAGTGGCCCATGGGATATCCGAATCAGCAGTTTTGTTTTAAGTAGGCTAACTGCTAAGCCAGCGGTGAAGCCCGGGACCTGCTGGAACAGTTTATTTCTTCATACATGCTGAACACAGACTGTTGGAGATAAGATGAGATGAAAGAAGCTGAATAGCACAGAGATACCTGCTTTCAGATGTTAACTAGGCTGCAACTAGCAGAGGTTAAGTGTGTCAAACTGTGTCAACATTCAGGAAAAAACGTTAAAAAAGATTTTTAAATGGGATTTCAAGATGATGAGTTCAGTGACAGTAATATAGCTAATACACAATCTTCTCCGTATTCCAGGGCAAACCGTACATGTTTGACAGAGTGTTTCAGTCAAATACAACACAGGAACAAGTGTACAATGCCTGCGCCCAAAAGATCGTCAAAGGTGAGTTCCTTTCTGTTTCCATCAGTATGACTGATAAAGCCGTCATTAGCTTTGTATCCTGGACCGAACACAACAAACCCATGGGTCCTTCTTCTATAAGTGCTGTGCGATGTCTTACAGATGTTCTGGAAGGATACAATGGGACAATTTTTGCGTATGGACAGACATCATCTGGTAAAACACACACCATGGAGGTAAGGACCCCCAAGAAAGTGTCAACGCAAACCGCAGTAGTAGCACAGATACTAGTTTAATCTCTTCAATTCTGAGACGAACCTCTCGCTTCTCTACCTGAACTGTGCATTCACACTGCAAGCCACTTGGTTGATGGGTCGCTGTATTCTGACTGACTGTAGGTGATGCAAGAAGGTTATCAATCTGTCAACCAAAGCTACTTATTATACTCCTAAATGTACCATAATCATTTTATAAGAATAGTCTTTTTTTTATTCTGAAATGAAGGATATCATTTTTGAACGGAAACCCTTCACTATTAAAGTGCCGATGCTATTTTTTTCTCTGTTTCCAGGGGAACCTCCATGACACAGATTCAATGGGCATCATCCCCAGGATAGTACAGGACATCTTCAACTACATCTACTCCATGGACGAGAACCTGGAGTTCCATATCAAGGTGTGTTTAACTGTCCGACCACCAGTTGAGCTGCAGGGTGTTGCAGCGAGACCTTGTCCTGTAAACAGTGTCACGTTTGGTCAAGACTTTGAATCCCTTGCAATCCCTGTATCACATGTTCTCATATTTTTTCTCAGTTTGCTTCATTGTTTTATCACTGCAGATAAAACTTAAAAAGCAATTAATTATAATGAGGTTCTTTTTCCCTTTTTACAGGTTTCATATTTTGAAATTTACTTGGACAAGATCCGTGATCTTTTGGATGGTAAGTGGCTGGGACGTTGGCGAGTGGGCGCTGTGTTCCTCTCCTCTTGTCTCCTAATTAAACCAGACATGTGGATAATTGGCTCGTTGACAGAATGGGCTGCTAAGTGCCTATGAAATGAATGAACTGCTGCGTTAGGAGCAGGATGGAGGTGGGAGTTGGCTGTAAACGGCACTGACATTGTAATTCATTAATTAAGTCTGCTGCAAATTTTGTTTTGGACAAAATGCATTATTTCTGCATCACCTCCTATAGCGGTTGTTATGTATACTAAGCATGCTATTCCCACGATGAGAGCTTTACAATTTATGAAGCAAGCTTGATGTTTACGCTCCAGGAACCTGAAAAGAATTATCAGCATTTGAAATTAAATTTGAAATTGACCAATTTCCCTGACACGTACTTCTTTTCCCTGTCCAGTGTCAAAGACCAACCTGTCAGTGCATGAAGACAAAAACAGAGTGCCCTACGTCAAGGTAAGATCTCACTTCCTGTTACAGTTAAAGGATCTGGTAATATTTGTTTGAACAGGCCAAGACACTATCCTATGATCCAGTGGTTTCTGTCTCTGATCCTCGGGATCTTGAGTGCTGCTGGTTTTCATTCTAGTCATCTAATAGGGACTGATTTTAGACCTAGAATGCCAGGTGAATACAGTTAACTAGCTGGTAGAGTAGAAAATCACCACTCTGGGTCCTGAGGACTGGAGTTAGGAACCACTGCTATGATCTAACTTCATGTTTTGTTCACAGGGCTGCACTGAGAGATTTGTCTGTAGCCCAGAGGAGGTCATGGATACCATTGACGAAGGCAAATCTAACAGACATGTAGCAGTTACAAGTAAGATACCGTCCTACTGTTATCTGACAATCTGTGTGATAAATCAGTAGATTTTAGTGTGCATCATCATGTGAGCATCATCAGGCAACGTTGTACCAGAATTGTTGTTGAAACTGCATATGTGTGTAGCATTTCCTCTGTGTTGGACTCATGTTTGCTATTCCTATCAGTCATGATATTTTCATGACATTTCTGTGTAGCTCAATGACAAGTGTGAGGGCAGAGGGCTTTTGACAATATTGGGTGTTATTTTTCCCCCTTAGACATGAACGAGCACAGCTCCAGGAGTCACAGTATCTTCCTGATCAACGTCAAGCAGGAAAACACCCAGACGGAGCAGAAGCTGAGTGGCAAGCTCTACCTGGTTGATCTGGCTGGCAGTGAAAAGGTACAGAAACTAGGGTGGGGAAGTAAAGGAACAATCCACCTTCAGATACTCTTACAATGTTAGATATCAGCAATGTGTGATGCCGAATGCGTTGCAGGAGTTATTTTGTGATGACTACTGCTACTTCAGGTCCCCAAATGACTTTGACAACCCCCAGAGAACTGAACTTGTTTTCTGCTATCAAACTCTGTTGTTGTTGTGCTGCAAATATCTAGGCTTGTCCTCACGTTTGTCATGTTTGGCCAGTTATCCACAGGAATAAAAAAAAGTACACCAAACAACAAAATGGTCAGACACCAGACATGTAGCATTAATACTGTAGATTAATTATACATTTTACACCAAACTACTTTATTTTACAAAAACTGATGTCTCTAAACTTACTCGTTATTCCTTTTGGACCTCTTACAACTGAAAAGAGTCCTTTTGGCAGTGCAGAAAAAGTGTCGTGGTAATTCAGCAAGCAAAGAGTGGAAAAAGTGGGACCGTCACAACGTCTGCATAAGCCTTTCTACTCGACGAGGCAGTTGGGCACCTTTTTATATTTACTACTACAACTTTTTATATTCCCACTGTGATCTGTGGACAGAAAAAGTTAGCTTCCTTCAATGGCAGAAACACACCTACATCTAGTCAGGACTGGGGTTTCCACAAATATGATTACCTTCCATTAACTTGCACTTCTACCCCTGTCTGGTTACTGTCATGAAGATCTCACTGGGTGGTTATTGGTGCTGTGATTTCTCCATCTGTTGCTGCCCTGCTGTCTCTTTTGTCTTCATCAGTCTGTATTTCTGTCAGTTTCCTGTTTATTCATTCAGCAACAGTATTCATTCATTTTGCTAGCAGCACAAGAAAATCTCTGCCAATGGTAGTAATAATGTGAGATGAAAATAAAAGTAGAATTTGGCCCATTTACCTGCTAGAGCCAAAACTTTGACTGAAACAGGGACATATGTGGAGTCAAAACCAAACCATTGGTGGATAAAAGGAAAACTGTCACATCAGACTTTATCTCTACCACAGGAGCCTTCATCTCTCATACCAACCTAACTGCCTTTAGTAGGTTTGCATTGACAAGATGGTCTGTAAAGAAGGCCTTAGTCCTATCAACCTGTGTGGATTTGGACTCTTTAATGTATTATTTGATTTAGTTTAGTCATCTCAGCAAGGACATTTTGAGGTACTTGCATCTCTACTTTATATTTATGACAGTCGGCCATATCGCCCACTTTGTTATACCCAATCATGACATGAAGCCAGCATGTTACTAGCAACAGTTGTTATGCCATGCTATAACACAACATACTGCTACTTGGTGGGTGCTGTTATCCAAAGCGTCTTATTGTACTACGAGTGAAGAGAATGTCGGCATTGGTGGTCCCAGTGGGAGTGGTAGTGTCGGTGCCTTGCTCTACTGATGGGGCCACACAGGACCGTGGTGACGCTGTCGTGATGCTGTTGCTCTTGTGATTTCCAGGTCAGTAAAACGGGAGCAGAGGGTGCTGTGCTGGACGAAGCCAAGAACATCAACAAGTCTCTGTCCTCCCTGGGGAACGTCATCTCCGCTCTGGCTGAGGGAACGGTCAGTAACTTTACTGCAGCAATAGAATAGAGGCTCTGCCTACCTATGTTGACGTTATTGTAAATGGTGTTGGATAAGAGCCTCCACTAAATGACTGAAATGTAATGTAATAGTTTCATTCCAAGATAAGAGATTGATAATACAAAGTTAAAATATATTCTGCTTTATTTAAAAACATAGCTACCTGGTTGGTTACCTTGGTTGACAAAATGCAATACTTATGACATATTGCATTTCTACCATTTTGGAATAGAATTCTTCAAACATTATAGAGTTTATGTTGGCACAGAAGTCGTCTGAACTGGTTACCAGCCACACAGCCCAGAGCAAGTTGGGAATCTGAAAACCAATATTAGCTTCAGTTATTTTACTGTGAAGGCACCAACCTTCCGTCCTTTGTGCAATAGGAGTCTTTAGCAGATATAACTCTCCTCCAGGCCACGTTTTGGTTTAGCCATTTCATTGGGATTTCACGGCTTTCACTTTGATCAACGATTGGTTTGTTCTAGTCCCCCGTCGTTCAGTAAACACCCTGGGGTGCAGCTGCTGATATATTTGTGATGAAACAAGTCAACGATTGTACAGAGGTTTCTCACTCTGAATTGAGCGTAGTGCATCTAAAGTGTGATGGCAGACAGTTGCAGCTCAGCCGTCAATAATCAATAATTTAGTGATGTAGTTATCATGGTAATTACTGTCTCAATTACCTCACTGATGAGAACAGTACCTGAAAGCATCACGTCCTGTTGGTCCTGCTGGTGAAACCCCAGGCAGTCTTCTCATGTTTCAAAATAGCAGAAGCATGTTGAGCAGTGTGTTTGTTTGACAAGCACATTATCCTAGCTCCGAAACGCGATGCGTCCCTTTTCTTTCTACTCTTATCGTCTTATCGGTTTTTGACCTACAGGGAGGAGTATATAGCTAGCTAGGAGGAGTTCAGTGTCTTGCTCGAGGGCACGTTGTCAGTAGTTTGTAGGGCCTTTTACCAGTACACAGAATCTGATGTTACTATCACAGCCCAGAGTTTCTCAGTTGTTGTGGGGGTCCAGTACTTCTGTTTGTGTACGCCATTCTGATCATTGAATTTTAATCTGTGTGTATCTGTGTGCATACGCTAGGCCTACATCCCCTACCGAGACAGCAAGATGACGCGTATCCTGCAGGACTCTCTGGGTGGGAACTGTCGAACCACCATCGTCATCTGCTGCTCGCCCTCCTCCTACAACGAGGCTGAAACCAAATCCACCCTCATGTTCGGACAAAGGTGTGTAGGCCCGTGGAACAAGAACATACCACCACATTAAGGTCCCATTATGAACATATTCACTTATGATTCATTTTTCATGGTTTTGTTTTCAAATACACAATGGCTCAGGATAAGTGTAAGGATAATATTAGAAAAAGCAAAATATTTTTCAGCGGAAGTCCTTTTTCAAAGTTAAAGCACGAGCAGTAGTGACATTAACGCGTAGAGGACCATATTGATTTAGTCGATATCTGGTTTTAGTTGTTAAAAGACACAAAAAAAACAATTCACAGCATACATGTTTTAATATTTGAATGAAATATAAGGTGTGATAACAATTTAAACAAACCTTACCAAATGGTGTGCGAACAGGATATGCCGATATATTAGAATTTCATACATGCATTTCTTGAAGATCTAAAAACTTTGATTTGTATCTTTTCTAAATAATGCATTCTTGAATAAGAAGTATCAACTGAGTAAAAAGTTTAATTACTTTTTATAAATGGTGAAAACAAACAGTTCTTGGTAGTGGACTGGACCCACTGTATACAAATCTTTGGAAATAAGACATATCATGGAAAGATTTCTCCAGTTTGTCTGCTGGAACATGTAGGTACCATTAAAGGAATAATAATCATCCAAATAACAAATGATTACATATTTTCCATGGAACCCTGTAAACTTTTAGCCAACTTGAAAACCGCTTTGTGGCCTCAAACAACCCCAGTTGCAAACCCCACATACTTGCGTGTCGTCTCCAGAGCAAAGACCATCAAGAACACTGTGTGTGTGAACGTGGAGCTGACGGCAGAGCAGTGGAAGAAGAAGTATGAAAGGGAGAAGGAGAAGAACAAAACCCTGAGGAACACCGTGACCTGGCTGGAGAACGAGCTCAACCGATGGAGGAACGGTGAGGCAGTGGGCCGCGTCGGCTTTTTCTCCACAGTATGTCTGTTGTAGATGGGTTTTGAGGAAAGGGTGGACAAAATGTCAACTCTTTTCTGTGTGATGTGCATGGGAACGTAATTTCAGTTATTCCAGCTAGTTTTGGGCACAGCTGTGGTTCTGGTGCAGTGCCAAAATATATTTTTCTCCTTGATTCTTTATCATAATAAAAACATCAATTCTAAATACTAGGACTATTATAACATTAATTATATGATGTTGTAGCAGTGGGGGTGTTTTTCTCTTGCTAAATGACTTTCTGGGAGCTCACTGTAAACTCTACAACTCACACACTTGACTACACACACAAACACACAGACTTTTCCATTCTCGTGTACTGAACCTGCCTGATGCGCCCTCCTTCCCCAGGCGAGAGCGTGCCGGTGGAGGAGCAGTTTGACAAGGAGAAGGCCAACGCCGAGGTGCTGGCCCTGGACAACGTGCTCAACGACAAGCCGGCCTCCACGCCCAACGTGCCCGGGGTTCGCCTCACCGATGTGGAGAAGGACAAGTGTGAGGCCGAGCTGGCCAAGCTGTACAAGCAGATGGATGATAAGGTGAGGGAGCAGAGGGAGGAGGAAATATGAGGGTGTTGACTTATTGGAAATGGAGAGTTGTGGCTGTGGACTTGAAGACCTGCCAACTTACAATTTTGTACATTTTATTTTACTTACTATCAGTACCTTAACTGCACTTCCTGACTCAACAGACAATCCTGGGGATGATTGCAGGGATGATTGACACTTTCACAACATCACTAACCATTATATATTTGTTGCCTTTTGTGTTGTGATTGCCCCAGTGGATGGTGAGTTTAGCTTACACCGCCACTGAGGTGTTCAAAAACACCATTTAAAACAAACAAGTTGTCCAGGGTCGGCAGGTCTGGAGTTTCATGTCACCTTCTGTAAGGTGCTTGTTTCATTGTCACAACACACTGGTACACAGATGGTACATCTGTGGTATTTCACCTTGTACCTATGTCCAGTGTGACCTGTAGCGCCCTATGTGAAAGCTAATGTTGCTGTGTCTTTCTCCACTGCCCAGGACGATGAGATTAACCAGCAGAGCCAATTGGCTGAGAAGCTGAAGCAGCAGATGCTGGACCAGGAGGAGGTGAGTACTAGAGGTCTAACAGGACCACCCTGGACCCTCAGCTTTATATAGTTCTGGAGATGTGAGACGATTTACAACCCATCTACATCTGTTTTCCATTTCCCCCAATCATTTTGTAATTTAGATTTTTAAAACATTTACTAGTTTGTTGTTGCTTTAAAATGCACTTTTTTCAGTGTCAAACATAGCTTGAAATAAACTGCTGTCCTGGCAAACAAAGATTCCTCAAATGAGACATGGATGTGACAGTAAAGTTTTAAGGCCACATGTTTTTGAGGGATTATTTCCTGGTGGAGACTTCCTCCACTTCCATTTCTTCCTGTGGGTGTGAGGTGATTGACAGTAAGCAGAGAGTAAAGTAATCACAAAGGATGTCGCCGTCTGGTGAAAACCTTTTGACGACATCCTATGTTTACATTACGATACGCACTCCCTCCAGACCCGTTCATCCAGTCAAAAGGCTGAAATATTTTTTGGTCCAATGACAGATCACTGAATGCACACATTGATATGAAAACTCAGATGCAATGAAGTAATGAGAAACTTGGACAAACAACCAAAGCACGAGTGTTTACTGTGATGGGCTCTCTCCTTCGGGCAGTTTAAATCTGTGGAAGTTGCTTTTCATATTGTACAAAAATGAATGGCAGTGAATGGATTCCTCTGAAGGCAGGAAAATGAGCCCTGATATCTCCAGCTATGCTGACTGTGTGCAGAGACCAGCAAGAATAAGGAGAGGAGACGACCTAGACGATCGGCACAAATTTAAAAAGTGTTCTCCTTTAATACAGGGTACCCGCGGGGTCTTAAAAGTATTAAAAAAGCATTGAATTTAATATCCTCAAAATAAGGCCTTAAAAGTATTGAATTTCGTTTACAAAGTACTGAATTTTGTTTGCAAAGGTCTTACATTTTTTTTCTTGTCCTTTCGTAGGATCAAATAAATACCGTAACGTCTTAAATAACTGTCAAATGTATAAAATGTTTTGTGTGTAACGTTACAATTTACTCTGTTTGGTGTGGCTTGGACATTACGACAGTACAGGTAATGTTTACGTCAGTGTATTGGCGCTCTTGACCGTTGAGTGTGCTGCTAACAAGCTAGCTCGTCGTCTCAGAATGGGCAAGTGTCAATTTAAGGGACTTTCACCAATGATCCGTGCAAAGCGTCGGCATCAACGTCAGGTTGGACGAGACTCCTTCACATGATCAGCGTCACCCGCATCAGCCGGTGACCGTAGCTAACCACATCACCAATGATCATACTAGCACAGCCATAGAAGTGAATATAGACTGGCTGCATATACGTCCTGTAATAAGCTGTCAACCAACCTGGTAGTCCCACCTGTAAACCGACATCATTCCATGATGTTTTAGGTCAGATCATGGTATGATTTAAGGCCATGTTGTATAATTCAGGATGCTCCGACACACATAAAACAAGTTTCTCTTCTATATATATTTTTTCAATCAATTTCGCGGCTATGATATCAAACGCCTCTCTTTCCCACTGCTCTCTATCTCTAACCCGATCACTAATGAATAGCAAACTAAGAGCTATTAGATTCCAGTGATTGGTTGCGCGTTGCGAAGGTCAAAGTTGAATATATTTGAACTTGAGCGCAGCACCAGGGGGTCTCCCAGTGTCTGTACCCAGGGCGCAGAACGCGGGGGGCGGCGGCGACGCTGGGGGCGGCGGCGACGCTAGGTTCGGCGCTTTCCAAATAGGAAATGAATGCCAGCGCTGAGCGTTTTTGGCGCTGATCATTTGAAGGGCGCTCACAAAGCTATTGTATATTAAATATTCATGTGAGTATCATAATGTTTTATTAAATTCAAGTACTTGGTAAATTATTATTTTCTAGGGCTTAAAATCCATACTGATTTTCCATTACATCCTCCATACTCCATGCCAGTATGGCTGTGAAGTTGGCATTAAATTTCATTCTAAGTGGTATTAAAAAGGTCTTAAAATTCTTAAAATTAAGTTTTAAAATGAACTTGGAGAATCCTGGGGGTACCCTGTAATAGCATATGCAATCAATAATAGTATCAGAGCTATTCTGATGGGTCACATGTCGCCACTGGCTTGGAACGTGACCACTGAACATGGTGCATCAGATCCAGGGACGCTTCTGTGGCACCGCCATGAGCCTAACCTCATTTCCAACAGACCCCTTGTCAGTCTCGGCCCTCCTCGGTTCTTCTGTTGTAGGAATGAGGGACATAAATAGCAGCCTGTGCTTCCACGCAGCCACAGATAACCTTCTGATGTTGTTGTCAGGGCTGGGACAGGGCAGCCCGGCCTGGGGCTCAGTGGTGCAGGCTGGCCTGGATATGTTGGAGACCTGTCAATCAACTGGATGAACTGTCTGGTCATAGTCAGATGCTGCTTGAAAGACATGCTCGATTTTTCTATCAACATTTTGACTATTTTCAATGACAGTAGGCCTTCTAAATTAAATTAAATACTTAAAATTGCGGATGTGCAAATATTCTATGATTTTATTAATTGTGAAAACTAAACACACAACACAATTAATTCCTCAGTCCCTGTAAAAGCCACAGTGCCCAGACAATAGATGTAACAAACTACTTTATTTTGATGGGTTTTACTTTGGTTTTACTTTTTTTTTTCTGGCTGGCTTCATACAGGTTGAGCAAGCTTGTTGTACTGCCATAGTAGGCCAAGTCTATCTTGTTACTACATTCCTACCGCATTCCCACATTTTGCTGTGCTTCAGTCCTTGTTTTGAAGGCTTGCTGGAGGGCTTGTCATTTTCTGAACTGTTCAACCATTTTAAAGATCAAAAGTGAGCGAGGAAGTAGGCCTGCATATCTTTGACAGCAAAATCAACAAAGAGAAATACTAAGCAATGATTCGCCCTAATCAATGTGACTTCCAATAATCTAATTCTGCCCTTCTCCTCCGCCCCAGCTCCTAGCCTCCTCCCGCCGCGACCACGAGAACCTCCAGGCGGAGCTGAACCGTCTGCAGGCAGAGAACGAGGCCTCCAAGGAGGAGGTGAAGGAGGTGCTTCAGGCTCTGGAGGAGCTGGCCGTCAACTACGACCAGAAGAGCCAGGAGGTGGAGGATAAGACCAAGGAGTTTGAGGCCATCAGCGAGGAGCTCAACCAGAAATCGGTGAGCCTGAGACGGATGCTAGCATGCCCACTCTTACTCAGTATCTTAACTTAGTCCATCATGTCCAGTGTTTGCCTTTGTCATGGCTGGTGACTGTGAAGTCCAACGTGATGCAGCCATGGTCATTTGTCCTTTAGTCCGGCAATGTTGAGGCTTTTTCCTCAGCCAGTTGCACTGCTTGGTGGCAGACATGTAATATTTGGTATAAGAAATCAACCTGGTTCTGGCCTGGAACATTTGTCGCATGTCATCCCATCTCTCTTTCCCAATCTCTCCTCTCTCTCTACTGCCAACTGTCCAATAAAGGCAAAAATATAATCTTTTTTTTCTTTTCTTCTTCCCTGCAGTCCATCCTGTCATCCTTGGACTCAGAGCTCCAGAAGCTGAAGGAGATGTCCAACCACCAGAAGAAGAGGGTGACTGAGATGATGTCATCGCTGCTCAAAGACCTGGCTGAGATCGGCATCGCCGTGGGCAGCAACGACATCAAGGTACAGAGACAGCTGCCATATGGTTACCTTAGCAACAAAGGACACTACAAGAGGAATGAGTTGTATTGATTAAAATCTTTTGGTGTCTGGTTGAAGTGATGAAATCCATTTAAAGGAAATCGCAGCGTTCCTATACAGATCTGGAAAGTGAGAAATATGAGAATTGCACAAATGTGACAGAAGTATGAAAAAAAAAGAAAGAAAAAGTTCAGTCACAATGACTAAGCATTTTCTTTAACTCACGTCATTTCAGATTGTGAGGTTGTAAAAAATAATTGGTGTAGATTGAATACCTCCTCACTCCTTCAATTTCCCTCCTTCTCACTTCTACCTCTTCATCTGTCTGTCTCTCATTCCATTTCCCCATCTCATCCCTCCGTCCGCCATATCCACCTTCACCTTCGCTCCCTCTCTCTCCCTCCAGCAACACGACAGTGGCAGTGGTCTGATCGATGAGGAGTTCACGGTGGCCCGTCTCTACATCAGTAAGATGAAGTCGGAGGTGAAGAGCATGGTGAAACGCTGCAAGCAGCTGGAGAGCACCCAGTCTGAAAGCAACAAGACGATGGACGAGAACGAGAAGGAGCTGGCCGCCTGCCAGCTGCGCATCTCCCAGGTGGGTGGAAATTGACCACAAACAGTGTTTTGACCACCTGACTAACTGGACTCATTCACACTACAGACAAATGTAGAGTTATTGAATTTCTGCACAAAGTATCAGCTATTGGCGGCTTCAATCCAAACATATCCGTATACCCCCACTGACCCAAGCCACCATAGCTCTCCATTAAGACTGTAGATGTAAACACTGTATTATTTCTCCCGTCTCCAGCACGAGGCGAAGATCAAGTCGCTGACGGAGTACCTACAGAACGTGGAGCAGAAGAAGAGACAGCTGGAAGAGAATGTGGACTCTCTGAACGAGGAGCTGGTCAAGATCAGCGCTCAGGGTACGCAATGCTGCTCACGGACAGCAGCAGATGTAGCATGGGCATCAGCAGGCATCTTAAAGACATTTGACTTTCACTATAGGCAACTGCAGCCTCGTAGTATTTGTGGAATGAAAGTCAAACAACCCTCCAGGGGGTTGCTTATCGTGAACAGTCACCGAAACTGGAAGACCTGTTTGAATTTTCATAATAGCCTTGTGTAATAGAGTGCTGCAGGAATGAGTCCTAAACCAGGAGGGGAGTTAGCATTTTTGCACTTCTGGTTCCCTCGTCTCGAAGTCGATGGGTTTTTTGAATGTGTTTTTGGTTAGATGCCTGAAATTAGGTCTGTGGTTTTCACGTTTTTTTTCTACGACATAAAATACATCAGTAAATTCCCCACTCGTGAATTTTGAAGCTTTTACATGTCTTAAAAAGGCGGTTGCTAACATGTGGTTAAATTAGACTACAGAGGTTGTCGGGGAGATAAAATTTTCTGCAATAATCCAAAATCCAATTCAAAAATCCCATTGTTTTTTTGTCGAGGGAACCAGGGCGATGCTAACTTCCGGGTTGGCCTACAGAAATACGTCATCCCTGCAGCACTCTATGGATACCAACGTTGCTACTGTTTTCCTTGGTCATCACCAGACCTACTTTGAATAGAGTTGTCCCTGTAGTGCCATCTAGTGACTGGGAGTCATATGTTCTTCTGTTACAGAGAAAGTCCACGCTATGGAGAAAGAGAACGAGATCCAGACTGCCAACGAAGTCAAGGTACGTTCCTCATTCAGTCCATTACACAGGCTTTACAGGGGTTAGTGTACATGACATGTTCATTCTCTGAGGAGGACTAACATTTACAGCAGTTCCTGTACAGCTAGGTCAGTGTCTGGATAAATGACCATCTGTGTCGCGGGTGCAAAACAACTAAAGAATCCTCACATGCTAAATGTTGGTCATAGTAAATTAATAAACCTAAAATGATTTTATTTTATTTATCGTTGTTTATCTTTTTATTTTTAATGTTTTTCTCAATTTGTTCTCAATCTGTTGGTGATGTGTTTACTTGATGTGTGATCTCTGTATTTTCTGTGTGTGTTCAGGAAGCGGTGGAGAAGCAGATCCACTCCCACCGCGAGGCCCACCAGAAGCAGATCAGCAGCCTGAGGGACGAGCTGGACAACAAGGAGAAACTCATCACCGATCTGCAGGAGTAAGACGCTCTGTTTCTGTCTGTAACTTCATGTGCTGCCACCGTCTTGGCCACGCCTCCCTTGTAGGAGAGGCCTGGCCTGGTGGTGTAGCATTTGTGGCCTTTAAAGTTTGAAATCTGACCTTTTAATTATAGCGCCTCCATTAGGCTGTTTGCTGCTGGTTTTAAATGCCAGCGAGAAGATGCATCATCCCTTCAAGTTTGGTCAAAATCAGAACAACACAACACCATAGTTCATCCCCCCAATTTCACCATAAAGGATAAATGTTCAGGTAGACAGATAATAAACATAGAGACAGTTAATAAAAATAAAAGACCACACACACACATATTCAATCACTGTGTATGTACAGACAGACACCGTAGCACCCCATGTTCTCTGTGGTGATCACATTGTGTTCTTCCCAGTCTGAACCAGAAGATCATGCTGGAGCAGGAGAGGCTCAGAGTGGAGCACGAGAAACTCAAATCCACCGATCAGGAGAAGAGCCGCAAGCTACATGAGCTCACGTATGTCTCACACACACACACACACACACACACACACACACACACACACACACACACACACACACACACACACACACACACACACACACACACACACACACACAATACATAGTCATTACAACTGCATTCCCATGCTTGCGCTAGTCACAAGTGTCACTCTCTTTACTCTTTTTAAATTTTTTGTACAACAAGTACAAGAAATGTATCATAAGATATATTAACAGAAACAGAGCTTAGTGGTGTGAGTGATCCTTTGGTTTGAACTGGTGTTGTTGTTGTTCAGGGTGATGCAGGACAGGAGGGAGCAGGCCAGACAGGACCTGAAGGGCCTGGAGGAGACAGTGGTGAGTTGACCTGACATTAAAGGCACTGATACACAGGGCAACTTTTTGGGCAACTATGATAGGCAACAGTGCCTGATGCCACATTGACATGAAGAGGTGGAGGACTGGGATGTCATCTCGTTGCTACAACACGTGTTTCACTTTCTAACGGCTGCATCCAAAGTTTATTTTTATTTATAAATTTAAAACTCAACCAGAACTGAACTGCAGCAAATGTTGCTCACTTTTTATAAGGAGTGTTTCTCATTTTGTTTGCTTTGCTTTTCCCTCCCAGGCCAAGGAACTGCAGACCCTACACAACCTGAGGAAGCTCTTTGTCCAGGACTTGGCCACCAGGGTCAAAAAGGTGAATCGCGTTATCAGTGATCAAGTATTGATTGTCTGGTAGAGATGGAAAGATCTTGGCTAGGCCTGAGGGGAAGTTGTCTTGCCCACAAAAGACTGAGGAGTACATGAAGAGACACAGTGCATACATAGTTCCTTCATTACATAAGTTAGAGCACAGCTGATCAGTTCCTCCAGAAACAGCATTGGAAGGACTTAGTGATATCCCTAAATGTCATCCAGGATGAATGAAGTGGTAATGTTGTCCTAATGGTATGATCCTGTATCCACTGGTCAGTCTTCTCTCTTGTTTGATTTTTCCGATCTTAGGCCATTTTCAAAATTTGTCATTTCCTATTTTCATTGCAGAGCGCTGAGATGGACTCCGACGACACTGGGGGAAGCGCCGCCCAGAAACAGAAGATCTCCTTTCTTGAGAACAATCTTGAGCAACTCACCAAAGTTCACAAACAGGTAGGAGTTCAACATAAAAGGAGATCTGTTTCGGTTACCTCTTCCTTCTTTCCCCCTTTTTCCTCTTCCTATTCTTCCTCTACTGTCCCACCTTGCCTTCTCCCACCCACTATCTCTTCCACCTCTGTTCTTCACTACTGCCCACTACTTTCACCGTCCTCTTTCTTCCCTCTACCTCTATCTACCTCCACCCCTCTCTATCCTTTCCTGTAGGTGGACAGATAGAGATATAGATGGATAGACATAGACCAACCCCCCAGGGGAAGTTGGGGCGTTGTCAGCAGTGTGACAATATCTAGCATACAAAGATAAACAGATGATACAGTAAATATCCAGAAGCAGTATAACTGTAACTGGAATTTGACCAACTCCCATAAGATAAGACTAGAAACTCTAATAGTGACAGGATACGGGAATGAAGGAGAGAATATAAACAAGAATATAGCAAATGGACATTATATAAACTGACAATTTCAACACTACAAGTAGAACGTATGAATGAAAACAGCATTATTAGCCCTTGCCTGATAACAGTGGTAGGACGAGAAATTGCAGCACAGTGATGTTTTAACGCGATGTGACCGGTCCGTCTGCTGTCCTGCAGCTGGTTCGTGATAATGCAGACCTGCGCTGTGAGCTTCCTAAACTGGAGAAGCGTCTTCGCGCTACGGCTGAGCGGGTCAAGGCCCTGGAGTCTGCTCTGAAGGAGGCCAAGGAGAACGCCGCCCGCGACCGCAAGCGCTACCAACAGGAGGTGGACCGCATCAAGGAGGCCGTCAGGGCCAAGAACATGGCCAGGAGGGGACATTCGGCTCAGATCGGTTAGTAGTAACAGCTGGGCTTGCATCAAAATTCCAAAGTAGACTAACTTAGCAGCCACAGACAAAACTGACCAGGAATTGGCTGGTCATAATGGTCCTCCTACACTTGTCATTTTAATGTGACTTTAATCCCATCATCTAATGCAGACACAGGTTTAAATAAATACATCCACTTTGTCTATCCAATGTGATTGTGTACACCAGACAGTATGCACTGAGAGGACTTTGGGTATTCAAAGACACACTCGGATACATGCACAGGACTTGTACATATGTACCCGTACCGACATGTTCAGTTCAGTGTAAAGTTGTGAAGATGTACCAGTCAGTAACTCATTGTATTTGTCCTTATCTTGTCTGACTAGCCTGGGAGTTCTTGGCAAGATGATATGAGTTTTATGTTTTCTCTGAAGTGGAGTGTAAAGCTCCCCCTTGTTCTGGATAGGATGGTTTATCACTGTATTCCAGAAGAAGGTGACAGCTGGAACAAGCAGCTCATACCAGCTCCTCTTGGTTGGCTAGATTAATTTGAGCATCACTAGTCTGTCTCCTGACATTGATCTCAACCAGAATCACCATGACCTCAGTCAGTAGGTTTCACTTGACAGCCGTCCTCTTAAGATCCTCCTCCAGTACCACCCCTTTCAAAATGTTAAACTTCTCAGAAAGCATTTTTGAAAGTGATCGCTGTCCCTGCCAGGGCGGGGCCGATCAGCTGGGTCTTTTTTTGATTGGTAGAAATCACTCTTACTTTGCCTTGAAAACCAATGATTTACTAGCTTGTTTTGAAAATGTTCATTGTCTGAGAGGTCAGTGGGAGGGGCTTTAATCCAACCTCTCATCTCCCCTCTTTTACCCCCCCAGCCAAACCCATCCGGCCCGGGCAGCAGCCGGTGGCGTCCCCCACCCATCCCAACGTCAACCGCAGCGGAGGAGGCTTCTACCAGAACAGCCAGACGGTGGCCATCAGGGGAGGGGGCGGCACCAAGCAGGACAAGAAGTGAGTGGATGTGGGAACCAATCAGATCATTTGTCACATACGACATGCAGTAACTAGAGGAGAAGTGAGAAGAGTTGATACCAGGATCCCCTCTAACCAAGTTGTTATATGATCTACAATGCATTTCCTTCAGAATCTGTTTGTGAAGTTTACATTTACTGCATCAGGACAATTCAGGGATGTTGTAATTGACAGAAACAGATGCTTAATTAAGTTTCATATAAAGATTGTTCATGTCTTTTGGAGCTCATTGCTGTGTCCTGAGTGTCAGCACCCACCCATCTGGCACCTAGGGAGCTGAATCAGACCATGAAAGGTGTTTGACCTTGGTCTGGCGGTAACCCGCCAACAGACAGTGAAGGAGTGATTGTTGAATCAACCCTTTTAACTCCACCTGCATGTGTCATATTGTTTTTCTCAAAATAAACCTTTATTAAAACATTTTCTAAAGCGAAACTTTTGACAGCAGTGTACATGAGGTCTTCATACTGTCAAACTTAACATCCTAATGAGAAACTGTTAACGTACACAGCAGCAACATCCTCTTGTCTATAACAGGGTTCTGCTGTAAGCTTGCTTTGCTTTCAAACATGAGGCGGTGCAATGCATCGTGTCACTTCTACGTTAGACTAGCTCCTATGTTTCTAACGAGCTGCGTTGGTTTGACTTGATAAAAGTCGTCAGCCCCACAATGGATGGCAGCAGTTTTATTATCTCCAGAAAAGTATGATGACATCCACTAACAGCTCTCTCGCTCTCTCTCTCTCTCTCTCTCTCTCTCTCCCTCCCTCCCTCTTTCCCTCTCCCTCTCCCTCTGCAGCTGAAGAGCAGAGGGACGAAACCACAGAAGAAGCCGATATCATCCCCGACAACCTGTCATTCCATTACAGCGAACGGCTCGTCGCCGCTGCTTAGTGGGCCGCGACCGGAGTCTCTGAAGTATAAATATATATATAAATACCCCTGGCCTGTACAGCTCCACACCCCTAATGTCTCCTTATCTCTTTCTCTGGATATATAAAATAAAAACACAACAAAATTTAATTTACAAAAACGCGAGATATTAAGATATTATTCTTCCACCGAACCCAACGCAGTCTTGAGCGCAGCCTCGGCGAGCGGAAACCGCGCGCGACTCGAATGTGTAGCTTCGGTTTCGTTTTTTTGCACAGTTTGTCATCATCCGTTGTCGTGCGAGTAGTTCTCCTGCACTGTGCCAAGCTGAATGTAACGGTAGCAAGACCTGCAAAAAACGTGAAAACCATGAAAAACTAAAAAAAAAAGAAAAGGAATTTAAAAAAAAAAATGACCCTACCACGAGAATAGCTCGACCTAGGCTAACCTCTGTACATTTCATCGTTATTATCGGTTGTTAACCACACCTTTTTCTCTGGATAGGTTTTACATGCTTCTTTAAGGAAAAACAAAAAACTGTACGGTTTTGAATCGGCTAGACGGCATCGAGCACGACTGTTCTGTCCGGTCTTGTACAGATGTAAAATTGGCACTACTGCACACGCTTCCCGAAGAGGTGTAAGGTATTTGGGAGGGAAATGGGAAAATAAAAATAAATAAATAAATAAAAAAGCCAAGACGTGCGACAGTGTAGATGTATTTAACTAAATACCTGTGGAGGCCAATTGTTTTTATCGTTAAGTTAAAACAAAAACTATACTCGTTATTGGTGACTTCACAAGAAGGACGTATTGTAAAGAGCGAGGTAGGAAGGAAGGAAGGAAGGAAGAGAATGATCCGGACCTTTAGCACAGCCTATCCAAGTAGCTAAATGTACTGTTTTTACTTCTCTGGATGCTATTTATATCTCTGCACATCGGAGCACATAGACTACAGGCGTATAGACTGAGATAGCACACACCATGCTTGTCCTGTCCTAGCTAGGCCGGCGTCGCTCACTCATCCCGACCCTGTGCCCCCCTCGCCTGGATATTCGGCCGATGGCGGGGAACCGTTTTGTTTTTGTTTTTTTTATTGTAGACTTGACTACTGAGGAATTGTGTCTCCGTTCGTCGGCTCCTCTTGGGAACTTCCCCCTGCCACGTCAAGTTGATGGATATATCTTATCAAGGGTGCCTCACTTTGAAAGAATCTTCCCCCACCCCCAAAAAAAGAAAAAATGCCCCGGTTGTTTGTTTCTACTAGATTTAGGACCTATAACTGTACGTGCCCCACTGGTTGTAAATTGTAAAAGCAATGTATTTTTTTGCTGGATTTATGTACTGTATCTTTTTCATTGTTCCATAGATGTGATGTGTAGGTTGGGATGCATATGTGAAATGAGGGAGGGGGGGCGTGTCTATTGATCGGCCACACCCTTGCCGCTGATCAGCCAATCAGAAGAGCAGGGTAGAAGTCAAAGTGGGAAGAGAGAATGCTGAACAATCTTCTGTCATCTCATGAAAGGGTTTATTTAACTACAGCTAGTGAGGGGGCTTAGGGTTTTCTTTTATGATTGTCTTTATTGTGTTTTTAGGAATGATTCCCATGCTTTTTAATCCCCCCAACACACACACACACACACACACACATCGTTTTGCTCACCACACCATGTTTTTATCCCGTGAAACCCCTATGCATTTGCAAAGAGCTCGTTGTGATTGTAACCCCAGCATGAGAACACTAACATCTTGTGCAAGTGCAATATAAATATACAGTATATCAGTCAACTACTAGGTGTGACCAGGGTGAGTGTTTTTAGCCGTAGTCCTGCCACAGTAAGATGTTTAACTGAAACTGTCGTCTTTGAACAGGAACGTCGTGATTAATAGCACTTCAGTACACTTCTTCACATAGAAAACACTCCACGTGGCTATTTTCAATGGAGGAAAGAGTTTCCAAAGCCCAGGAAATGGAATTATTTGTTTACAGTGAATAATTTCATTAGTGTTTGCTTTTGTTTTTAGTAGGGGAGGAGTAGCGCCCCCATAACTATGACAGGACAATGTTTGGTGTCTATCAAGATGGTTTATTCCCTCTGTGTAATCTTATAGATGAGTTAAGACTTTGCAGCATGGTCCTCAAAATGTATACCTTTATCCTTATCTCCTACCAATACTGGATACGAAATGGGGGGAGGGGGGGAGTAGAACAACAAAAAAGATTTGTTTATGGTGTTTACCAAAATTGAAATGGTTTGCGTTAATTCTAAAGGAAAAACAAAAAGCGTAGCCACTTTTTATTACTGTGTAATAGCTGCTCAATTTCTAAAGGACAGTTTTGAGGATTCCATCAGTGGACAAAGGTACTGGATCATTCCTAGAGAACTGGGGCACAATAGCAGGGCTCTGATATGGAGGGACTCGGGGAAGGTTAATGAGATCACCGTTTTGGATTGACTGCATGATGTAAATGTATGTGTGATTAAATAATTATGAGAAAACACTTTCAGGTGTCTTGTTTTTGTTTCATGAGACATAATTGGTGTGGAAGTGTGAAACTATCACAAAAAAAGGCTTATTTTACACAAGCTATGAGTTTATAAGTTAATGTTATGAAAGGGCCCCAATTTATGAACCATATAGATCAGCTGTGTTTCTTACTCTGCTGTAGTCATTGTAGTCCACCTATGGACACTGAGGCACTCATGGTTGATCTGGTTAAACCAGAATAACAAGGATGAAATTCATAGTTCATAGTATTTTGTTATGACATTAAGATGATTTAGTAGCCTGTTGTAGGGTAGGAGTGTTATAATAATGACCAGAACCGCTAAATGGTGCCACTAATTGAAGAATACTTCCACCAGTTTAAACGGCAGTGTAGATGCAGTTACACTTCTGGACCACAAGGTGGAGTTGACTCTCCATGTCTCCGTCCTAGACACCTGAGGGCTTGGAGCAGAGAGTAAAAAGACGCAAAGAGTTGTCTATGTCCATCTAGGCGTCGCCAGAAAAAGTTGTGTGATATAGCCTACTTGTTGGAGTTATCTGCCGTTAAAAAATATCTACGGTTTATTTGGACCAAATGACGCAAACGAAAAATATTGTTAACATCCACTGCTAAATTTCCAGAACAAAATTTGAATGTTTGTGTGAGGAGTAGTTTTTGGTTCCGGTCTGTACCAGGTTGGTCGCTATGGTAACGGCTATGCTTAAACAGTTAAACAGGCGAGTGCATGCGTAGGGGTGAACGCCCATTTTTGCAGACCGGAAGAACGGATTCGTTTTTTTTAAACTGTTGAGTGATTCATCTTCTCAATAGATGATCTTTGTTTGTAGGTAGTTGCCAAAGTTGAATCACCGGGAGCGAGCACTGCTCTGGAACACCGGCCAGGGAGGGAAGGAGAGGAGAGCGCAGTACCTTTGGCAGATAAGTAACTAGTGAAACGGTGGACGGTCGACAGGAAAGTTTGTAGGATTTTAACTATCACCCAGGAGAATTGAAGCGTGTTATCGTCACCCCCCCCCAAGGATTTGAATCACACCAGAAGAGAAGGTAAGGTATGTCTTACTGTTTCCCTGTCTCAGGCTTTGGGACATTGAGGAATGTTTAGCCAGAAGCTAATTAGCTAGCTAACGTTAGCGACATATTAGCTCGCGTGCACCAAGTCAGTTACCTAGCCGAGCTGAGTATCTTAACGTACCGTTTACAGTTTTAAGTGTCGCCCGAGAAATTTCCACTATTAACAAAAAAGTACACTATAGTAACCCCATGAAACAAAACACCTGGGATACTTTATACGGTCACTAAACTCACTGTTAAATCCCGCGGACAGACTCTGGCTCCCTATAGGAATGTTGTAGTGATTTATCAAGGGCGAAATGAACCTGTTATGAAGCCGCACTGGTGCTATTAGTCACGGACCATACTGAAGCAAGCAGGCTGGCTGTAACTTGTAATAGTAAAATAGTGTTGGTAAAGCACATTCAATTCAAGTTGTAGTAACTAGGGATAAAGTATCAACTCAAATTGACACACCTTTTTATTTTTGATTTATTTGGTTTACACACCATTTTAAGCTGAGACAATTCTTTATGGTGTGAAATCCAGGGTATGAGTCACAGTAAATGCTGACATTGATTTCCGTTCATATTGGTTGTTGTGTGCATTATGATGACCCCTGACACAGCTGGCATACCAGTACCACATGTTTCCAGTGTGGGTTGAAAAAGAAGGTGTGATACAGAGTTGGCACTTGATTTAACTCATTGTGTAAACCCTATTGCTCAAGTAACCCACCTATCTTCAAAGATATCCTGTAGACTGTCTTTATTCCCATGTGTGTATTCCCTCCACCCTTTTAAAGGGGCTGCATTAAGCCTGCAGTGGTTTGTTGATATATGACAGATTGTGGTTCAAATCAGTAGCTGGGGACCTAAGGGAGTTTAGCTTGGCCTATTTGGTCACATTCAAAGGAAAGTTGTGGTGAGAGGTGCTTAACTAGGACAGACTGTGCTGAATCAAGCTGCTTGGGACAGCATGGGCCTATATTTGGTTTGGCTGCATCCAGAGGTCACAATGCACTACTTGGGTGTTTGTGCTTGTTCCTAACAATACAAGTGTAACATCAGTGTCTCATGTTAAAGGAGCCTTGGATACTCTTACACTGTTAGATGTCATCAATCTCTGTTGTTCAATGCTTTACAGCAGTTGTTTTGTGATGAGGTGTTGTCAGTAACTTTTTTTTTGGTGTACCCACTTTCCCTCAGCCTGACTCTTCTACTTCAGTTTCTTACAGTTCCCAGAATGCCTTTTGACATCCCTCAGAGATGTCTGGTTTTTACTCATAGTTGGAGAAAGTAATGGTGAGAACAACAGCAATAGCAGAGCGAGAGGTTGTCCAATCGAGAAAAGTGAGATTCGTTCCCCTTTCTCAAAACACAACATGAATTGAAAAATACTCCACTAAAACTGGCCCAGAAGTTTACAGTGCCAATAGCTGTTTCTAACAGCGTTGACGTGTTTTGAGATGGATTTTTCTTGAGATATTGTTCACTGGTAACTAGCTTTTATCGAGTATCCACACACAGCAGCTTTAATATAGTTGGTTTCAGACTGAGCTCAGTAAGGTTTATTCAAATGTCCTTCTTCAGGCACAGTTATTTTTGACTCTAATTACATGTTTCCTCTCTCTGACCCCCCCTGTCTAAATAACTTCATGTAGGAAGAGAGCATCAGCACCAAGTACACTCTGTCTAATGAAAATTCAGTGAAGCTCAGCTCTGGAGAGAAACGGTTTAAATTCTGCCAACAGGAGTCATTTGAGACCCGACACAGAAGAATAATGCCATGGCCTGACTTGCCCAAGTTTCAATGGAAAGGCATCACCAGTTCGTATCGAAAACTCCTTCCAAGTGATTGCTTTCTGTTTTGCTGAGGCAGGAGAAAAGGGGAGGGTGTGTTACCTATGTGCTGACAGCAGCAGATTCTCCACCACAGATCAGTTGAAATAGTTCCAGACAAACTCCACTCTCTTCCCATCACTCCACTTTAGCCGGGTTCCTGTCCGCCATCTCTAGCCACGGGTGCTTTTATTCATGACCCGTCACTGACACCTCACTGTAAATCCTATTACCATCACATCAGATAGACGTGGTCCCTCTGATTTGCTGATTGGAGCCTCGGTGGATTTGTGCCATCTACTAAGTACTAGTACCCATGATCCGCGAAGTTGATGCTTAAGGGATAAGTGAATGAGCCAATCCCCAGCCACTCCTGCCAGGATGCCACCGACTGCTTCAGTGGAGCTGCTCAGTGGCCAACAGTAGGAGTGTATGTGTGGTCACAAGCCCATTCTGAGGGCAAACGCATGGCACAGATCACACAGGAGGCAGGGTTGCAACAAAACAGCACTTTTCAATACAACTGAAACTTATTCTTAGAAATCAAATTGCAGGAAGACCTTCAACTGCTCTCTCCCCCCTGGACTGTATAGGCCACTGTTTTAAGTCTTTACCAGTCCGCCGTCATCTGAAACAAGGAGGGCAGTCTTATTGTATGCTGGCTGAATCAACAAGTGTCAGGCTGGTGTCCAGATGCGGTGTTTTACCTTTTAATATTCAGGCAGGATGTCAGAGTACAAGGGGAGCTGTAAAGCAAGCAGAGCAACAAACTGACTTTTGTCCAACGGTGGGACTTAACAGTGGCTGGTAAGTACCGAAATTCCCCAGCCACTTGTAGACTACAGAAGAACTGACGTGGCTGGTAAGAGAAAAGAAACTCGCTAGCCAGAGCCAGAATTTAGCAGCATTTAGCTTCCTACCCTTTTTTTAAAGGACACACTGTTTACTGCTGCGTATTATTTCCAGGCACAGGAGAGAAGGTTCAAGGCAGCATTCAGTCCTCAGCCTAGAGTGGGTTAGTTTGTGGGTCTCAACCACTACACCAGCTCTGAGTGCTCTCACTGCAGAGCTCTTTGATGAAGTGCATCACCATGACAGATTGTGTTAAATAGAGCGTTCAATTTAGACGGGATACGGTCTCACACATAGCTTTAAAGGTGTATGTGCAGGGCTGCAAGATTATGGCTGAAATGAAATGTGTCTGATCATTTGTAGATCATTAGTCTGGATTATTATTATTTTTTATTGCACTTTTTGCATGTCAACATCTTGGCTGTTTTGAACTGAAGTAGTCATTCAAGTTATGAGATATTTCCATATTGCTGATATGCCAACAGGTTACAGTTATTAAATCGTGCTACATTATTATACACTATTAATTGTGCTGTTAGACGCTGCAGGCAGGCAAACCTTCCTCAGACGTTCTGCACCTGAAGCCACCAGCCTAGGACAGGCGTGAGGATTAGATGGAAATAGAAATGGCATGGTCTTCTTACTGTCAGGCCAGCCAACTGAATTAGGGGCTCACAGGTTAATGATGTAGGCGTTGGAGGTGATGCCCATCCCTGTCATGATAGGCCCATCGGTCTAATTCTTCATTAGTCCACTATACTTTGCTCTCGCACCAAATGCAGCACACTCAGCCTGTTTACAGTCTTAGTTTATTGATTTACACAGTGAGAAAACACGCGTGAACCAACAAAACACAGAAAGAAGAAAACTGTGCAGGTGAGATTAAACAAAACACAATGAAGAGTCACAATTTTCTACTTCTACACAATAAAATGAAATTGAAATATTATGAGTCACCTTAAAAGTTGGCAGCAGTTAGTACGTTTTTGACTTTGACTGAATTTCAGGTGGCAGTTTTGCAAAATGGATATCTAATGCAGTGTTTCCCTCGGTTTGTTATTTGCAGTGGCGTCAGGCCAGGACTGGGGTCAAATAGTATGTGTACACAAAGCAACATGCTCTTTTAATATGCTTTTATATCAGCTTGGGTATTTTTGGCGGGCCTGATAAGTGGGAAACACTGTAATGTTTAGTAAAAAATGTCAAATGGGTCCGAGCTTTCGTCTGTCGAGGCTAGTCCAAACCATCAGAGACACCATGTTGTTCGGCGTGGCTAACGGACGGCTGCTTCTATATAGCTGAACAGATCTGGTGAGATTTCGCTCGGGGCCTGTGACAGCCCGGTAATCTGCAGCGATATTACATCTCTGGTCACCGTATCAAGAGTAATCCTGGTGGAGTTAGCCTGATCAAACCTAATCACAGACCTTGATTAAGATAATGCACTATTGAAGCTAAATGGAGATGGCGTAGCAATATTCGATAGTAGCTGCCTAATCCAGATTTGTGGCCCTTTATGTTGATGACACTGTGGTTTTAAATTAGGGTATATCATGGTGTTGTTTGCTATGTGCTTGGGAGACCTTCCCTCTTTTAGAATGGCTTAGATTTGGGTTCAGTTGCAACTGTGGTCCCCTGGAGTAGGGCCCCTCAGTAGGTAGAGCATGGCACTAACACTAGGGCCACCCATGCTGGGAATGTAACATAATATAGTGGTTTTTAGTGGACATTCTATCCAAAGCGCCTCACATTGGTGCACTCTTTTTGTTGTTGTAAAAAGCCAACCCTGAACTGAGCCAAAGAGGTAACATAAAAACCCTTTAGGCTCCAACAAGCATTAGTCTAAATGTGTTATAATCCCTTTGTATCAAAATAGCCCATGCTGAGGCCCAGAGGCCGCCTCGGGCAACGTGTGATGGCAACTCCCATCGTGCACTGGCACATTCCTGCCCCCTGGCAAAACATCTGTACAGTCATTTTAATTAAATGCTTTTTGGATTTTGTCCTGGTTTTTTTTTATTTGCTCGTTTTCATTTCTTTGCCCAAGACTGTCGTCTTAAAAGTGAAGTCATCTTCACTGTAAAAATTGATTGAGATAAAGACCTCGGCTACACAACGTGCTGCTTGGTTTCACTGTCAATTGAGCAATGTTAATTTTTCTGTTGCTTAAGTTCCCTCTTCAAAGCACAGGTTGTTCACCACATGTTTTGACGTGTGCGTGCACATGTGTGACCTTAGCAGGAAAATATGTGTTTGATTTGTAATCTCTCCACTCAACAGCAACGTGGCTCAGTTGCTGCTCGGCTAGCTGTCAGTGTTGTCATGTTGGTGTGAGAGAGGGAGAAAGACCACGTGAGTCACATTACTGTCTCCCCTCTTTCTCTAATCTCAGCCAGCCCTGAGCCTGGCAGCTCCATGCTGGATTTTGTGTGCAGCCGTTTGAAGAGGATTACTGCTTCAGTCTGCATCTTACCCATTTGTTCTGATTGGCTAAGGGGAATATTGGACTTGGGGAAAACAAGGTTGTGTCTTTGTTTACGTCTGAGGTCATGAGAGTTAGGCAGGTATTATCTGTGAGTACACGCCTTGTATGTGACCATTTCTGAGTAATTACCAACTCCTTAGGTGATTATCAAGAATATTTTTTAAATGTTTTTAAATTTTGGTGACATATTGGGTGGTAGGTGCTCATTTGCTGTGGTGTTTCTGCGCCGCACTTCCCAGAGATCACCTGTCAATCAAACAGTGTGTCCAGTACTGTGACGATTTTCTGTTGATGGAGTTTGAGTTCCTGTAGGTGGCGCTCTTTTCTTTGTCTGTTCAGCCGCGGTGGCTATCGCTGCTCATGCTAACCTACCCAGTTCTTATATTTATTCCAAACAAACTGTTGTTAATGCTGCCAGAAATGTAAAACGCATCACTTCCTGTTCAGAAGAGGATTTCTCCCAGTGTTGTGCCAAAGTAATACATAGCTTGACAACTTCCTTGTGGAATCAATGCAGTTTGTGGTTTGAGATAACAAGCTCACGAACCAGTGTGACAACTACGTAGGCTACTTTCAGTGGGCTAATTTAATTCTTTGTGATCCTGTGAAATGTTTTTAAAATGTTGTTTTGTTTGGAAAGCCAGCGATAGTTAGTTGATCCACAAAATTTGAAATTATTTTGAAGCGACGACACACCACCAGGGGAAACCCATTTTTTAGGAGAAACAATTTTTGACACAACATCAGGAAACTGCTAGCTGGCACTCAGAACAGCAAATGGGTATAGGTTGAATCACTGTTGTGTTATATCAATCGCTGATAGAGAGCAGCAAAACAGAAATGTATTTATTTAGATGGAAATACCATGGATTATTACTTTAAACTGCTCTCTCTCCTCTCCCCAGCCTTGTCCCTGAAGCCATGCTGATCAGTATGTTCCTCTTGCGGTAAGCTGCTTGGGAGACAGTCAGTGGCGCCATGGCGGACCTGCCCATCGCCCCGGGCCAGGTCTACATCGAGGTGGAGTACGACTATGAGTACAAGGCTAAGGACCGCCTCATTACCATCCACCAGGGGGAATGCTACATGCTGGTCAAGAAGTCCAATGAGGACTGGTGGCAGGTGAGGAAGGAGGAGGGGACCAAAGCCTTCTATGTACCGGCGCAGTATGTCCGAGAGGTCCGCAAAGCCCTCATGCCCCCGCCTAAACCCATCCACCACCCTGCTGCTGCTGTGGGCAATGCACACCCACAAACTAGCGGTGCAATCTGGGTGAAACCTAACACCCTGGAGCTGGACCGCTCCGACGAAAGCCTCCAAAGACGCGAGTCCAATTATCGGCGCTCGGCCTCCTCCACCTCCTCCGGACACTTCAGCCCCCCGAGCCAGCGCAGGGATGCTAACCACCCCCACAGCCCCGGCAGCCCCACCGAACATGACCGAGCGCTGGCCGAGATCCTCCAGGGCGGCGCCGCCACCCAACCCACGCAGAAGGGCGGGTGTAACACGTTGCCCCGCTCCCGTGCCCGGTCACCAGAGCTGGTCAGGGCGCCCCTGGACGTGGACAGCACCCAACATTGTGACTCGGCTGGGGAGAGCTCAGAGAGACGCACCAACGACTCAGAGTCCGGAGACGAACTGAGCAGCAGCTCCAATGAGCACCTTCAGGTAAAGACAGTTTAAAGAATATCAGCAGTGTTTCCTGTGCAGTGTTTTGTAGATGTGAATGGTGGGGTTCGTTTTATTTCTGAGACTCAGGGTTGCTACTGGGCCCGGTCCAGGATCAGTTCCAGTGGGCGCTGGAGTTTAAGAATGGCTTTTATTTGGATATTTATATCATGATCAGTGTCTGAAATGAACTTTCTGGCTCACCTGCCAAGGGCTGGTAAACTAAAAAAATATTTCTACCAGTCAAATAATTAGTCAAGTCAAGTTTATTTGTATCTCACCGTAGCTAAATGCAGTAAACACTGCTAATAAACCTGTGCTAATGTTGTAATGCTTACCCTCCACCCTTTCCTCTAACAGCCAGGTTTCTATGTAGGTGCTCATCCTAGTTTAATAGCACAAGTTACATCCTTTGTATTGGTAGATGGTTTGCTTCAATGGTTTGCTTCAACACTGCATTTGTAACTCCAGGTTTTGTGTAGAAAATGTCAGCAAAGGCTCTAAAGGCTCCTGCACACGTCCTTCATTTAAATCTAGGCAATATTTCCCTTTTCCCACCCATGGAGATATTCAGCTGTTCGTGATTTTGAACTTTTGGCCTACTTTTTTTCCCCTTCTGAACAAGGCAGATGGGAGCAATCTTTCACTCCAGGCCTAAAGCAACTGAGGAGCAGCCAAATGAAGCTTCAGCCAGAGAGCCTCAGTGAGACTAGGCTGCTGATTAAGCGTTAGTTTGGTCGGTCGGCTGTTGGGGGGTATTTGTTCCTGAAATCATTAGCCCATTCTGCTGTTGAACAAAGGCCAGTGAGAGAATAGAAACTAGGTCAGTGCAGCGCTGGGCCCAGACCCCTTCGGAAAGAGGGGATGAAGAGGTAGTTGTGGTTGATTACATGTGGATGGATGTGGCTGCCCCTTTTTTATGACAATACATGTAACCCAATTTAACCCCACGCCCCCTTTTCAGAGCACCCAGAACTAAATAAAGTTGCTTTATTTGTTGTCAAAAGTAAGCTGTGCCCACGCAAACACTCAACACTGTTTCAGTCGTGGAATGATTTCAAACGTAGAGGTAACCACTGACTCGGTATGACTCAGTATGACGTGTTTGTGAAAGTTTATCTTTTAGTAAAGGTGAACGCATACAATTTCAAAGCCCACAAGTGAAAGCAGACCACAGTGGTGTTCCTTCCTTCCTGGGCTTTTCCAAATGCCACTGAAATGGCCAGGAGGAAGGTCAAAGTAGTCCAGCCTGTTCTGTTTGTATAGACAACCAGCTCAGCTTTGTCTCCAGCAAAGTGCTCTGTGTTCTCATTCTCTAGGCTGTTTGAACAGCAAGTACAAATATAAAATCTCCACCTTTCGTATTTTGAGTTGCATAAAAAAGGTTTAAAAATCCTTTTTTTTTTAAACTCTCCTCCCTCCTCTTCTTTCACATCTCTCGTTCATAGTAGTTCAAGTAGTTTCAATAGGTGAAATCGATAAGGGATCAAAGCTTTCACCTGGATTCACCTTGTCAGTCTGGTTCCTGGAGAGTAGGTGCTAATATTTGGTGTATAGGGCTTTAGATTGGTGCAGTATGAGTGCCTTATTGTGCTCTTTGTAGTTGGTTGCTTGGTCAACTGGACCCATAGTCCTGGAAGGTTCATCTAAGCAGGCAGGTGGACGTGTCCTACACAGGCTGGTGTTGACTGGCTGAGTGAACCTGTCCCAGTTTCATTGGGCTGCTTATTTGTTTTTCCGCTGTCCTGGTGGCATGCTGTGGTGACAACAGCTCAGGTGTCAATCAGGACTTCCTGCTATGACCAAACCTTGCCTCTACTCTATCTGCTTTCTCCTCTCTCTTCTTTTCTTATCGCATGTCTTCTCCTTTTCTGCAACCTCGTTTATAAAGGAAAGAAGAAGGAAACCGTGATTGTTAAAGACTGAAAAGGATGAGTGGAGATAAAACCATGGCCATGTGTAGTGTGTGTGTGTGTGTGTGTGTGTGTGTGTGTGTGTGTGTGTGTGTGTGTGTGTGTGTGTGTGTGTGTGTGTGTGTGTGTGTGTGTGTGTGTGTGTGTGTGTGTGTGTGTGTGTGTGTGTGTGTGTGTGTGTGTGTGTGTGTGTGTGTGTGTGTGTGTGTGTCCGTCCAGCTCCCAGGCATTGTTCCTCAGTGCCAGCTGGCTCACCCAGCTCCTTTTTTGATAAGCCACTCCGAGTGTGTCTGCAGAAGTCCCTGCATTGGGTCAGGCTGAATCTCTTATCTGCTGTACTGAAGCTGAGTTTGTGTCCTACTTTGTCACGACTTCATCTGTCTGTCACACACAATCTCTCAGAAACTGCTGATCAGGTTTTGGTGAAATTTGGTTGCATTTCACCACCTTTTCATGGGTACAAAAGTACACCAATTGTCCCAAGAGGAGTGCTGTATTGTTTGTTTGTCATGCACAGTATCTCAGACACTGCTGATTGTGTTTTGATGAAACTAGCTTGGCACCGCAGCACTTCAGGGTTTTCAAAATTACACTGATTGGCCCAAGAGGGGTGCTACAGTTGCAGGTCAAATCAAGGCGATATTTGTTACTGATTGGCCCCGAGAAGGACTGCTTCATTCCCTGGGGGGCGAGATGTCAATTGTTGCCTTGTTTTGTTTTGTTAACCTTTATGTATCCAAGAAAGCATGCTTGCTATTTTCAGCTTCACATTCTACCTGAGAGCTGCCCAGTATAAACACAGTCTTCTGTTGGCCACTGAGCTGAACAATTCATAAATTCTTAAATGAAAAATTAGTGCTTATTAACTCAGTAACAGTGGATACTTGTACTTTCATGTCTTGTCTGGATCGGTCATTGTATCCACTGCAGCAGACATTTCCCCCTAGCAAGTGAATTTAATGCTTGTCAAGGTCTCAGTGTGTTTTAATTTGCTGCTTCACTGCACCTGCCTCATCCATTTTGCTTTTCATCATTCCTCTTCTTCAGGTTCATTGTTTTCCAATAGGACTTGTGAGAGCCCCCCTGACGATGCAGGGAATATGCCGTACATGCGCTAGAGTAAAGAACCTCATATAATCAGTTGGGGAAATGAACACCAAATGCCAAACACTGGTGAATTCAGGCTGGTGCTGGTAGGTTTGTCTTCTTGAGGAAAAAGGCTGAGTAGCCTAGTGGTTAAGTTCAGATACAGATTCGATCCCAGCAGCATCCCTGCATGTTGTCAGTGTTCCTGACACTGAACCTCTACCTGCTCATTCAGTGTAAGTCAATCTGGATGACAGTGTCAGCTAAATGACTAAAATGTAATGTATTGGCAGGTAGCCAATCGTTTGGAGGTCCTACTCCATTCAAAAAATGTAGTTGGCCTAATGGTGAAACAGGCCGATGAATTTTGTAATCCATTGTGAGTTTCAGGGACAGTATTCGTTTCAACAACTTGACTGACTTTGACAATGGCCAGTGAGTGTTTTATGTTCATCAATGCAACTTATTGTTAGTTTTATATTTTAGTTTTTTTATCCACATATTTTAGCCCACATTCAATTATGAGCCAGAATAAATTTTTACATGCACACTAATAATTACATTTTAACTCAATAAAGACTATTGAAATGAATTGATTGATTGATTGATGGATTCTCTTAATCTGATCATACCTGGTTAACCCAGATTTCTGCTCAATGTTTTGATTTATTGGTGCACTTAGATTTCATTTGTTGTTTTTTTTCAAACTGCACGTGTCAAAGGTCACTAGACGCACTAACCTGGATGTATTTACAAAGCAAAACAACATGGTGGAGTGGAGTGGTGAGCGGTAGAGCAATTATTAAATAAATCTGTGTAAACCGGACTATTGGTTATTAAACTGGGAGGTTGTGTTACTTCTAGGACCTCACATGCAGTGTGGGGCAAAGCAAAACATGCTATGGACAGTACATTTTACTACGCGGCTAAATCGGAGAGCTTGCCCTCTAGCTTATTGTTTGGGTGTATTGATCGTCCCTTCCAATGGTATGGATTAGCACTAGCTCTCCCTTGTCTCCCCTCTACTCAGTCTTTCTGCCCTCCTCCAGCCCTTTTTAGTCCTTCATTAACCTCTGGCCTGTTATTCTGCTAACACTGTGAATCAGCAGGAATCTCTCTCAGTTCAGAAAGGAGTCTGTCATGGAGCTTAACAGAAAAGTTTGACCAGCTATGGTAGTTATTGAGATGCAGCTGTATCTGCTACAGCTCCTGAGATTTTATTCCACCGGATGCTTCCAGTTAGTGGGCCTGTTTAGCCTACACTATTCGACCATGTGCCGAGTGTATGACGCTATAGCAAGGCTGAAGAACCAGTACATCCAGTTTGCACCAACAGGGGACACAGCAGCTGGATTCTGCAGACAAGCTGCATTTCCACGAGTGCTGGTTTCCCTCGACCCATATCCCGACTCAGAACCCTTGTGGAGAAACGTTCGGTTCAAAACTGAACCGAAACGCTCCATTAACTCTGTCAAAAGATTTTTCTCAAAAGAAGAGAAATCTGAGCTTCTTTGCCGAGCCATAATGAATGAAGTAGTTGATCCAGTTGCTAGCTAGCTAACACAATAGAGTAATGATGCAATGTAGGCTGATGTAGTTGGTAACATTTGGTCAGGTCAGCTGTAAAAAAAAAAAAAAAAAAAAAAAGGCCACCACTAGACTTTTTCCTTGTTTTTTGTTTTGTTAACCAGTGTGTTATTTTTCAAGCTAACTGGCATTTAAAAGGCTTCAAGTCTTAGATTTACCTTGATGAAACTGGACACCAATAGTGAAACCTCCGAAAGACAAAGATCTCTCTCTCTCTCTCTCTCTCTCTCTCTCTCTCTCTCTCTCTCTCTCTCTCTCTCTCTCTCTCTCTCTCTCTCTCTCTCTCTCTCTCTCTCCCCCCCCCCCCCCCCCTCCAATCATCAACATCCAATCAACCCCCCCCCATCGTTCTTCATGTTGGCTGTAATCAACTGAGAGCTCAATCAAATGACTCACCAGGAAGATGGGATGGAGGAACCACTTCCTGATTAGTTTGATTACCTTCCTTGTGTGTAGGAAGTTTCGTTTGTGTGTGTGTGTTGCACTCTTTATGTGTTGTCACTGTCATACCTTGTTTTACGTTAAATCGTTGAACATGTACATTCTTAGCACATACACTGAGTAATTCATTGATTCAGTCATTCATACACACTCTCACACACACTCATGCACTCTGTCATTGAACACACCCATTTGTGTTGTATTACGCAAAGATACACAGAGAAGCAAACACACACACACACTGTGAGGGATCTGTGAGTGATCTGTGAGTGAGAGCCAGGCCATCTGCAGTTTTGCTAATTCTCTTTCTCTGTCTTATTTAATAGGCTTATTATATCACATGTTGGCAGGGGGCCATATGGGTGATTCTCTATAGGATCCTCTCACTGCAGGAATGTAGAACAGGGTAATCTAGACACTAAATCATCCTCTGATTCAGGGCATCCAAGACTTTTTAATGCCAAGAACCCCCAAATAGATTCACGAACTCTTTGATCAGGTTTAGTCCTAATGAACCCCGTCTGAGGAAATTTCTACTGTTCGTTATGATGAGCATAGAGTTGTATGATGGTCCATACTGTAGGTGGTGTGATAACCCTATGATCAAAATAGTCATTCTTATATGTTCTTTCATATTGTGCTCGCTATCTAGCTGAATAAAATAATAGTGAACTGCTCCTCATTTTATTCCATATAACCTCCTCAAGGACCGCCAGGGGTCCTTGAACTCCAATATGACTGCATGAGCATGTAGGAGTCTCTAATGGGGTTATATAAACCATCCTTTGACTTTAATGTGGCGTGGCTTTATTGGCTGGTAGCTTGTTTTGAAGTAGGCCAACGTACCCTGAGTGACTTGTTTAATTTCGGAACTGTTGCTGTTTTTCAGCCACGTCCTGGTTCACTTTCATACAGTTCAACATATACAATTCATACAGTGTTCTGCTGTTGGCCACTGAGCAGCTTCACTGCCTTGCTCAAGGGCGTTTTGACAGGTAGTTAACAGTAGGGATGGGGATCGAAACCCGGGTCCAAAAGGACCCGGTTCCAAATTTCTCAAAACCCGGTAATCAATAAAGTCGGAGTTTATCGGTTCTGCTATCGAGCCTATAGCTAGGGTGACCATATTTTCAAACATTAAGATAATGGCGGAGCGTGCGAAACGGTCAAGTGCTTGGCTACATTTCACTAAAGTGAAAGATAAAGAGGAGGCGAAATGCCAACTGTGTTCGAGATCATTTCACGTAAGGGGGGAAACACCTCCTCAATGTTAAAACACAAATGACTGTCTTCGAGTAGGAACAGCATCGGTAACAACTCCAGCTGTTGCGGGACCATCCTCATCAACTCAAGGTATGCATGGATGGTGCATGCAGCCAAAGTCCTGTTAATTGACAATAATAATCCAATTGATAATAATCCAACAAACACGAATAAATTGAAGCCCATGGTGTTAGTTTAGCTAATTTAAGATGGCTAGGATAAGCTAGCCAGGGCAGTGAGTGAAGTGGCAACAGCCTCTTGGTGGCTGGCTAGTTAGCTACTTAGCAGCTAGCAGGTGTCTGCCCGATCTCTTAAAGTGACAGTACACACACTTAAGTGTGAAAACGAAATACTTATTGAAACAGGCCGACATGCTAATTTTCCTGCAGAAAAACTGTTAGTGTTAAGAGCTGTCAATTTGTTTTCCCTTTTTGTTTGTGTAAAGGATAGGCTATATTTATTTTCTTTCTATTGTTTTCTTCATTGTTGGAATTTCATTTATTGCTGCTGATATATTATTTTACTGTTCTTCTCATTTATGTTGATGGAGCCAAGTGTGTAGGCTATTTCTTTTTCAAAATATGTTCAGAAATTAAAGTAATTCACACAAGCAATAAATGCAAGACCAGTTCTGTTAAAAATGTATTGCCGTCTGTCTCATCTTTCCATAGAAAAGTATCGATAGTGGTATCGATAAGGACCCGGATCGTTAAGCAGGCTCGATAATGGTATCAATATCAATAAAAATTAATGATCCCCATCGCTAGTTAACAGAAGGGAGTGTTACTGCAGATAACTGTAAGTAAATCCATACGGTTAAGTAATCTTTCCTCTGGGTGTCCTGGTGGCTCGGTTGGTTTTGGACACCAGGTAATCATGATGTCCTAGGTTTGAATCCGCACGAGGATCTTCAGCGCATGCCACCCCTCTCTCTCTCCAATACAGTACTACACACTCCCCATGTTTCTCACTCTTGCAGTCATTACGTTTATGTAACCCCAATGCAATCTATTCTCTTTTTCTGTTGATTTTCTATTTTTGTTCCTGAATCTTTTGCTGCAGCAACAACACAAATTAACCACGGGGATCATTGATCTTTCTTATCTTACTCATTCACGTCCCTGCAGGTTCCAACTGGAGGCCTTGTGTTCACAAACCTGCTACCCGGTAACATCTAGGTTTCCGCCCTGGCAGCTGGATCGTCATATTATCATTACCCACCTAGTATGTTAGTCCTGTTTCATGTTAAGTGCCTTGTAATGTGTCAGTATCAATGAACCAAGTCAAAAGCTGTGAATTGTGACATGTTATGTGGCTATTAAATGGCTTGATGACCGTCTAGTTTGAGGACAACCACTGATAACGAGGGAGAGTTAATGTGGATAAAGCCTCAGTGGTGTGACGTAAATTGTGGAAGTGTCGGTTGACGTGCTCTCTGTCCCCGCTGCCGAAGTTCTGAAGCAGCCCCGAGGGGTTTGTAGTACTGTTCTTAACCTGGGGACACACACACACACACACACACACACACACACACACACACACACACACACACACACACACACACACACACACACACACACACCGCTTCAGGCAGTCTGGCAGCTGACCCACTCCTTTGCTGTGTTTTCCTCTTGTGTAACAGAGCAGAGGTTAGGCTAGGCTTGGTGGTTGCTTGTCCCTCCCTTCTTTCTCTCTCTCTACCCAGCTCCCTCTACTCTGTTGTTTTTTCCTCTCTCTCTCTTTCCATTTTCTCTCTCCTTCCTTTTAATCCCACCGGTTTCTGGCTCTGGTCCAGCTGCCCAACCTCTTGATATTACAGCAGTGCACACTAATTTTAACCTCCCTTTAACACGGCACTAAAGAGTTCAACCTGCCCTGAAGTCTAATGATTTAATCACTGTATGGAAAGGCCCAGTGCTTAATCAAGTTAGGCTGTTGGACAGATAAGTCTAGTGCCATACATCATTGGAGGGGATTACGGGCTAAGTGAGAGCCTGTGGTAGGACAATACTAGCTATCACAGAAAATCACCGTCCACCAGTTGACCTTTGTAGAAGAACTAGCGGTCCTGTGAAATCACCTCACCTAAGAAGAAACTGAGACGACAACAAAAGCCTAGATCAGTACAGTCCATGACAATGACATGTATAATGCATTGGTGGTTAATTCCAGACACATCTGGTTTCCAGTCTTTTAAAGAGTTGTATTTGAGAAGCCTGTTGCCTTCATCTTTTCTACGGAGAATACGGTAATGTTAGCAAACATACAGTATAGGATATTATGTACATACATCGAAGCACTACCCATACAAGAATGTGATTTATTATAAAATGCCAGAGCTTGCATCTCAGTTTAGGCACCGGCCCAAGACAATAAAGGCAATGTAGATTGTGACAAAGAACCACGTCTGCATCGCGCCTTGTCATCCCTTCTCATCTCGGAGTGCTTATCACTCACTTAGCGTATCACTTCCTGTGCGGCAGAGGATTTTTCCCGGGAAAGACCTACCCACTCAAAGGTGTTCAGAACAGCAAATGGAAAAGCTTTCATGAACTGGCTATTAGGGGTGGGCGATTATCGTGTTTATAATCGTAATTTAATTATGTAATCGTGGCAAATTTTCAAAATCGTTCATTTCGATTGTTATTTAGGCCACAAGAACGAGGAACGTCTAGAAGCGCCAGTTAGCAAAGCAACCAGTGTGAGTGTCTGTGTGTGCGTGCGCATCAGACGTAACATCACTTTCCTGCGAATGAATGGGCCAAATACATTCCCCAATGTTGCGTTCATGAACTGTCCCCTTAACAAATACTACGTTGTATTCAGTCACGTCCCTCCGCCCTGTCCAATAACACCGTGTTCAGACAGGTTTTGACCGTTTGTTTTTTGCGAGCCGCAAGCGAATGCGTCAAGCCGGGCAGGAAGTCAGACGCAGGAACAGCATAGAGCATCCGGTCAATTTCAAAATAAAAACAAATTTCAAAATAAAACAAAACAAATAAAATAATCGTTCATTAATCGTAATCGAGGTAAAAGTTTGAAATAATCACGATATTGATTTTTAGTCATATCGCCCACCCCTACTGGCTATAGCTTGAATCACTGTTGTATGATATCAATCGGTGATGGAGAGTAACAAAACGGAGATTTATTTATGTGGAAAAGTTGCAGATTATTACTTTAAAGTAACATTTTCACAATAAAACAGCTTTTACTTGCTTTTATTAGTTAGATACCGTACTGTGTGTGTAGAAAATGATTTTTACCACACTGATGTAGTTCAATAGTGTCCAGATATAGAGTGAGGTGTGTCACTAACACTGCTTGTGGAGGGATCTCATTAGTAGCCTCTCCACGGCTTCTTTGATTGAAGCCAGAGAGAGAAAGCGCATTCACTGGGGTCGGGTAGAGTTGGGGAGGGGCCCTGTCCTCGCTCGTATGGAGCTTTTCATAATCCCTCTGGGAGCTTCAGTTGGATATCTGTGTGTGTGCATGCGTATCGGGGACTATTGTATTAGCCGGGACAGCCTGTGTTGTGTGTTGTGCAGAGTGGCATTATGGGAGGGCCAGCAGTGGCTGTTGTGGCAGCTCGGAGAGAGCTAGTATCACTGAGCTCTGCATCTCTCTGCCTCCCCCCTCTCACCCTCTCTCTCTCTCTCTCTCTCTCTGTTTATGTAAGTGTGTGTGTGGTTTGAGAGGGGCCCTAGAGCGACATTATCTGGTGCGCCACAGTAACAGTCAGTCAGAGAGAGAGAGAGTTTGTGAATAGGCAGGGGCTGCTGCGTCTCTTGGCTCCACTGCCTCTGCATCATCACCATCCTCATCAGCACCGCAGGCTATAAGACCTATTCCACTGCAGCAGCAACACAGCAACAGGACAGTATGTACCCAGATGAGAATGAGACGGTAAGACAGCTTCTTTATTCAGACATGTGTATTGGCACCACAGGTACACTCTCATGCATCTGCTCACACACACATGCAGACACACAATGCTCTACACACACTTTAGAGAAACATCTTCAGATTCATACAACTTCATGCACGCTTTCCTCATAAAAGTACATGCACGATTTTTGCCAAGTCAGCACAACCGTCAGTGTAGTGTATCCTAGTGTATTGAAGGGATATACTCCAGAGGGACTCAGGCATGTCAATATTTCTCAGTCCAAATTATTATTATTATTATTATTATTATTATTATTCTAAGGCATCAAGCTTTTTGGGTAACAGGAAGCACTTTAGTGCATTGTTGCAGACATGCCAGCTGGCACTGTTGCTTTTACTGTGTTCAGTGCACTCAGAGAGAATTATCTTGCATTGAGCTGCTGTCTATTTCAGACTTCATATGACATGTCACACTGTTGTTGAGATACCAGCCGTGCAAGCAGAAACTGTTGAGCTACACTTCTGAATAAATACATTCTGTTATTCACTCACTCACTCACTCACCCACCAACCCACCACAGTCCAGACTCAAACACATAGCTGATCATGCAGCTTTTGTTCACAGGCTTAGGGCAGACGTGTGTTTATCATTCATTCATTCAGCGTGAGCTCTCACAGCTGTCCATAAGATTGCTTGTAGGAACCCCGACTACTTTCTTATTGCATCCATAACAACAGCAGCCAGACCAACAGACAGGTGGCTCAGATACATACTGAGTTCCTCAAAGGGATGATGGAATGCGACGGGATCGCTAAGAGGATGCGCTAAGCGCTTGCCATGCTTCATTACATAAGCGCCAGCTACGTAACATTTGTTTGGACAGCTGGCTGGTGAGAGGAGCTTGAGGCAGCAGTAGTGATGGGGAGAGAGGGCGAGGACCAGGAGAGGTGCTGTGTTGGACTAGGCAGAATATTCTGTCATATTACTTTGTTTGATGGGATATAGCTTTTGTTTTATACAAATAGAGCGACAGATCCTCTAAATATTGCATGCATTTTACAGTGGCAGTGCTTTTTCTTTCAAAGGTAATCAGGTGCTGAATCTAAACTTCACTTGTGGTTTTCTTTAGCTTCATGAAATATGGATTTACTAGCGGAATCAAGCTGCTAACAAACACTTCACTGAAGGATACGTTAGTCTATGTTTACGCTGCCCTGTCTAAGTTATGAAGTGACCCCCCCCAAAAACAAAAACAAAAAAACAAGCCATGCATATTTGACCACCCACTAAATGACAGAGAACAGTTGGCACCCTATAATCTCCCAGTCCAATATAAATAAAGGTTTGCTTGGGGCCCTGCCCATGTGTACTCAGGCCTGTCTGGGTAATGACAGTGTGCACTATAATTTCTCACTTTCCAGTGGGAAGGACTGTCTCTGTCTGCACTTTGCCCCCGGTCAAGTTCTGAGTGAGAGATGATTAACTTTGACTTTGTAGTTTGACATTTAGATCTGATCGCTCTTCCACCGGGTTCCTATGTATGTCTGGAAAAGTATGTTAAATTAATTTGATTGTTTCCAGGTTTTGAGACGTTTTAGAAAATGCACAAAAAAAAGCAAAAATAGGAAAAAACTATTCAGTCCCGATACAGACATGACTACATAATGTAGACTTACTGTAACTTATTATAAAGTGTGTAGGAACCCTGCTTAGATTGTTGTGGCCCATCAGGGTCTGTGGTCATCTGCAGCTGAAGCTTAATTGAGGACAATGAATGCTCCGGCTGGTTTAGCCTTCAATTACAAAGACCTACTTTCTCCCCAGAGCTTAGAGTGGGTTTCTTATAGACGTCACAAGGTTTGATGTCAGTAGGTCAGTATAACTTCCACAAATTAGTTTTTTTTCCATCTAGCTCTGTTATATGAACTCGGCTAGTGTGAAGCTTCCAGTGTTATTACGTCCACGCAGGACAGAGGTCATGGGATAAAGAAACCAGTCTGTAAATGGGAGTGAAATAATACTTACTGGGTAGGGATCAATGATCCCTGCTCAAGCATTTCTGTTGGATCTTTTCTAATAAATCTGATTTTGTGTAAAGCATGTCACCAAGCCTCTCTTGTACACAGTCCTCGTGGTTCTATTGCTCAGTGGGTAGAGCAGAGTTGGTGGCTTGAAACTGAACCTTCTTAGGTTTAGGGTTGATGGTTGGAAGCTCTCTGCCTTCTGCCCCATCACCCATCCTCCACAAGTTTGGTTCGCTGGCCTCACTGTTGTTGCACCTTGTGACCATGTGCTTGTCAGATGGGAGGGGGAGGGCCACCACTAGTTGCATCATGACTGTTAGCAGGGTGGCCTGGTGGTGTGGACAGTCCTTCCTGTAACTGGACAGCCACAAATTGGAACTTGCATCTGTCATAGCATCCCTGTGCAAGACCCTGAAACCCCATTTGCTCCATGGACATACATCTGGCTGAACCGCCTGGTGAAATTCATACATACATACATTCATACATACATACATATACATATTCATTCATATGTGTGTCTCAGAGGGATTTGTGAAGAAACTAATTCCTATATACACTGTAATCTATATAATAATAATAATAATAGTGCTCTGAAAAGAATGATGTGGCATGAGGAGACAGACCTGCAATCATGCTGGGGAAATGGCTGCACACTGTCTGCACTCACAGGTCTAGTGTCAGCTCCATCTCCTGCTCCTGAACATCGTCTTTGGACTGTGTCACTGGGATAATTCCACTTCAGATTAGATTAGGAGATTGTTCTATCAGATCTGCCTGCACCTTCTTCATCCCACTCCCTCCTCTTAACTGTTGATGAGTGTTTGACAGAGCTCCCCACCCCACAGTGACAATTTCACCTTCTTGCATGATGGATTGCAAGCATAACTGTGGTTTGTAGTTTTGCACACATGCATGCATTTCTACATGCATGTGGAGCATTGTTTGATCTTGCGCACACACGGTCCACAGACTCAAACACACAGCTGATGTTGCAGCCTTGATTTGCAGGTTTAGGGCAGACTTGTGTTTATTATCCATTTGTTCAGCCTGAGCACTCAGAGCTGTTCATAAGATTGATTGTAGGAACCCCGGCTACTTTCTTATTGAATCTATAACAACACCAGCCAGAGAAGCAGATGGGCGGTTCAGATGCATACTGCAGTATCCTCAAAGGGATAATGGCATGCAATTTCGTTCCTCATACCATTAGCAGTGCCTGGTGGCTAGGTACTGCAATGATCTATATGGTTTGTGATGAATAAGTGGGCGCAATGGGCTGACCAATTGACAAAATGTGTCAGTCCAGGCGACATGCACAACCTCATCTATATAAACAACATTCTTAGTATATTGCAGAGATCACATGGAGTAATTGCGACATAATTCAATTTGATGACCTTGTATTACACTATGCAGCCTGTGAAGTTTCTAGGAAACTACACATGGGCCTTCCTGGTATTTGTGGAGTACACTCAACTTTCTAGTAGACATGGTTAAAGCTACTATGTGTAGGTATTTTAACATCAGTAAATTATTACCACATTCATTTTGAGAAATTAGTATAATTGAACAATCTGGGAAGATGGTCAGCCTCTACTCGCCTCTGCAATGCATCTAACATTGTGTGCCACCAGGTCAGATCTGTTGGATTCCTTCATGGTGTAAATGGAAATGGCTTTACGGCACAAAACAGGAAGAAGGTGCTGGTCTTCCAGTGCAAATGGAGCTGAAGCTTTCAGAGTCTCTCAAGATGGCAGATGGTAGAAGAAGTGAAAGGCTGATGGGGAGAAAAATCACTTCCAACATGTTTATCCTCAGTGAAGCCAAAGAGAAAACAAACACACATGGAGCGAGAGGACCGCGTGTGACTTGCAAGGCAGTCTCTGTACCAGTATCTGAAGCTGTTCTCCAGGGGCGTATAAACCATTTCAATCTCCTCACATGGGTCAACTGGCAGGGGTCATCTGAGCCAGAGGGTCCAGGCTTTGGTTGGTAATGATGTTCAGACATACAAACTCTCTCATTCTGTCTATTTCACATACACACTCTCTTACGCGCAGTCATGCCTAGTCATCGGCTGTCGTGTCTGTGTCTGTGTCTGTGTCTGTGTCTGTGTCTGTGTCTGTGTCTGTGTGTGTCTGTCCGCTGTCTCTGAAATACCCCATATAGCATTCCAATACATCTCTGGACAATGCGCCGCAACATGCAGTTCAATCCCACAATAGAAAATCAAGCCAGTCCCATTTGTCTTGTTAAACTGGTTTGTTGTGAGAAGGATTTCGTACCTTGTTCAGGATTGCTGTCTGAGAAGCCAGAGAGATGACTTTTGTTCATTTGCATTCAAGACCAGAAGTACAGGTTAAGGCCCGTTGAATGGCAGGTATTCTGAAAAAACAAACGTTTTTTCCAAGTACAGATGGATTTTAATACACTGTAAAAGCAAATCACACAATGCTTGTTATTATCTATCAAGCTCAAGAAACTTTGTCTTTGCTGGCTAGATCTTAAGTCTTGTACATTCTCTTTCTCTCCACAGTGTAAAACGGTAAATTAATTAGTGAAGTGTTGAGATTGAGGTTGATCTGTGTTTTATCAGCCTTGGTGGAGATTGAGCAGGGGTTGAGCAGAGGAAGGGAAGGCTGATGAGACATGGTTCATCCTGACCCAGTCTCACAGCTGAGGGACACGGTCCGGACAGAGATGCTAGCTTTTTTCCCTCTGAAGGCCACAGTAATTATGATACTTTATCAAACCCTGTAGTGAAGTGTTGTCAATCATGTGTCATTGACGCTCCTTGAGTACAAAACACTACAGCAGTTGATTGCATTGATTAGTTCCTGTCAAAATGGCTTGCTGTGCAGACAAACTTATCAATCACAGTCAAAATTGACCAACTTGTGGCTGGTGTTACTTCCCTACCATGACTGTGTTCATCCTGACCTGTTGTTTTACACCCAGCGTCAACATAGGTTTCATCCCCTTCTCAGCTTTGGTCTGTCGACTCCCATTTATTTTTTCCTTCCAAAAGTTTTTCCTTCCTGATCACATCCCCCTCCTGGTTATCAGACTACAACAATTAAATGTCTTCATCAGATTGAAAGAGTATCGGAAAGTGAGATGTTTTCTTCGATGCCCTTTGGTAGCATCCACTCTGGACAGACGCCCTTTGCCTGATTTGAGGAAAAACAAATACTCATCAGGTGCCCTGGACCAGAGTTGACTCCGCCCAATCTTACCATCTGTCTCCCTGGCCTTTTGTTGTGGAGGAGAGACTGTCGCCTGGCCAACAAGAAACAACAAGCGGCCTGCTGTAATGTCAGAGTTGCCCTTTTCAGGTCTACTTTAGCTCAGAGGAGTGTTACCAAAAATGATGCTCCATGGTTTGTTTCACTATGAAAAAGTGATCCCTTCACTGGATCCCTGCCACCGTTCTCCTGGGGAAACTTTGTTTGTTTGCTTTACTAATGCGATGTTGTTCTGCCGTACCACCTACGCAAACTCACCACTAGGTAACACGTCTGAACAGAAATCCTGAGTCCTGTTTTGTGGCCAGATCCTAACCCTTCAGTTCAACAGGTTTAAACAGGTTTGAGGGAAGTAGCAAAATGACTGCATGCCCTACACAAGGTTTTCTCAGAGCTCTGTGTTAAATTTTCCCCTTCACTACCGCATAGCTGTGTCAGTGTTTGGTTTCCCTCGGGCTCTCTGCCTGCCTGCCTGCCTGCCTATCCGTACGACCTTGCAGTGTTTGCATGGTCATTGAAGTAATCACAGCCAGCAGTTCCCATCTCCGTCTCCTCTCCCCACGTCGCTCCTTCCCTGGAGTGGTTGCCGCTAAATGGAAAACTGCCAGGAATCATCTTCAACACAAGCTATATCACCTGACCACGCCTGCTTGATTCAATTTCTGTCCCCCTCCCCTATTTATTTTTTTTTCATTTTCACTTTTATGCCATGCTCCTACATATTCCCCCCTTCTTACCGACTCAGCGAGGCAGATGGCCGGGCCAGGCGCTAACTCATTTGTAAAGCGGTTATTGCTCTCGGAGAGGGGCAGGCTGATTGTTTGTGAAAGCAATTGTTTGTTGTTGTTTTACTCCTCTGTTATTTAGCTGCTGGTAAATGATACAGATTTTTTGAAGGCATTAGTTTGCATATTTGCCGATGACTTGCCATCTTGCATGTCAGTACTTTATCCAAAACACCTTTAAAATATCTTGAGTGCGTACATTTTTAGGATGGATACTAAATTAAAGGATGTGAATGAAACCCTGGCAAAAAGAAACGTCCACTCTCTGATACTCATCAAGATATCATCAATTTGTGATCAGTGCATTTCAGTAGTTATTTTGTGTAAGTGTTTTTTGGTGAAGCCACTTTTTCTCAACCTGCCTCTACTACTTCAGCTAGAATGAATGAGCCAGAATCACTTTCCAAATCCCCAGAAAACATGCCTGAACTTGTTGCTTTCAGTCAAGGCGTATGGACATATAAATATAGCTAGCTAGCGAAATCATTCGTCAACATCAGGGCATGATCTCGACTGCGCCCCTTACCTAAAATGCAACTGTGTCTTGTGGCTGCATTGCTTCATTGCAGCTACTGGCAGTAGAGAAATTGGTATCTCTTCCTCTTGTACGATGGATTTCTCCCTGTATGATTGGTAAAAGTGTCATTGGTGCCCGCAAAACGGCAAGTCTAGGAAGGAGCCCTTGCTCTTTGATTGTGAAACCTGACATTTACCATTGATGTTTGAAATAGCTGAACAATTTTCTGCTATCAAACTCCATTGTAGCTCGAAATATCTTGACGTGACATGACATTGTCTGTGTTTGGCCAGTTATCTGTGGAAATAAGAAAAATATACCACCAAGCAACAAAAAAGGCCCAGAAACGCACGGTACATCACCCTAAAACACTAAACACTAACCTTGCATTGAAATTAAAATGCAGTGTTTCTCATGCTCTAACCATTGCCTTATGACTTACTTCCAGTCTAGTCAGGCTTGTAGCCCTGTAGGTTTATAGTTTGACTCCCTGTGCAGATGAGGCCACAAGCACTAGCCTAGTGGCAATAAATCACTCTAGTTTATGACTTTAGGGTGGGTTCTTTGACACTGATAAGAGTTTGGTCTGATCCTGAACTCAGAACAATGTTAAATAAAGTTCAGAAAACAGAATATTTGAGTACAGTAATGCTTTCCTTTTCAGCTTCCTTTTGCCACAGATTTCTCCCAACGTTTGGCCCTAAAGTTGTTTTACAAGGTCCTGACACGCCACAGGCTGAATGTGGGATCGTCCTCAGCCTTAGATCTATCTCTCTGCCTCTGTCTTCCTCATACCAGCCCTTTACTCTCCTCCTCCTCCATAAAGAGGTGAGCTGTTTAGGCATGTGGCGCCAAGGATTCTGGGACACGTGTCCTCCTCACCGTAGCTGGAGGAGGTGAAAAATGTTTGAGTACATTTTTTTTTCTCTCTCTCTCTCTCACCTACATTCTTCATTCTTGTAGGTGAGCAGAGACAGGTTGATACATGATGCTCTGTTGAACAAAGAAAGAGTGTGTGTGTGATTGTGTGTGTCATGAAACGCAACATTAGAGAGAATCTGCAAAAAAGAAAGTAGAGAAAGAAATTAAAGAGAGTGGCATGGCTAGACTGAAGGGGGAGATATTAAACAAGATAACAAACAAGAGATAGTAAGAGGAAACTCTAGGGTTCAATATATATTTTTTGAAGGCACATACCAATACTGATATTTCCGAAGCTGCCAATAGCCGGTATTTTGTGTTGATATTTAATATCTTAGAATTTAACCATTGTCAGCTCTTTAAGGCAGCCATACCACCGATTCAATGGCAAGGAAATCTGGGATACATTGCTATTTTTAAATGAAGAAATACTTTACAGAGAACCATATTGAAAAATGACATTAATAATTAAGTGTTAGAAGAAAATAAAATTTCAATTAGGCTTTACAGACATTTTTATGTGGCTGTGGTCAGAGAGGAGACTTTATCATATCGGAGGTGGCCACTATCGGCCTGATATATCTGCAAACATATCTCGGTCTAACCCTAGGAAAAATAGATGGGTGCGTCATTGATACGCTCTGAGGTTGTTTTATTTATTTGCTTATAGAGAATGATAAAACACAGAAGGAAGATAGACATTGACAGATTGTTTTGGTGATATAAAAAGCAAAGGGCTATTAAAGATATCTCACATCAAGACAAAACAAAGAAAAGAACACACCTGACTTGGATAACAGAAACAGGAAAAATTAGTAAGGAGAATAAAATGAAGTCGACTTGATGCCCAAATGAAATGCCCAGGGCTGCAGCAGCAGCCCTGTTTTCAGCAGCACGGCCTGTTTTCTGGAAGCAGCTCTCTGCAGCGTGTCCCTTGGTTTAACTAGGATACGTGATGATCAATGAGGCTCTCACTGGGGATGCAGCAAGCTAACCTACATGGACTGAGAGAGGTGCAGAGCCACTCACTGCATTGCCAAAGAAACCAGCCCCTAGGACACATGCCATGCCAGTACCATAATAATGATCTCTCACATGCTTGGTTTTGATAAGGGACTTGGCAAAGGCCTGGTTCACCAAAACATCTTGACTTCTGTATTATTTTCATGTTGGCAGTTAATGATTCAAATCAACTTATTTCATTTAGATCTAATGGATTTGCTTCCACTGCAGCCCATTCCTGTTGGTGATCCAGAGAGACCTCAGCCTTTGCCTTCACCTAAAATCTCCATTACATTGCCACCTTGACCCAGCAGTAGCTTACTCTGTACCAAAAGAGGAAACTTCTGCTACCTCTGATAGCTCCTGGAGCATTAGGGTTAATCTCTCCGTTGTCTAAAGATAAAGTTTATTTTTGTTAGTCAATAAGCAGAAGAGCAGGGACCCTGAATGCCCCCAGCGTTAACTTACTCCAATTAGTGCCTGTCTCTGTCTGTCTGTCTGTCTGACGTACATTATTCCCTTATCACTCACAGTCTCTTCCTTTTGTACTGTCGGTGACCTCGTGAAAAGACATCGGAGAGACTGTATGGGCACCTTGTCAAGTGTAATTATACTCTAAGCTCCTCCAATTGCTCTGTCATTTTGTCATTGTGTGCTGCCACTGAGCTTTCATGCGCCACAGTATTGGGATTCAGCGCTTTCTGTAGGGCAGCATAGTTAGCTGGCTTCCTCTTGGATGAGTCCACAGGAGCTAGAGGCAGATATTCCCACAGTAGGACCCCCAGCGCAGCTGCTTGCTTCATATAAACAGCAAATTTATACTTAAAATGTTCCCACATCTTTGTGTGGTTCAACTTACCAAGGACAAAGAATAATGTCTGGTGTTCACTAATACTGTTGACTGAAATGTGAGTTCTTTCTACACATAGAGTACAAGTGTGCTGGGGTGTTTCTCCCTCAAGCAACTAAAAAGCCTACTTGTACATTAACGGATGTTGCATCAACAGGTGACAAGGTATCCAAATACTTTTACTTGAATCAAGTGTGGAACAAGTCATGCAGGGGTTTTGTTCAAGTGACCATGAACAGGTTGGCTCAGCAGACTCCTACTTCCTCCACGCTGGGTGGTTTAGCCCAGGGCAGTGGACAAATTGCCCCATCATAAATATCAGGGACTTTGGTGCACTGACAGTGTTTACATGGAGACGGTCCATTACTGCTTGTTTACATTAAATTATTTGAAAATTAAAGGATGGGACATGTTGTCCCTTCCACACTACTTTCTGGATAATGCTGTTTTAACATAACAGGGTCCATCAAAAGGAACTCATGTCAGGCCAGTCAGCCACTGACCCAATCAGACCATACATGTGCAGTGCAGGTCACATGGTCCTCTGGAATGAGAACCCTGCAACCCTGATGGGTTGATGAAACCCTTTCAAAACCAATTGGATGAACTCAAAAATGCATAGCTGTCAAGCTAAAAACAAGACTGTTTTACTTGACATTTTAGAGATACAAGGTTTTCACCCGAGGGCAGCAATATCCTCCCTGTAATGTAATGTAATGTAGTCCTCTAACTGACGGTAATCCCTTAATATCAGGGTTCTGGCATGAGTTGGGCCATCAGTCAACAGGCCTCTTGTGTCACGCCTCGGTTGTGACTCACTCTTTTTCCAGTGCCCACTCATTTCACTTTACGTCTGTCAGAGGCAACTGTTGTGTCTGCACCATGAATGCTGAATGCATGATGTGTAATGTATACAGCAGTACATTCATTATTAGTAGTGCAGTTACTAACTAAAACCAGATCTTTTTCAAGTGTATATGGAACTACATATTGAAATACATATTCCCTAGCTTGTTTCCTTCCTGTAACTCAATCCTACCACTTTTCTGTCCATCACTTGTTTGTCCAGGCCCTGCGACGTCTCTATCTGGTTCAATCTAGATGTGACAAAGCGTATGGACACATGAGGGATACAGAAAGCACCTCTGATCTCACATTAGTCCTCTGATCTCACTTCAGTAAGAAACTTCAGTGGCAGTGCTGAATCATCATCTGTAGGCTTTGTTTGAGGTACCTACCACTGTCGTCAGCCCCGCTGGCATTTGACTTATCACCCACCCATTTGACCTCACAGTCATCATTAATGCATCGAGGAAAAGAATGTGGCTTTTCATGAGGAGTACTGACGGCCGCGTGGTTCCCATAGTAGGAACGAACGCCTGTGCCCCTAATGAACTAAAACTAGGAGGTTACCAAGGGAAACTGCTACTGGTTATTGGTAATGTTATTAGGTTATTAGAGCAGTGCTTCCCAAAGTGTGGTCCAAGGACCTCCAGGGCTCCTTAAGGGTGTTGCAGGGGGTCACCAACAATATGAGGAATACTTAAATATCACTATTGTTTCATTCAGCAGCACAAGAAAATGTGAAGACTGACTATTCTGATCACAGCTTTACTTTCCCCACTGTTACCTGCCCACCTACACTAAAGACAGTTTGCAGTTATGTGCTAAACCAAGTCTACCAACAAAATGTTTCTCAAGCAGCAATCACTGGATTGGATCATTGGCCTACTGCAGGCACGTTGTCCAGTTTCTTTGTGCCATTTTGCAATGTTTTGTAAAGTTTCACCTCACTGTGCCCCCGAGGAAGGCTATAGGCTAATAATCTAAAGCTATGAGGTAGTTGGGGAAGGGTTACAGTAGTAGAGTTAGGATGTAGGCCAGCTTGTTTGGTGTGTTGTGAATTTTCTGAAATGCAAGATAAGATAATAATGGGGAAACTGTGACGTGGCAAACATAAAAATAGGTGGCAGAGTTTGGAAAGTTACACCTCACAGCTTTTATAGCCCACGTAGAAGGTCACGAAGACCGTTGGTCGGAAGTTTATCACCATCCTGTGTGTTGGCGTTCTGGAGAAAAGATATTATGGGTTGTGTTATCATTTGAAGGTCGTCTTCTAGGTTTAAATCGAAATCCACCCACATAGGTCTAGGCTATTCAGTGCATTTGACTATATGTAAGGTTTCTGTGGGAAATATGGATAAAAGAGTTCTGTGTTGAGGTATTATGGGTTATGTGTCACATGTTATTCCTCCTCTCTCACCTGATCTTTCCTGTCCCTCTCTAAAGATTATCTTTTTAGCATTTTGCCTTTATTTGACAGTTGAATAAATGCAAAATGCCAAAAATAATCTTTAAAAAAAAAAGAAGAAATTATGAAGCTAATCCCCTCCTTCCTGAGGGTGTAGTTGGACTGAATCTGAATCAGTGACCCCAGCTGAACCCTATCTCTCTGGTAGCTGGCAAATCAAATGAGTATATTTTCTTTTAATATTAACTTTATTTAACCAGGTTGGTTCCACTGAAATTAACAATGTCTTTTTCAAGAAAGCAGCATCACTACAAACATAGAAGTTGCAGACTGACAACATTTTTTTGATCTATCTTGACAGACAGTGAGCTGCGGGGCAGACGGGTTGCTGTGGACTTTTGAATGAATGAAGGCTACTTAGCTAGATGCCCTCTTTCCACAGGGCCTGGCTTTATCTGTGTCATTAACTCCAGCAGAGCTCAATGCATCAGGGTTTTGTAGTGTGCCTGTTCGCTGGCTTAATGGGCATATAACTTCATTCATGTTCATGAATGGACACCCAAGACAGTTTGGACCAGTGGCCTTGAAGGTACTGTGTCTATGTCTGAATGAATAAGACAGTCTTATTCCTCCCCACAGGGTATGGTCTTTTCCCATTCACTAGACCCAGCTGGGTGATGCTGCTCAACAGTGTAGCTGTGTCTTTTGTAATGTGATCGGACAAGATGGGCAGGAAACTAACTTTCATCCCCCCAACACGGTGACATGAGGTTTCCTAAATTCACTGACCACTTTAACTTTTTTAGCAGCAAAATATACTTGGTAGGGGAAAAAAATATCTACTCAGTCGGCTTACATGGTTAAATAAGGGTTTTGTCACTCATCTGGGAGAAGCAGGGCAGTCTTCATGTAAGCTGACTAAAGCAATACATGTTAGACTAGTGTGCAGATTGGTACAGGCAGAACTGTAAAGCCAGCAGGGCAAGAAACTAACTTTTGTCTATAGACCACAGTGGCTTGTAGGTCCCTAAATTCACATGCCGCTCTTTTTATTTTTCAAGCCAACAGTGGTAGTTAGCTGCCACAAGGGTTGAAAGAGTACAGCAACTTGGGCTAGTAGCCACAGTGGTGGTTAATTTCACTTCACACTGAGTTTCACTTCAGTCCCGACGCCGTTAGTGTTGGAGCTAGTAATGTTTGTTGGAAACTAGATGCCAGTGAAGGCCAGACTGGTACCTTGCTGCTGTCTAATGGACACACACACACACACACACACACACACACACACACACACACACACACACACACACACACACACACACACACACACACACACACACACACACACACAGAGAGAGAGAGCCATCTGTCTCACCACTCCCACATCAAAAGTCTGGTGTGTGTGTGGCATTATGTGGGCGTCTGTACTGTGTCTAGACCAGGGTGAAATAGTATCTGAAATCAATTCAAATACTCTCAATGTTTCCTTTCTAGAAAGCCTGATAGCTCCACAGGTTGAGGTTGGATGGGGGATTTTCCTCTAAATCACTGAGACACACACATGCACCTTTTTATCTAACCTATACGCTACTGTCACAGGATTGGCATACTGCATGATATAGCATGTTGATATTACATAATCGAATAAAAGGCTGAGGGAAAGCTCACAGCTTTCATCAAGCTCTCTCTGGGCCATTTCCCTACACAGGGTTAAACCCTCGTCTGGCATCAGGCCTGAAGGTATTCTGACCAAGCTTGTCTCCCTCATGCTTCCTCAGTTCTCCAAACCCATACATGCCCATACTACTTTTTGTTAGTCATGGTCACAGGCCATGACTAGGGTTCAGATTTCATATCAATAAGAATTCTACCTAGAAATGCTATTAAATGCACCGATAGCATCTTTGTCAGGGCAGGAGATAAACAGGGCAGCTTAGCCATACTAGCTGGCTTTTACTCAGACACTGGAGGGTAGTTGTAGTTGGCTTGAGACCAGAAGGTCAGTGGTTCAAATTCCCAGACCAGCTGGGAAAGATCTGGGTTGGGGAAGTGAATGGGAAATGCTCTCCTCTCCTGAAATGTCTGCCGTCAAGGTGTGCTTGAGAAAGGCATTTAAACCCAACTTCTCTGGTGGTGTAGTAGAAGATGGCTCCCAGGTCTGAGAGTGTTTACCTTTATGAATGTGAAGCAGGGCACTGCTGAAAAAGAGCTTGCATGCTCAGCAAAACATCCCTATGATAAATAAATGGTTTAAAAAAAGACATGAGGTAAACTGTGTCTCAGCTCTGGGCTTTCATAAAGCACTCTTATTTAATAGGTGGTGTGGATGTACAATATAGATGGAGGCTGATTTGTGCCTACAGGAGGATGTTGAGACTGGCAGTAACCTAGTAGTAGGACAGTCGAGCGTCTCCATATCGTTGCCTCATATCTTCACCCTCATCTTCATTCTCAGCCCTGTTGGCTCAATTTAGGCTGCTGGATTAAGATAACAGGCTTCAAGATGTAAACAACCATCAGTGGTGATTAGATGCTGTCTTAAGCCCAGTCGTGATGTGGAGAGATGCAACCAAGGGGCTTTGGATAGGATAATCTTAACTGAATCTTGCTAGCTGAGAAGTTCCTGAAAAATGTATTACCCAGCAGCAGCATTTTACAGCTCATCACTGTATCTCGATGCCGTTTGTGCATTCAATAACATTAGATCCTTGACAGATTGGATGGGAAAAGTACACACAGCGTGCATCTTCCTAAGTCCAGTTTCATTTTGTGTCCTGAGCATTGACCACTTGTGTCCACCTGCTCCCCTCTTACATAACAAAAGCAACCCAACCCCCCCACCCCAACCACTCACGCCCACGGGCCGTCAGCCAACCACTGCTGGAGAATTAGCGTCATTAGCAGGGACCAATCAGGTTGTAGGTATTAAGAGCAGATTAGTTATTAGGTTGACAGACACCACTGGTCGTATTGTTTTTAAAACTTGGTTGGATGATGCAATTTGGCCTGATGGGGACACTATATAATTAAAGGGCAAAATGTCGAAGTTTGAAAGGCATCTTGTTGCCGATTGGCTCAAGTAAACATGCCATCAACCACAAATGATGAAGGCACATCATTTGTGGTTGATGACATGTTTACTTGTTTGATGTATTGAAATAGTCTAATAGTCATCGCCTATTGCTTACTATGGTCAGAATGAGAGCTCTATGGGCCTGTGCTTGTTGACCATCACAGCACTAAAACCTGATTATATGATCTATTATTATATTGACACTGCCACCCTCTTCATGCTGTTGTTAGACTCAGGGGACGTATTGGGTCAGTGATTATGACTTGAAGCTGTGGGTCAGCCTGTTGTGGCGATGACCTGCTAGATCCGTTAGCTAAAGGTTTTCTAAAACTGGTTCAATACCCGTACCCGCCAACAAAGAAATACCCTTGAGCAAGACATTGAACCCCCGACCTGCTCACTTGTTGTAAGTTGCTCTAAGCTGAACTGCCTGTCGTTCCAAAATGATATATCCACCATTTGAACGTGATGGCGAGACAATGACTCATGACCCAGCCCGGAGGGAATGCCCTTGTCTCCCTTAGAGAGGGCAGAGCGCGACCCAGCCGGCTGCTGTTCCAGACACACCAAGCATATGGTCAAACACTCAGCCCCTCTGAAATATGAACGCACACACAGACCACTGGAACACTTCACTTCCTTTTAAATTTGGGAAGTAAAAACACAAATCACTCTTTTTATCTGTCTCACTCTTTCAAATTCATACAGACACACACTCATTTTTCTTTTTCATTCATCCTTTATTGATCGAGATCTCGAAAAAGAAAACAGAAATGGTTTGAAAAATGACATTTAAAAAAAAAAAAAAGGCTGTTCCATTAATAAGGTGCTTACTCACTGACTCACTCACTCTCTACAGGATGACTCCAGCTCCTGGACAAGTCTTAAAATCTAAACTCAAGCCCTTAGAGGTCTCGGATACAGTTAAAGTCTTAAGTTCAGTTTTTAAGGTCTTTTAAAAATATGGTTTTGCTTATTGTCTCGTTCTCTCTCTCCCTCTCGGTGTCTCTCTCTCTCCCACATACACACTGATCAGTCAGCAGCTGCTGTAGTCGCTGTCTCGGCTCGGCGTGTGAGAGATAGAAGAGCATTCAGGGGTACAGTGAAAGCCCCGTCGTATTGCACTGGATAATAAAGTCCACAGCTGTCAGATGCAGAGCAGTGCTTGGCCCTTCTGTCTCTAAACACACAGAGCTGCAGCATGGTTAATTGGTCTAATAGTGCACTGATGAAGTACTGTGTGCCAGCCAGTTAATGGGCCACATCTTTAATAGACTCGCTGCTTATGGAGTGTTGAAAATGAGAGACTGGGAGGCCAACGGTAGTTAAGATCCGTTATGAATTTTCCTCTCCTTAGTCGTAACGTCTAGACAAACCGCAGTCGGACCAGGCTGTATTGGAATGCAGTTCATTTTATTCACCGAGTACTATACATGTACATGGTGTAAGGACAGCAGGACCTCACAAACAGTGCAAAGAGACAGTTGAAGACCTACTGTGGAAAGTTGACTAGGCACAGTAGCACTCATTTGTATGTTCAATGTTGATTGTCTCTACAAATATGATAGTTTATTATATCTTTAATTGGCAGGCAGGCCAATTAAGAATAAATTGCAAGTGTATATGCAACAGATGTGTAAATGATTACCTTCATGACAATCAATTGAGTTTCTTTACCTTCTCCCTCCATGTTTCTCCCCATCTCTTTGTTCCGATCAGAGTCGATCAGAGCCAGAATCAGAACAAGACCTGAATTCTCCTCTGGATCTGTTTTTCTGACAGCTGTAAGAGAAGGCACATTCTGTAGGGGTTACATGATAGGGAGCTGTTCTCAATTTCTCTTTGAGCTGTCTTTGTGTGGTGCTACTTCTTCCTATTGAGAATCCACCACAACCCTGTACTTGTCAATCAGTTTGTTTTTTCTCTCGGCTGTGAGGACTGTAATTCATACCCTGTCTGTGCTGTGTGGGAATGTACAGTACAAACAAATGGGCGTGGATCCCACACCAGACACATGGGAAGTGTTGTGAGGATGTGTTTAAAGGGTGAAGGTTAATGGAGGTTAGCTGAGATGATGAGAGGCTGGTGGCCAGTCACCTGTAGATCACAGGGTCACTGGATCTGCCCTCCCACGCCGGATGGTTCAGCACTTCAGCACTTCCAGAGCAGCTTTGAAGGGTCCTCATGGGAGCCGTCATAGGCCTCATTAAGCCTAAACTGTAAATTGAATAACTAGTGTATACGGTCCCAGCAGGAACACTTGTTTTATGTCCAGCCAATTGTACAAGAAGCCTAAGCGTCATATGGCATTTGGTGGAAGCATTTATCCAGCCCCCAAATGTTAGGGCAGTGCAAATATCAATTTTCCAACACTATGAAATGGGGTGTATCTATTTATATATCTAACTTTGACAGGCCTAACTCCTCCTACTCAGTCCGATTGACATGAAACTTGCCACATACATCAGCTATCCTGGTCCACCTTTGATGAAGCTGGGAGGGGGAACTGGGATGGTGCATCATGTTGCTGATTGGCCCAAGGAGTGCCTGCATCATTCGTGGCGTGCAACATGTTTAAAGATGGATCTCGGTGCCCGTGAGGTGGCCTGTGGCATGTTGGGTTATTGTAGCCGGCAGAATCCTTCCTGCCTTCAGCTCTGAGCCCCATAAAAGTCATTCAGGACCCAAACTCACTTTTGGCTCTTCGCTGAAGCCAATATTTTCCCTCTATTGCATTGTCTGCTCTTTTCTCCTATTGAATGCAATTGTACTGTAGTTGCATAATTGCCGATGGTGGTTTCAGTGTTTGAAAGCCTTTTTGTGTTGACTTGCAGTGTGTTTGTCTGCGGGTTGCTTTTCTTCCCTATTCAGTGCAGCCACATTTACTGGGTTTACCTCAGACTGAATGAGCAGCCAGGTTATAATGGACGTCGACTCTGCAGGCATGTGGTTTTGCAGGGTCTTTTGGACTTAACAACTCCCTTCAATCCTAATAATGTTCTCCTGTCTTTTTTGTGCTCATGATTAATCCCCTATACACCTACCACCCCTACTCCCTCACTTATTCATTAAGTTGGGTTTGTTTATTAATTTTATTTTATTTATTGCGGAAATTGGATTAAATGAACAGAAATTACAAATTAACATGTAGGGGAAATTTTAAGAAAGTAAAGGAATCGCCAAACATCTCCGGTCAAGAATGAAACTGGTAACCGACACAGCAAATAAACAAAAAACAGTCGATCTACGGCGGTTTTCACTGAATGTGAAAACAGCAAATATCATCAAAGGAATCTATAATTGGTGTCTTTGGTGTGTTGTTCTGGCTTCCATTCGTCCCTCCACCAGTATAGTGACAGTGAACCCAGCTCACCACCTCCACCTCTCCCCATTATCTGTAATCTAATCTTATCAGGAACAACAGCCTAGCCCTTCACAATGTTTACAACCTCTTCTAATAGAATCTCCTCTCTTCCTGTTTCTATCCGGCCCTACACTGGCTAATCTCATTGGTCATCTGTCCCGTATCGTCACTACAGCTGCTGCCCCCAGTATGCTAGCTGTCCTGCAATTGAATTAGATGGAGGTTGTGTCTTGTCTTACAGCGTTAAGGAAGGATCATTGTATGTGAGGAACAGATCTGTATATCATGTTGAATGCATGAACTGAATGTTGGTGAGAAAACGTCCTTCATTCTGGAGGGAAATGTTTTATTCCTACCTTTGGGCAAAACCGATAATAACAACATCACTATCAACCAGTATGGTAACAACAAATATTTTGTGATGAACAAATATTAGAAATCTTTTTTTGTATTGACTTATATATTGGAGAACGTTTTTGTTTGCTGTCATATAAGCCGGAGTTCATTGGAGTGAATGGGGCATGACGCTGTGAATGCAGCAGAGCGCAGAATTTCCTGATTGCGCTGCGTGATACAGCGGTTAAAGTGCTTGAAGAGAACGTGGCATGGTGCACAGCAGGAATCTCAGCAGTCACCGTACTTCCTTCTCCAACCTTTCCCCCTCCCAAGTCACGTGTTGCTAACACTAATGCTATGGCTTTGAACAGGTAGAGCCTCGCAATGGCCCTTTTCAATGTAACTAAATCCCAGTCTAAGCAGACAAGGATGTGACAGAGGACGGTCTTGTCTTGGCACATGTGTTTGCATGCCTTGTGTATATTAACCCCCCCACACACACACACACACACAGGTTGGCATTGAAGTATGAGCAGTCTTAGCACAAGTGTGTATGTTTTGTGTTTGCATGCCCCAGCTCACTGTGGTATGCAGTCGAGCAGGTTGATCTGTGTCGCATGGGAAAGGGGAGGTGAAAGGTTTGTCCTGCCCCTTCCTGTCGCTGGCCCCTCCCTCTAACACTTCACAAACTTTGTTGTCAGGCTGCCACCTAAAGGACGCTGATAGCTGCTTCTTTCTGTGGCCACTCAGCTTGTTGTTTCTTCTAACCCTATGCTACTTAGAAAAATATGTCACCATAGAGCTATGTTTCTGCCTACTGTGGGACAGCAGATGTTCAGCTGCCGTCTTTTTCAAATACTGAGAGTATATTTGTTTGTTGTGCTGGGGAAAGCTGGACAGGTTCAGGTTCATTGTCGTGTGGAATAAAGACAGAGTTTAGTCTCCTTATTGTGTTTACCTTCTGCACATCACAGCAGTGGTTTATTAGCTTCTGTACAACTAGTCTACTAGTCTACACTACTACAGAGTGTTTGGTAGCACTCCCTCAAAAAGTAGCATAACATGAATGAACATCCTACCTCTCACATGAGGCTAACCTAAATATATGTGATGCCATTTCCATCTAATATTAGCTCTGATGCATCCACTGCCTCAAGCAGAGTCCTAAGCCGTCCCTCTCTGTCTCACTCGGTCCCTTTCTGTCTCACTCAGTCTCTTTCTCTCTCTTTCTCTCTGTTTCTTTCACTTTGTCTTTCTGGCATTGATGTAGTTTATCTGCAGCTGAAAAACAGAGGCACAGTCGATTATTATGCTGCTGCAGGCAGTACAGATAAGACTGTGCAGGTCTCCTATCTGGAATTGGCAGCGTCACTCAGTGTCCCTTCTTATTCTCTAGCCATTAACCCCTGCTCTGGACCGAAATGGGAAATTAACAGTATGCTAAGCCGCTATCAAAGCTGTATAATTGGATGCTGCACTCGGTGTGTCTCAGCTATGTGTGACCACTGGTTCCAGTTGGCGTCTGCTGTGTGTGCACCACATAGCCTGCCATCTAGGCTAAATGGTCAGTGTTGTGAGTGGCCAGATTGTGTAACCCTCACTCCAGTTGAGCTCTGCAACTCATGACCAGCTCCGTGTGGGTTAAATTATCAAACTGAGCTCAAAACATTTCCCTTGTAAAACACGGTTTAATGGAAAACTGTCTTGAATTTGCTTCTACATTGGACATGCTATGTTCATGCTCTCTGGAAAAACCCCATGATCGTAATAGTCACTGTTATGAAAATCGGCACCAGTGTCACTGCTGTTGGTGTTTTTTACTCTGGGATCTAGTAAAACCTGTACAGCAGCCCACTGCTACCCAAAACACTATGGAGTGTAAAGAGAGAGTCTCCCATAGTGTAAGAGGTCAACCTCTTAATGTCCTGCTGCAGTGTTCCTTTGTGTGTGACCATCCGTCTAGTATTGATCTGATGGTCAGTCTGTTCGCACCAGCTGCTCAGGCCAATACCACTGCTAAAGTTTAGAAGCCAAGAGCCAACCTGGCACATCCCAGCCTTTCATTACATAAGGGTTGCCATATTTTGGACCAAGCACATATTGCTGCTGTCACAGAATTATTTTGCTTGAACTAAAGGTTTACATAGCTCTTTATAGGTAGAGCAAGTCACATGACCTTGGTGTTTTCAAAACCCGTCTCTGACGGGGCATCCTGACGATGTCCTGATGTCATCCTTTCCTCTTGCACCCAATCTTTCCATTCTCTCTACTGCTAACGATCAAATAAAGGAAAAAATGCCAAAAATAATCTGATGTCAGAGACTGACATCATTCTGACATTTTTCCACATTGGCTTTGGAAGATATAGGGTATTTGTCTGACAGCAGACAAGGACAGAGCGTTAGGGACACCCTCCAGATATGGCGTTGTGTCCATATCTTGCTTGTGTCAAGACTTAAAAACTTCTTGAACCTCTTTCTTCTCTCCTTCATCTCTTACATCGTTTAATTAATTGGATTTAATGGGTGAAAGAGCAGGCGGCCTAATAGTTTCACATTCCATGTAATCTGCCCTGGGTCTGAGCCGGCACTTTAATAATAACAAGGGAGGGACATGACATGACCTCAGCTTGGCTGTGGCTGGCAAGTACATCTACTCTACTCCACGTTGGCAGGTGTCCAGCTGGGTACTTTTGTTTTGTAAAAATAATTCTGCCTGGTAAAATATTAAAAGGTGGCTGCTGAATTTTAAAATCCACCAGATGGAGAGGTGATGTTCCCCCCTGATTCACTGACTTTATAGCACCGTTGTACTGTTATACTGAGAATATCCCCACTGTAAAGAAAACCCCCTATCATCTCTTTTGTGGAGAGCGGCAGTTTATTGAGTTTCCTACCATTATTAAGTGAAATTGAAATCAGAATGGTGTTAGCCTCTGGGGGGGAAGTGTGGTTTTATGGGTTACATTGAAGTGGGATGCTACCCAACTGGCTTTGTGACGGTTGATTGACTGCTAGGACTTCCCCTTTGACACACACTTTATCACATGTTCCCTTCAACATTGTGGGCTAACACTGCAGAAAAGTGTCGCCTGCATTGAAAACTGCTTGCAATAAATGAGACTGACTGCCTGACGTCCAGTTCAAAGCAGCTACCTGAGACCGCAGCCATGATCCGCCTGAGGAGAGGCTTGCTCCATACACTCTCAACACATGGAGAAGATGATGTGTTTACGTGTTGCTCACCACCCAAGGTATTATTTTATTAATTGATCTATTTAATTGATAGCCCATTAGAGCCATGTCTGAGGCAGAGCTGAGAAACTTTCCCTGCTGGCGTCTCTCACTTTTAGCTTCGTCAGTCCAAGAGTCTGTATTATGCAGACTTTTCTGCATAATACTTTTCTGTCTACTTCTAGTCCGCTGAATAGTCAATTCTCATTGGTACCTCCAGCTGTTTGCTCGGCTCCTGCATATTTCATCCCTATTGATCCCTATGCAATAAAAAACATCACAGGCCCAGTGTTAGGAGGCCTCAGGGCCCCGGCATTATTTATGATCCTCTCTGCCCTGTCAGTCCCCAGCCAGGCAGCTCCTTTGTAATGCCAGCATGAAATACTCACGATGAGCAGCCCATTGACTGGATCGGTTGTGTGTCCGAGCTTTGAAGAAGGATGTTTATTTATTAGAGGGAGCATGCCGGTTGTACTAAAGCTCTAAAGATGTTGTAGTTACACTTAATACAGGGTGTGTTGATTTGGTTGTTTGGCTGAGCCTTGGCAGCAAGGCAGGTTAGTAAGTTCCAAAATGCAGAACACGTTTCCACTATTGAACAACCCACTAGGTTTTTTAACAGAATATGACCTGCAAATGGTAGTTGGTCACCTGCCAAAGTGGCTGGTAGAGGACTAGGCATAGGCGTGGAATATTTCTGCAGTCTAGCAGAAATATCAGAATCAAAATGTTCGCAATCTTGCACCACAAGGAGAGCAAGGAGAACCATTTAAGTAGCATGGGATTCTAATAATACAGCCAAGCTCCGCAAGAAATAGAAAAACAAGCAAATGTGCAATTTGAGATTAAATTTTTTAATTTTAATTTTCAGGGATTTTCATACTCATACATGTTCAGGATACATCTCTACAGATTTACTTCCTTATATGGGTCCTTGTCACTTACTTAACATCAGCTCCTTATGTCCTGTGTAGCCAGTCAATCTCTCTTTCACTTCCTACTCTGTGGTCTACTCCCTTCCTCTGCCCTCTTTCTTTCACTCCACTGATGCACTGCTCCCCCATAGCCGGGGACAGCTATGTCAGATTGAGCTCGGGCTTGTTATTCCTATTTCTCTCATGACCTTGCAGTATCTTCCTTTGTGCTTCTGTGTAGCTCAGCGGGTAGAGCATGACACTGACACTGCCAGAGTTAGGGGTTTGATTCCCCCTGTGAAGTACCACTCATGCTAAACCTGTATTCATAGTATCTTAAGGTGTTTTGGATAAAAGCAACTTGCATGTGTCTTGCTGCATGCTGTGAAAGCTGTGAACTAGGCATGCAACAGTCTGAGATTTTTTGATGGCATTTTTTTTTTTTACAGTTATTATGTGGTAATTTATTTTTACAACACAAAAGGGCAGGGAAAATCAAACAGTTTTATTGTGTTTTCTCAAAATATTTATTTACGTCCTGCAAAGAAAACACGCACTCTATATTGAAAACACATTAAAAACAGCAGGCAAATACAGAATACACGGTAGCTGCTCTTTGAAACAGAAATAATAATGTAGCTGCCTCTTGAAAGCATAACATAATGGACTTGGTGTAATAGGTTAGTATTTTACAGCTAGTCAGCTAGCTACATGTGGGAAACAGGAAGTAAATGATTGCACCGAATGACTTCTCACGACAGCCCTGCAACAAGTGGAACTCCCTGATGAGAAGAAATGTTGGAGTACTTGAACTTTGGTTGGCGAGTCTTTGGTGGGCGATATAATACCCCCGCTCCTGCTTTGTTGATGTTTCCTTACATTACATTGAAAGCCAAACTGTCCCGTATCCCTGAAGCAATTATCTCACTGCTAGTGTTGATTGACAATTTTAGATTTAGTCCCCTACCAGCTTATCGATTCATAAAGCAATTTGCCACTAAGCTGAACATGTTTTAATTTTTATTACCTTGACTTGATCATTTGAGGATAGATGGTGATCTCCATGCTATACCAAGCTAGATGTGTTTGACCCTTTTGCAAAATGAATATCAGTCTTCTAAAATCTAAATGATCCAAAATGATCCTACACTGCTGTTTTTAAGGTGCTTTTTTTGGTGGGTGTAAGGTTCGGACGTCGTCTCCTTTCTGTTAACTCATGTAGCCCCCACACACAACACACAAGTGATTCAGTCTCATGAGAGGTTTTGACGGGTACAATCTCCTGCCAACGCAAGGCTGCATTCAAAGAGCATAGAATCGTAGACATAGATACTGCACCTTCTAAAATACTTACAATGACAAAACCGTTTGAAGGTGCGGTTAACTGTGACATCAGTTAGTCGCTGTGAAGGTGTTTTTGTTGTTTATACTGTCTAGGTTGTCTTCCATCACGGCCCATCATTCAATGTCCAGGAACTTTTCGCTGATTACATAAGAGACTTTAATCCACTCATATCCACCTCTCTCCCTCCTCCCCTCTCCGCCATCTCTCCCCAACATCAGGCAGTGTCTCCGTCGGGTCAGGGCCACCCCGAGTCACCCGTCTACACCAACCTCCAGGAGCTGAAGATCTCCCAGTCAAACCCGCCCCCCCAGCCCTCCAGCTCCCCCGTCCACATGCTGGGCGACTGGGAGACCCACAAGGACCAGAGCGGCAGGCACTTCTACTACAACCGCTCCACCCAGGAGAGGACCTGGAAGCCCCCCCGGGCCAGGGACACGAGCACCGGCAGCTCCCGAGGAGACAGCCACAGCACAGGGGAGAGCGCCGAGGTAGGGACCACCTGCTGAGGGTTGGATGGACACACACACACACACACACCTTTGTACTTCTGTCCTTCCATTGGCTACATCTCTGACTCAACCTTGAAGAAAGAAATCCACCTCGGACACAGGAGTTATTTTGTGATGAAGAGTTGTCATTTCGAAAGTGTACCACTTTCCCTCAACCTTCCTTGTCTACTTCTACATCAGTTAGCCATTTCCTACATTTCCCAGAATGACTTTCTCCAACCCCCAGAGAGGCGTCATGAACTTGCTGCATTCAGCAGTGGGTTATACATGTAGCTAGGTGCAGAGAGCCATAGCAGAGGAAAAGTGAGAGTCAAAACGCAACATGTCTTGTGGCTGCATTGCATTCTGGTCTATTGAGGCTACTGTCGGCTACTACTACCAATTATGTTTCTCCCTGTATGATTGGTAAAAGTGCAAATGATAGCTGATGGTAGATGGTAGGTCTACAGTCGTTTACTGTTGATGCTTTAGATCGCCGAAAACCTTTTATTTATCCAGCCAAAGTGCAAACTCACTCACTCACTCACACACTACAAAAATGTAAAATGCTGAAGGTCTGAAATTCAAATTGGTTCTCAAAAGGATAGAAGTACACACACACACACACACACACACACACACACACACACACACACACACACACCATGGGTCAGAGCTGCAGCATTTTAGAGACACATTAAATACACAGGAAATGCAGTACACCAGTAGACCAGCGCTGCACAATAGCCATACTGCATTGCCACCTACAGGCGAACAACGGTCACTGCCACTGGATGAATTATTTGTCACAACAGCAGCAGTCACCTTCTAGGTTTACATCACACTGTCCAGAGGCAAGCATACGCATGAGTGATTTCTGTCTATCTGTTGGGTCTTTTGGCTCTACTTTCTGTACTATGTGTGTTATAGTGGTGTTGGGACGTTTCTTAGCTTAGTGCTACTCTGATCTTGTTTTTTGGCTCTGGGTGTACTCCACTCTTTTCACCTTTATAACTCTATGGTGCCCTCTCTCCTCTTTCTCTCACTCTCTTTGCATCAATGCCAGACCACGCCCCTCTCACTCTCGCCATCCTTCCTTCCTCTCCTCTCGCTCTCCATCGGTCGTCTCCAGCCTCTGTCGTCGGAGGACACCTGCCTCAGCGCCTACTCTAGCCAATCAGACAGCCAGTATGGCTCGCCGCCGCGCGGTTGGTCAGAGGAGCTGGATGAGTACGGCCACACGCTGTACATCAGCGACTATACTAATGAGAAGGTACCGGCTGCACAGGGCTGATCTGCTGTCATAACTGTGGTGATCTCTGGGGTTGCGTGGGTGAGCGGCTTCTGGGTTGACTTGGGGAGAATTTCTGACTGAGCTGCAACTGAGCAGTGTTTCCTCTACATGATGCAGCAGTGGTGGGTGGGCCACCACAGCAAGAAACATACGATCTTATCATAATTGTGTATCTATAAAAGAAGAGATTGAAAATAATAGAATGTATTCATTAAAAGAATAGTTTAAATTAAAAAAAACTGCTGCAACTTGCACTTGAACTATTCCTGAGACTTGAACAGGGATGGACCTGCAACCAACAACTACCACTGCTACAGCCTTAACACAGGTTAGCTGTGTAGCTCCTCTCTCTTCTCTGTAATACTACAGCATCACCATCTGTCCACCACATTGCACATGAAGAGGATTAGGCTCCATGTTTGTGTGCTGGTCATTAGGTTTAATCTTATAGCACAAATACACTGTGCATGTGGTAGGTCAGCATACACACCAGTGAGGCTGATCTGTGTGTCTCTGTGTGTCTCTGTGTCTGTGTGCGTGTGTGCGTGTGTGCGTGTGTGTGTCTGTCACCAGTGGATAAAGCATGTTGACGACCAGGGCAGGCCTTACTACTACAGTGCAGACGGCTCCAGGTCCGAATGGGAGCTACCCAAGGTGAGACCCTGTCATTCATCTCCACGACCAACTAGTTAGTTAGTTTCTCTTAACCAATCTTACAAAGCTAAAGAACAAAGTATTTTTGACTTGTTCAATGCATAGTGCTTTCAATGCTTACCGTTTTGAAATTCCAGTCATTTCAACTGGGTTTTCTTAAAACTTCAACCATGATTAAAACGCCCCTCTGTGTTGCAACCTCACTTTGTGATTTAGGCTGACAGGTGTACTCTTATAAAAATCTCACTTCCATTTCTATCTACATTTTGAATTGGTAGGATTGAAATGGTACGTTTGTCTTCCTCTCACCCAGTCTTTCCTGTCTCTCTCCACTATTAACTCTCAGAATAAAGGCAAAAATGCCCAAAAACAAATCTTTAAAAAAGGGAAAGAAATCATATTGACACAGGCTGCTTTTGGTCTTCTCCCTCTAGTACAACCACTCCCCTCCCCAGCCGCCTGGAGACGGTCCAAAGAGCCGCAGTCTGGACAGGAAACATGTGGAGCCCATCGTCCTGACCAAGTGGAGACACAGCACCTACGTCCTGGAGCCCAACGACAAGGTCTGACACCATATCTGCAGTCCTAGAGTGATGAAATGTTATTATTGGACAGATGTTAATCCATGTCTGTCACACCAGCCAGTTGTGTTCACCTCTGTATGATAAGCTGCTTGACATGAATCCAGAGTTACAGTTCTAGACTGGTTGTGTTGCAGCGGCTGTTCAAAACCAGGCGTTTCCGCGCAGGCTCTGCCCGCCCACACCCATACAAACACCAAGTCAGTGGCCTGTCCTTCAACTCCCGGCGACCAATCAATGCCCTGTCCCTAAAGTAAAGCAGCCAATCACCTTGCATGATGATGATCAGGGCATCAGGAATGACGATGCCCACATCCCTTTTCCGTTGCCAAATCCACCTGTTCTGCCAGCCTGATTCCTTGAGTTGATTTAGCCTGCCGATGTGAATCATTAGACCAAAGAAATTATGACAGTTTGGCCACAATGATGCTGATTTGTCTACAAAAATAATGATTATAATTCAGTTGAAGTGGTTTCTAAAAATAATGATTATAATTCAGTTGAAGTGGTTTCTAATAGAGACGTGAACATCTGATGAATACCTGCCTCCTTGCATTAGTAATGATCCAATTCCCTCTCATGGACATAGATCCACTCCACGCTCCACCACATCATGTCATTGCTAATTGCCATCCTAACTCTAAAGGAGTATCACTCTTCCATTGACTCTGTCTGACTCTGACTGTCTGTGTCCTTAACCTGTCGTGTGTTCTCATTAACCTTCTGTTGTTAGTTGTTGATCCTCCTGGTTGCTGTGACAGTGTTTTGTTCATCCCTGTCTCCACACTAGGATGCTCCTCTGGGCCCCAAGCCCTCCTCTCCTGACTCTGACTCCTGCCCTTCATCTCCCAAGCCCCCCGACTCCGTTAGTATCCCCCCCTCTTCCCCCCTCCTCTTCACTCCTTTGGTGTGGCTCTGTCTGCAGACTCACTGGGGGTCAAGTTGGCCCCTGGTTATAGGGTTATAGGCAGTGGTATCTTACTTCCTACACAGGTCTGGACAGTCTGGGAATGTGTGGGAAAGGAATTTGGTAATTTCCTAATCTCGATAAGTTTGTAAATTGCACAAAGAAGTATGGAAAGTTATTTTTGTACACTATACATACAACTAGATGTTTTAGAGCCCCGTCATCTCCCATATTTTGATATTTAATCTTCACCTGTAGAGTGATATGGAGTTAGTAGGGATAACATGACTATGTAAATCATAACACACACCAAAATCTTCAAATCAAATTTTAAAAAAATGAAGGTCTGAAAAAAGTATAGAATTTGAAACTGTGTAGGAACCCTTCTGTTATTAGGCAATGCTGATGGGCACCGTTGCCCGAGGAGTTGCCTCACCCTTGTTGCTTTATATCACATAGGAGCTTGTTGTTGCCAGATTTTTGACGCTCTAATTGCTGGGAGCATTGCCCATCTAGGTTGCCCTATGTTGTCATAAAGCTTCATGGCAACTTCACCCCTGTTTATTTCTGCCCTTTTTAATCCATTTGTCCAGTGTCACATCTGCATTTTAACCAATTACCTTTTTTTCTGATTGGGCATGATGATGATGGCATTCGCAACATTTTTCTCCGAGCTGAAAGTGGTGATGGTTTCGGTGGCGGGGATTTGCTGGTGGTGGTGTTTATCTAGACATCTGCTTTCTCTTAACCTGTGACACGGTTGTTAACCAGTTTGTGTCTAACTTGTTTTCTTACCGTCTTCACTCTGCAGCCCTCTGAAAAGTGTGGCGTTCTGAATGTGACCAAGATCACGGAGCACGGCAAGAAAGTACGGTGAGTAGAACTGAGTCTTTGGCTGAAGCTTGTACAGTACCTTCATTTGCTGGGACAGTGTTATGTAATAGTTAGTGGTGCTTGGGGGCTATTTTAATTGTGGTATATTAGTCTCTATTTTGGTCCCAGTTATGGTACTAGTGCTTAAAAAAGGTTGTTCTATCATAATAAAAGCATGAACTCTGCACAATAAGAGTTATAATTAGAGGCACATTTGGCAAATTCATGCTGTTGTAATATTTTTATATTGTGTTGCTGCACCACTGAATACACAGGAAAGACTGTTGGTTGATACAGAGTCACCAAGAGTGGTTAAATTATCTTCTACAGGAAGAACTGGACCTCTTCCTGGACAGTCCTACAAGGATCTTCGCTGCTATTTGCCAAAGGCCAAGGAGGCGGGACCAGCTGGGTGAGTGACAAGAACCTTTTTGTTCTCGGAGGAGATGTGTCTTATCAACATGGCAGGTCCTGTGGCGTCTAATGTCAAGAGATGAACAGGGAGGAAATGGGAAATATTCACTGCAGCCACTGAGTAGTCAGCATCTCTGTAGTGTTGCTGCTCTTGTACATTACGACCTCCTCCAGTGATGTCACCCCATTCAAATCTCTCAAACTTAGATCTCTTAAAACAAACCAGTTTGCAGGATTCAGTTATTACACCCACTTTGAATTGTAAACCAGTGATTTGCTTGCAACGTTTGTTCGCCAAATGTCATTCTCTGTCACTGGAGGGAAGGTAGCGTTAATTTCTCTTTCCTGGATGTTTCCTTCTCATCCTATGTGTCTTTGGCTCCATCTATTCATCCCTTACTTTACCCATGCGTCTTTCTTTTCTCCATCCCTCCATCCACTCCTCTCTCCATCAAGCCATACTACCACAGTGGCTCCTTCCCTGAGTTGCTCCTGTCGCTGTTGAGTAGCTGGAGGCCTTCGGCTAAACGGCGTCCCGCTGTCTCCTATGGCTGCTCTGGGCCGGGCCACGCCCACTTTGTATGTCCTTCCTCCTTCCTTCTGTGTGTTTCCCTCTCTGCTCCTCCCTTGGCATGCCACCTCCCACCTGTCTGTCATGCTCCAACCCCTCTATGTATTATTGGTCAATCATTGGCATTGATTAGACAGTCTCACTGTATACATATTCACTGGCTGTGGCTTGACATGTCAGAATCTACATTTTACATTCCATGACTTCAGCTGATGCTCTCAATCACAGCTGCTTACAGTGAATGAGCAGGTTCAGTGTCTTTTTAACAGGACACATGGCTGGGATTGAACCTGTGGCAGTCTCACAACCCACTAGGTCCCCCTTCCAATCAGTTTTATTCATTGGAACTTAATAAACCTTAATGTTTAGGTGCTGTAAGTCTATTTATATTACATAGATGCCTGCTATGGATGTAAATGGCCTCGGTTCTGCCACTAGGGGAGTGTCATGCATGCTGTATGGCAGTAACATGGACAGAGCATGACACAGGCAGGGTTACACTCATATGTACATGTACTGTTTTTAAAGGCGTGTGCGTGTGCGTGTGTGTGTGTGTGTAGACAGGTAGGAGGAATCAAACCTGAAAAGTTGAGTTTTGAGTTATTATCTCTCAAAGTAAAGGAAAGTTCAACCACCTCAGGTTCAATTCATGAGGTTAAAGAAAGGGAGATTTTACCAAAATGTCTTGTAAAATATCTGCTTTGAAACAATACAAATACATGAAATCTGTTGAATTGCCCTTCAAAGCTGTTCATGACAAAATACATGCACATGTTGAGGACTGCCTCTCTCAGCGACAACATCTTACTAACTATCTGGTCTGCATTCAAATAGTTTAAAATCCTCATTTTCCTTGTAACGTCTTCTTTGATCCTGCAAGCAAAATTCTGTAAATGAGAAAGGGCTCACTCACTTTTCCTTCCAAGGAGCTGCTGAATTCAAACATTATCAGAAAGTAATTTAGGAGGGTGAAACGCACGTATTCTCCATAATCACATTTCTAAGTAGCATAATTGTGTTTTTCTGAGCTTGTGCTGCTGAAATGACATTTTTAAACGGTGTGAACAGCCCTCGTCTGCGTTAACCGGCCTTTCCCTTGATTCCCTCCCTGTCCACCCAGTTTGGAGGCAGTCAATCCAAGCCGGAGTTCACCGTGGACCTGAAGGGAGGCTCGGTGGAATGGGCTTCCAAGGACAAGTCCAGCAAGAAGCACGTCATTGAGGTGGGGGAGAGTTTTTATTTGTGTCCTTAGTTCTCTGTAACCAACCGTCAGACCTGGATGAAATGGTGTTTTATACAAACCATCCTCATTGTTGGTTTTCTCTCATGACTTTTTGACTGAATCGTCCTGATGCCTGATGGTCAAAACCAGAATGTCTACAGGGCCTTTAAAAAGTCTTAAGATGTCTTAAATTGAAGGCATTAAATACACTCATATATATACAATAGCAGACATCTTAGAAATATTGTTTTCTCAATTTTTTGTGATTACACCATTTGGAAAGAAATCCTTTATATCACAAACAACCTTGTTTTTCACTTTGTATTTAGTCTAACTGGCAAAATTGACTGGGTAAAAACTGATGAATCTGATGAACCTTCAGACACTGAAAACATGAGAGAAAACAATCAGGATGATTTGACAAAAACATAAAGCAACTCTTACTTTTGGACCCAGGTCTGCTGTTTACACACTAATACACACGTTATCTCATGAAACTGATGCTTACCCTTCGGTTCATACACGAGGCTGCTGTAACTAAATGCTGTTGGTTGATGGACGTTGTGTTTGTGTCTCTCCTGGTTGCAGCTGAAGACTCGGCAGGGCACGGAGCTGCTGATCCAGTCTGAGAACGACAGCGTGGTCAACGACTGGTACCGAGCGCTGCTGGACACCATCAGCATTCATGTGAGGACCTCTATCCTCCTGTTTCCTCACACTGAACAATGTCACAGGCCACCGGGCGCAGTAACCTGGATGTTGTATTTACACAGAGACAACATGGCGCGGTGCAGCGAGCGGAGCGGCAAGCAGTAGACTGACTATTAAATCCATGTAAACGCCAGGGTATTAGAGAAATCATATTACTTTGAACCATGTGAATCGAAATATTAGCTTAAGCTGATTACTGGGTATTGGTGTGCATGTAAACGTGCTCACTGAGGCCATTTGTGCATCATAAGAAGCAAAGTGAATTACAACCATCAGTCAAGACACCAAGTCTCTCTCATTCCACAATTATCCCATAAAACATCAACATATCAATAAAAAAATCAACATGTGATCTGTCCTGGCCACAGGCGTCTCAACAGATTGAGAATGTTGTTATTGTGAGAGGCCAAAGGTAGAAGTGAAAATATTTATGATTGACCCTCTTGTATTTCCGTGTGTTTGTTCCCTCCCTCCAGGCCTGGGAATCTGATGAGGCTATAGAGGTGGACATGCCTGAGTCTCCTGGCGTAGAGAAACAGGACAAGGAGAAAGAACACAGAGACTCCAAGAAGGGTAGAGGTGTGTGTTGTTATGGTCCATGTGTGTGATGCAAGCAAAAAAAAAATATAAACACTTAAAGAGGGGCGACTGTAGATATAATGGACTTACCAAACCTCTCACCTCAGTATGAAACCAAACAAATCCATCATTTGGTTTAAGAGTTGCTGGATTGGAAAACAGAAAATAAATTCACAAAATAAAAAGATATATAAGATCTGAAATGAAAAAACCTGTAAAAAGAGCATGTGAGTGTTCATGTGAGCGCACACTTTACCAGTTTCTGTCTGGCTCGGTGCCTCCACGGCCTCATGTGCCTCGCAATAAAAACAACTGCTTATCAGTTACACTCGCCCAAAACAACCCTGGTCATCATGCCGATCGGTGTACTGAGACGACTGGTTGCCCCGTCCCATCTCCCCTCTGCAGCCATGAAGAGCTCCAGCAGCATGGACGCCTCCGACAACAAGAAGACCAGACACAAGCTGAAGAAGTTCCTTACCCGCCGCCCGACGCTGCAGTCCGTCAGAGACAAGGGATACATCAAAGGTAGCGGAGAGCAACGAGACGACAAATCTCACATCGTCTTTCAGTCTCAGTCATTTCTGCTACGACAAATAATGCTTATCTATTATTATTATTATTATTATTATTATTATTACTACTATAATGCCTTTTCGCACATCCTGTTAATGCTTGAATGTATACTTGTTTTGTAGATTTTCATTCATACATTTCTACCTCCTCTATACATTCCTACCACTCTGTCAGTGTTTGAATTGTCTGTTGAGTGTGTTTATATAACCCCCATTGGCTTTATTCTTATTTCTATCCTATTCTACTTTGATCTATCCTAGTACTATTTGCTCCTGCTAAGGCCCAGGCTCCCTATGGGGATCATTACAGTTTCATTTAATCTGATAAATATAGCCAACTTGGATATTTGTTGAATTAAGATTTTAGTCTAGACAACATTTCAAAGAACACAGAAAGAAAACTTGATTCCCATGTGCTCCAGTAGAAACAGAAATAAGGGACAGACTTGAAATGTTAAGTTATGTAAGATGTAATGTTGGTGGCATGTTTATTGTTAGACCTGCTCTTCGATAGATCAGTAGAGAAGAAGGTAAATGTGAACCATTGTCAGAGGACTTGAGCGTATGAGCGTACTCATATCTGATGGAGTACTTTGGACTGTATGGTCTTTATCTGTCTCCAGATCAGGTGTTTGGCTGCAGCCTGTCCAGTTTGTGCCACAGGGAGAACAGCACAGTGCCAAGCTTTGTCAGGATGTGCATCGACCACGTGGAGAACAACGGTGGGCGGCGTTGATGCATTTTACTCATCTCAGTATTATAAACGTACCGGGCCTGGGTCTAATAATATTTGCAAGTGATTATTAGTTTGTTTTAACCTGCTGGGACTACCAGATTTCTGCTTCAGGATACTTCAGATGTCAGGTAAGTATACTCTCCAGTGCCTGTCAATGTGAACTCTCTGGCGCTCATTGTCCTATGTGGAGGACTCAATCCATCTGGTACAAACCCTACAAATCATTTGCAAATACTATTGGATCCTATCTGCAACCTACTGTAATGTGATGTGATGGATTTTGGGTATTGCACCTGTAAAGTTGGTCTTCCTCCCATGGTCCTCTGCAGGTCTGTGTGTGGACGGGCTCTACAGAGTTAGTGGGAACCTGGCTGTTATACAGAAACTACGCTTCGCTGTCAATCACGGTAAGTTACTGCCCTCCTGTGTCTGAAAGGTTGTAACTACGTCAATTAATATGTAATAAGAGGAATGAAAATGAAAAGGAATCAAACTATTGGAAAAGTATTTAGAGAGGAATTCCTAGCAGTTATTTTGTTTAAGGTCATGTAATGGTTGGATGGTTCAAGGGTCCGTTGACAGAATACTGTTACTGTGTGTGTGTACATGTGTATCCAGATGAGAAGGTGAACCTGACGGAGGGGAAGTGGGAGGACATTCACGTGACGGCCGGGGCTCTGAAGATGTACTTCAGAGAGCTGCCTGAGCCTCTGTTCACCTACGCCCTCTTCCACGACTTTGTCAGCGCCATCAGTACGTACAGCAAACACACCCATGACCTTCTGAGGAGTCTGAACCACAAAGACTTTTGTTAACACACATTTGTATGACTTTCCTGTCTGTATCCTTAAAAATGGGATCAGTGGAAGCCTCATTGTTTGAAAAGCAGTTTTGTCACTGGAAGGTTGCTGGTTCAAATCCCCTAACCCAGAGGTTCTCTGGTTCTTCTTCATGTCTCGGATCCCCAAATCGAAAAATGTTAGGCCACAGACACCCACTTAATAAGGATTAAGGAATACAAGGATTTTGTCCCTGGAACCCTGCATGGGAACATTTTTGTTAATGATGATTTAGTATTGATTTAGTATTGAAACGCAGAACTGCGTACACTGCAGGGAAATAACAGCGGTGAGAGTGAAACCTATGATGAAGAAACGTTATTATACAAACTAGTCCTCGTTTTGCCGGGGAACCCCCTAAAGGACCCCTGAGCAAAACCTTCCTTGATCAATGAAGGTTTACAAATGGTTTGTGTGTCATTATGTGGTCCCACTGTGTTGACCCAGACTGTGACGAATGTTTCTCCATGTTGCAGAGATCCCAGACTACAAGCCGCGGGTCCAGTCCATCAAAGAGCTGGTCAAGCAGCTGCCCAAGCCCAACCATGACACCATGCAGGTGCTCTTCAAACACCTCAGGAAGTAAGAAAACAACATCTATTAAACTCTTTACGTATTTTATATATCTGTGTTTCACTATATTTTTTCAGAACACTTCAACCGTAAGAATTTTTTAGAAACCGTAAGAATTTTTTAGAAACTTTAGAAACTAGAAATTTTTTTTTTTTTAGAATGGAAAGGCACCATTCTCAATTCAAATGTCAGGTCATTGATTTACACATTTTCATGACTTTGTGACCAGGCTCCGATATTACCAGGCACCAAATGCCGGTGTCACCCGCCACACTGGCTAGTAACTTTTTCCAACGATTCCTAGTTTATCAATACTTCACCTCACCCGTCTCCCCCCTCTCCAGGGTGATCGACTACGGCGAGGAGAACCGTATGACCACCCAGAGCGTGGCCATAGTGTTCGGCCCCACCCTGCTGCGGCCCGAGACGGAGACCTGGAACATGGCGGTCCACATGGTCTACCAGAACCAGATCGTGGAGCTCATACTGCTGGAGTACGAGGGCATCTTCGGCAGGTAGACGGAGACGCCAGAGGACGAGGCTTTTTTCCTCTCCCAATGCAGAGCTCTTCCCAATATGCCTGGCCCGGCCCGGCCTAGCACAGCTTCTCTTCATCTCCAACCAACCTGTGGTCACTGGCTTCTCAAATCTCGCAAACCTTCGGGACCAAAGCAGCACAAACGTTCCACGAACCAAAAGATAGACATAACGCCGATCAAAAAGTTTTGACTCTTTGCACTTGACAGCACTCGTATCTCCTTTACCCACGGCTGCATTTGTGCCACTTTATTGCAAAGGTGACATCCACTCCTGTCCTTACACTGGATTCCTATGGCCATGGGCAAAACAAGCCTCTACTACTGGATAGACTGGCTGAGACCAAAGGAGCTACTGGGAGATTTCTATTGAGGGCAGTAGATGAATGAACTGGATCGAATGAGCTGGATTTGGCTTTAGCCTCAGTAGCCTCTTACAAAACAAAGTCAGTATTGGAGATCATGGAGGTTAATGATGCTGGCTGCACCGTGTATGTACTGTACTGTGTCATCACATCACTTGATAAAAGATAGAAGACTATCCTGTATTTGAATTCCTGCCATTACTGAGTCGCACTGGGGAACCGACAGAAGCCTAACTACTGTACCTTTCACCTTCCTCATCTCCATCCTGTGGGCCAGAGAGGGAATGCTGTAGACAGAGTGGCTTCACCTCTGATGTTTAGATGTTCGGAGAGGAGGTGGAACCAACTGGAACCAGAGCGAGGAGAACAAGGGCAGAGAACCAAACCTTGTTGATGAACATCTGTTTGCCTCTTTTCCAACTGATCTCGTTCCTCCTTCTCTCTCGCTTTCTCTCTCTCTCTCTCCTGTCTTTCTTTACATTAAAATCTATTCAGTTTTTTCTCTCCTACGTTAAAACTGGAACCAGACCAGCGTCCTCTGTACACATCTGTATTCTGCCACCTCCTCCGTTTGGCTTTTAGAACAAATCATCTTGCATCGGTCTAAACATCAACTTGAAAAACAAAGGTACTCAGCTGTGTATTTGTTTGGCTAATGGATAGTAAATATTAAGGCAAACCGCCTTTGAAACTGTATGTTCTATTGATATCTTTGTACAGCGTTAATGTGTGCATGTGAATGGGGGATGGATGGATGAATGGATGAAGTGACAATATATTGTACTAATAGTAAATATAAGTATGTATGGCTGGAGTGTTAGAAATATGGGGGAGCAATCACTAATGTATGAGGATTCTTCAATCAGCAGATTGAGGAATAAAGTTGTGAACTGGGGATCTGGAGGTTTGCCCGTGTGTCGGGTAAATGGAGGATTGTGAATGTAACTTTCCAAACTAACTGCTGTTGGCTTTGTCAAACTGGAATAAAGACCTCCAATGAGAGATTCCAAAGAAAATATCAAGTTTTTCTGCTTATTTGTACATCCAGCCCTTGTCCAACCAACTGTATTGGTTTTATGTGGTTCAACGAGAAGGACCCGGCACCAACACATCCATGCTCAAAATGAATGCACTCATTTCCAACATCAAACTTAAAGCTGCTCGAGGAAACTTCACACTGCAGGTGTTAATGTGAATTTGCTCGCTGCTGTTTAGGAGACACATCTGTAATTCGCTCTCAAGTTTCAATTGGATGCTTTCCCAAAACGCCGCCTTAGTCCTTTAGCATACTGCATGCTAACCCGTTAGCAGGTGCACAGGACAGAGATGCAAGAGATGATCTTGGTGGTTCTCCTGTCCTAACATGTAAAAAGTAAGTTCACCAATGAGCCAGTTTCCCCCAAAACGTTCAAACTTTACTACTTCTTGCCTGGCTGAAGCTTCTCCAGACATTCAGACGGCTGCGTCGGCTGCAACTGAAAGGTCACCGGTTTGATTCCCACAATGCCAGCCAACACGTCGCTCTGGATAACAGTCTGTATCAGTGGAAAGACGAGCAAGAACTGACCAGACAGCCCAGCTCAATCAGGCACCTGTTTGGACAGAAGATAAACGCTATCTACGAATCTCATCTGCCTTCAACCTGACGTAACCCACATATAGAGGGATATTTATAGTCTACTTTCCATAGTATGGCATAGTACTGTCACTGTCTCTGCACTGATTCATACACCAGATGTAGGGGATATAGTTCAGCTATGAAGAGATTGAGTTGTCATAAAGGTTTAATATGGAGGACACTACAGACCACTAATCACATCCCGACTTTTTATGCTTCACATTCTTTATAGTGCATTTAAATCCGTCCAGTGATATGAATGTTTCTTTTTTCAGATTATTCAATACCCAAGGTGCATAGTAGTTAAATGCAGTTTTACCCAGAGCTGTAAGAACCTGGGGAAGTTTACCCAATATGACTTCATAAATAAATATGTACCAGTGCTGCTGTCTACGAGTGATTCAATGACCTCCAACCCACCAATTCACAAAGAGTACAATGGTGAGTAAGGGACTTTGCTGTTGTAATAAAACGCAGAAAGCACGGTACACTGAATCAAGGCTCCGTAAAACTGAGAAAGCAGCATGCATGCGTAAGCTAACAGTGACCTAAACATATATGTTGCAAATACAGTTCTGGGTGCACCGCAGTCTGGATTTGAATGTACGATAGTTTGCCCTGAAATACGATTCTTGTCTTTGTACCATTATTTGGTTTTTGGTCCTTCCTGGGGGGGGGGGCACCTTCGAAACGGTGGCCAAGTACATCAAGATTGACACCAATAAAACAGATCAAGAAGAGATTAAGAATGGCAAGAATTTAATCTGTCAGGCCAAACAAGGTGACAAAGAAATTGTGTTGAAGTTGTACCATGCTTGTAAAAATACTCTGTAGTTAAATCAACCTTCTGCATAAAGAAGTAAAAACCCGGAAGAGGAGCGATAAGACAGGACAGAAACGTACTCATACAATGTCTATGTAGTCCTACTAAGAAAAGAAATCAGTGTTTCTAAAGTCTGACTTTTGTTTTCCATCAAGACGTGGCTCCCACTGCTGCTTCTTGCAAAACACAGCTGGGACTAAACCAAGAGGACCACAGCAACACCAGGGCGACCTGGTCACTCAGCCTTTGTTGCAGGTTATGTGTTTTGTTTTCATACAATTCACACTGCAACCAATGTTCAGTAAAACAAAATAAACTTTGGAATGTCTCTCTTCACAAAATGGACTTTGCATTTCTGTGTAAATTGCTGTGATGTTTCTCAGTAAAATGCTTTTAAAATGCATCAGATTTCCTCCTAGCAGCAGTGAAGAGTTGTGTTATCGCTCAGGGCCGGCTGAGTGCTGTTGGTTAGCTGGACTCAGATCAGGTTATCATATCCCGGTTCAAAAGTTCACCAACCCCTTTCTGCTCTGTCACAGTTTGTTAGAGCACTGTGGAGACAGAGGGCTGCTCAGGTGACTCTGGGTACCAGGCTGAATAGCAGCTTGGATCTAAAAGGTTTCCACCGATGTAAGCGATAGTCTTCTTTCTCCGAGCCGCAGAATAAAGAGGCCTGGAGGAGAGAATGGGCCCCGGGCTGGCAGAGGGCCAAACCACTAAGAGGTGTGGAGCAGACTGAGATTAAACCGCTGGTCGAATCTACAGGGGCCTTTCTGGTTCTGGTCCTTCCTCTGCTGGGACCGAGAAGATGAGCGGGGTCTTCTTTCTCTCATTCCTTAAATATGACTGAGGGTTGTACAGTGTTTCTGACCTCAGTATAGGTTGTCTTGTTGGACTGTTGACGATGTGTTCAGCCATGAGACAGATCTTAACAACCAAAGTCTCACCAAAACTTATCAAACCTATATAATACGTCATGGATAATAACCACCATTATTAATGTGCTCTCAATATAGAAACTAGACAGCCTAGAAATGGGACATTCAGGGATCCTACATCTTTCTGCTTTCTACTGACTTTTCCAAGACTATTCCATGTACCAATATGTCTCACATTTTTTCCATTGAGTATGTGATCTGAAACTACCACCTCAAACAATCTCAACAACATTTCTATGATATTTCCAAAACTACATGCAATATCCAACTTTTCCAGACCTGGAAAACACAATTTTTGAATTCTATAACTTTTACAGGTTTTCCTGTAATGTCTTTGCTCTCCTGTAGGCTAAAGGGAAGATCACCAGTTACTAGTGCATCAGACCTGCTAGTCATGAATTCCCCTTTTTAGTTCTGTCATGAACAAATATGTGAAAAGGAAAATGAATCACAAACCCGTCCAATAACCTCATCAACAATCTAAAAACATTTGTTAGCCAGACAAAATGTTGGTAACTTCTAACCAACTTCCTTCCATTCATGAAACGTTCATCTGCGACAGACAAAACTCAATTTGGAAGTTCTCATACATCACTTTCCATTTTCAGAAGAGCTCAAAGATGTGAATGTGGTGATGAGGACTGTGATATAATGTAATTACCATTATCAATGTGTCTTCAAGGGAAACCATCTGGCCAGAAAAGATTAGATTTTTTCCGTACACCTGTGGGCTACAGGGAGGAGATCATCACCAGTTAGAGTGCCTGAGACCAGAGCCAACATAAATGTTGATTTGAGCCTGACAGAATTTGAATGTACTTCTGTGATGCAGCGCAAAAACAGGACTACAGCAAAGATTCAATATCTGGAGCAGGAAACCCCCATAACACAAAGCAAAGCAGTTTATTTACATGCAGCATGGAGAGAAGTACACGGATGCAGTTTTCTGAATGGAGGAATACCTAGACAGTGGTTATATAGAGAGCGTGTAAGGCAAGGTTACTCTTTTCACCCCAGTGGGATTCAGCTTTCAGCTGTGTTGATGTTTCCTATCGTATTCACCAGATTCACTATTTTCCTACTCTGGCCTTCAGTGCTTTCAGAGTTACATAGGTCATGTTACTATTCATCAAGATCATGATAGCACTTTTTATTATGCAATATTAACATTATAATAGCACTTAATGGTTAAGGCATCATTTCTTCCAAACACAGAAACAGAGCCCAAACAGTCGAATGTCTCCAATCAAGCCTGTAAACGACCAGAATGTCAAACAGTGGGTTGCTGCTGTAGGCAGATAGTTGGTGTCATAGTTGGTTGTGAGTCAGATGTTTTTACTTTGCCCCCAAGAAACAATATCCATGCCTGTTAAATAAGCAACAGTTTGGTGCTCAACACCCAAAACAACAAACAAACCTTCAGCCAGAAGACTTCAGTCTTCTTAAGAATGATTGATTCTCGATGAGAGCTGGTTTATTTGTAACTCTAGAAATGCTGATTACTGATCAGAATCTGAGGACTGTTGAGACTGATGATGATTTATATGAGACTGGACATGAAACATGACTAACCCTTTATACCCAAATCACTGTCAGCAGGACGTTACCTCAACCTCAACATGTTTCAGCCAGGCTTGTTATAAGGTGAAGTGAACAAAGAATCATAAAGAATCATAATCTCACCTCGTAGACAACAGATGAAATCCTTGGACGTACCAGTGTTATGAACTATGAGGGTGGAGTGGCATTGTTGTGACCTTCTTTCTTTCTCAACATGACTGGGGTGAAGGCTACTTGAGATGTGGATGTAAGATGACAGACAGCGTTGTTCTACTGGGTTTTATGGGATGTTCAGACAGACAGACAGGTGGCTAAACCAACAGGCAGGCAGACAGACAGACAGATGGCTAAACCAACAGACAGACAGACAGACAGACAGACAGTCAGGTAGACAGATAGGACACATTTGGATCAGACTGCTGGAGACAGTGGAGCCTCAGAAAGTTGCTGCAGGTGCCGTCCATCATTTATGATCAACTGAATTAAAAATACACATACATACAAACTTCACGGAAAGTGAAACAAACATCTGAGTAATACCAAGTAGACTTTCTGGAGCTGCGACACATTTATTAATCTACAAGTGTATTAAATTAAATATTACATTAAATATTAAATATTGACACCAAGCTGAGCGGTGGAGAAGCTTGGTGTACTGACAGAAAGAGGATGTTCACCATTCATGATTTACTGAATTCAACATAAATGAAGTCAAAACTGGACATGTCTGACCAAAGCACAGTAATATTATAAGGTGTTTTTATCTGGTATTTATTTGTCTGAATGTCTGGGCATCAACATTTGCTCAACTTTTTTATTTTGTACATGAACTGATGCTCTTGCTTTGTATTTTGCATGACTTCTTTTGATGACTCCCTCTCTGGTCTTGTCAACTGATATTTGTCTGAATGCCATATGATGCGGTGATTTCTGCAAACCAAATCTTCCTTACCGAACAGTAAATATTGGACTGGGACTTCCAGTTAAAAGCCTTGAATGCACATCTGTTACAGTGAAGTGTGGCGTTAACACTGAACAGCTGATAGAAAGCCCAGATGACATGGTTACATGCTTCTCACATGAGGATGTGATGACAGGTGTCAGAGAGTTGAGGTGACTCCATGTCTAAGGAGATATGTCAGTATCAGTATCACAAGGTGCTGTCGTACACTGTGGTGTGGTACATTATTAAGAACCTGATCTGAGTTAATCTAAAAATGTGTTGATTTGCTCAAAAAATCAAACACACATCATGAATCTTTGGTACTAGTAATTATATTTAACATATATTCTATATGTACAGCAGCTGTCATATGCTAGTACATATTAAATACATTTCACTGCTATGATACTATTAGGAAAGATTGAATTTTGAATGTTATTAACGTTCAATACTAATACCAATTGGACTGTGCACCTTACTGTTTCATAATTTGGCTTGAGGCAGCGCTGCCACGCACCACATGGATGCAGAGAATGACATTTGCCTGAAATGTTCTGAAATGTTCTAGGTTGATTTCAACAACAAAATCAAACTTTCCACTTCCACATATATCTGTTTTGTATGTGCTCCCAGAGGAAGGAATCGCGTCCGATCCCATGCCCAACCAGCCACTACTTTCCTCCAAGGTTGCGTTCGCACTCGAGCTGCAGATAAATACAAATGAATGGCAGTAACATCTTGAGGAGAAACTCATCAGTGAAATATGTGTAGTGTATGTATGTGTAGTGCATGGATGGAATGAAAACCTGCGTACACGAGTCTCTCCATTATTATGATAAAGATACTACAAGCCTACTACTATCACATTTAAGCTTAAGTGAGGGCCAGTGCCATACCGTGCCATACCAGATTTTAAGCCCATGTTGAGACTGCCATGTTGTTGTTTTTATTCATTAACGTGAATTATTGTGCAATTACACCATCTGGCTAGCCGGTGGTACATTGTGTTTTTACAGCAGTACTTATGGAACATGCCAATGATCAAAAGGCTGTAGTGCTGCTGCAAAAATGCAACCGGTAAAAGTGGCTTAGTAATTCACATTTACAAATGAGGAAAACACTCATCACCCTACCGAGGACAGCAAACGGCATGGTTTCCTTTTAAAATCGTTTTTTTATGTAACTATTATATAACCAGGTCGCCCCACTGAGATGAACAATGTCTTTTTCTAGGGAGACCTGGCCAAGAGCGCAGCACCAAGACAAGCATCATACAACAATGTATAAAGGAAAAACACAATCAAAATCACACTGAAAGTAACAGCAAAGTCAGAATTTGTTGTGCAGGTTCTCAAAAAGGCAGTAGGCCCCATATGGCTCATATAACCAATTTTGATTAAATCCTTGACGTCTGGTCTGGGATAAACCCTGATAATGGATTCTTTAATCAGTCATTTCCTGGTGCAGGATGGCAAACACAACGTGTTTTACAGAGGGGTAAGGTTTTCTTTTATTTCTCTGTGGGGATTTTTATATGTTGGAGAAAATGTCGAGTGCTTTGACTTTCCCCTACTGATCTGTTCTGTCCTCTGCTAACCCTTTTGACTGCTCTGGTGTGTCAGATTCACAGCACAGGAAATATCTGCTCTTGTAAAATTACACAAGAAATCTATTGGATATGTCTCATTCTGCCTGCCGACTCATTTCAGAGGCTGTCTCTCTCCGCTAGGCTTTAGGATTCCCCCAGCAGAACATCCTGATTAGTTTTGTGATTTAAAACCCCCAAATGACAGGAGCTCTAAGGGGGTTATCTGCCAAAAGCCATAGCTGTCGACCTACTCAACTGTACGACATCTCTCATCAGAGCACTCAGGGAGCTGGACATGTGTGAACTAACATGTAGAGATCAAATAGATCCATGGAGATCTATTTGATCAGAAACTAGTGCATCTGAATCAGCTAAAAAGTGTTGATCCTACAGACGTCTCGTTCATTTCTATGTCAAAGAGCCCAAATAGATGAATTAAGTATAATCTTTTTTTATACATTCTCCCAGTGTGCTAACCTCTAGGAAGTGAAATAACAATGAAATAAAACAATTGGAATTAAAACTACCTTGAAACACCCCTTGGGGCCTTGAAACGACATTGAAACCGTCTCAGAATAACCTGAGCTGTTTGTTCACACCACAAGCAACTTGAGAAAACTGTTATGAATTCCTTCATTTTGTACAATCAGAGAAACACCATCATCTCTTTTTACCATTTTGTTGGTCCAGAAACGTTTGGGTGACACTGCCCATCAGCATCAGACAAACAGAAAGACAGAGAGAGAGAGCTGGTCTCAGAAAGTATGTAGGTACATTCAGTCTCAGTAAAAGTGAATAGTGTGATAAAGTAGATTTGTATGTAGCCCTAATCTCAACTCAATGTATTGCAAAAGCCCAGCTAACCTGTCACCTGGCTAACTAGCTAGCCATGATGTTAATGTTAAATGATTATACATTTAGAGTTACAGCCCGTACTACTGTGTACTACCTCATTTACACTTCCCCAATCATTTTGTAATGTAATTATGTTTTTTAACATTTACTCATTTTTTGTTTTGTTTTTAATATAAACTTTTTGATGTGAAACCTAGCTTGAAAATAACTGCTGTCCTGGTTAACAAAGACGCCCCAAATACAAAGACATGGATGTGACAATAAAGTTTGTAAGGTGACATGTTTTTAAGGGATTATTTGCTGGCTCAAGCTTGGTTCTAGACGTTAGCTAGCTACGTACGCTCACTGTGTTTTAGCCTAGCAAGAAGGCAGAGACGTTTGTGAAAAGATCCTGTCAAGAAAAATAAACTAACATTCTATAATTTTTTCACACCGTGAGTGATAAAACGACATATTTTCCCCCAATGTGATGATCTGTCTAGCTAGGCACCTGCTACTCAAACATGTAGTTAACTGAAATGGCTAACGTTATCAATACGTAACGTAGCTAAAGTCTTCTAGCTAATGTTAGGTTAGTTAACGTAAGCTAGCAGTAGAATAAGTAGAATAATGAATTCCCTGTATCCGATATTCAATATATTATCCCACAACAGTGCAGTTTTCAGGACTGCCCTGCTTCACATTCCTATAATTACACATACTTGCATCTGTGTAGGTATCATCATAATTGTCATAATTTGATTGATAATTGATTCTGTCATAAATCTGATTGTCTATCAGCTTGTCCTAGTTAGGCCTGTAAAGTCCTTTGAGGCTTGTTGGGTATATAAACGTTACTTCACGTTTGAGGATTAAGTGCCTTGCTCCAGTGCACTTAAGCATCAATCAAGCACTTGCTGCCCTGCTCAGTTTCTCCCAGCCAGTCTAACGATTTGAACCAGTGACCTTGTCACACACCTGCTTCTTCAACCGCTAGGCTGCTTTCACCCACTGAATTATAATGGGACAGAATTCTAGTTGTTGATAAAAAAGACTGTCGGCTTTATAGAAGATTATTTCTGTGAACATTAAAATTACATGATAGTTCTTGCTGTTCTTGTTAGTAAATATCCACTACAGAGAGGCTGCCCTTGCAGCACTCCAGGCCCAATGTCAGGCTCTGTCAGTGGGGAGGATCATTAGCGGCTTCCCCCAGGACCCTTTCCCCCCTCACCGTCAGCTCCACTTCATCCACAGGCCTTTATGGCTTCCTCTGAAAAGGCCCGGCTAACATCTAATCAGGCCACTGGCTGTTCTACTGCCATCTGTAGCAACCCCAGCTGAATGATAGCCAACTCTCTTTGACTGATGATTCATAAAAGGTTTTAATATTTATAGAAGTTCGTAAGAGCTAGAAAAAACACAAAGTACTCTTACAATACACACAGTTTAGCCACTTTTGGCCATGAACAAGGTGCCTCCATTTGCAACCATTTAAACCATTGAAGGATACCGGGTCCCTCAAACAGGTACTTCTTAACCAAAGCCTTGGCAACCTGCTCCCTTTGTGTGTTTGAAGGATAGGCAGTGTACAAGAATCTGGTTTCTGCTAGTTTATCCAGAATGTTGGATTTTACTCCCTTGTTAAGTTCCACCTTTCCTATAAACTTAATTTGACGCTTTGAGAATGAGTTTCTGGACAGAAGGTAGGTATGTCAAACTGATCTGGCCAAGACAGGGAATCAAGGGAGGAGATGCTCTCAGAAGAAGAAAACAAAACGGTGGTATCCTGGGATCCCTCCGAATGGACATCTTCACACTACAAATTAAAAGATTGTTCACATATGTAGAACTGGGGAACATAGGCCCTTGGGAAGTTAGGACCCTGGGAACATAGGACCCTGGGAACATAGGACCCTGGGAACATAGGACCCTGGGAACCTAGGACCCTGGGAACATAGGGCCCTGGGAACATAGGACCCTGGGAACATAGGACCTTGGGAAGTTAGGACCCTGGGAAAATAGGACCCTGGGAACATAAAACCATGTGAACTTAGGACCCTGGGAACATAAGACCTTGGGAACTTAGGACCCTGGGAACATAGGACCTTGGGAACTTAGGACCATGGGAACATAGGACCCTGTTAACATAGGACCATGTGAACTTAGGACCCTGGGAACATGGGACCTTGTGAATTTAGGATCCTGGGACCTTAGGACCTTGGGAACTTAGTACCATGGGAACATAGGACCCTGGGAACTTAGGACCCTGGGACCATAGGACAATGGGACCTTAGGACCCTGGGAACATAGATACGCTCCCATCACACTCCTTTCTGCATTCCCAATGTAATCCCAGGATCAAGTCCTACTCATTGTCATATCCTCTAATGTTTGCTTTTTAACCATGTGACCATTTGAATTTTGCAATTCATGAGACTGGCACAACTGTAGACCATTCACGGTAGCCAAAAGATGCTTTACTCATGTGGTTACATGAAAATACAAGCTAACGGCACCAGCCCACAGATTGGTGAGACCACACTTGATGCTCCAGACTGAACCTGCCTCCCTGCTGCTTCGTCAGGGGAAGGTACCGCCAGTTCAAGTAGCCATATGAGTAATGAATAAATAGGAGTGGAATTAAAGTTTCATTATAACTGAACCCTGGTAATCACATGAACAGGCCGAGAGCACGTACGTATTTGTGTCTCCACCTTTTTTTCATTTATTTTCACAGCAGGTGCGCCTTGTGTTTTGGATGAAGCGCTTTTTCTTCTTGGGGCTCCCCTGGGTGCTCCGAGTTGAACATTTCTCAGCATTACCCACATTGTGCATTATGTCCTGGGGTAATTTGCTAAATGCTAAAATAGCCCTCGCAACAGGCATTATCTAGGCCAGGGATGGGCCACTGTGCCACGGAGGGCCAGGAGTATGCAAGTTTTCTCCACCAGGTGATTTCAACCAGAGAGGAGGGAACTAATCAGTGAAACCCCTCGCTGAAGTGTTGACTCCTGTGGTCTTGCTTGGTTAGAATTTGACCAGAAACATAGCGAAGTCCTGTGGTTTCACTGGAATACTTTTGTTCACCGATTTACTTTGAATGGTTGGATAGAGAAATGTTGAAACAATTTTGTACTGCACAAAATTAAAGTGACAGGCCTTCCTGCACGCTGTGATTTAAAGAATACCTTTATTTTGAGTTTCATTGTTTAGTCTTAATTCTATTAGCTGGGCTTTTACCTGTCTTTTATTTTTGTTTCTTAATTTAAGGCTTCTATTCGTCTTCCCACTGTCTTTGTCTACCTTCTTTGTCTTTGATCATTATCTGATCATGATTGATGCATGTTGTCATCAGATATACCTGTTCTTTCCTAGCTATAGTATTGGGCTTTATGAATGCGTTTCATTATAATTAGTCATCTTATCTATGAAGAATACAGGTACAACTGGGACACTCTCTAATGTGAAGATAGATTCATCCTATATAGCCGGGTACAAAATGCAATCAACTTATTTTCTTACAGAACTGTGGCTAACTTGAGGGTCCCCTAAATGACTGTACTGGAGCTAGAAAATAGTGTTTCCATGACAATTGTATTTTTTAGAGGCATTACTAACAATCCCTTCTGCCCATAATTCATTCAGCATACTTAAGACACCGTACTGTAAAGTCAGCACCCCTGGTACTGGAGCGCCTCTCGTTTTCCCTGGGTTCAACAGTCTGTTAGGAAGAGTCTCTTCAGGCTGCCCTGGTTCAGTCGACTGGCACCATTTCTCATGTGGCCCACTTGCCTCCGCCCCCTGCTGGGAGACATATAGGGTGGGGTTAATTGGGAACAGGTGTCTCTAGTTGGCCAGCTGGGTCACTCCTGGCTCACCGGTGCTCAATCCCCGCCCTGCTTACCCAACTCTTATGCTGCAATCCAAAGCTTTCGGAAAGTTGGAAATTACAAGTTTCTGCTGGGTAAAAGGAAACGGAGCGGGCCATCAAGTTGTAATGCCAATGGAAACTCAACCCCTACCACTCCAACGTGCAGTTATGGTGATGTCACGTTCAACATCGCAGCATACAAATGCTACATTACTTTTACATTATAAACGTATTTTCAGCATTTTCAGATTTTCAGCATCACATGACCTTACATCTATCAAAACACCTGTGTGGTAAATGGTTACAGATATACATTTGAAATGTTCTATGCGGCCAAATACCATTGACATGACATTAGCTGTAGCATGGGGAACAGTATTTTATGTCCATGTTTCTCCCCTGGTTCCTCCGAGCTGTCGACTTACAAACTAGGAATCTTTCCGGCGTCCGACTTTGTATTATTTCAGCATTATCCTGATATCTCTAACATCTTCTGGTGACTTTCTACTGACTGGCCCCCTGTCTGGTATAGCTGTTCTCTGATAAAAACAGTCCTAAAATACACTGGGTCCGGCTAGTGTATTTATTCTCTCATTGGCTAAAATCACTTACATCAATTACAAATAAGATTAATTTGGTCTTTATTTGCAGATTATAATACAGGCCTACTATATCAGGTCCTGCTCCATGTTGTCCTGCACCTGGCTGCCATTGTCTTGTAATGTGTTAACACCAATTAACCAGGTTAACTTCCTCGTTGATGAACTCGATGAACTCGATGAAATAAAGCGATGCTGATTCAGGTCGATATATTCCCAGACATCCTGCAGCTTTACAACAAGACTTGGATGGAATATGAATAATGGGAACTTGTGAGACAGACTCAATTAGACTGTCATATTTGTGGCAAATGAACAATTCCCATCTTAACATCTCTAGCGCTAAAGAGGCATATGAAGGTTTCTGACAGAAATGTTCTCATTAGTGGCCTGTTATTACCTCTCATTCAGACGCATTAATGCTTTCCAACTGTGACTTACACTAACAATATCTCCACATCCGTCCTGGTTTCATGTCTGCCACATCTGTTATTACAACACCTCCACATTGTTTAGGTTTTGTTAAACAACGTGACGAGTGAAAAAAAAAAAAGAGGACGACGTGACGACAATGCCCGAGGATGGATGGAGTGATATGAAGAACATCTATAATAGAACAGCAACAGTGACAGACAGGTCAACACACACACACACACACACACACACAGCCTTTTACCCTTCCTCACTGTGTGTGTGTGTGTGTGTGTGTGTGTGTGTGTCCTCGTCCACTCCAGAGGAACCACCCTCCCATCTACACACACATACGTACATCCAGACTTCTCCTCTGACTCTTACCAGTTCTGCATGGTAATTCTATTGGCCTTAGTTATCTATGTGCACACACACTCTCTCACACACACACACACACACACACACACACACACACACACACACACACACACACACACACATACACACACACACACACGCACACACGCACACACGCGCACACACACACTGGAGCTGTTAAAGACCCCATCCCACCCACCCGCACACACATTTACAGCCTCCGACAGGCTTCTCCTCTGACTCCTGCTACCGGGTCTGCATGATGATTGCATTCCCCACAGTCATTAACGTTGCCCACACCATCACACCTCTCTGCTCTTAACCCGGAGTGAATGCCAATGGCTGAGTGGGATGACACGCAGTCATCCAACGGCTCATTAAATAGAGAGGAGGGGGGAGAGAGAGAGAGAGAGAGAGAGAGAGAAATCAAAAGTCATTAGGGCTTTTCACTGGCTGGTCTGGGGTCAGGCATCTGAGCAAATTCTCTAATTCTTACATTGTTTGTGGAGACCTAGTTTGTATTTTAGTTGTTTCATTTTGCCCAAATATGATCCATAATCATAGATGACTTGTTTATCCTACCAGAGCTACTTTAAGCTACGTATAAGAGCTACTATCTCACTTTCCTCCACTATTGTGTTTGTCAGGATCTTTAGAATCTGACAGAGATGAGTCCTGAAGGAAGACCTTAATAACTCTCTTCCTTCTACTCAAAGAACTGGGAACAAAAATGTAATGACCAAGAGAATTTGTGAACAGGAGGTTTGCTTGAATGTGATTGTTTTTTCAACTGTCCTCGATGACGCTGCCACCTGCCTGCAATTACTGACTATATGATGAATGGGGGTGAACTCCCGAAGGTGCCACTGCTAGTATAAATACAAAGAGACACGCTCAATACTCATCACCACTCACTTGGTTAACGATGATTATTCTTGGACGTGTCGCCGCCGGAGTGGTAGAGTGGTTCGATATCGGAGCCATTTAACGTCAAGCTGGTTTACATTTCCTGGCTGTAATTTTTTCCATTTGAATGAAAACTAAATGGACCCTGACTGTTTTAAATCCACGCTCACTCTGTTTTAATAAAAGGTCATTTACATTTAAAAATGAAGCCCGCCTCTCGCCGCTTCGCCGCACCACCAAATCCACTGACCTCTAATTCGTTTTAAGTGAATCTTTGTGTGTCTGTCGACTCCACAACCATAAATGCCACTGGTATTGACTCTGGGCTCTTTTGTCTCCAGAAGGCTTTGTCTGCCGGAGAGATGAGCTTCAACAGATGATCCAGGCGGCAAGAGAGATCTCTATTAAGATTGGCCTGAGTGACGAGGGCTCCGGGTGCAGAGCGACCTGGTTGACAGTGATGGGAGGCAGTTTTAACCAGTTTGAGACGCTACTGGGGGGGGCGGGGGGCTAACGAGCCAGCTAATGAGCAGGATGAAAAACCCTGGGAGGCTGCTTGGCTTCTGAGAACGCTGGTCTGGATTCAGCACTGCATCACTCCAGCGTGAGCTCAAAACTCTTTTCAAGAAACATTTCGTGCTCTCCTTCCCAGCTTCCTTTCCCCCATATCTGTTCTATTCTAGGGAGTATGGATTGGGCCATGTCTGTCCGTCTGTCAGATGTGATAAATCAGGTGATATCTACTACTGATGTCACTACTGGTCTGATTTTAAAGACACTTAGAGGTTCATCTTTGCACTATGTTCCAGTTTTACACTGATTGGCGAAATGGGGCCACTATAATTAAAGACCTGCTACACCACTGGTCCAATTCTGATTAAACTTGGAGGGCTGATGCATTTGGTAATATGTTCTGGCTCTAACCCTGCACCGATTAGACTGACAGAGGCACTATAACAAAAGGTCACAATACTAACTTTGAAAGGCCATACCCGCTACACCACCAGACCGATTTTGATGAAACTTGGCGGGATGGTGCATCTGTTTGGTCCAGCGGTGCCTGCATCATCTGTTCATCATCACACGTTTACTTGTATTTTTTTAACCTTTATTTCACCACAGAAGGTTTGCTGAGCATGCATGCTCTGTGCCTTGCCTCCCATTCATTCATATGTTTACACCTCAGAGCTGCAACCACCCAGTACAACCACAGTAAAGATTAAAGTTAAACTAAACTTTTCCTTTGTTTCACTGAGAAAGAGGAATATCTACAGATACACATTCAATATTTTGAGGATTCAGTCAGTGTGGTTGCAGTTTTAAATGGAAGTAAATAGAGCTGAACATGAATGAATCTGCCAGGCGACGAACATAAAGTTTCCACTTCCTAAATGTCTGATCGCCTCGTTTTGAATTCTCCCAGCACCCGGAGCAGAGGTACCAATTTTCCCTGACATTTTGGTTGGATGACTGACAGGAGAATGGCATGTTACTGAGTTAATGAGATTTATCCAGAAAGGCCAGTCTGCTGATTGACAATGAGATGGGTGACATTTCTCCCGCCTTATCGATCAATAAGTGGCTACAACAGCAGACATGCCCCACAGGCTGAACATTAAGACCACGGACGAAAATAACTGACTATTACATTAAATCTCTGGAACCTGAGCCAAACAGATACAGATACAGTACCAAATTGTTAATTCTCAAATGCTTTTAATCCACTTTGGGTTGGAATAAGTAATAATACTGTATAAAATATAGAGGATCCAGTATATTCTCCTCGGGTCCAATAAGGATTTCAGTTACATACTATCCTCTAAAGAAGTCAGTAAGTTGTTTAAATGCAGTAAGTTGTTAATGCTGCTTTTCTGTTTCAAATAGGAGCCGATTTCCAAATGAATATTTCTCGATATTTCTCCACCTTCAGATTAATAAGTGTCCACAACAGCAGACCCGGACCACAGGATAAACATCAACACCGCAAACTTTATGAGACTAGATCCCTCACTAGATCCCTGGACGTAGGTTACAGTTTAAGGCTGATACAATACAGGCTTTAAAAAATGTCGTAGTTTAGGGGTGTGTGTGAGTCTCATTGGTACAATAAAGGTCCAGAAGTTGATATGAGCTTTCAAAATCTCTTCAATCATGACAGCCCTGTTCTGTCTTCAGGTGTCCTAATGAAGAAATATAGGAGGTGATTTCCTTCAGCCACACATAGAGAGGATCAAAGGATTGAGATCATCCAAAGTCGTGGGAGATTTTCTGGTTTTATAACATTCAGGTAGTTGAGTGGGAAATGTCTTGGGCCTTATTTACTGAAACCTCATTACATTACATTACATTACAGTCATTTAGCAGACGCTTTTATCCAAAGCGACTTACAATAAGTGCATTCAACAAAGGTAGGTAAGAAAACTACTAGTCACCAGAAATCGTAAGTGCATTTCCTTCCTAAACAAGCAACTAAGAGCAGAACTAGTGTTAAGGCAAGAGTGCAATAATTTAGCAACCTACTTATCTAGTTAGCAACCTACTTAGTGATAGAAGTCCTGACAACCCCAAACACACACCTGCCTCCACCCTTACATTTGTTTTTTTGAGGAAAACATGATGAAATATTTTGATCTAGCAAATCTGGAGCTGACAGATCTGGGGGGTGTTCCACAAAGCGAGCTTACCACCTTAGCCAGGCTTATTTCATTCAGACAAAGTGAAATAAGCCTGGCTAAGGTGGTGAGCTCGCTTTGTGGAACACCCCCCAGGAATGTCTGGGACACCTTGGTGTTGTTTAAGTTTCAACTAACATCAGACCAGTTCATCATCCACATAGAGGAGAAACAGGACACAGGTGCTTTGATTTGATTGGTTGATGGCCTGGTCAGAGAGAGTGTATGGTGCTCAGGAACAAATCAAAGTCTGTACATAACTGAGGCATTCAAGTGTCTGTCCAGAGTGGCAGTAACTTCAGACCCTGATTAACTGTATGGACAAAGATCCACAGACTGAAAACACCCTGCTTTCTGCACCTCCCAACGCTCAACCATTGATCAGTGAAGCTGTGTGGTAAAATAAATAACTCCTCGGTGCAGAATAAAACTTTTTAATAAAACCACATTTCCATTTTAGACATCAGCTTAACCATTGAAACCGAGAGAGCATCTGCAGCACATTATTCTGTTGTTTTGGAAGGCGAAGCTCCCAAATGTCTGCTGGCTATAGTGATGAGACAGATTGGTGCTGAGGCGCCACAGTATCAGATCAATGTGTGTGTGTGTGTGTGTGTGTGTGTGTGTGTGTGTGTGTGTGTGTGTGTGGACCTGACATGGCAGACATTAATCCACTAACTGTTTTACCACCAGGCCTGAGGGCTCAGCCGTCTCCACCAAGGGCAAATGGAGGCAAATAATAGAGCGGCTTAGCATACCAAGTGTCAAGAACCAGTGAAGGGATTTGGCGGATCGCTACCACCGCACACTCTCCTCCAGATGAATTCACTGCATGAAACACTCTAAAATAAACGGCTTCGAGACCGAACAGCTGTCTCGCTGTTGCTTTTTGTTTGTGGTAGTTATTTTTTGGAGAAACTGGGACCAGCGAAATGTGAAATCATTAAATAAATACCCACACATCTGCTGACACAACACGCTTGGTTAGATCGGTAAGCTTGCCACTCCGCTGGGAGACTGTCAAGCGAAAGCAGGGGGAGGAAAACGGCGTCTTGTGATTTTTACATGCTCAGTTGAGTTTGTCCACCACATCGGCTCCAAGTTTGAGCCGTCTCGCCTGATTACTTCCAACAAGTTCCACTTCTCCAGACGTTCAGTGTCGACACGTTCCACCGGAAAATACCACATGCTCTGATTTCTCCAGTCGTTTGTGTAATAGCTGCTCTCTCTTCCTCTCTAGTCCTCTTGAGGAGAGCTGGATCATCCCTCTCTAGCTCTCCCCTCCACCCTGACATCCCTACAAAGACCTCAAACCTTTAATATGTGATTTAATATCTCTCTCTCTCTCTCTGCCAGACCGACACAGCAGCACAGCAATTTGAAGTAAACTGGGCAATCCCTTTGCTCAATGTAATGTATATTAACAGGTTTAACTAGGGTATAGGCAGGGCTGCTGGTGTGTGTGTGTGAAAGTGAAAGTGAAAGTGAAAGTGAAAGAGATTGACAGTCACTCTTAAGTAATGTAAACTCCCAGATGTTTCCAGAAATCATTTCTATTAGGCTGTCTAGTTTGGTTGCTGTTTGCTGCTGATGAAGCTCGGTAGAGACCGATCTCTACTGGATTCTATCAGGAGGCAGTCAGACAGAAAGTGTTGGCTGAGATAAGAAACCAGGAGGATTTTGGTAGTGCCCATATGGAAATGTAATATATGTACATATAGTAAATTTCCACATATGAAATATATGTACATATGAAGGAAAAACACATATGTACATGTATGTACAAACTATATATGAAACCTATTAGAAATTGGAACAATTTCATATATGACATATATGTCTAGCCCATACAAATATATATGTTTCACTTTGAATTGAACCCCGGTCTCCGTACTAACAAGGAGAGGTAATAATAAATCGCCTTATATGTAACATATATGGCAATATCGCTCACTGATATAGGGGCATATATGTCATATATTACATTTCCGTATGGGGTGGTACTTTTCCTCTGCATGATGGGGATGGTTCAAATGGTCTGAGTGAGAGAAATCCATCTGCAGACGATGAACAGAGCATGAAGATTGTCCAGAAACAGTGGACTTATCTGCAACACCTTACCAAACCCCAGAGCCTGGCAGTGTTAGCGCCTCGTTCTGCCCATTGAGCTACACAAGACTTGACTGACTCTGGAACAGTTTGATGGAGGCCGAGGTGGAAGGAGTTGTAAAATTATTGAGCGACATTGCTACTTCAGCTGATTTTCACTCAATTCACAGTAGCTGTCTAGAAAATGAAAACCTACTCAAGTACAGTAACTACAGTTAACTAGTTACTCTCCATCTCTGGGTGGAGGATCTCCTGTTGGAGGGTTTGGAGGAGAGAGGAGGAATGAGGACTTGCACACATATGAGGATATCAAATTCACCCTCTCATGCTGTTGTTCTGCTGTATTGATTTACTGTATGCTGAATCACCAGTTAAAGAAATACTCAACAACTCAGTCAATGCATTACCTGCTGTTCAGAAACACAATTTACAACACATAACCCCAGCCCGACCAAAACATCCTCACACTCTCCTTCTCACCTCTTCATGGATTCCATAGTTTTTTAATCAAATGTGCCATAACCGGTGGATTTGAGAGGGAAATCCTCACTAAGTAGCTTCCCTTCAGACTGTTTGATGACTTGGTGCGTTTAAGCCACTCAGAATGAAGAGTTTATAATAATTACCCGCCTGAAAGATCTCAGTGACCTGAGGCAGAGCATGTGTAGGTGTACTGTTCTCACATTTAATTTCAATGCTTGGGTAACTACCTAACTTCACTTTCTAGCAGTGAGATCCGAGACTGTGTGCTTCACTGTGATTATGTTGTACTGTATATATATAGTATGGCGGCGATGCAACGGATTGGAGATGCAGCTGAGTACCTATAATCACAGCAAAGTACATCAGCATGCAGCCTCTGTCTTGTCTGAAAATTCCCCAAAGTAGCGAACAATGCATAAGAATATAAGAACAGGACAAAACAAGAAAGACCTCAGCTATCTCCTTGGTTACAAGAGTTGGCATAGTGATGAAAAAAAGCCTGCCTCACTGTGCTTTATGGTCTTTGAGCAGTAGTGAAACTACCTGTTGTCTAATCTGGTTTCATGTGATCTGGAGTGATTTCCCCTGTGTCACCCGCCCAGCCTTCCCCTGTAAGGACGACGGCCCTGTGGGTAACCTGTGTGGGTGTGATGTAGTTCATCTGATGTTACGGGTGGAGGATATCCTTGGTGTGAGAGTGAAGAGTCCCGTGTGTTACCGAGAGAGCAGATGAACGAGAGAGACTGAGCGGCTCGCGAACGAGTCGAGAGAGCAGATGAACGAGAGAGACTGAGCGGCTCGCGAACGAGTCGAGAGAGCAGATGAACGAGAGAGACTGAGCGGCTCGCGAACGAGTCGAGAGAGCAGATGAACGAGAGACACTGAGCGGCTCGCGAACGAGTCGAGAGAGCAGATGAACGAGAGACACTGAGCGGCTCGCGAACGAGTCGAGAGAGCAGATGAACGAGAGAGACTGAGCGGCTCGCGAACGAGTCGAGAGAGCAGATGAACGAGAGAGCAGATGAATATCCGACTTCTCGGACTCAATCGGACATCTCGCGAACCGAGAGAGCAGATGTCCGAGATGTCCGAGCGGTTCACGTCTGATGAACGAGAGAGACTACTTCCGCGTACCTGCCAGATCAAGGAGCCATATTGGATCGTGAAAAAGGCCAATGTAATAATGTAGTGATCTATTCTGCACACATTGACAATAGTTTTTGTTGTTTAAGGTGTTGTTTAATAAATTAACTGGTAATTGGGTAAACTATAAGCCATTTAACATTTAACATTGGTCAACAAAACTGTCTCTGTTAGAAAAAGAAAGTCAAGAGCACACAAAATACAATGAAATCAATAGCAATACTCTGTGTAAATACTATACATATTATTATTATCATTAACCTGTGGTTTAGTTGGTGTTTTACAATTGGTTACACATCTGGTTTGAAAGGGGTGGTGCTCATATGACTCCATTACTAGTATAGTTCAGTTAGTAAAGCATCAGACTCTCATGCTGAGGATTGTAGGTTCAAACTTCATGTGGGATGATATGTTTTTGTTAATGAATCGATTCAGAATCGATGTACTTCTATCGGACGGCTCGAAAGAATCGAGTTAGTTAAAAGAGTCGGCCTTCCCATCACTGCAGCAGAGTTGGTCAAGAAGTTGGTAAAGGTTAACACCTGCATCAAGATGGGTACACCTTTATCTACTGTTCACTTACAGACATCTTACAGACGTCTTCTGAAGGTATGCATCATGTTTTGTAGGAATACCCGGCCAACACTCAAAAGAGGAGCAGCTAAGCTACACATGGTGTGTGAAATTCAGGCTCTTTTAAAACCTCTTTTCATAACGTTTGAATGCTGTGGTTTCTGTTGACTGCTTTATGAATTAAAGCTGCTCAAAATGAAAAGTTGCTCATCACTTCAGAGGACTAAGCTCATGGACGGCCTGCCCGAGGCTGAGCCAGAGCTGACGGGGTAAAACCTGGCCCTTCTGCAGCAATGAGGGCCCGTTAACGATATAATCAGGGGTAACTAGTGGAAACTAGTAAAGCCTTTGTGTTGCTCAAGTATTACTATTTCATGGTACACACTTCCAATGCACTGCTGCACTCCCTCCACCCCCCTCTACAGCTGCACTCATGCTCAATGCCATTTTGTCTGAATGCGCGTAGTGACAGCATGATGAATGTGTACATGTGCAGTGATCTGTGTAGTGTACTGGCTGCAGTCTTGCGCTGGCGCTTTGTGCTGAGCACGAGGTTCCCGCTGTCCTTGTACCATGTGTGCTTATGTTGCCATGTAGTTGCACCAACGCCGCCAAAACAAATCCCTCATTTCACGTTCATTGCATTTGGTGAAAAAAGTTAATTCTGAATAATACAAAGAGTGGTAGAGAAACTCCAGGCATCATCCAGGCTTCAGAGAGATTTCAGGACCTTGGACAACGACGGTTTCCACTGAGAGGATTAAATATTAAGGCTGTTTTGTATTCTTTTGTGTCTCTCGTTGACCCTCCGCTATTTTCCTTCATCGCTCGGCTCTCTAGGAAATGAACAGACTCGCGGTGACTTGTTGTTCACGGAGCCTGCGGTGTGAACGTGGAGATAGAGCCTTCCTTCGGCTCGAAACGAGGTGAGGTGATTTTTAACACGACCGGCATTATAACTCACAGCTGCTACAGACGCACCTGCCTCTCATTACTTGTTAACCTGTTAACAGTGTCGTTAGGGAAAATTAATGGCAGCTCATGAAGCATCTGTGCCACTGAAGTGCTAATAATATACAGCAGGCTTCCTCTTTTATAGAAAGGGCTGCAAACAAACAGTCCTCGGAGGAGTCTTGATCTGCTGTAGCTCAATGTCGCGAATCAAAAAAAGTCCTCACAATCGTTGTCTCCAGCACATCACCTGGCTTTGTTTCAAATTCTCAAAGCACAACACATCCAAGGTCACTGCATCTCAACAACAACAGGAGGTGTTTTCGTCGGGTGGGACTTGGATTGTACGGTGACTGGCTAAACTCCAGCTTCGCCGTCTGAGCACAGACGGGACGAGGAGCCGGGACTGAAATCTGCAGTCACTTTCCATTCATGTATCCTCTGTGTTGCAATAACTCTGGATAACAACAATCATATCCCGACAATGAAACCACTTTAACCAGTATTCATGCAGTTTTGAACTTTAGTTGTTGCCCAGTGGACGTCTGTGGCTCTGGAGAACAGGAGGAGGACACTAACAGATCCTAGACCTGCTGTCTGCCTAAAGGAAGCCAGAGGCATGTTTGTTACTGTTGGGTGTATAAAAGAAGTTATTATCTTGTTATTGCTTAATGTCTCACACTATATTCCTGTATGCCACTGTTATCTAAAAATCACTTTAAATAGGAGTAAAATACCCAGTTGGATGAAGGTTTCCAGTCGTATTAAATGAAAGGTTTTAGTTGCACTGGTACCTGATCAGTGGTCAGTTTATACCAGAATGTTTTAGGTAGATAACTGCATGATCCTCCTACTACAACATCTCCATCTGTTCCTATGTGCTACTGTTATCTTTGTAAATGTTAAAGAGTTGTTAAGGGTAGTGACTTCATCATTGCAAATTGTGCTTTTTTATTTCTCTCTGGCAATAAAAGCCCTTAGTTGTCTGTCAGTCTGTTAGAATAAACCTTAACATGATAGGTTTCATCAGACACACCTCAGCATGCTGTCAAGTCACAGACACATAGTGATTCTTCTGGTGTTGCATCATGGTCTGTATGCAGCACTAAAGACAGGAACATCCTCAATAAACCAGTATGTGAAGCATCTGTGGGAAACCTGGCCAGAACAAAACAATAGAAGTATTGTACATGCTGACACTCGTGGTTCAGGGACAAAAGGACCTCACACAGTGCAACAGTAGTAGTCCTACAGTAGTATAATAGAACTTTATATACTGTATGTACACTCAGCATTCACTGTAGACTCTGTCTCCTGGAGTTACACTGCTCTTCATACCTAGAACAGGTTTGAAACAGAAATAAAGTTTGCACTCTGTGTGACTTCCTGCCTGTTTTCACATCAAATGTAAAGCATCTGAGTGATGAGCCCTCTGCCACTGCAGGGTGAGTCAGTGTGTCTGAGGAGGGTTTTACAAAGACAAGCAGAGAGTGTGTTTGAGTTTAAGTGTGTGTGTGTGTGTGTGTGTGTGTGTGTGTGTGTGTGTGTGTGTGTGTGTGTGTGTGATTGTGTGTTTTCATGCAAGTCCATGTGTGGTTCTTTTGTTGCTAAGTGACTGTTGCTTGGTTTTCATTGCAGATATTGAAACAGAGAAAAAGATTATCTTCTTTCTATAAACCATCTGGTCAGCGTGTGTGTGTGCGTGTGTGTGTGTGTGTGTGTGTGTGTGTGTGTGTGTGTGTGTGTGTGAGAGAGAGAGCTGCTGTCATATCTAGCAGCCGTGAACTAGAACTATGAGGAAGAATCAACCTAAATGGTTCCAGGGAGGATTTTCATGGGGTAAATGTGGACTGGTGTTTAGCCTGTGCAGCATGTCTGCTGTGTGTCTTCACGCTGGTCCACGTCTGGCTCATATGTGGTCCATCTGCTGGATGTCGGGTGATACCTGCCTGGCAGTGGAGATACCATGATCAAGAAGCTAGCTCACCCAGCGGGAGGCTCAGCTGTTGCACCCCTGTGAATTCCTCAGATTCTCAGTGGGCCGCTGGTTGTTTGGGCAGGTGATGTATGAGTTGATCATCACTTCTGCTCTGTCTGTACCTTGTAGCACACACACACACACACACACACACACACACACACACACACACACACACACACACACCGCAAGGCCCTAGTGACAAGGCCCCTGCCCAAAATACAGCAAAATCCATTTGGATGCTGATGGGCGGGGGGGTGGGGGCCAGAGAGCAGCCCCTCCCTGATTGGTCAATCCCAGGTTAGTTTTAGAAGGTGATTGATCATTTAATGACACAATGACAAGTTGTAGTGGTGTCAGAGTCTGACAGACCAAAACAAATGTGAACAAGATGGGGAGTAAGAAGAGAAAAGGGGAGCTGCTTTACACCAGTATGAAACTACAGAGGTTGTTTGGGACCTTGAACTATGACAAAGAATTTGAGAAATTGTCTTCTCATGAAACATATCTAACAAACCTACAATATGTAGTAAATGTGCTGCAATCTATCAGCATTATGTACATTATGTTACTGCTCCCAAATACAAATGTCAGTGTAAATGATCAAAGTGCTACTCCATAAGTATCCTGGGTACTTTAAATGTCAAAACATGTCTTTCTTCACATCTTCTCTTTTCTTTTTCTTTCTTGATGAGAAAATTACAACCAATCCTGCAGATCATAGAAAGGAGGTCTGAGTTACAACACGTATCAAAAACCCCAAAATACAAAAATATTCTGAAGGCAAAGAGGTCTATCAATATGATCCTATCAGCAGGAAGTTACATGTGTGGCTCTGGGATGGAAGGTACTTCATGGTGTATAAAGGTGGTAGAACAATAACATGTTGGACTATTTAGACATGTTGGTTGACCTGATGAGGTTGCATGAGCCTCTGGAGTGGGCTGATCTGAGGCATGAAAATGAGTACCGCTCCGGCCCTGAAACCCCAAAACTGCCACCTCATACTGATGTAACACAGTGTGTGTGTGTGTGTGTGTGTGTGTGTGTGTGTGTGTGTGTGTGTGTGTTTACTCTTTAGCCTCCAGGCAGAGTTTCCCACCCACGTCTTATTGATTTTCTTTAACCTTTATTTAACCAGGTGGTCCCACTGAGATTGCAAATGGTTTTCACCAGAGACCTGGCGAAGGAAGAAGCACCAGGACAAGCAGAATATACAGCAAAGTACAGAAAGAAAAATACTTTGGAAATCACATAAAAGGTGATGTCAATTTTCTCTACAACTGCCCACGTGCAGAGCAGCAGGATCAGGTCTGGAGATCTCATCTATTTGATGCTGGTTTTGATCTTTCCCTCTCATTGCAGTGGACATGTCAGAGCCGGGTCCCATCCATTAGCTGAATACATCAGATCAGGTACAGCTCGGGACTGCTCCGTTCACCATCTGACCAAGTCAAGCTGGTGGTACTGGTGTACTGGTGGCGTCGCGGTGGCAACAAGGTCCCAGGTTTGATTCCCTGCCCTGGTCCTGTCTCTGTGGGGTTCATGTGGGTTTCCCCTGGGTGCTCTGGTTTCATCCCACAGTCCAGACATGCAGCTCAGGCAAACTGAAAACTGAAGACCGTCGGTATGAAAGTGAGTGTTTATGTCTGTTCATCTGAGATGGACTAGCAACCAGGATGTCTCCCTGTATCCCGCCCTGCATGCTGGGAGAGACCCCAGGAATAAGTGGCTAAAGACAAGAAGGTGATGATGATGAGCTGCATGTTGATAATAACCACAAACTGTCTGTTGCTCTATTATCAAGTTATTAACGTGTCAGGAGGTTTTTAAAGGAAAAGATTAGAGCCCTTTGTCCTCATTTAGCTTGATGGTGTTAACAGATGTCTGTGTGATGTTCCCGTTATCCCTCCTCCTGAAGACTGCCGGTGTTTCTCTGAAGTTTGAAATATTTGTAACTTTAACTGCTGCTTGGTACTCTGGGAGCTAAAAGAGAAGCGAGGCGCTCGGTGCTGTTGGGAACAGCCTGTTCCTCCATTGTTAGCGAGCAGAATAAGAAGCCAGCGCTAAAGAGAAGGAAGACATGCAGCCTTAGTTCCTGGCTGTGGAGGTTGAGTGTAAGCTGTGTGCCATGTTGGCAGCGTGAACGTTACGCTCGTCATATCAGTGAACTGCACACGGCACGTCATGTTTACCAGCCCAACTGTTCTGTGATGCTTCATAGGAACCGAAGGCATGACAGAGGAAACTCTCTAACTGTCCAGTTTTCTCTGGGCGGAGCTCGCCGATGTTCAGGAGACAGTTTGTGTTTCCATCTTAAGCTTTGATTATTTACTTTATGGACGGAGAAGATTCACAACCAACACTATCTATAATCTATAATTAACGCTCAATAAGCAGCGATGGGATGTTTTTTACACACACATCATGACTAGTGCAGCTTCAAGTCATGATCCAAACTCAGTGTTATTATATTCTAACCTGGCTGTTTCAGTGTTTCAGTGTAGCTTAGTCGATGGAGCATGGCACTAAAGTGCCAGGGTGAAGGATCTGTCTGACCCCACTGGAGGAGGAGAGGGGACCCCAGTGGAGGAGGAGAGGGGACCCCAGTGGAGGAGGAGAGGGGACCCAATGGAGGAGGAGAGGGGACCCGGTGGTGGAGGAGAGGGGACCCCAGTGGTGGAGGAGAGGGGACCCACTGGAGGAGGAGAGGGGACCCAGTGGAGGAGGGAGGGGACCCACTGGAGGAGGAGGGGACCGTGGGACCCATGGAGGAGGAGAGGGGACCCCAGTGGTGGAGGAGAGGGGACCCCAGTGGTGGAGGAGAGGGGACCCCAGTAGTGGAGGAGAGGGGACCCCAGTAGTGGAGGAGAGGGGACCCCAGTAGTGGAGGAGAGGGGACCCAATGGAGGAGGAGAGGGGACCCCAGTGGAGGAGGAGAGGGGACCCAATGGAGGAGGAGAGGGGACCCAGTGGTGGAGGAGAGGGGACCCCAGTGGTGGAGGAGAGGGGACCCAATGGAGGAGGAGAGGGGACCCAGTGGTGGAGGAGAGGGGACCCACTGGAGGAGGAGAGGGGATCCAGTGGTGGAGGAGAGGGGACCCCAGTGGTGGAGGAGAGGGGACCCAATGGAGGAGGAGAGGGGACCCAGTGGTGGAGGAGAGGGGACCCAATGGAGGAGGAGAGGGGATCCAGTGGTGGAGGAGAGGGGACCCACTGGAGGAGGAGAGGGGACCCCAGTGGAGGAGGGGAGGGGATCCAGTGGTGGAGGAGAGGGGATCCAGTGGTGGACAAGAGAGGATCCTAATGGAGGAGGAGAGGAGGAGGGGACCCAGTGGAGGAGATAGAACATGGATCACTCTGCTCACAGTTTTTAATCTACTTCCTAAATCTCTCACTTTGACATTATCCTTTTTTCCCCCAACTCGTATTATCACACTACTCAGACTCAGAAGATCCTTGATGTGAAATCTAACCTAACACTCATTATGGTACGTGGAAGGAAGGAGGAGAAAAAGCAACCTGCCCTTTTCCCAAAATAAATTGGAAGGAAGGAGTGTGTGTGTGTGTGGGGGGGGGGGGGGGGAAATTAAAGAAATCAGGTCAGAGGAGAGAACAAAAGAGCAGGAGGTGGGGGGAGAAAGGGGAGGATGGCAGGAGGTAAAGGAGGAGAGGAAGCATCTTTAGTGATCCCTCTGGCTGGTGATCAATAACATTACCCAGATCAAAAGGCCACTTATTACCAAGACCTCTGGATTACAGTTCAGAGGAAATAAGGATCATTAGAAAGAAAGACAGAATGACTTTTTATTTTCATAGTCACTTTTTTCAGGGTAAACTCAGTAACATCACAACTGAAGTTACACTGCAGGAATAAAAGACATCCTGTCTGTGATTGAATTTCGTGTTGTCTCTGTGAGCGACCCGGGGTTTAGAGCAGGTTTTATTAGCCCAACATGTTTACAGTTGATAGGATGGGTAACAAAACCAGTAACATCAAACTAATGGATAACTAAGGACTGTTATAGAGCCACAGAACAACAAGCTAGGTTAATAGAACCGAACCGAGTCAAAATAACAGGAAGCAACCAAGAGACTCACTCCACTCAGTCAACCTGCAGAGCTCTACAGTAACTGACTGGCCCATGGTTGGTTGCAGGGGAGATGGATCCACTTTTTTGATGGCAACCAAGTCCAGAACCACCCCTCTGGCTGTAGCTGACATGGTAGGGTCCAACCACCCCTGTTGGTCGGTCCAATGCTGCGGCTCTGTCTTTGTTGGCCAGGTGGCAATGATGGATGGCTCCCAGCAGACAATTGACACAGGAAAGTATAACCAGCTTGTACTCAACAGGGCTAATAAACGTCTAACAGGCGACCTGGAGTCAGTGGAATTAGTCTGTATTTCTAGAAATGTGTATATCTATAAAAATCTGTATGTTGAGTTGATGGTGCACAGCGTCCCATCACTGTTCCCATCTATCCTGCATCTGGACCCCGATGAAGAGAAATCTTTTTTTTTTACTGTCGTTCCTGTTCTTCTCCTCTTTCTAACTTCATAAACCTGGCAGCTCTTCTTCGTCGTCCCCTCTTTCCCTCGCTCTCATTCAGCACCTGGCTCTGTTTAAATTTTAATTCCTTCTCTCGGCAGAGTTCATTATGAGTTTAATTGTCCTTTTTCTTTATTGGCTGCCTTTGCCTGCAGCCCAGAGAACATAACAGAGCTGCAGCGAGGCCGTTAATGACTGGAGAAGAGGACCACGCCGTTGAGGCTTGGGCTCAACCAATGAAGACAATGAATTATCTTTGCTCTTTGTAATGAAAAATGATGATGATGTCATTGATGTCATTGACTGGCATTTAAAAATTTCAAAAATGTCTATACGCTACTAGTTAGCTAGTATTGCTAGGGTAACTCAACAACATCTCAACAATCGTTCAAATCAAATGTACCTTCTAGTCCTGCCTCCCAACTGACTACAGGCACGCTGCATCCCTTTACTGGATGATGTGATGCCACCATGATGAGAGCCTCCTCCATTTCTATCTGAGGTCACCATGCAGCAGCATTTCCACTGGCCAGCTGTGCAGATTCGCAGGTCAGAGTTCACCACATGTGACCCGTACGCCAATGTGAAGTGGCAAAATTGCTTTTCTTTCACCCTTTGCATCGTTTTCAACGGAAATCAATGAGAGGTGAAGCAGATGTCCATGCAATGTGGTGCATAGCCTGACCATGCCTGACGATGCAACGATGTGTTGCCTGGTTCATTGATTTCATCAACCAAAATCACCGTTTTATTGAATATCACCAGAAGGTTGATAGTTTGAATCCTTAACCGCAGGGGAAGGTACCACTGAGGGTCTTTGATACAAGGCACTTAACCTCCAACTCCTCCAGTGAAGCTGCTCAATGGACATCAGTAGAAGGCTGTGGTTGTACTGGTCAGGTCCCAGATGTGAATGAGTGTCACTGCTGAAGAATAGCATGTGGTCAGTGAAACTTTCCTGGATAGATGAAGGTTAAAAACATGATGGTGATTATTGGTATCTAAAGAGTGAGGCAGGCTGTAGTAGCTATGGTATGTGATCCGTGAGAAAGAGGCCATGTGGTGTGGGACACTAGTCACAGCTATCTGGTATGGTATAGGGATGGATATTGATCCAGCCTGTTTTACAGTAGTTTGGCTGTGTGATGCTGTGACTGTGTACTTTGACCTCCATGAGATGCTGTTTTCATCTCCATCACTTAAAGCCACATTCCACCTCTCACCCGCTACAACATCTGACACAACAGATTCCACCTGAAATGAAATGATCCACAACACTGATTGAACTGAACCAAACGGTGGATTGGCTCTATTATTCTAGTGGAGTCACAGATAATTTCACTGTGTTTACTCTGTCTTGATACAAGTAGAACTGCTTTCTAATGAAGTGGCGAAATGCAGAAAGCACACTCTCCTCGTGAAACAGCCTGCAGAGCTGATCGCTCTCCTCCTACATGTTTATAACAAACGGTGCGTTGTTGGCCTCCTGCTGGGCCGATCTGAGAGATGAGGCAGGTTAAGAGAGGAAGAAAGGAAAAAAAGAGAGAAAGAAGGAGACATGGAAAGAAAAAAATGAAATAGAGGAGAGAGAGCATGTGTTGAGCCATGTGGAGAGAAAGTCGTCACATCGCGCTACCAGCCAGTTTAGCTCTGCTTTCACACCTCATCTGGGATGCCTGTCTTTCCCCACGCTCCTCTGAACGCCTCAGCAGCCATCAATCATTAATTAAACCTGCATCAAATCCACCCCACAGATCCCAGTGTGTGTGTGTGTGTGTGTGTGTGTGTGTGTGTGTGTGTGTGTAAGAGAGAGCGAGGGGGAGTAATGCCTGCTGGCAGCACTAACATGCAGATATGAGGAAGGAAAGTCTTCATGTTGTCCTCCGGTGTTCAAAGCTCACTTCTCCGTGGGGACCAGATCATGAAGTGATATCACACAGTACACTGAATTAAACATGACAGGGATCCGTTCCCGCAGAAAAACAATAAACCTCCTTGATTGAGTGCAATTACCTGCAGGCTACAGAGGATGAAATTGAGTTTTTTTTTCTTTCCCCCACACGTTTCTACTGCCATGGTCTGTAGCTGACAGTTTATAACTTTATCTAGTCCAAGACAACTGTTAAAGTTCATCCTCTTAGGTGTTCATGGGAAATTATGTTGCAGCTGTCAGTTGGAGGATGAATGGAGATTTCACAGGGACTCTCCCTCCCTCAGCTCTAGTACATCACACCTTTACACTTTTACACCTTTACACTTACATTCTGTTCTCCACCCTAATACACAAGTGCTTTCATTAATACTGTATTGCATTATTGTGTACTTACAATGCTTTTCTGTTAATACACAGACTAATATACTACATTAAGGTGATTTTAGTGCAAAATCTGTTTTTCTGGCCATGCCACAGAAAGCTCTCCTTGGTTCTGCCAAAACCGAGATGACAGTGAAGAAGGAAATCCTGCTGCATTCGTACAATCAACTTTACATGCTGACATCTCACATGCTAAACATTGCGTGCAACTAGTATGGACTATGTTTGATGGAGTAGATGGACATATCCGCTGTCGTTGAAAGACTGAGGAGGAGACAAAGAAAATCAGGGAGTAAACTGGGTCCAATCAGGGCTCAGTATGTCAGACTTGGATAAAAACACAAGGGAAACTGTTTTTGTGTCTGGGATATGGGGTCTGCTAAGTCAACTGTTACTAACTTTGTTGTTTCAGAGGCCAGGGCACTGGGCTAATGGGCTGAGTTTAGAAAGCACCAGTCATCAAAACACCTCCAAGTCCTCTGTCTGCATGTCAGCTGATCAGAACCGAGTCAGAGCGATCCGGATCAGAACAAGCTGTGTATTAATATGTCCATTTGGCTGCAGCAGATGACAGCCTGCATACTGATAGCGCTGGGTCAGCGGGGGAAATGTGATCCACCACAAGGGAGACGGTCTGTATGTAACTCTAGACGGGACAGTGGGCTAACATTTAGAAAGCACCGCACCTCCAAAGACCAGCCAGACGTCGGCCTGTCTGCAGAATTCAAACAGAATCAGTCTGACCGGCACCGCACAACAGTAAACCTGTTGGAGTTGGCTGCAGCTGCCCTGTAACTGGACGGCACGCTGCGCAGGAAGCCTAAGTGGACAGATAATTATAAGCTCTGGATTAATGTTTCCATTTAACTCCAACAGTGACCAGCCCACTGCATACAAATCAGCCTGGCTCAATGAGATCAACTTTATTGATCTCCAAGGGGAACCTGGGTCGTTATAGCAGCAAGGAATAGAGGGGCGGGGTTTAAAACAAAGAATTAGAAAGAGAAATAGATATAAATGACCCTTGAAGAATGAGAATATAGAGCATAAACCACCACAATTTAAACCCAAATATTTTCCCATAATGCTTTGTACACAGTCTGACATTACTGGCCACATTTCACAGTCTGAGTCTGTTAACTTCCATTTCATAGCCAACTAATGGAGGGCTGCAGATATTGAGTGGCTTGTGTGTGTGTGTGTGTGTGTGTGTGTGTGTGTGTGTGTGTGTGTGTGTGTGTGTGTGATGATAGTTCATCTTCAACACCTTCAACACAAACAAAAGAATCTACACCAATATGAAGCAGAGCAGCTCCTCCTTCACTCTGACTAACTGTTGATTTTCCTTTCTAAAACGTGATCAAAGGCCGTTGATTGTGCAGAGCATCTGAAGTGACACAGTACCTCCTCTGTTTCTGAGGCCGTAAGCTGAATGCTAAACTGTTGGGTGGAGCGGCTGCCTCCACCAGACACTAGGAACCATTCAGCATGGAGGAGGTGGAGGAGGAGGAGAGGGGGGAAAAATCATTCCAGAAACAACCGGGAGGAGATCCAAGCCCTCTTCCATTTTCCTTATCAGCTTTTGCAAGCGGCAATCTGAAATGCAACAAGACAACATTTACAAAGAGGCAGGAATCCATTAAGCAGGCTGTTAGCAGTGAGGCTGTGACAGGATGCACTCCTTTCATCCACTTCCTGATAATCAGGAAATGGACATGAAACATCCAATTAGACAATTAGAAGAGATTTAGCTCCTCAGTGGAAGAAATGATGGATTGCACCTGCACTTTTCTACAAAATGTGCAAACTTTCTCCTGTCTGCTGACTGCAGCCGTAGGGATGATGTCTGCTGACTGTAGGTAATTAATCTGCACACACTGCTGTCCCGTCTGCTGACTGGCATCCAGACCGGGGCAGATTTCAGGTCAGATCTCTGGGCTCATCAGCAGGAGAATGGAGGAGGTCACTCTGGATAAGGTGACTGGGGCTTGATGAACGTGAGAGAGAGAGAGAGAGAGAGAGAGAAAGAGAGAGAGAGAGAGAGAGAGAGAGAGAGAGAGAGAGAGAGAGAGAGAGAGAGAGAGAACTACAGAAAGAGAGAATGATTCTGTGTTTGTGTACGAGGGAAAGAGATGTGTGTGTGTGTGTGTGTGTGTGTGTGTGTGTGTGTGTGTGTGTGTGTGTGTGATCTCCCCGAGGAGCTCCATTCACACGGCTCCAGTGTCCAGTCTCGGTTTATCGGCCTCCCGCCAGCAGATGAAACCTGGAGGGCCGACGCATCGCACAAAAACAGCCTTTATTCGACTCTTTCTCTCCGTCTGTGTTGGAGTACATCACATGGACGTTAGCTGACGTCTCTCTCCGTCTCTTATCTCGCTTTGGTTTGTTCTCTATCTGTCTGTCCTTCTCTCGTTACATCCTACACCCCTCTCCCTCTTTCTTTCTTTCTTCTTCTCTGCCTCTCTCTTTATCGCCACTCACTCTCTCTCAGTTGAAATGCTTCACCTGACAGCAGTGTTGAATGTGCTGAGTGTGTCTGTAGTCTCTCTGAGGTAGAACAGACGGAGCCAGGGGAGTTTATATTGAGATGCAGCCTGATACGTCAGTCTTTCAATCTTCAGATCAAAAAAGGAGACTGTCTGTCTTGCTCTATTGTGTCTATCGAGACACTCACGACAAAGTGGAACTTAAATAAAACAAACAAACATGGCATTGGCGCATTATACGTAATGGCTTTACGCGTTGATCTTGTCCTAGAATAAATTCCCTTTCCTCTTCTCTGGGGAATTTTATCTGTAACCAGCGAATCGTACTGGGACAGGTAGGGCTTTTAAACTGTAAATATGGATCCTAAATGCTCCTCCTCTGTCTTTCTTATGCTTTAGTTCGAATATTTTACCTGAATGTGCTGGGAAAACGGTGTGCATCAGTCCGATGTTCCCAACAGCACAGCGGCCCAAATCCCGTAACACTCAAATCAGTCCGGAGGATGATGGCGGTTGAAGCCGCCTTAAAATCTGACACTGCTTCAAATTGATTTCCTGCTCCGGTCACGCTCTGCTCCCCTTCTCCTCCCTCTGACATGAGGAAAACTTTTTGGTGTCTGGTTTAATTTTTTCTCCCACCTGACAGACGGAGGGAGAGAGAGAGAGAGAGAGAGAGACAGAGAGAGAGAGAGAGAGAGAGAGAGAGATGGTGACGGATGGATAGGAGAAGGTGGTTATAGGTCGCGATTGAAACGGAGAATAAGTGACTTTGTTCCACTGCTGTAGCTCATTCTGCCTGACTGATGGTGGAAATGTGAATTCCTCTCACAGAAGATGTCTGTCAATCTAGCAGCAACGTCTATGGGGGTTTAACGAGGTGGGGGCAAGAGTGAAACGAAAGTGAAAGTACACAAACTTTAGCAGGTGAGAGTTTAGACATACTAAATGGTATTTTTTGTTTTGGTCTTTAGTTTATTGACTCGTCTAATGTAATGCCTTCATGTCTAACTCTGTGTCTGAACACATTCACAGGCAGATCAATCTCAACCCACAGCTCTGAGGTACAATACCACAGGACCAACAACGTGAACAATAAGCAGTCAGCGGCAGCTAAATTGGAGTGCCGATGTCTCTAACAGCTCTGCCAATATCGCCAGTGATGATTATGATTGTACATGAGCGATGATGCATCTCCGTTGTGGTTAGTGACGGTGTGAGTAACAATGTGGGCTGTGGTGTGAAGCAGAGCGTCTCGGTGTCACCCTGCCTGGTTCCTATTCCCCTACTAGCCAGGCCTGGACGTAGCCCGTTAGCCATAAGCCAACTGGAGATGGGGAGAGAGCAGCCCGGGCCATCCGGTAGCCCAATGTCTTCACAGGGATCATTGAAGTTTATCCATCCATCCACTAGCCGTTTATCTTGGTCAGATTGTCAGAGGCAACAGGGCGAGCAGAGCAGCCCTTTTCCACACCAATATTCTCCAGTTCCTCCTGGGGGATCCCCGACACTCCCAGGCACGCGGAGAGATGTAGTCCCTCCAGCATGTCCTGGGTCTGCCCTGGGCCTCCTCTGTCTGATAAAGGTGCCTTGGGGGCCTCCTTACCAGGACCTGAACCACCTCCACCGGCTCCTCTCAATGTGGGGAAGCAATGGCTCGACTTGAGGTTCCTCCGCTTCCTCATTGTATTGCAGAAAGTGAAGCCAGCCACTGCGGAGAAACCTCATTTTGTTCCCCTTGTATCTGCAATGTCATTCCTTTGGTCAGTACCCAGAGCTTGTGAGAATAGATGAGGGTCGGAACAAAGATCAACTGGTAAATCGAGAGCTTTGCTTTCTTGCTCAGGTCTTTCTTCTCCCGATGCAATTTACCTTCACTTGTGAATAAGACCCCAGGACACCTGATCGACTCCATTGGAGCAGTTGACCACCTCTCACCTGAATGGGACGGCCTCAGACTGTTCCAGTGGATCTTCAAATGGCGCCAAAATGACAACATCATCCACAAACAGCAGTGATGTTGCCCTGATGCCAACGAGCTGCACATTCTTCAGACCTCAGCTGTGCCTTGATGTCCTGTATATAAATAGGAGGGGGGGCAAGGAGCATCCTTGTATGCAAGCTCTCACTCCAAGTGTAGAAACAGTGGCCCTGATATCCCATACCCGCTAGTCTCGCTTATGTGTTAAGCTTTGTAGTTTTGTATCTATGAGTGGCAAAAAAAGTATATTTCAGTTCCAACTAGATTGAGCTAGCAAAGCAGTTTTGAAAACAAGTTTGGACAATGCTAACAAAACCCAAACAGGCTGCTATGTTACGATACAATCCTCTTCCTGTTTCAGTGGAGGCCCTAAATCAAGCCTGCACAATTCGCAGGAGAATGAATCCATGGGAGAATAAACCGATTCTCATGGTCCCATTTTTTTCTACAGCCCATATACTACGCTAAATGCTTAGTTAAAATTAATTTGAGAATTACATACTGAGGTAAATATTGTACAGCTAGGAGCTTTAAGTAGAATATGAAAGGACATAATGGTTTACTCTTGGCTTTGGTTGTGAACGCACCAGGGATGCCAACTAGCTGTCTCTTCCCACGTCTTTCAACCTTCAACGCCAAAAAAAGGCCTCAGCAATTAACACGCTTCCCTTCAATTAGTCCGGCACTTCAAAAGCCATTTCGTTTTTCTTTTGTCACATATCAGCCCTTTGAAGGGAGCTGAGACGAAAGGATTGGATTTAATTTACAAGGGCGTCTTTGTGCCTTTTCAGATTAGCACATTTAAGGAAGGTCAAGGCTAAAGAGGCTGTTCAAAAGGCCTGATTCCCCCATTGTTTCACCAAAGGTCAGTAAACAGGATGCGGTGACAAACTGCCTGAGCCTGACCCTTGATTTCTGGGAAACCATGTCAGGGATTCCCAGGAGGCCGAGCGTTAAAGAAACACTAACACACACACACACACACACACACACACACACACATTAATCATTAAGCTCTTGTTAACTGCATCACTAAAGGCTGAACACATCACAGTATTAGATAGCAGGTCTGGGCTTTGTGCCATACAGTCCCGACTACAAACCTCCAACACAATGGCTGATATTCAGTATGTCGAGGTTGGCTCCGGCAGGAATTCACCTCTCAAAGGAAGTAAATTACCCGCCTAGAGATGTGAGCCGAGTGACCACAAACGGCCGGAGATAATTGGTGTGTGTTGGTGAAGGCTTAAGCGAGGACATTGATGGGAGTCGGGGCATCGATAGCCTCCCGTTGTGTTGCTGTGATCTCAGTGGTTTTAACCCACTTATTCATATTCCAGACAGGACACTCAAATGGGAGATAATTGTGGATTACACAGAACTGAGAGTCCCGGTTATACAGGCAATACGATGCTGCTGATGGGAAGCCTGGTTGGTCCAGGATCCACTGCTGTTTGATTACAGAGGCAGCCTGCCCATTGGCTGGTTTCAGATGAAGCGGTGAGCCACTGATCTCTGTGATTCCTGTGTCCTCACTGTGTAGCTCATCAGATCTATTGTTGATGATTCGGAGCTCAACTTGATCATTAGCTCTGTCTTTAGAGTGAAACTGTTATTACGGTGGCAGATGAAGCACTGAGCCAATAGCCAGACTCCCATTGGTTAGTTTCAGATGAAGCACTGAGCTGCTATTTTCGGTGAGGAAAACCAATTCTTTACCCCGGCCTTTCGGTTTTTACTTTGACCACTCTTTACTTTCTCCTGATCTGAAGTTCAGCTTGACAGCCTGCATGTCCAGCAGGACCCTTTCCTAACAGTGGTGGCTTCTTCTCATTATTTTTAATGGAAAGACAGCACTGAGGGTTTAGCAGTTTTTAGCACTTATGGTTTCTGCAAGTTCTGCAAGGCTGAAGATATTTTGACTTTTATCAGAGCAGCCCCACACTATAATGGGTTTTCAATGGTCACATGGCAACAGCACCAGCCACGACCAGCTTCTTCCCCATGCTTAGCACTGATATCTACAGGTTCCCGATGAACACAGGAGCTGAGTCTGACTGAAACTATTGTTTTAGAGGCAGATCGTCGTTGGTTAGTTTCAGATGAAGCCACCATGTCGTGTATTTGTGAGGTCGGATGTCATTTTGATGACCTTTGTCACGTCGTCCCTTTTCTCTCTCTCACCTTTCACAACTGTAGAAATGTTTTCCTACTCTGAACTCCTCTGTATTTAATCTAACTCCTGTTGCCATGGAGCCCTGGGTTCATAAAAGAGAGTTTGAGTTAAAAACACTTGAATTAGTTTTTAATTACTGCACACAGTATGAATTGAATTAATTTAATTTAAGGTTTTGAACTGGTGGATGTCAGCATGACGGTGCCAGCTTCCATTTCAATAGTTACTCATTAAGGAATGAAGGAAAGGAAATCCAGACGCTGTAGCGTGAGATGGCTGTTGGCCGGGCCAGTGTGTTGATTCGTTCTACCATGACAGAAAGCAACGATTAATAGCTAATTAGTCTTAGAGGAATAAATGGCTGCTGGAGTTGAGGAGGGAGTCAGGAGGTGTTGGCATGTTGGCATGTTGGGATGAGAGACAAACAGAAAGGGACAATATGAAGGAGAAGGACCGATGACACACCTTCGTGGTCTTGTTTGAATGTGGATCACATCCCAGTCTGATACCCTCTGGTCTCCTCTGATCTCCTCTTTTCTCCTCATTTCTCTCCTCCATAATGCACCTTCCTCCCCCTTCCCCCTCTGTCACTCTCAGATTACCATGACACATGACCTGGAGGAGAAATAACCCATTAACCCTCTGAACCCGAAGCCACTGAGCCGCATAGCAGCTCCATCATGATCCCGTGGAGTCATTAGAATCTGTGGTTCTGCCTCGGTGGACTGGCGGTAGCGGCGGCGGCGGGCAACTCAAACAGCCTGTGGACTAAACAAGCATGTCTGCAGTTATGGAGAAGGATCTCATTACAGTGGAGTAATTCAGTTCTCTGTGATGCCTCGCTTGGAGACAGAGTCCTACTCCTTGCAGCGCTGCAGCTCACCCCATTACTACGCTGAACAAACAGATGATTGGTGGCATTTGGATGGCGGCTCGGAGGAGGACCTTTTGCTTCAAGGAACGCTGCAGCTCACCTATCACGACGCCGAATTGCCAAGTGATAGCTTGACTGTTTTTGAGGCCGTAGGGAAGCACTTGTGGGAAATGAGGTGTTTAACCTGGCGACATGTCTCACATTCTACATCAGCCTGAGTATTAGAGTCCATCTAGATTGAGACTGAGAAGCAGGGCTGCCTCCTTTTGGACTGAATAGTAATCCGACAGTCCTCCTACAGGGACATGGTTTCATCATCCAGGGCTCCGTTAAATCTGGTCCTGGTTCATGATGGAGGATACATGGAACTTAAAATGTGTGGTTTTTTGTAAAGGTTGAAGAAGAAGAACATCAGCAAAACATTAAAAAAAAAAAAAACAGCAGAGAACGGTGACGAGCTGAGGATCAGAAACAGACTATTGTATGGAAATGTATTTGCCTGTTCTGGAATTGAGGTCAAAGAATCCACAAGGTTTGTTTTGTTCAGGAGATGTGAAACACATTAGCTGTGAATGCAAGAATGCCCTGTGGCATTTACCTCCTCCTACAGGCACACTATCTCTCTTCTCTCTCTCTCTCTCTCTCTCTCTCTCTCTCTCTCGCTCTCTCTCTCTCTCTCTCTCTCTCTCTGCCCAGGAGGAAGCGTAGTCAGGTAATGGATGTTTACACGGGAAGAGAAATAGTTTGCTCAGATCATGCCTGCCACTGCCAGCAGGAGATTGGCTGAAGAAGAAACAGGTGTCAGCTGTGACAGGAAGGAGCCCCGCGGAGGAAAATGACCAACACTGACAAGGAAGAAAGACGAGAGGGAGTTAGACAAAAAGAGAAAGAGCGACAGAAAGAGATGTTCAAGCTGAAGAGAGATGGATCGAGACAGACAGGTTGACAGAGAGAGGGACAGACAGGTGGAGAGAAAGGAGAGAGGAGGAAATTACATCTGAGAAACTTCAGTTGAATAGAGGAATGTAGCCCGAGGCGGCGCTAAACGCATTAAGACTGAAGAGCAGGAAATGATGTTATTATCAAGCAGTGGGAAATTGGGCCCTGAAACCACGACAGCAGTACTCCAGTATCTTATAAAATGACTCCCATCACCACGTGATCTGATCTCGGCAGCAGGCTCGGCTACATTTTACATCCAATTGTTTCTAGATTTCATCCAGAGCAACCTGCAGTACACTGGATGAGCAGGGGAGGGTTCGGGAATGGAGGCGTCCAGTAGTGAAGCAGTAGTGAAGCTCTCCTTGTTCCAGCTGAGAGGACCCGCCAGTCACCGGCAGTGGGCCAGAGATGCTCAGAGGCTGTTAGGACTCCTGGTGTGAAGCTCTTGGTCTAATATCACGCTCCACAACACCATCGATACGCCCCAGCTGGACATGGACTACAAAGATTGGTCAATCAGTCAGTCAGACAGACGGTTAGCAGGGTTTAAAGAAAAGGTATCTCACATCTGCTGTTTTACGGCTCTATAGGAAGATCTTTTTGTATGTGTATTCCTTTGACCAATTCAAGAGCTTTTCAATCTTTGATATAAAACAGATCATTATATTTTACAGCAGAGCTTAAAGCTGCAGTCTGCAGGTTTTGCAGTTTGGCAGCACCTGTAGCTGCGAATGGTTGTTGCCTCCAATTCCCATGAACCCTTCTCCATCGTTTTATTGATGTCGACAAGCTATATGTAGGAGCCATTTTGAGTTTGCTTTCTAACTGCGTGCTATAGGAGCACAGGTATCTTTGTTTCAGTTTAGGATCTAGTTTCAGTTTAGGATCTTTGCCTTTGAAGACATGGACTTTTAGTTTGAAGTTTGTGAGGTGGCCTTGAGTTAAGATGGCCGACCCTCACCTTTAACCTTTAGTTAAGATGGCCGACACTCACCTTTAGGAGAACAAAGGAAAAGGAATTGGATAGACGTGAAGGCACACAGTTCTTTACTTTTCTATTCACTTGCTGCTATTTATATACAATATACAATATTATTTGCTATTTTGGCTACTTAGGATAGGCCTACCTATAAAAGGTAAATCAACTTTGCATAGCCAGTCAAAGAAGCGTCTCACGTCTACAATAGGAATGTGGCTGTTTTATGGACAATATTGAAAATATGCCATTACACTATAGAAACAGGGGAAAAAATTCCTGTGCGTGCATCATTTTTGCCGGGAACAGCGGACCTGGCCGGCAGCAAGGGAAAGATGCTTCTCCAAATGCAAGTTTTTTGGGGGGTAAATTTATAGACCTTGTGCATGGCTGATAATTCATTCAGGAGCCAATACAACTGAATAAGTAGTACCTTCTATCTTTGATGCTACATTAGGGAAACTTCATTGGTGGTTCCAGCTGGCAGTGAGAGAACTGAAAAAAATGAATGAAATCCTGTAACGGGACATCAGTGAAGTGCACACAGCTTCATGTGTACCAACCTGGCCGGTCTGTGATGCTTCATACCAAAGGAAACCGAAGGGATGAGAAAGGAAAAAGATCTAATGGTGAGTTTCGATTTGTCTCTAACTGTGTGTGAAGAAGGGTCCACACCCAGCGCCAGGCTTTCATTTGGGTAGTAAGGAGAATCTGCAGGGTCTCAATTAGTGGGGATGTGAAGCTCTCCTCTGTTGCAGCCCCACTCTGTGATTACGGCTGATAGGACTGGTGCACGTTTACATGAAATCTTGCCTGGTTGCAGCTTTACCTGAACAGAACCAAAGGATCAAAGTCAGTCGCAAAATGCATTACAATAAAATCGGCATTGGGTAATACAAAATCATCCAATCGTCAATGTCGCTGTACGAAAGCTGTGATGGGATCTCTCCACAGCGAAAGGCTGGGGGGGGGGGGGGGGTCTTTTCATTTTCTTTTTTCCTGTGATCTTCTCTCCTTCTTCCCATCTACTCTCCCTTTTGTACGGCGTCTGTTTCAAATCGAAGCGTCCTCCTTTCTTGTACCAACTGTGGAAATGTTCCTTTTTTGCTGATGCCAAGCAAAACTATCAATAAGATAAGCCACTATAGATATACTGGCATGACATGAAATATACTGTCTTTATTCTGTATCTTCATGTAATAAACCTGAGATAAGAGTGTTCCTACACATCCTAACCACACTCTCATGTTAGCATTTAGTATCTTAGTATTTGCAAACCTCTTAAATCTTACAAATTAAAAATAAAAATAATAGATAAATAAGATCCATTACCTGCAGACATCCGTTGTCCATTTCCCATTTCAGTGTGTTTTTTATTTACTACCTAATTTCCTAGTTTGGTATTTTGGATGGGAAGTGATTTGTAGATCAGTCAATCGCAAATATGCTCAAAATGTCGCCACTGACCTCCTCCCGTTGACAGGAAACTCTTACCTCAGCCTCTCAGTCGGTCAGCCGCTCACCCACACACTCCTGTTGTGAAGCTCAATATCACGATCCACAACACCCTTCAATATCTCTCCGCTCCAGGAAAAGAGCCAGACTGCATCCTGGTTCCTCAGTTGGCGAAGACACATACCCGATGTCCTGGGTTCGAATCCTGACCTTTGTTGCATGGCCCCCCAACACCCCCCCTCCCTTCCCCTCCTCTCACTATCCAATGAAGCAGAAATGCAATATCAGTAACCCTCTAAAAAGAAAAGGGTCAGTAAAACAATCGGTCAGTCAAACAGACAGACAGTCATCAATGAGTCGATCCGTCAGTCCTGGTGTTGAGCTCTGGGCCTAATGTCATGCTCCGAAACACTCAACACCCCCCAGCACCACAACAGCAGTCTGAGAGCTCCCGTGACTTGCTGTATGACACAAAGAAGTGTGGAAACCTTCTCAGAGTCTATCTACTAGTCAGTCAGTCGGTTGTTCAGTGAGTCAGTGAGATTCACCTGCTGCTTTTCACTCTGACCATCTGCAGGTTCAGGTAACAGATTGACTGTAGTCAAGCGTGAGACCTAAGACTGAAAGATCTGCATTCTGCATGTAGAAGATCCCTCCACTACAATGCACCTGGCCTGTAAAGGGTAACCGAACACATAATGACAGCAGTATTTTTCAACCCGTTTCAGTTTACCACGGTCCATTTCCTGCCTCTGATCAGCTCCTCTCTCTTCTCTGGATAGCCAGCAGGGAAACGCTGCCCCTGACTCCTCCATCTCTCTGAACGTCCTCAACAGAATCACAGTGAAATTATTGCAGTATCCTGTTGTATATTCTCAGTGGAATACAACAGCAGGTAAACACAGCTTCTCGAAATCGAGTGTCTTGCAGCAAGATGGTTGTAATATCCTGAAGAGAGAGATAATAAATGACGGTCGTATCATCGTGTATCCTCTGTTGGATAGACGGGATCAGCCATCATTCAGTTAAAAAAGGCTGTAATCTCATAGGATGCTTTATTGAACACGCCTGTGCCTGTTTTGAGTTGTCAGTTACATGTGTCTCCTCCAAACTGTGTGCCTGGTGTTTTGGGTGCAGTGCATTGTGGGAAGCAGCATGTTAACTGTAAATCCATCCTTGAATGAGCTCCTTCTCTTCTTCAGGAGCAAGTGGAGCAGTTGCTAACTTTCTCTTGACCATTTTATTTTTAGCAATCCTTTGTTACTTCAGGCTAGCTAGCTAACACTAATTGGATAGTTGCATAGCAACAAGAATGATGTAACGCTCCTTGAGCCCTTTGAGCTCCTGTTCCCTCCGTGACGCTCACAGCATCGGTTTGATCCCGGCCTCGGGGCCCATAAGAGGACCAGGAGGAAGGCGCTGAGGGACTTTGTTTGTCTTTTGTTTGCAGACCAACATGCCAAGACTGCCTCGATTAAAACTCAATTCAGTATCCTATTTCTTTTCATAACAGGAGAAAGGAAAGGAATATGCACGCTGAAAGATAAGTTCGGTTCAACTTGACATTTCTATCAAAAAGGTATTCGCCAGACACCCTCTCACAACTTGTCATTGCCTGATCTGAGATAAACAGTAATTGTATATCTGCTTTCATGTATTTGAAAAACCGAAGGAGCTCTGCTTCCCCTTATCTTGAAAGGCATGTTTCCACTTCTGAGGCTGTTAGCATGTCTGGCAAGATAAACCATCACACATTCACAGGTATTCTGCTATTTCAGACTGTCTGTCACTGTTGGAATAAATAGAGTCAATAGAGATGTGAGGTTTGAACCAACAACCTTAAAAAAGAAAGAAAGGACCTTTCAATTTCTGAGGCTGGTCAAGATAAACCAGCTTTTTCCACATATATTTATTTTATTATCAAGGAAGTTCAATAAAGATATGACTTAATAATCGTTGAGAGAAAACATTCCCATATCAAGTTTGATTTCCCCCCTTAGTATTTCTGACCACATCTCTCTGTCTCACTGGGACTCAGGACTGTATTGACCGTCTGCTAGTCTGGTTGGATGACTGGGTGGTTGAGTGTCTTCCTGACTGGCTGTTATGTCTGTTAGGGTTCAACCAATATGGAATATTCTTCACATTTTTACATTTTCATACCAAAAAATGACAAGAATTCAGTCTTTGTCAGGGTGGGAAAAGCCTCTGAAACAACATCTAGAGCATCATGTGACACTAAAACTCTCCATTAAAACTCAGACTAGTGAAATTCCTTAAGGGTTAATGCCTCTTTAAGACAGGATGGGTGACCCACCACACATATTCAATGATAAGGAAACTCTGGCATAGATACCAACCTTTAAATGAAGAATTAACTTACAAAGCACATTATTATTGAGCAATAAAATAAATAAATACAAAGAAAACACATTTCATTGCAGGTTTAACAGACTGCTATTATGTAGCTGTGGTCAGGGAGGAACATCTTAAATCAGGTGTCTGTCTGCGTATATATCTACCTGTCTGTCTACCTGTCTGTTTGTCAGTATGTCTGAATGCAGTATTTTGTGGGAAGAAATGGAAGTAGTAAGTATGTGAATTGCCTTTGAAATGAATTTCTCCAGAATAATTTTAGATCTCTTTTTGCTTTTCCTGTCAACTACTGTCTATTCTACTCTGGCTGACTGACCAGCTGTCTCTCGGTCTGTCTGTCTTCCTTCCTATCTTCCTGTCTGTCTGCCATGTTAGCCGGCCAATATTCTGGGTAATTAAGCTATTTTAGATAAAGCTCCTCTGTCCCTGTGCTACAAGCTCACTTGTCATCTGAGGAAAAAAATTGGCACATTGGCAGGAAAAGACTCAATAACATAACAACATGAATCAGATGAACCCCTTCTTAACTTGTGCATCATTACATATAATCACGCTCGGCTCTCGATCGCTGGAAAGGGAGGAAACGCCTCATCCAGCCAAAACTCTGGTCTAATTATGATCTGCGTGATGAATTTCCTTTCCCTCCTTATTCCAACTGCAGTTTAGCTGCTGCCCTCCATTAACGGATGATTTGGGCTCTGATGAATTTCCTTTCAACAACCTTTTTAATTAAGGGAAGTGAATTGGAATGCTATTTTCAGATTTAATGAAACACTATTGAATGAGGTTATTAATGTATAAAAACTGTGAATATTTTCAGCCACGGTGAAATCCAGGCACAGTTATCCAGTTATCTACAGGCCTGATCAATGTGTTGATTCGTTTCCTTTAACTTACTTCAAAAAGACATATTGAAACTCTCTTCACATCTAATAAGGGACCGTTTCCCAGTTATTAATACATAAAAATAGTAAATAGTGTATTTTCGGCCACAGTGAAATCCATGTGTGTTCCAGTAACTAGACAGTCCTGATCAATGGAACAGCTCTGAGGATATTGTCTTACTGTAGTAAATGGATGTTATGTGCATCACTGACTCGGTAGAGACGGTTCAATACAGTAAATGTAGTAGTGATAAAAAACTAGGCACTCACATCTGTAATTAATACCAGAAAAATCAAAAGAAAACTGTCCTGAAGACCCACATGCCTCATGGATCGGCCATCTGGGAGCATTGACCTTGTACTCTTCAGGATTGGTTTCTTTTTTAAATTTATTTATTTAATGACGACATTAATAACAGTAACAATAATACTAATAATGATAGTAAAGACAACAAATACAATAAAAACAACAAATATTTAAGTTAATTAATAAATACGTATTAGTAATAATAGAGGGAAAGAGTGAGAAGTGAAAAAAATAAAAAAAAAATTTTTTAAAAGTGCCAGAAGGGAGGGATAGATTAGGATTGGTTTCTTGTAAAATTGATAATCTAGAGATGTAACCTTATTCCACTAACAGGCTAACTATTAGTGATTCTGGATAAGAGCATCAGGCACTCACATCTGTAATTAATACCAGCAAAATTGAGGGGAAGTGTTATAAGTACGATTCCGATCAGAGACAGTAAAGGGAAAAAAATCCACCCTAAAACGGTTACCGGTTACTTTCTGTACCGGAGATCCTCTCGGTCTCCGTTTCTCTAGCATTTCCTTATTGGTGAAGCATGTTTGCACAGCGTACTATATTGTGCACGGTAAAGCGTAGTAACATATTTGCACAGTAAAATAATCGCACGAGTAGTATAATAATGACAAGCAACTGCTACGTTTAAAACCTTTATTGAAATGTCTGCTCTTAACGATCGTATGTGCTTTCCTCACGCGACCTATCGTTTGTCTCGGACGCCAGGTGGTCGGACTGGCCGCGCCACCTGTGGGGGACAGCGGAGCTCGGAGCAACTGTTCCGTGGCTCAGTCAACCAAGCGCCATAAACGGCATAGATGAATTGTGTGCGGTTATTCTTGGGTTTACGTGATTTACAAACATAGTGAACGCCGATTGTCTCCCGTCTCCAACTCCGAGGGTGCGCGTCTGCGCGAGCAAACGATTCCCCCAGGAAACAAACACCTCTTTATTGTTCCGGGAGGGTTCCACCTGGTAGGATTGTGTAGGGGTGGGTGGTATACATCAGGTTTATGTTTGCTAAGCTCGTGGTCGGGTTTTGATGCTGTAAATGATGTAATGTAAATATTTTGCTATTATGTATATTCAGGTTTTGCTGTATTTAGATATTGTTTGAAAAATATGTCACCCTAGAGCACCCCTGTTTTTGGTGGCACCCATGGGTGGGTGCTATTAAAGGAAAAAAAAAAAAAGAAACGTTTTTTTCTCCCAGGTGAGGTTGTTGGTAGTACTGGTAATGGAGGGTGGGCTTTATGACTGCTGCTGGTTGTTCTATGCTGTATTCCATGCATGCTGTATGTAATTGTAAATAAATACCCTCCTTTGGGGTTTGCTTCATTTCCTGCCTCCTCACTTCTGGTCTTGACTGCTACCAAGGTCAGTCCAACACTTTCATTCGTGGTCCATTTTGTTGTTTGTTGGTGGATGTTTTCTTATTCCTGCCCAGTGGCATGCACAAATTGTCACACAAGTTCTCCAGGGGCAAAACGTTTTAAAAGGGCACTTCCTTGAGAAATTGGCTCCTCGGCGTTTCATTCTACAGGTATGCTCTCAAGGAAATCTCCATGTCTTCATTCAATCTCATTCAATCTCACCCTTTCAGACCGGAAATATTGATTAATTGACCCACATTTTTGACCCAAGAGAGTGAGGGAAACTACACATCCCTTTCTAAGACTCCAGCTGGTTCTAAACATCATTCATAAACCCGCTGAATAGTCTCCACTGTAAATCACTTGAGCCAGCTGGGCTTATAAAGTCCTCCCTGCTGGGCAGAGGACTGTTACTGCTCACTGGGGTTTCATTTATTAGGCAAGTAGCTGAAAAGTCTCTGCTTTGAGGTTTTAATGTTCAAATGATTTAGGCTTGTGAAGAGAGAGACAGTGAGGCTGAATGTTTGATTTACTTCCTTTGGTTTGTCAAAATTTGGTGAGAAGTTTCTGTTATGAAGTTTATGTCTGCGAGGAAAGAGAGAGAGAAAGATAGAGAGGCATAGAGCGAGAACAGGGGTGCTGCCTCGCCCTGTTGCTCTGTAATCCTGCAGTAAGCGTGTTAATCCCTGTCATAGACAGGCTGCACCGAATCAACCAACAACATGATGAAGCTTCCAGGAGGCTGAGCTCTGTTCCAACCAGAATGTGAAGGAGTTTCCCTGGAAGAGAAACCAACAGGATTAGTAGAGGTGTTGTTTGTCGTTGTCTAACCTCTCAGTGTTTCATAAAACAGAGGAAACTTCTACTAGCTCACTTTTAATACCATCTGGATCTCCTTTCCCCCCTCCGACCTAGTTTCATAAATCCAGGCTTATGAAACCCCTTGTGGCTGTTTTCAACCGTTATTGAACCAGGAATGTCGGGTAAGAACATATACGTATTTATAGCGCCGGCCGGGGGAGAGGTTGCAAGGGGAGGGAAGGTTAGACAAATTGACTCAGTCACACCCCTAATCGTGTGGGGCAACAGGCGGTCAGCTGCTGCCAATCCCTGATGTTCACTGATTTCTTAAGCAGTGATTTCAATTTTGAGGTGTGGGGTTAATCAGGGCCGGCACCCAAAGGAGAAACATTCTTGTGTCCTTGACTCCAGATTTATGAAATACATTGTCACTGTTGCCACGTGAGAACCACAAATAATATGCCTGCAACCCAATTTGGGTACATTTTTGCAATTTTGGTATACATTGAAACTGGCATGTGTTATCCCATGATGCTGATATCTTCTTTCCCAGTGCGGGGAGCCTATCCCAGCATGCACTGGGTGGAAGGCAGGGATACACCTCGGGCAGGTTGCCAGTCCATCACAAGGCAAGCACATCCACACGGGCAATAAAGAGTCTCCAATCTACCTCACCTGCATGAGGAGAACATGAAGCTCCACACAGGAAGGACCGTCAGCTAACCACTTCTATGTTGTATGAGTGAAAACCTGTCTCCTGTCATTAACCTCACCATCACCCCCTCCCAGAATCCAACAGGGGGGCGAGTGCTGGCTCCGGAGAAGTAGACTAACTTTCTGTAGCTGTAGAGACTTTTAATGAGTCTAACCGGGATAAATGAAGGCTACATCAAACGGGAGATATTATTAGGAACAAACAAGAAATTCCTCCATCATTCAAGACAGAGTGTGTTGTTATCACAGTTTGCTGCCAGCCGCCACCGCCGTGGCTCTGGGAGACCGACGCCCAGTGGGAACTCTCGCTGCAGCGCTCAATTATTGAATCCAAATAAAAACTGGAACTAGAGAGTCTGGAGATCTAGAGACGCGCTAGTGAAACGGAGAAAGAGAGGCAGGGATGGTTCAGTTATATTATTATAGACCATAATTGATTGAATGACGACGGTAGAAAGAGGATCAGTTTCATTGTGTTAATTGAAGATCTTAAACGTTAAATTACTTAACACACTTGTAATGTTTTTTCAAAGCTGCTGTTTTCCAGGTTTTGGGTCACTGCAACAGCATCACCAGCAGCAGCAGCAGCAGCTCACCACCACATCACTGCGGTGGAATCCAGTTGTGTAGTTGTTTGGTTGGAGGCTCTGCAGTTCAGCACCAAGACAGAGTGAAGTCCTGCATTATGGATTTCATCTCTGCAACAACATGTTTTTCAATTAAGTAGCAAGGTCATGGACACGCACACACACACACACACACACACACGCACACGCACACACAATACATGGAAATACACACATGCAGAAACACACACTTATACCCCCACACACACACACTCTCTCCTCCCCTCGCCCTTGATGTGTTCTGGATGAAGCAGCAGGCCAGTGCCATGACCCTCGCTGGGTTCCTCAAGGTCATGAACATGGAAGTACACATGTGAAGGGATTCATTCCATGACACCGTAAACCCATTTCAACACTCAAACACAATGCACTGGGACAGGCTAGCACTGTCAACAATGAAGGAGGACCAGCAGTCTTTCTCCAGCCCTCACCACCCACAATGCACTGGGACAAGGTAATTCACAGTGCCCTTTTCCCTCTGCATCATACCCTCCTGTTCTCTAACACTCACCACCCACAATACTTTGCTTCATTTACACAAGACAATGGACCAACCCTCCGTTTCAAACCCTCACCACCCACAATGCACTGGGACAAGCTAGCACTGTCAACAATGCAGGAGCACCAGCAGTCTTTCTCCAGCCCTCACCGCCCACAATGCACTGGGACAAGGTAATTCACAGTGCCCTTTTCCCTCTACATCATACCCTCCTGTTCTCTAATACCACCACCCACAATGCTTTGCTTCATTTACAGAAGACTGTGGACCAACCCTCTGTTTCAAACCCTCACCACCCACAATGCAATGCTTCATTTACAGCAGAGAGACGACCTGGCCTCTCTTTGAAACTGATTTATTTCCCTCCTGCCAAGTTTCCAGCAGCTTGATCTCCGCTCCCGTCTTACAGAAACTCTGAGTGTCTTTTCTGCTGCAGCCAACTGGCCGGCCGGCCGGGCAGCAGGCTGCGGGCAGCGGGCCTCCAGCAGCCTGCATCCGGCGCTGTGAATATAAAGTCAGGGAGCGTCCGTCATCGGCGGACTCCATTCGGTGAGCCAAAATGAATAACAGTATGAACAAAAAGGCAAAGCAGTGGCTCGGGAACAGCTGCACAACAAAACAACTCATTTCATTTAGCGGCAGACTAAGTCATCCTGTCAGAGGCAGCGGCTGGGTAGAGCTGCTGCTGCTGCTCGATTATCTACTCACATCTATTGTGACTCTTACACTCCATACTTGATATTAATGTGAGTCACTCTGGATGAGTGTCAGCTAAATGTCTGAAATATAAAAGTGTAAATGCAATAAAGAGCTTTTGATCAGCTGTAAATGTCAGCACAGTGAAAAGGAATGACACCATAGTGATAGAGAAGGAGACAAACATCAGAGACAAACACAATGATAGATTTGGTCCTTTACAGTGGAGTGAAGTGAGTCAACTGAACAGCTTCTCCTTCTTATCAATATTTATCCAGTGAATCAAATGACTCACAGAATTACTAACAAGTCAGCGACTAGCGAATCAATATTTTCCTCTCAAATGTTCACTCGGTGTGGGCATGAATACTCAGCTGTTTCCACTGCCCTCTCTCTCTCTCTCTCTCTCTCTCTCTCTCTCTCTCTGACTCATTCTCATGCTGCTCTCCTTCTCTGCTTTTTAAAAGTCCTTTCACTGTTTCTCTGTTTAGTCGTATGAGAAGTGTTACCGCAGCAAGCAGCCATGTGGAGGAAAAGAAATATCCTCCATGGTGATGTTGATCCAAAAGTACCTAGTTGCCTCACTGGCATCACCGGTCTGAAGCTTTGACTGGCTGACCTCTTCACTGGAAAATCAGAGAAAAGAGAAATGCCCCTGTCAGCTGTAGCGAGGGACTGAGTAACATTACATGACTCCATTACTGCACTAAAATCTAATGCCAGTTTTGACTTCTTGGCAAGTCAAAAACAGAGAGAGTTACAGTACTCAGTGATTGGCAAGCGAGAGAAAACACTTTCTGTACTCACCCACTCATGCAATCAACTATAGGCTTGTAATCAAGGGGGGGGGGGTAGATGAGTGAAAGGCATTGCTCTCAACTCTAACGTGTTTGACTCCCTAACTGCTTGGAAAGTTATAGAGAGAAAGATTCAGTGTCTGAGCATCAGAGCTTTATTGTGTTATCATGGAGTCTTCTGTGTTTAAAGCTGCATTAGGCAGGGTTGTTCTGTAAACATGAACCGGTCTTATCAGCTTATCACACAGTGGGGCGGCAACAGAGAAGAGCTTCCCACCCTCACTAATTGAGACTCTGTATATCTGCCCTGTTTTCCCAAATTAATTTCAGATGTTGGGTATGGACGCTGGCGGGAAATCTTCTCTGCACACAGGAAGTGTTAAATCAAAACTTAAGAGTGAAAAGCAAAAGCGTCTCCTAAACAGTGAGTGAGTGCTCGGTCCAAACTGGACTCACCATCGATGTCTGAACCTCCTCAGCCCCACCAGACACTAAGAAGAAGAAATTGAAGTCTGAGGAATAAGCAGTTATGTTGCATCAATTTTGGGGTTTTGATGTCTTCAATATTAACATAAATAATAAGTAATAATATAGTAATAGTTAACCCTCACTGCCGAGCGCAGCTTTAAAGTGTTGTGATGACAGCTCCTCCCACCAGGACCTGCTGCCTCTGGGATGCATTAATTTACATTTCAATGTGTGATGTGGCGGAGTGCAATAAAGATTTCAATCCCACTGAGAAGTGAAAGTTTGGATGAATCAGACTTCATTCAGAATCATTTGAACCTTTGAACTGAAGATCAGATCGGATCAGAGGTGGTCTACAAGGTTGGAAAATGTGATGCTGGAAAGAAGGAGCTGCTCCTCCTCCAGGATCATCAAAAGAATATATAGATAATTTACCCTCTACTGTACATTCAAGTTTGTCTGTTACACTGGAACAATTCTTCAGCTTTGAATGAAAACACATTTAGTTGACTGTCATAATGAGGTACTGTTTCAACCCTGTATTGTAAAGTGTCATCACCAAACAACCAGGTCAAATTCCTTGTGCCCATTGAACTTGAATAAAATAAAATAAAATAAAATAACATTACATTAATACAATTAAATAAAATAAAATTAAATACAATAAAATTAAATAGCTGTACAGTAACCTGTACACACAATTCAAATAGAGATCTCTATGTATGTATGGTAGGAAATATCTCATAAATATTGAATATTTGGCCCAATTTCAATGACAGCAAAAAGACTACTTAATGCAATGCTTCATGATGCAACCATAGCAGTACACCAGTTAGTACACCAGCAGGCTTTGAATCCATATGATCACTTTTGCAACTGTGTAGATCTAAAACTGTGGAGACACTGATCCAATACCTCATAGCAGAGATGCGATAAATGATGTAGAGAAAAAATAGAGATCTGATACAAAAGTTGTCCACTCTGGATAAAATCAGTAGGTTTTCCTCGTGACAAGAAATGACATGTTCATTCACACTTTGACACACACTTCTTCACCCTCTGGAATGAAAATGTGACCATGGAACCATCTTACAGACTCAATGAAAGTCAAGAGGACATTTCTCTCTGAAATGAAACAAATTGCTTTTCTCACATTCCCATTGTGACGTTGATTTCCCATCACACAGTGATTTTATCAAACCTTTGAGATGTGGCAACAAATAATCTGCCCTTTAGAAAACAGATTTAGCACCAGTCAGGTTTCTGTCTTGGCAGCAGGGAAGGCTGGAGATGGTGAAAAGATTTTTTCATCAACGAAGTACAAGAGCCAATCAGCAAAGGCTGGGATGGTTTCTCCACTCGTTCACTGTAGCAGGTTTCTCTTCTGGAGGTTTCAACTAGAGGAGGCGGAGCTCTGACCTTGACAGGACAAAGCTGCTCAGAGAGAGAGGATGAGACTATGAGCATCAAAAGGCTCTGTCCATTGCTCTCTTTCTCGCTCTTTTAAATTTGGGGATTTAGAATTTTTCATTGCTTCCTCTCCCCTCTTCTTTGTGTGTGTGTGTGTGTGTGTGTGTGCGCACAGATGTACACTTGTGTGTTAAAGGAATGCACCGAGTTTACCCAGAATTACCCAGAATCTCTCTGTATTTTGAGTAATAGTAGGCGATTAGCGTTACTGCTATGCGGCCAGGTCTGTCAGATTTGTGTAGGAGGAAATACACAAAACATGATAAAAAAAAATAGTGTTTTGAACTAGCAGGAACTACTTTCCCTGATTACATAGGACATGATGATGACGTGATGGGAGAATCACGCCACGGCGGATGATTACGTAGTTGCTCATCTGATATAGTTCCAAAAATAAACCTGGATTAATGATCATTCATGTTTAAAATAAATCTACAGGCCATATAATAATAAAAAAAAAACATTAACATCTTTTTATTGCTAAAAGGTTAGTCGCCTGACTTTAGATAACACTAGTTGAATACTATTACTCAACGTATTGCATGCTAAAGCGTTAGCATGGATGATTTTGGTGTCAGGCCACTGAGGTGTGATGTTCCTGCAGAGTGTGTGTGTGTGTGTGTGTGTGTGTGTGTGCACGGTGTGATCTCTCGTGTCTCACTGACCCGTGCATCAATACCATCTAACCCCCCCCTGCTGTGTTTGCCCTCAACAGGTTTTTATCATCTGATTGCCCTGCTTGTCTTTACTCCCAACAGGTTGACGTTATCAGATTCCCCTGCTGGCTCGCCCTGCACGGCCTACTCTCTCATTTCTCTTCACTCATTCTTCAGCAGACGAACCCTGTTGGATGCTATCAGGCGCTTCTCTGTCATGTGTGTGTGCACAGTTAACGTTCATTACTGTGTGTGTTTTGGTGAACGTTTGCAGCATGACCAGGCGTTTGCATGTTGAGCTATGCTAAAGAAATGCCTGGTGGGAATTTTTCCACTCTAGACTGGTTTCAGGTCAGTTTATCTGTTGTTGTAGCTGATGATCACATGCTTCAATGTGCTTTAACATTATTTACCGCACATTCTTTCTTCAGTATAATCAAGTAACTCCTCTCATATCCGTTCAGTTACACGTTGTTGGTCTTCTCTCTGGGAGAAAGCTGATTCTCTGATTGGTTCATTTGATTGAACAATGCAGTATGACTCTCTCACAACTTGTTGAATAAGATTGTATACTTCCTCCCACATCTATTCTGGGTTAGCGTGGAGTGTTTGTTGTGTTTGATCTGCCTTCCTCTCATATCTATTGTCCTTTACTCCGCATGCTTTCCCGAGTGCTTCCCTCTCATGTTCCCCTTTCATATCATGTTCAAAGTTATTGTTCTTTACCTTTGTGTCAACATAATCATGTAGCTCCTCTCCTATCTGTTCTGGTGCATTGTTCTTTAAAGCTGCATTAGGCAACTTTCTTTTTGTAAAAATACAACCACCTTATCAATCTATTTCAATCTATCTATTCCTGCTGGTATCTGCACACTGTCAGTGTAGTTGGAGATTTCAGGACTCGTTTTCCTGCGTTGAGAAGAAGAACATTTGCTGCTGTTCGTTTTTCTACAGTATAAAAAAACAACTTTAAAATTGCCCGAGTAACATAATCCATCACAGTAAACATGGAGGCTTAGTTTGGTTTTGTCAAAGTTTCTCTGTTATTTCATTGTGCTCTGCTTGAAGAAATGGAAGTCTCTGCTAGGAAATAATCCCTTAAACATGTTGCCCTACAAAATGTATTGCCACATGAAATTTCTTCTTAGTCGGTCATCTTTGTTATTTTCAAGCTAGATTTGACTCCATAAAAGTTTGTATTTTAAAAACAACGAAAAAAAAATGTGTAAAAGTTAAAAAATCAAATTACAAACGGCATTGCATTGCAAAATGATTGGGGAAATTTGAAGTTGGTCTACTTGCTGTAGCGAGTAATATGGGTTATTACTCAAAATGACTCATTGTTCAGTATGACGAGCCTCTCTCTCATATCTGCTGTATTTTGTTCTGCACTATCCATGTTTTGTTGAATAGCATCAAGTGTTTCTCTTTGTTCAATACAAGCGTTTTTCTCCCATTTTACCCTTTCATTTTTGCTCTTTACCTGTTTCATGCAGTTCTTTGTTGAATATAATGATGTAACTCCTGCAATATTTATTTTGGTATATTGTTTTAAGGTAGAGTCTCTGTTGGATGTGATGTGCTTCCTTCACATATCTGCTCTGGGTTGTTCTTCATCATAGAGCCTCTGCTGAATATGTCGCTTCCCTCTCATATTCCTCTTTCATATTTGTTCAAAGTTTCTGTTCTTTACCTGACATGCTTTGTGAAACCCTTTGCTGAATATGATCATGTGACAGCTTCGTCTATGTTGGTGGAAGAGCTTCTGAACCAAGTCTGATGTAACTTGTTGTGGTTCAGAGCTGCAGCCTGGTTGGTGGCAGCAAGACTGAACATGAACATGATGGATGGGATGTAGGAGGCTGCAGTGGACTGGAATGGACAAGCCTAGACTAGACTAGACTACAATAAAATAGACCAGACTAGACTGGACTAGAATAAAATAGACTCAACTAGACTAGACTCAACTAAAATAGACTAGACTAGACTGGACTAGAATAAAATTGACTAGACTAGATTAGACTGGAAGACAAGAATAAAAAAGACTAGACTAGACTGGACTTGACTAGACAAGAAGAAAATAGACTAGACTGGACTGGACTAGACAAGAATAAAATAGACTAGACTAGACTAAACTAAAATAGACTAGACTGGAATGGACTAGACTAGACTAAATTAAAATAGACTACACTGGACTACAATAAAATAGGCTAGACTAGACTAGACTGGACTAGATATTGGCAATCTTGATTATTTCACTAATGAACTACACTCCACCTTACATAAAACACTCAATGTGATCGCTCCTCTAGCCACAAGAAAAATTATAGAGCGTAAATGGCGATCGACTAAAACCAAAGTTTTCTGAAACAAAGGCTTGACGTGTTACACAGCAACATGTGAGTTCATGTCATGTCAGTGTGACTCCCCGTCCTCACCAACTGAGCCGCTCAGTGCTTCATGCAGTGGCAGAAAGACTGAGAGCAGCAGCCCAGTGGGATTCATTGGCCTGTTGGCTCGGTAAATGGTGATAGATAAGTGTGTGGTTAACAGAGCTGCAGTGTAACATGATGCTGAGGGATCCTGTTGGATGTTTGGCTGAGCGGCTTCAAGCCTTTTAATGAATCAAGGACTAAAGGACTCAAGGGCTAAAGGGTTAAATGTCTAAAGGACTCAAGGGCTAAAGGTCTAAAGGGCTAAATGTCTCAAGGACTAAAGGACTGAAGGACTCAATGATTCAAGGACTAAAGGACTCAAGGACTCAATGATTCAAGGACTAAAGGCCTAAAGGGCTAAATGTCTAAAGGACTCAAGTACTATAGGACCTAAGGAAAGGAACACTGAAACTGGAGCTGGCAGTAGTGAAAGCCTCTCTCTCTCCCTCCCTCTCACTCTCTTTCTCCCTCTCTCCCTCCTCCCTCCCTCTTTCTCTCTCTTTCCCCCCTCTGTTCCTCTCACTCTCTCTCTCTCCCCCCTCCCTCTCCCAGTGCAGCCAACTAGAAAGCCTTCCCTCCTTCCTTCAGTCAGGCTGAGCTGTTCATGTCTTTAGGAGCTGGAGAGGAGAGGTTGGCCGTCTCTCCCCTCCACCTGCCGGGCTTCTCTGCAGCACCCTGTGGCTTCACCATGGATCTGGGGACTAAAAGACTCGCTGGGATTATTCCGCGGATCGCGCTGCTTCTGCTCAGCTCGCGCGGGACAACCGGTGAAGGTGAGCAGCGCTTGGCTGAAAGAGCGCGCACCGAAACGTGGGTTTAACCTCCGGTCGTCTTGACTGGGAAAAGTAGCGAGGCGTTTATTATCTGAATGCTGGGGGGTTAGTGCGTCTCAGGGGTTGAGGAGCGAAGTACGATCAATTTATTTTTCTCTCATTTTTGGAGAAATCAGTAAGTTCGGAGAATTTGATCCGTTTTGTTCCAATTCGTTAATTCAATACTGAAAAGCATTGCGTGACTTCTGGGTACTTTTAGGAGGCAACTTTTTCGCAGCGTTTTAATCGATTTTACTGTATTTAAAATTATCTGCGTATTGACTAGTATTAGTAATTAGTGATTGATTAGATCATAATTCCTCCTGGTCGTGTCTAACCGAGGATGCTGCTGCAGAGAGACACAAGCTGTCTAATTCACAGACCAATAAAAGTCTCAGATCTGTGTTTTTACCGCAGGCTGAAGGAAACGCATCCCAAGCATATAGCGCATCCACCCTGCGCATTGTTCTCTGGTTCATTTGAGGCTCAGTGTAACATGATGAGCTGGTCAGCTCGTGCACAGACCCTCACACACTGCAGGCAGCAGCCAGACTGAGAAGGTGTGTGACAGAATTTAGCTGATCTGGAGGCAGAAATAAACCCCCGAGGTACGGAGGAGTGGGCTTTGGGACCCAGAGGTTGCTGGTTCGGACTGTCTGGGAAAATGTGTGATTGGGAGATGAATGACAACTACCAGCAAAGTGCTCATGAGCAAGGCACCCGGGGAATGATAAAGGAGACATAAAGGGGAAATGCCACTAACTGTATCTGTTCATTTTGCTTGCTTTGGTAATAAGTACTTTTGTATTTCATGTCAATAAAGCATCTTTTAATTGACAGAGAGAGACTGTATGTAACTGGAACAGATGACTGTAAAGCTCTCCATTCCTCTGTGCTTTCCCTCTTTTATTTGTGGTCGTACTGGGCAGCTTCCAGTGGCCACCGGTAGAAGACTGGTTGTACTGGGCAGCTGCCGGTGTGTGAATGTGAAGCTGGGGCGCTGCTGGAAAAAGAGTGTGTTTGAGTCGACCTTCCTTGCGTTCGGGATGAGGGGAGGAGCGAGAGTAGAAATCCAAACCAGAGATGGAGAGAGTTGAACGGGGAGAGGAGAAAAAGCACCAAGTGAGGAGGCAAATGGAGATAAATGGAGTTGTGTCTGAATGTGCTTGCAGCTGATGGCTGTGCTCCTCCCTGACTCAGTGATCTGCTGCTGGGTCTCAGTAATGTCTCATCTGCTGTCTTTGTGTTTGTTTATTTCTTTCTCCTGTCATCTTCTTCTTCTTCTTCGTGTTTCTTTGCCCTTTCTCAGTCAGAGAATCGCTGCCATGTCACAACCTCAATCCATACCTGCTCCTCTCTTTCTGACCTCCTCAGTGTCTCAATCTGCTCCTTTTACTCTCTCTAGTCCTTCTTTTCGCTTCCTGTTTCCTCCTGCGTGTCCTCACACCCAGCCTCTATTTTCTCCATTTGGGGGGGATTTGTTTTTTTTTGTATGGGAATTGAAATGTGACGGCTCTCCTGCAGTCTAATGCAACAGCAGTCAGTTGTCAGACTGTGAAAGTATGTGAGAGTTTGAGGAGGACGGAGAGAGAGGTAATTTGCGTTGGGTGAAGGAGGGAGAGGCAGATTGTTGTCCTCTCCAAGTTGGACAGATGAAGGGAGGAAAGCAGCTATAAGGAAGGAGAGATAAGTGTATAGCAGATGGCTGTAAACTTCTCCATCCCTCCTTCCTCACTTCCTCACCTCCTGATAAAATGAAGTATGTGACTCTACCTGATTCTCTACCGATTTCTCCATCTCAGCCCTTTTCCTTTTCCTCGTTTGTCTCTCCCGTTCCTGAGTTTGCTGTTTCTGCCTCCTTCCTAACATTAACTGCTTCTCTCTCCCAGCCTCCTCCTCTTTCTCTCTTCCTCACCCCCCTGTCTCTCCCTCCTGTCTCCATGCCTGCTGCTGTCTGTCTCTCTCCTTCTTACCTGTATCTCTTCCCTCCTGCTGTGTCGTGGACTCTTTCTTCCCCATTCGCCCTCTTCCCCCCCCCCCCTCCTGTTTCTCTCTTTCTAGTCTCTCTCTCCGGTCTCTCTCTCTCTTCCTGCCTTTTCCCTGCTCTGTTCCACGTCTCTTCACATCTCTCTCTCTCTCTCCATTCTCTCTCCTGCTACTCACTTCTCTCTTACTGTTTCTATCTTTGTCTTCTGCTGCCTGTCTCTCTCCTTTCTTATTCTGCATGTTTTTCCCACCTTCTTTCCCATTGTCTCTCTCTCTCTCTTTCTCTGTCTTTGTCTCTCGCCCTGTTTATCTCCCCCAACCTGACCCAGCAGCGCACTTATCATGCATGGACCATAAACCACAGCAGCATAATAACTTAGACTGCAGAAGTGGAGAGAGCCAGGCAGGCAGCAGGTTTCAGACCGAGCTACACATCTCCCTCCCCTGGGGACGGTTTACTATTCATTATGGAGACGGTACTAAATGACAACAAAGTACAGATACATATTTTAAAAGCCACAGATGGTATCTGATGACTTGTTAGCCCCGAGGAGCGAAGAACTGGAGCTCTCTTGATTAGATTCTAGGATGCTAGTGTGTGAGACAACCGTAGGGCCGTGAAGCCACTGTGCGTTAAATCGCTCACCCGTATTAACTGGATCGAAGAGTCACTGTATGTTTGGTAACCAGCTTCCTGCATGGACGTAGTGGAATGAAGACAATCCTGGAACTGAAGGGTCGCAGGCTCGGGTATAAAATATGTTTTAGCAAAGTTTCAGTCCAATGTCCTGCACGTACCCACCACCTGATGAGGGTTAGAGGATGAAATGTATCTGTGGTGTTGTACTTGGACAGCTGCAGCCTACAGGTTAGAGGTGTCGATGAATGGAAGGTCGCCAGTTTGAATCCCTGCACCAACTGGGAAAACTGGGTGGGGAAAGAGAATGAGGCCACGTCCACACTAAGCCGTTCAAATCTTCAAACCTGTTTTTGTGTCTACCGTTTTTGAAAAGTTCACCGTCCACACTAAACCACCCAAAACGATTACGCCTGGATCACGTGACACTAAAATGTCATCGTTTTCAAAAGTCTTCGTCTCTTTCCGTCGTCCGCACTACAACACGTTGGCGTTTTCAAATATTTCCACTTGGGAGAGTGGCTTTGGAAAGCTCTGTTTTCGGGGGTCGAAAACGCCGGCGTAGTGTGGACGGGAGGCCAAACCGCAGAGATAAATATTTTCAACTTTAAGTGGCTTAGTGTGGACGTGGCCTGGGTGACCTTCTCCCTTCCCTCCCATCAAAGGGCATCTGAGCGAGCTACTTAACCTCCAGCTGCTCCAGTAGAGCCGACGAGTGGCTGACCGTAGGAGACTGTGGTTGTACCGATCAGCTCCCCGGTGAGAAGGTGTGCTAATCTACTGTAGTGTACACTCAGAAAGCCTTCATATCTTCTGCTGCTGTTGCTGCGTTCTTCATAACTCCAGAAGGAACATTAGTGCCTTCAGTGTTTCTGTGTTAATTAGTGTGTTATTCACGTTCTCCGCTGCTTTCAGAAATCTTCCTGGTCTTAAGTAGTTCTGCTTTTGTTCCTCTGGATAATTGAACTACATTCTTGACGTCTCAGCCTCGTGTGCACTGTCCCAGAATCTGAAAGTATTCCCGCATCTGTTGTTTCTGGACTGAAAAGTTGGTATAGTGTGCTGTGGTTTTAAGACCTAGTGTGGCCTAGCTGTTACTGTGTCTCTGTGTGGTCTGGAAAGATCTAGATTCTGCTAGGAAGTGGATCAGTGGGAGGCTTCATCAAAACACAGCTGGTGTGTGTGTGTGCGTTACTCTCCTCACTGGAGGTTCAAATTAATTGGATTGGACCTGGATGTTTTAGTTATGACTGGCAAACATAAGGGTCGGATTTATGTAAGCATATTAATGTGAAGACGATGTAGCTGCCTGGAGTCAAGAAGCCTCATCTGACCTGCTGCTAAACATAGTAGCCTCTTGGTAAAAGCGTCTCTGTGGAGTAGCTTCTTAGTAAAGGCTTGTAACCCTCCCTGCCTCCTGAACGGCTGCCGCTGGAAATACAGTCAACATGCCTGAGATGTACATGGACATCTGTAAACTGGACATAAAATGAGATGGGAAAAGATGAGATAAAATGAGATGAGATGGGATGGAATGGGATGGGATGAGATGGGATGGGATGGGATGAGATGGGATGGGATGGGATGGGATGAGATGGGATGGGATGAGATGATGGATGAGATAAGATGAGATGGGAAAGATGAGATGGGATGGGATGGGATTTGATGAGATGAGATGAGATGGGATGGAATGGAATGGGGTGGGATGGGATTTGATTGGATGGGATGGGATGAGATGGGATAAGATGGGAATGAATGAGATGGGATGAGATAAGATGAGATGGGAAAGGATGAGATGGGTTGGAATGGGATTAGATAAAATGAGATAGGATGGGAGATGGGATGGGATGGGATGAGATAAGATGAGATGGGAAAGGATGAGATAAGATGAGATGGGATGGAATGGGATGAGATAAGATGAGATGGGAAAGGATGAGATGGGATGAGATAGGATGAGATGGGATGGGATGAGACGGGATGGAATGCGATGAGATAAGATGAGATGGGATGGGATGGGATGGGATGGGATGAGACTTGAATGATCCCCATGAGAAAATTGTGTCACTGTAGCAGCAGGAGAATAGGCTATAGTAGAGCCTGAAGCATCTTGTGACTCAGGATGCAGCGTCTTCATCATATCAACATGTTAGCTGCTGGTGGCTTGAGGAAATACTATGTTGACTATTAGGAGATTTCAGACTCAAGAGGAGAGATGGATGGCTAAATGGAAAGACATTTTCATGGCCGCCTGAGACTCTGTCCTCAGTCAACATGCCCGGTGAGGGATAAAAGGGTTAAAAGTACTTGAGATACACTGAAACTTGACACAGTAAATAGAGGGATTGAGGAGGAATCAATACAGAGGAGATTAACAGGCCCTATAGAAAGGTGAAGGATGGACGGATGAATAGAGAGACACCATGATAGATACAACAAGCAAGACACATTACAACATTTAAGAAAGTAAATTTCCATTCAGGGATTTGGTGGGAGAGGAGGCATGGACAGATAAAATGATAGACACCGTCATATCCCATCTGTATTGATCCTTTAATCTTTTCTTTGACAGACAGCAGCTGTCAGATAGAGAAGTATTGACATTAAAGGCTTGCAGAGATAAAAACCAAACAAAATGAAAGACTTTATCACCTTGAAGGAGACGCTTGTGGCTGCCATTTAAAAGCCATAGCCAAAAGACAAAGAGAGAAATTGCAGCTCTCTCAAACCAATAAGGTGTCCTTTAGCCATTTAGTCCTCGGAGAGCATACATATAGTACATCACCCTCCTAATAATCACCCACGCCCAGACTTCGCTGCACATTTCATTTGTTTTAGTGCTCTGCCGGTGCCAGGGGCGAGGTCTGGCTGAAGCTATTCATCAGAGTGAAGTAAAGGGGCTAAAATACGTCCTGAGAGGTTACAGATCTTCAGTTTCTTCAGCATTAAAACGCTGTGCATACTGTACCTCTTGCTTCAGTGCTTAAAGATAAGCACTTACTGACAAGCAAGGTAATTTAGTATGAGTTACTGAGGGGAACAACTGAAGAGTTCTCTTCCAAAATGCTAAAAAAAAACATAGAAGTTCATCATTCAACATCATTAAATTTAATCCAGCCTGTGAAGATGTCGACTAAGAACTTAAGCTACCGTCTCTCCGTTAAAATCATCATCATTTGTTTTAATTTGGTGCTATCAGTGATTTTGCAAGAGGAGGCGTCATAAATCTTCAAATTGTGAATATCACACGTTTCTCGCTCTCTCTCTCTCTCTCTCTCTCTCCCCCCTGTCTGGTCTCATCAGTCTTCCTTGAGGTTGTTATCTCTCCTCTGAGCTGACTCTGAACCAGCGGAGTGTGTGCTATAATCATAGCCTAATGGCAGATAATATGAAGAATATTAAATGGATTTAATCTTAGCCTAACGGCAGATAATACCACTACACTTCCACTGTGTGTGTGTGTGTGTGTGTGTGTGTGTGTGTGTACGTGCATGTACTCCTGATTTGTATTTTCATGCTAGTCCATGTGTGTTTGGATGTTGGTGACTCACTGGTACCCCAGAGTTCCCAGTTTCCCAGTTGAGGAGCTTAAATCTGGGATATCAGTTGTCCGTCCTGCTGCAGAGAGAGCGTCCTGTCATGCTGTTGTGTGTGTTTTAAAACCAGTTGGGTGTGTTGTCCAGTGGCGGTAAAGCCTGTTGGGTAGGTTAAGGTAAAATACATTTCTCCTCCCTCTGCTGCTCCTATCATCCTGTGATTGCATGAGCAGTTGCACCATGACGCGATGGACAGGCAATTTTCTGCATCTTCATCTTTGGCAACCGGTGAGAAGCAGCAACACATTTCAGCCGACCACATCAAATTAAAGATCTGAAGCGGTGGTGCGGCACGGTGGCGCAGTGCTTACACTGCTCCCTCACAGCAAGAAGGTCATGGGTTCAATTCCCGCCTGGGGCGATTGTGAGTCTGTGGTACCCAGGTGGGTTATCTCCTGGGCCTTTCTGTGTGGAGTTTGCATGTGCTCCCCGTGTTCACTTGGGTTTCCTCCTGGAAAGAACCCAGTCTAAAAACATGCAATATCCAGTCGACTGTTGCTGACGAAAACAGCGACAAACACCTGGAGTTGGTCCCCAGGCGCTGCTATTGTCGGCGACCTCTGCTCCCTGGCCGGTTGGGAGGAAGATCAGCGGGGATGGGATAAATGCAGATATTCATTCAACTTGGACACTCTAAAAATGCGTGCGGCCATTTCCCCCTGCATGTGTTCAATGTTGCAATTAAAAGTCATTCTGACTTCTGAGTTTAGTTTAAAGCGGTCTGACCGTTCACATGGTGGATGCTGGAGGTTTGATTACGCAGCTCCTGGAGGCTGTGGAATAATTCAACGTGAGTTAAATTATAGAGATGCTAGAAGCTGAACAGCAAAATCTAGGGCTGTGATTATTCACCCAATGAAGGCTACTGGGTGCCTTTAGACAGGTTTGTTTATTAAGCTGCGGAGGCTCCAGGGTAATAATAGGGGTGCTTGGTTTTAATCTCTGAGCTCAGGAAGTGTCCTTCATCTCCTCCAAGATGTGGATTAATCTGGTGAAGAATATGCTGACAGTGGAGATGGTGTAAATTTGAGCAGCCTGTTTTATTCGTGGCAGAGCCTAGTCTCATGGGAATTTATTCCTTTGCAATGGGCTGGTTGTTTGCATTGAGAACAACATAAACGTCTGAATACAATCCATCGCATGTGAATGTGCGAGTCCGCCGGTCCTTTAAGATGCATGAGAGGGCAGCATCAGCGAGTCACGATGGAGAAAAGGGGGAAAGTAGCTGGGTGTAAAGCCCCTTCATATTTCTTCTTTAATGCCATTTATAATGTGTGCAGGCGAAGTGAAGCCATGAAAGGGATCTGATGAAGTCAAGGTTAGAAAACGGCAGCAGTGATGTGGATGTGGAGCTGCCAGTCATGAATCTAGATGTATTAACCCATGGACAAGTAGTTAAGTGACAAACTGACAGTCTGCAGTCCATCCATCTGATACCGTGACCTGCTGGATTCTGGATCTGCTCAAGGCCGGTGCCCAGAAGAAGTCTGGCCTCCTGAAAATGGAGACATTCATCGTCCTCTTAGATGACTTGTTGTTGCTTCAGGAATCTGCTGAGGTCATGATGCTTCCGCTAAAACATGACTGAGATTACACTAACCAGCTATACTAGTTATGATCTGGTCATGGCGAGAATAGTGTGGACATTAAACCATCTGTACATACTGTAGTTATTTCTCTTATTGACTAAAGCATTACTGGACATGAAATTGAACAGGTACACAAGTTATTACTCGAGTCAGGAGTCATGTCTCACCAAAACATTACTGTCCTTTAAACCTGCCAGCTACACCCACCCATTGTCGACCTGCTCCTCTGTGCTGTTCATGTCAATATCGATCTCCAGCCAAATCAATACATCTACATCAGTTGATAGGGTCTAATATATAGACTCTTTACACAGCAAAGTAGGTGCTGATCACAGTTAAATGTTGTCTCATGTTTAATGTTGTCTGAACCCAGTAGTGCGTGATCACAGACAGCTCCTCTGATGTTCAGCAGAATGACCACTGATGTGAAGACAGCTAGGCCAATTGATCTGCATTAGAGAGCAGGGCAGAGCTGAGTCAGTGGCCATTAAAGACTGAAGGGTAAAGCTGAATTTCTACACTGCAGGGCAGAGCTGGAAAAGCTTCAGGGCTGTTAGTGGGGGGGTGGGGGAGGTAGCAGGGGAGGAAGAGGATAAAGATGAGGGGAAGGAAGAAGAGGAGCGATAAGAAGTATGAGAGGATAGCAGTAGGGAGAGTAGTTTCTATCTACGAGTATTGTTTCCTCCCAGCCTGCAGTGACATTTTTTTCCCACTCCCTTTCCCATTTTATCCCTCGTTGAGCTTTGAGTTTATGGTCAGGCCACCGCCTCGCAACATGGAGCAGGAGGAAGAGGAGAAGGAGGAAGGTGACAGGAAGGACAGCAGGTATGAGGGGGAGGAAAGAGTCGTGTGACAAGGGGGAGGAGGAAGGGAGGAGGCGAGGATGTGAAAGTGAAGGAAAGGGGGAAAGAGGTAGATGCGAAGATGCGAGGTGGCGCAGGAGGAGGAAGGAGGAAGAGGAAGATGGGAGTGACTAGAGGAAACAGGAGTATGAGGAGGAGACAGGAGGGATGAAGACAAGGAGTGTCTAGCTAGTAGTTTTCTCTGTTTCCCTGCAGTGGCATTCTCAACTGCTTCTACCATTTCACCCCCCACTGGGTTTTAAGTGTGTGTGTGTGTGTGTGTGTGTGTGTGTGTGTGTCTGCTACGAGAGTACTGGGCTTTGCAAAACCTCATCGGTATAAATATTAATTTCTACCCAAAAGCGATCCTGAGAGTTTGAAGGATCAACTTCTCCCCAGACTGGGATCTCCTCAGATCTCCTCAGTTCGTTCACTGCTGCTTCAACCTTAATCAAACACGAAGTGATCATCAGATCAGTAAAGCAAATAGCGAGCTCATCTCCGTAGTCCAGAGAGAACAGCTGAGTCATCAATAATCTTCTGTCATGGGCTGACGACGGATCTTTCCAATAAGTAGCCAAACCTCAGTGGGCGGAGCCAAAGAACCAAGTACGGTTAGACTGAAGCCCAGTGAAAAAGCAAGAGGTAAGAGAGGAGCTAGCTAATATTATGAAGGCTAGCGCTCTGCTGCTAACTGAAAAAAATGCAATATAGCCATACAAAGTTATCTAGCTGACCTTACAAGTTTAAACTAGCCGTACTAGCCTAGTAGTTACTACTAGCCAGTTAGCTAACAAAGAACTGTGGTTCTTTGGCTCCGCCCATTGAGGTTGAAGTCAATTATTTCTGCCTCCAAAGTCACTAGAAATGTTTGTATAACTAAAACTCCAATCTGCCATAACCACTCTCCTCTACTACAAAAAATCCTCTTTGTTATTTTATTTCTTTCCGAGCATGATTGCTCAGTGCTCACAGGACTATGGGTCTGACCTTTGAATTCTTTACCATTGGTTGCTTTGAGTGTTGCTGGTTTAGAAATGAAACCTTAATCTACTGTTGCACTGAATGCATAAACTGTAAATGCAGCGCGATGTTTGCAGGCGTCCTGGGTTTGAAGGCCTATGACCTGTGTCACGTGACATCCCCCGTTCCCTCCCAATCGTTCCTGCCTTGCTCTACTGTCAGGTCTGTCACCCAGCAGCTTGTTAGAAAATCAAATCAACAGCGATAATCTCCTGGGGATTTACAAATTAGATCCTCACCACTGTCATTTACTACTGACTCTAGTTTATATTTCATCATTTTGCAATGCACGCCATATGCGTCGTCTTTTAAAATACAAGCTTTACGATGTCCAACCTAACTTGAAAATGCTCTCCAGACGCCCCAAACAAGAACACGTGGATGTAACAGTAACCCTAACCTACTACTCTGACTGGCTCTTCAGTTGTGGGAAGCCGGAGTAGCCAGGGGTATGGGTCATATTTCCTAACACCTAACTACGCTGACAACTGGCACAAACCTAATCCTTAACTATCCTTGAAGAGAGGCTGTTATACAGAGATGTGTGAATTGATGTCAATGAGGTCTTAATGTTGGAGAGTGGACGGTTACCAGCTGGTTCTCATCTCGTCTGCTGTATCGCTGAAGTGGGGCAGCAGGGTGGCATCGTGATGAGGGAGACCGCCTAGGGTTCAAGCACCCCCCGTGTCCTTGAGCAAGACACTGAATCCCAACCAGATCCAAGGTGCCGCTCTGTGGCCGACCCTGACCTCTGACCTCCCCGTGGAGGGGGGCGAGAGCATACAGAATCTCTCCACGGGGATCAATACGATCTACATTTCATTACATTCGAGCGCCGGCCTGCACGCTCTTTTCCTCTGTAATTTGGAGTCGAGAGAGACCGGTGCACCCTGTGTGAGAGCTGGTAACGGATCTGTTGGAGAGGGTTGTGTGTCCTCAGAGACCCGAGTGTGGCTGCAGGAAGTTTTCAGGTCCAGTTATATCACAGCAGCAGTGCTATAAACTCTCTCTCTCTTTGCACACCACACAACAAAAAATTGAATTACCGTGAAATGCATTAGCAACAGGAAGATAAAACACTTCAACTTAAGGACCTCCAGCAAAAAGTTACAGGCTGAGGGAAAAAAACATGTGAAGCAATGCCACCTACAACCTCTGCCATCCCCCTGCCACAACTTGGGGGGGAATGGATTCTCTGTTTGGTGTGAAGAACATAGTTTATCAGTTTTATATGTTAGTTGGTGTAAGAGTCGAGTGCTTCTGTTTTATTTCGTCTGAGCAGAAAGGTCTCCTCCGTGGCCTCGGGGGCCGGCGGAGTTTCAAAAAAATATAACATTGTACAATTCATGCAATTCAAAATCTCAGGACCTAATTAAGTACCACAGTTTCCATTTCAGTAAACATTCTCAAGACCGTTGTTATACTCTGAGAAGGATGTGACCGAAACAAAGACAAAGACAAAGACAAAGACATTCTATGACAAAGAATATTCACCACCACGTCCTGAAGTTGTGTGCAGAGTCCTATTGGAGTCTAGGCTTGATTTTTTTTTACCTGAATTAGCCCCAATTACACAAAGATGTACAGTCCTGCCTCAACCTTCTTACAGCACACTGATCTCTTGGAAAGGAAGTTAGTTTGAGAAATAACAGCCCCCCCCCCCCCCCCCCCTCAGGAGAGGCCAGGCCGGGTTAGATCGAGGCAGGGGGAACAAGACGGAGAACGTCTAATTATCTGTGGAGAACTTTTAAAGAGCACTTATCTTCTAATGTCTCCTGGGGGAGGACGGCTGAGAAGGGAAGGAGATGCTGTGACTGCAGTACCGGTTGTGTCTTAATGAATGTGGGAAGAGGTGGTGCACGCACACACACACACGTCACACACACACACACACACACACACACACACACACCTAGTAACCACCTGGGTCATTCTCCTGTTGGAGTGGCAAAGTGTGTCCTATGTGTTACGTGTCAGAAAATAGTTTTAAATGTTAATTTTTCTATTTTTCCTTTCAACAAATATTGAAACCAGTGGTTGTAAATTGTTTAATCACAAATATATCCATCAATGTGCTTTTACTTTTTGCTTTACAAGTTATTAAAGGTGGAAAAATGAATATCTACCAAAGGTCCACTGTCCGATATCAGAAAAACTTTTATCTAGTGCTAGATGTCAGTGGAGAAACAGTGAGCGTTTTGGCCCCCTGACACCAAACACCACATCTCTTGTCACTGTGTTGCATTCTGGTCTATTGAGGCTTGCTGTCAGCGTTGGTGTGTCTGCCTCTTCTACGACGGATTTCTTCCCAGTTCTTATATATTTAGCCGTTGTTTCCACACAGCCGATTCTCCATGACGGCGCCAGACAGGGTGGTGACACAGCTGCAAAGCCCCAGGTAAAGAAGTGCAGTGCAGCGATGGGTGCAGTGGTTCAGACACCATCACCATCACAGTCCCTAGACCTGTTCTCCCACTGCGTGTCACTTTCAGCTTTCCACCTGTCACAATAAATACCAGAATACTTTGGCCGGCAGACTGCCCACTCTCCTCTCAAAGGAAGAAAAGGTGCAGTGTGCTGTTCTTGGAGTTGATTTGCATAGAAATATCCCACAGTAAGCCCCTCTATTGGCGCAATGCAGAGTTTTCAATTTTATAAATCCCCACTGTTACATTCAATTCAGTGTCTTAACTTTTTTAAATAAATTAGATTTTCCGAGGTACTTGGATGACGTGAATATCCTTGTGCCGTGTGTTTTGTCTGAATGACAGAAGTGTTTTTACACGGGGATGAACTGGTCTACTGTTCTCAATTTAAAGGCATTTACAGGCAAATCTATTCAAATCATTTACTTACTGCAGCTAGTGAAATTAGCAGATACTTTATTAGACATATTTCCCCCCGGAGCCATTAGCAGCCTGCAGCATCCCCCCAAATCTGCATCATCTGGCGTTATAATTCACAGTGAATGTTTCTGGGTTCATTCCAGCAGGGTTTCTCAGTCTGTGTTTCCTATGAGGTAAAGAGTCAGGATGAAGAGGTTTAAAATGCTGTCTTGATGTTGGCTTGTCGTTCTTTTTATGATTTCATTCGGTTGATGTCTTTCTCCCACGCGGCCGCCCACATCGGTACTCGGTTAGTGTGACAAACCTTAATGAGAAGCATGATTGTTGAAAGACAGGGGGCAGGTTGGTGTGTTGTGTAGTGGTGTATGCACACGTATGTTGTTTGGTGAAATGTGGAGGCGGTATACATGTAGGAGTGTGCTGCGTACATGTACTGTACAATGAGCTATTATGTGTCTAGCTGGATCAGCCTTGAGCGCCAGAAGTCAGAGGGATCAGCATCACGACAACAGCTCGATGAAGGGCTGGAATTGGAGAACAAACATTTATTAGCAGCAGACCTGGGAGCTGCTGGGCTTCACAGTTCAGTAGCTGTCAGACAGACAGACAGACAGACAGACAGACATACTCCGTCCTCTGGAGATGTCTGCAGAGAGGAGGGCTGGTAGGGAAGAAGAGCAAGGATGGAGTAAGATACTGAATTACTGTGCACCAAACTAGTCCCCCAACTCACTCTGAGTCAAATAGTTCCTCTAAAACACTCAACCGTGATTCCAAGCCTGCTGCATGTCTTCACCCTGCAAACACCCCCTTAGGATCTCAAGGATCTCAAGGTCTCAATCTCTCTTAGATTTATAGTCATGGCTGAAACATTCTAATCATTTAATGGTGGAAATCCAAGATCACCTCCAAAAACTATCAATCAATCAATCAATTTGTCCTTGTGAATCGATTCATAAGCTTTTGAGTTGTCCTGCTGCAACATTTCTCTGTACTTAACTAGACCAGCAGTCCGATGTGTCCGTCAAAGATGTAGTTAGCTAGACCGGATTACACTGCAACAAGAGATGGCAGTTCTTATATTGAGTCGACTATTCTCATTGATTTGTTGAAAAAAACAAATCGTCTCTCAAGTAAAGAACAAACAAAACAGACAAATATCACATTATGGTGTTTTTCCTGCCCTCTTTGCTTCAGTACATCCAGGAGGGAGCAGGGTTATGCCCCTTTGGTCAAACCGGAGTAGTGTGGATCAGTAAAATGAACATTGACGTTTTCTGCTGGAGGATGATTGTTGATCGTTGTGCAGCAGAAACAAGCACCACTGGAGCCTCGTTGCTGCACGATCTGAATGGTTAAATAACTCAGAGACTCAGACTGAGAACCGCTAAACTCTGAATGTCCGGGGCTCTGAACTGTCGGACCTTCTGTTTGTTGAGGTGATGGATGGGGCTCATCGGTATTCAGGGTCTCTGGCGCCGTCATGGACCCCCTGGGCACTTTGTTATTTCAGCAAAGTGGATGATGTAGATGAACGAGCTGAAGGAGAGGAGAGAGGTTTGTCTCTCTCGCTCTCTCCTGTGCCAAATATTAGTCTGAACGTCAATGGTGATTAAATACAGCTGATGGTGCCAAGGCCTCCGACACTCCAGAGATTTTCTTTTTTTTTTTATCGCTTGAGGCTTTTTACTGCTGTCAAATTCACAGACACTTTGCAGGCGCTTTGTTATTTCAGTAAAATGATAAACCTGACACCGTGGAGGGATGGATGGGCTGCAGGAGAGTGATACCGCTGGACCAGCAGTGATTAAACATTCATTTGATAGCTGTCAAGGAAGATATTTTACTGTGATGAAAAGCCATCTTCCATTACTCACATGTCAACATAATGGTTCCCTGCCCTTGATGGAGGGGTTCTGCATTACAGTGTGGCTTCCCTCGTTTTATTGTTCCATCGGAGGGAGGAGCAGCGTTCGGGTTCAGTAATCAATCAATTAATAGTGATATTCTGCATGACCGTGGATTTAACACAACAGAGTCACTCCTTATACTTCATCATAGGCTGAAACCCCCACTCTGTCCCCCTCTGTCCCCTGCATCACATCCCCTGAATAATGTCCCTCTCTGACCGCTAAATCACATCCCCTTCTGTCCCCTGTATTACATCCCCCATCTGCCCCCTGCATCACATCCCCCTCTGTCCATTGTATCACATCCCACTCTGTCCCCTGTACCACATCCCTCTCTGTCCCTGCATCACATCCCCTCTATCACATCCCCCCTCTGTCCCCTGCATCACATCCCCCTCTGTCCCCTGCATCACATTCCCCCTCTGTCCCTTCAATCACATCCACATCTGTCCCCTGCATCACATCCCCCTCTGTCCCTTCAATCACATCCACATCTGTCCCCTGCATCACATCCCCCTCTGTCCCTTCAATCACATCCACATCTGTCCCCTGCATCACATCCCCCTCTGTCCCCTGCATCACATTCCCCTCTGTCCCTTCAATCACATCCACATCTGTCCCCTGCATCACATCCCCCTCTGTCCCTTCAATCACATCCACATCTGTCCCCTGCATCACATCCCCCTCTGTCCCTTCAATCACATCCACATCTGTCCCCTGCATCACATCCCCCTCTGTCCCTTCAATCACATCCACATCTGTCCCCTGCATCACATCCCCCTCTGTCCCCTCAATCACATCCACATATGTCCCCTGAATCACATCCCTCTCTGTCCCCTGAATCACGTCACCCTCTGCCACATACTCCTCTACTTGCTCTAATATCCTCTAGTCTAAATAAAAAACAGCTCTCATTGGTTGTCAGTGTATTATGGCTCTGACCCTTCATCTCCTCACTGTTGGATCCTTGTAAGAAGGAATGTCGGCTCATTCTGCTGTTACAATTTCTTGTAAATCGAGGCTGTGCTCTCACCACACATTATCTCCTCGGGGATTACAGCACTTGGCATTGGAGAGCCGTCCCTCTCATTTCGCCTCTCCAGACTACTGTAATTCAACTGCTTTTCACACTGAGCCCCCCCACCACCCACAGTCTGTCAACCAAAGGCCTGGAGGATAAAGACACTTTAGAGCTGCTGGCCTCCACCTCCCAGCTGAGACGGAGCTGGAGGCCTTCTGATGATTATCAAGTAGCTGGATTGCATTTAAAACCACGGTAATCAAAGACTGGGATTAAATATGGATGGAGTTCAAAACCACTTTATTCCTAACATTATGAATTATTACAGATTAACTATCAAGTGCAATTGTGCAGTCTTTGTAATGTGACTATACATCAGAATGCTTTATGATTATTACCGTATCAAAATGTCAAAATAGACTTCAAAACCACATTAAACCAAAGATGTTCACCATCAAAGAGAAATTATTAGAGCTATCACAGACGGCTTACAAGCTGGAGGCCTAGAGGTTATCAAGTAGCTGGAGGGATTGCTTTATGGCACAAAACAGGAAGAGGGCGTTGTTCTTCGAGCGCTAACAGCGCTAAAGCTAAAGAGTTTCATGCAACGGCAGATGGTGAAAGGGTGATTGAAAAAATCACTTCCATCATGTTTATCTTCTTCAGTAAAGCCAAACAGACTGAAGACTGAGTTCTTTCCTCTTTGCAACAGGAAGCAATGAGTTTCACAGGAAGTGTAATCTTAATTTGGAGAAACACTAGAAGTAACAATGAGGCTACCATCATCCACCATGCTTCCATTTTTTTTTACAGATTACATCAAGATATCACAATTAATCTGACAGTGATATATTGATATTTACATCCGGGATCGGCCAACAGCTGACTGGAATGTGAATCATAGTAAATGGCTCTTGTCTCCACGGTGGAGAACAACATCCATTAACAGGGAGGGTTTAGTTCGAGGCAGCGTTACTTTGGCTTTAGCTTATAGTTTGGCTCTCAAGAGGAAACGATGAATATTTAGCAAGCTGACACTCATGAGTTTCTGTGTATTTCTGGGGATACAATTACGCCGTGCAGACCACAGACCAACACATAAAACAAACATCAATTTCTACAGCTTGTGCATTGACTGTTAAGTATTATAATGTCCCAATTTAATGCAATAACAACAAGCAATAAACTCTCTCTACTGTCTTGCTGTTTGAACAATTCAACAGTTTTTCACGAAGAGATGGAGAACCTGTCCAACTCTCTCTGATGCTGTGATGTTCTCAACCACTCAGACAGGAGCTGCTCCTGTTGATCTCTGCTAGTCTGAACCTCTCAGCTGTTGTTGTATTCCACTCAGGAGGAGAGTTGGGATGCTTCTGCCCAACTACTGATATGATTTTGATCTGCAAACGTGTAAAATCAAGCTAAGAGAGGAGATGTTGCTGTAACAACCTGCTACTGTGAACCACTCAACATTCACTCAACCATTCAACATTCACTAAGGTGAAGAGACTGAAACATAATGCATTTTAAAGGTCTGTTTTCACCAGGTTAACATTAAACCTGCTGCACTCAGGATGAAATGTAAAAAGTAGTTTGTTCCTTCACTTGTCAAATGCAAGACAGAAGTGGCTGAAATATTAATGCTTGATGGATCAGTCCTCTTTAATAAAAAGAATCTCTGTACAAAGGCTTTTAAACGGAGACCAAGGTGGTGACAGCGGTGTGAATGTGATTTGTTATGGCCTTGAGTTGGCAATACAACACAGTGCTACAGAACACAATGTTTTATTTGACCTTGTGACCGGGGATGTTTTTGCTTTACCAAGGCCTCGTGAAACCACCCGTGGTCAGCATTTCCTAGAGAGAAGAGGCATCTGTAATGTTTCTGAAAGTTGGTGAAAGTTACTGAAACACACACACACACACACACACACACACACACACACTTTCAATATGATGAGTCATCACATGGAAACACAGCTTTGACATTTCAGGCATTTATCTGTGACAGGGTGACTAATAAGAAGTGGAGCTGTAGAACAAGCTTCAATTCTCAGATCGCCAACAATAGAAGGAAGCGACGGTCAGCAGGGCAAAGGTCAAAGTGTCCTGACAATAGATGACAAAATGTTCATAGATAGATAATTGATAGGTGAGGCAACCCTTTCATTATTTCCCCAGTTTTTGAATATATTCCTTATAGAAATTCTGACAACCTAATTTTCAGTTTGATTCACAAAAGACCCGTCCACTCGCCTCCCCTCCTCTTCATTTGGTCCTTTTGAACAACTGAATCTCCAGAAGATTGTGATTGTCAAACACTTCAGGAATAAAACTAGGACTAGCAAACCCTAACCCCCTGTACCTTTTTTCTGCTTTTTTGATTGGTTGACAGAGGTGTGCGACAGCCCGCTGGTGTCCAATCTGCCGCCGTCGTCCTTCAGAAGCTCCTCCCACTTGTCCAACAGCCATGGGCCGGGCTTCGCCAAGCTCAACAGGAGGGAAGGTGAGGAAGAGTCACTGCTGCTGAGTTACAGACTGAAACTGGGTTGGGCTGATATCGGACTCGGCTGAATATGATGTGCTTAGTCAGTAACTACTGTTATTAATAATTACATTAACTGACACATTTCACGGTAAACCAGTCTGAAGTGCAGCACATACAGGCACCGCAGGGTCTTATTCATGTAAGCTCAGTGTGGATTAGGCCTAATATAAATGACTTTTGGCATCGGCTGCTTGCCAGGTTATTTTCAAGAGGAAATAAGCTCTCGGTGAATGTGATGGGTGATGTCAGCTCTCCCTCCAGATCACTCCTCTGTTACTGAGGCGCTGCTCTGTGGCGGTGGAGGTCAGATCAATGCAGGAGAGACTTAGGCTAAGCACGGGACGCAAAAACATCCAAAATGACAAAATATAAACAACTTACTGGTGACTGGAGAGAAAATCAGATAGTTGGAAAGACAGACAGACAGACAGACAGACAGACAGACAGACAGACAGACAGACAGACAGACAGACAGAAAGGAAGAAAGAAAGAAACAAGCCTCTGCATGTGTTGGAGGGATGCTGGAGTCCTGTGCTGGATGCTGATGTGAGGCTTCGGTTTGTTTGGTAGCTTTGCTGCTTTATCCCAACATCAAAGCCCAGGATGAGCTGGGCGTGTGGGACCGGGTTTCTCTTTGACGCATAATCTGGATCTGAACGGTTTCCACCACCGGGGAGACCGAAGGAAGCTCAGCCTGCAGAGCGCGGGTCCGACCTCGATGGTGGAGGCTGGAAGCAAACACACTGCTGCTGTCTGACTTTGATCTGGGTAGCAGAGGATTGAGCAGTCAGTATGTATACTCTGGTGACAGTATGTATGCTAGTACTTCTGTCTTAGTATGTATTCACTAATGAAAGTACGCATACTTCTTAAGTTACTGCTCCTTTTATTGCAGCAGAGCCAGAATGATTGAGTTCCCTTAAGTGTTGCACAAACTCAAATGCAGTAGTGAATGTAAGCATAATATAGTGCAGAGTACACATACTGATAGTGTACAGCAAAGTACAAAGTAGTGTTTGACCGATATGTTTGTATTGTAGCTGCTGATGCCTTGTGGCGACATCCAGTACCTTTAATCTTTTCAGAGTTTCCCATAGAATTGTATTCTTGGAGCCTCTGGAACAGCATTTAGACCACAAAGGGAACAGAAAGCAACAAACCCAGACTAATTCAATTATTTTAGTGTTTAGCTCTGTAAGGCAGGGTGACCCAAACCATCTATCGACGGTAGGGAGACTTGTAGATACATTAGTGCCTTTAAATGGATCATTGAGCAATTAAGTGACTAAATAAAATAGGTTTTACTGTTTTTATGTGCAGCAGCTGTGGTCAGAGGACGACACTGATTGGCCCATATTTAATAAAATGCCGATATCAGCAAACTAATATATCAGTCGGGCTAGTATAACAGTATGTATGCTCTGTTAACACTGTGTACTTCTGTCTCAGTACTTCTGATGAGTTATTAGTTTGATAGTCAGAGGGTCAGAGGTCACAGTTGTAGTTCAGCTAGTAGAGAACTAACTATCATGAGGAAATTGTTCTGTGACACTTGAGTGGTTGCAAAAGCGATCTGGGATGAGATTACAGTCTGTTGAATGTCTCTAAGGACTCGGCGGTCTCGGGCCAAGCTGAGATATTAAAGATGTGTAAGTGCCCACGCTGAAAACGCTTTGAAACGCTTTGACTCATGACCGTCTTCTCATTTGTTCATGTCTGTTTCTCCACTTCACATTCTCCCCACTGAATCATATTCTCTCTCTCTCCTCAGCTCTTATTCACTTTAATATCAATCTATTATTTATTAAAGTCAATCTATTAAATCTGTTTTACACTTTCAAAGGAAAAATCCACAAAACATGAACGCTTAAAAAAGCAGCTATTGGTGATGCGTCTCGAGTTTCTCGGTCCATGTTGTTGCTTGGTGGTGTATTTTTCATCTTTCTGTCGATAATTGGCCAAATGTCCAGATAGTTCCAGCAGCAGTTTGTTGTGAAATGTTTCATTGATCTAAAACATCAACGAATCAGAGATCAAGGGCTTCTTTCTAGACCGACGATCAACAATCATACAGGAGAAATCCATCGGAGCAGAGGAGAGAAACCAAATTTTCCACCGACAGCAGCCGAGATAGACCAGAATGCAATGCAGTAGCCAAGATAGACCAGAATGCAGTCCAGTAGCCAAGGTAGACCAGAATGCAATGCAGTAGCCAAGATAGTCCAGAATGCAATGCAGCCACAGGTTGTATCTGTATGGATCTGTTGTCAGCAACTGCTCGCACCACGGCACCGCTCTCTCTCTCTCTCTCCACTTTCTCTCGACTGGATAAAGCTAGTGCTCCATCGCTCTCTCCACCAACACGTACACCACCCAGAGAAACCCCTACTTTGGGGGGAGGTGTCGAAAGGCATCAATCAATAACTGAAGTAGAAGTAGAAGAGGCAGGTTGAGGGTAAAGTGGGCACAACAAAAAAAAAAAAATTACAACTTTTCATCACAAAATAACTCCAGGAGTGTATTGAACACAGATTGATGATATATAACAGGAAGCGGATTTTTCCTTCAAAATAAAGTGTCCGCTGTAACATGACGCGCTTCAATGAAAATCCTCTGTAGCCTCTGTATCCTCTGTATCCTCCGTGTAGCCTCTCACCATCGGTCTTCTTGGCCGTTGACAGCGACATGACGGCTTCACCAGTCACGTTACAACCACAGTGATATTAGTGTTTTCTTCTAATCCAGTCGTCTTCCAGTGTGTAGCTGGGTGTTGGATGCCGCTGCGTGCGTCGGTTCGCCTCCCCTGCTGTATTAACAGCGCGGAGCCGACGCAATCTCAGCTGTTTGCCGAAGAAATCGATGAATAAATGAATGCCTCCGTCTCATTTCCACCTCCTGCTGCTAACCCTCTGCCTCCTCTAGTTGCTCTCAGAGGAGCGACTTCACTCCCATTTAATTTACCAACTAAATGAGCAGAGATTATAGCAGCGCTGGAGCACTACCTACACAATGCTTCTTAACAAGGGGTTTCAACTTCTGTAAATAGGCTGACACCGTTTCAGCTGTTTCTGTAAAATTCAGCTTTTTTTCCCCTCATTGGTTTGCTCAGTATGAATTATGATATTATATATATCTGTCGTTATTAATTGGGGTATGTATAATCTACTGGCCATAGTGTGTGTTTTCGCTTTATATTGTGAGGTCCTGTCGGTTCATTTCTCACCATGCACCAAATGTCACTGAGACAAATTTCTGTACATTTCTAGCAACACACGTTAGATTTTACAGCCAGTTTTTCCACTTAAAATCAATACAAATTTGATCTACTGACTGAATAGAAGATAAAATGTTTTTGCAGCAAACAACCAAACTATTCTGTTTTTGTCGTACACACTTCGTAAAAGCCGCCGGCCTCACCAGAAGGCTGCTTCAGACCAGAAGGCTGCTTCAGACCAGAAGGCTGCTTCAGACCAGAAGGCTGCTTCAGACCTGCCCCCGGTGGAGCCGAGGCCAGCCTGACTCCAGACGTGGATGAAAAGCCCTGATAGACTATTGACTGGAGATGAGCGACTATTTCTGTCTCCCCGTCGCTCTCTTTTCATCATCTGTCTCTTTATCCTTCATTTCTCCCCTGCCTCTCTCTCTCTCCCACCTTCTTCTTCTTCTCTTAACATCCTTCTTTTTTTTCTCTCCACCTGCACCCTTTCTTGCTCATAACTCTACAGTCACATTTCCATTGGTGAGGACTAATCTAGCTCCGACTCTTCTAGCCGAACGTCTTCAGCGTCTAAACGATTCCTCCTCTCTCCCTTATCAATGCAGCCGCTGCAATAATGCTGAAATAGACTTTAAAAGAATTATTGTGCCTCGGTAATCACTTTCTGAAAGAATCGGATCTGGAAGTGGAATTAAACTTTAATTGGAAGCTGCTAGTTGGGACCGACCGGCCGTGTGAAGACTGCCAACTCATCAGGTATCGATCAATGCGCCCGGCCGTCCTCCACGACTTCCGTGAAGTTTTCAACTGTTGCTCCACCTGACAAAACATCTTGACCTCTGTTGGGAAAGCGCCCAGAGCGTCAGCGCCTCATTGGCCCGTTAGCTTCCCGTTAGGCTCCGCCCATCTGACACGTTACCAGGCTGAAGTTACCAGCCTGGTGTTCTCACGCTAATGATCAGCGCTCGCTCTATACAAGTCTGCCTGTCTGTCTCTCCACCTGTCTGTCCATCCCTTTAACCTACCTGTCTGTCTCTCCACCTGTCTGTCCATCCCTTTAACCTGTCTGTCCATCCCTTTAACCTACCTGTCTGTCTCTCCACCTGTCTGTCCACCCCTTTAACCTACCTGTCTGTCTCTCCACCTGTCTGTCCATCCCTTTAACCTACCTGTCTGTCTCTCCACCTATCTGTCCACCCCTTTAACCTACCTGTTTGTCTCTCCACCTGTCTGTCCATCCCTTTAACCTACCTGTCTGTCTCTCCACCTCTCTGTCCAAGCATTAACCTACCTGTCTGTCCACTCCTTCAACCTGCCTGTCTGTCTCTCCACCTGTCTGTCCACCCCTTTAACCTACCTGTCTGTCTCTCCACCTGTCTGTCCACCCCTTTAACCTACCTGTCTGTCTCTCCACCTGTCTGTCCATCCCTTTAACCTACCTGTCTGTCTCTCCACCTCTCTGTCCAAGCCATTAACCTACCTGTCTGTCCACTCCTTCAACCTGCCTGTCTGTCTCTCCACCTGTCTGTCCACCCCTTTAACCTACCTGTCTGTCTCTCCACCTGTCTGTCCACACCTTTAACCTAACTGTCTGTCTCTCTACCTGTCTGTCTTCATCTTCCACCCACCTACCTCTCTCTCCGTCTGTCTGCCTCTGTTATCTCTCTGTCTTTCTCTGTAATGGCATCTCTTCCTCTTCCTTTCTGACTGTCTGCCTCTTGCTGCCCCTCCACCTGTCTCTCTCCTTCTGCCTGTCTGTCTCTCCATAGCTGTCAGGTGGAATGTCAGTGCATTATTGATGATCCAACAGTCTTTTCATTAGTTATCCGTCCATCTGCTGTCCAGACCATATCAGGCTCTGTTTCCCAGGATGAGAGCAGGTCAGGCTGCAGTCGTGTGTTTGATGCCGTGGGTCTGAAATAATCTCACTGGTTGAGTTAAACCTCAGTAGGCGGAGTCAAAGAATGTGAAGCCCAGTGAAAAAGAGAGTTAAGAGAGGAACTAGTTATAATTTGAAGCCTAGTGCTCTGCTGCTAACTGAAGAAATGCAATCTAGCCATACTAAGTTAGTTAGCCTAGTTAGTTAGCGTAGCCTAGCTAGCATGATGCCGTGGGGCGGCTGTGGCTCAGGAGGTAGAGCGGGTCCTCCGCTAATCGGAAGATCGGCGGTTCGATCCTAGGCTCCTCCAGTCCGCATGTCAAAGTGTCCATGGGCAAGACAGTGAACCCCAAATTGCCCCCGAAGCTGCGCCTTCGGTGTATGAATGTGTCTGAATGGTTAGATTCCCCTGATATGCAGGTTGGCACCTTACATGGTAGCGCCTTGCCATCAGTGTATGAATGTGTGTGATTGGGTGAATGTGGATGTAGTGTAAAGTGCTTTGAGTGGTCAGAAATGACTAGAAAAGCGCTATATAAGTACAGACCATTTACCATGCCATCAAATTTACATGGCTGGGACTGACAGATTGATAACCTGGTCCTCTGATTGGCCGGAAGAGCAGTGATGTAGCACCCCTGACCCTATCATTACCCTTAACTACCCGTCTCAGTCAGGTTTGGTATCATGATAAACAACGAGGGAGGGAGTAAACGAGGACATCTCCTTGATTTAAAGTGACAACCGTGACGGACAGTATCCAGACCATCAGCCGTCCGCTCACCTCCGTTCTGTTTCCATCTCGTCTGACAGGGTAAATCTCTGTAGCACCTCTCGGTTTCTGTGTCGTCTCTCTCTCTCATCTCTTGTTTTCCTCTCCAGTCTAATCTCAATAAGTAAAGGTCAGAGTGTCAGCCTCCCCCGTCCTGCTGTCAGCGGACACGTCTGCTAGTCAAGTACTTATTAGCTTTGGCCTTTAGCTCCTCTAAAGATCAGCTACACCAGCCGGCGAGTCCTGATCAATCCTCACTGTGGTTGCTGGGTTTTTGCTGTGGCGGGTAACCAGCCGTCATTCAAAACCATATTTAACTGGTAGCAAAAGTATTTGGAAACTTGGAGTGTGTGTGTGTGTGTGTGTGTGTGTGTGTGTGTGTGTGTGTGTGTGTGTGTGTGTGTGTAATCTGTAGGGGAATGGTCAGCAGCCTCCTTCAGAATCCGTCCATCTGGTGTTTGAGCTCTGAGGCTTCGCTTTGGCCTGACACAGCACTTTCCCTTACACACACACACACACACACACACACACACACACACATACACACACACACACACACACACACACACACACACACACACACACCTCCTGCCCTTTTCAGTAGTCAAAGTGTCATCATCATGCAGCAACCCATTCCATCACCTCCAATGTTTCTGCCTAGGCGGATTCCCCTGCAACCCCCCCCCCCCCGCTGCTACACACACACACACACACACACTTTCTGTCTTATTAGTCATCTCTGCATCTGGCAGAACATCCAGACCTACTGACACTGATCTGGTGTACAGATAATCAATATCCTCCACCACGTTATTGACGATCCAGCTATCATACTGTCCAACCAATCAATACATGGCATCACAGCTCCTTATTGGTGATATTTTGTATAGTACCAACCAGCTAATAATGTACTTGAGATTCTGTACTTGTTTACAACTGATCAATATGTTTCACCACACCCTTTTAATTTTCTATGGGAAGTGATCCCGACCTACTGACCCAGAGTACAACCAATCAATACGCTGCAGCTCAGCCCTTTAGTCATGATATTTTATATGGGAATGGCTACAAACCTGACTAATCAATAGTTTACACCACAGCCTCTATTTTGTATGGGAAAGGACATTCTGTGCAACTAATCAATACATCACACCACAAGATTATTGTGGACTTTATTAGGATCAATCAATACCCAGCCAGCTGAAGCCTCTGCTGCTCTCCGTCTGTTGTTCTGGTCATGAATTATGAATCCAGTTTCTGTAAAACTTTAACGATGACACGAAAACAATGAAACGATGCTGTAAAAATGAACAATACACGATGTTTAACTTGTCAAAACGAGACTCGAGCCCTTCCCGAGTCTGAACCCGTCACTGGTCTCACTAAAGTTCATCACGTTACAGTCAGTTAGCAGGGACTTAGGAAGGTGATAGTCGAACCCACGACCCTGAGGCTGAGAGTGTCATGCTCTACCGACTGAGTTCCTTACCCACAATGGAAACAGACTGGCATTAATCACGTGTATAAAAACCAAGTCGAATGTCCAACGTGTTGTGGATGCAAAAAGACAATTTCCTTCTTTACAGGCGCAAAACCCCAAATAAAGTTTGTTTCAAAACAAAGTAACTATAATAATATAATAACTTTATGTGTAGTAACTCTACTCATAAAGTTATTTCAAACTACAGAGCGTCTGCACATGGTCAAGCCCTTCACCACCTGACGCTTCATCGTTTTCTCAGTCTTCCTGCAGGTGGAAGTACACACACACACACACACACACACACACACACACACACACACACACGTTTATTATGTGGCTCCATGTAGTTTTTCACGTGAGAAACTGATGTCATTTCCTGTTTCCTGCTGTTTGTGTGCATTGAAAGAACTATAAGGCGCTATTACACAGTAACTGGTTGACGTGGTATGGAGGTGTGTAGTTGCAGCAATCGCTCTCTAGTCTGCTGATGTTGGATGTTGAAGTTGAGGATCCAGGTTGGATCTTACAGCTGAACCAGTCCAGGGTTTATCCTGGTTTAGAGCTGCTCATGTATCCTTATCACACCATGGACATTTCTGATGCTTCCTAAGTGCATGGAGATGGAGAGAAACCACTTCCTAATTGTGCTGTGGGTAAGACACCACCTGAAGGGCGCTACTCTCCTCAGAGAGGTTCCTATAGTAATGTAGGGATTTGTTCCAGCAGTAACACAGCCATGTCTCCTATCATGGCACTGAAAAGGTTTTAAAGCTGTTGACTGTGTTTCAGTCAATCTCCTTCATTCTGCTTTTCATGACACAAAAATATAATTTCAGTGCGGATCGTTTCTCCGTCTGCCAAAGCTGGTTTCAGCTTATCCTCCACTGAAATGTAATGAAACCGTTATGACTGCTGGTCTTTCTCTTTTCCTCTCTCTCCTCCTTACTTCCTTGTCTCCTCTCCTCTCCATCACTCCTCCACATCCCTTTCTTAAAACTCTCTCTCTCTCTCTCTCTCTCTCTCTCTCCAGGAGCCGGGGGTTGGTCTCCTCTCCACTCTGACAGGTATCAGTGGCTGGAGGTCGACCTGGGTGGGCGGACACAAATCACGGCTGTCGCTACGCAGGGTCGCTACGGCAGCTCTGATTGGCTGACGGCCTACCTGCTGATGTTCAGCGACACGGGACACAACTGGAAACAGTACCGACAGGAAGACAGTATCGGGGTGAGTCTGCTGGAACAAACAGCATCTAAAACAACGCTAACATTTCTTCTTTGCTGTTGCAGTGACCCAATTTCCCCTCAGCGATCAATAAATCTTCTTATGTTCTCTAATTCCTGTGGATGACGGGGTTGAGCAGTGCTGGTCTACGGGGGCCGGTCCAGCCTGCCGACATAAACACAGTCATCAGGAGCCTTTGACACTTTATTAATAATGGAGGGGCCGATGAAAGGAAGTTGGGCTGAGCTCTGCTGACTGGACGGACCTGCTGCCAACCACTTTAGCTTCTGTTGATGCAGACAGAGCGAGATAGAGAAGCAGCCTAGCATCACGTTGCTGGCTGAGGCCGCTGACACTGACATCCAGGAGGGAATCCTGGAGGCAAATTCGCAGCTGTGGCACTTTTTCGATGTCTCTGTAACCCTCTCTGCCTTTTTTCCTTTTTGCAGTATTTTTTGTGTGGTATTTCTGCTGTGGTAAAAAAAAAAAAAAAATCAGTTATGGAGTGTGACGTTAAGGACAGGAGAACAAGGGGATGAAATTCAGCACAGTAAACAACAGGAATAAGGTGTCTAGCAGGTTTGGGGAGGCTAAGGTGGAGAAGCAGTCAGATGGACAGGAGAGGCGGTCGGGTGTCACCTCCCACCTCCTGCTAGACGCAACACTTCCCTTCAGTGTTTTTCCATTGCACAAGTGTCGTGTTGAGCCTGTACTGTGTCCTGCTGCAGCTATGGTACATGGGTTTGGTGCACAGCCACTGGAATACTGAGTAGTTTTGGTCTGGCTTGTGTAGGAAAGAAACATAATGACTACATCCTGGGCCAGTGCCAAGCGTGTCTGTGTGCCTTACCTGCATGCTCTTAGTCTAACACCAAACCACATGCTGTGACAATCATGATGGATCGAGGAACATAGTACGCTTTGCCAGTGTGGGCGTGGACACCTAAAAAAAATATCTGTTGCAGTAGTGGTGCAGAGAAGAGGGAATCTGGCTTTTCACGGCTTAAAAACGTGTTGATTTGACGCTCTACGTAAACTGCGCTGAATCAAGTGTCACAATTCAAAGTGTTTCTGAACAGTGTTTCTGAACAGTTCAGCCCAGCTTAGTGTGTCTGGTGGAGAGGAAGGTGGATGGCAGAGCGGTTGGATCAGTCGTACATCCTACTGGGCCTCAGCTCTCAGCTTAGAGGGCTGAAGACCAAGGGGTGACTTGACACTTTTTCACTTTTCCTTCCTTTCCTCTTTCCTCTTCTTCTTCTTCTTTCTGGACTTTCTTTTCATGAATCGAAGGCTCACAGGGTACGGCTGGTTGGATTAGAAGGATGATGACCAATCAAATCACCTCTTCTCCTTCCCTTTGGTGATGGAAGAGAACAGTACCAAGAAAATATATAGCCTTGACTTTGGAGATATGAAGAGATGAAGGAGTGGATGATTCACACCACAGCCACGTGAAGAGAATGAAAAATGTTATTTTCTCCTCCTCAAAGGATTAATATCCAAGTCAAATTGGGCAACACATCACCCGCCAAAAGGGTCGGGAAGCTTTTGAACAGGATCTGCTTGGTAAAGCAACGGAAATAGCACAGGACCTGCCAGACGTAAATCCCTGTAATCGTTGACACCAAAATTGCCCTGTGCTGCTTGATTGCTACTGACACGCCCCCTGCTGAGCCTCTCCTCCCACATCCACACAGTCAAGTACCAAAATACCAAATAGGCGAGAAAAAAAGCCTGTCATGAAAATAGAGCCCTCTCTCTCTCTCTCTCTCTCTCTCTCTCTCTCTCTCTGTTAGAGGTTTCAGTTAGAGAATCATACACCCAGAGACACAGCAACGTCACACGTAGATTGTTCACACACACACACACACACACACACACTTGGCATGTACAGAGAGGCACGGCAGCACATACATATACTTGATACACATACACACATACACACATTGACACACATACATATACCATACACATAACCATGCAAACATATTACAGTACACATACCGTATCAATACACACATTGCATTGTGTGTGTTGCTGTGTGTGTGTGTGTTATGTGTCTATCCAGCAGTGGATCTGATCTGATCTCAGCTGACACACACACACACACACACACACACACACACACACACACACACACACACACTATTAATAATACGTTCATTAGGTGTTAAAGGACAATTTTGACACCTAATGAATTTTTGACACAATTTTGACACTGTGGACAGTGGACAAAGGTAGTCTATAGCGTGAGGGTTCACTTGTTGCAGGAAGAGGACGGTAGAAAGATTTATGTTTACACCATCCTCTTCTTGCAACAAGTCAACCCTCTTGCTTTCATAGACCACCTTTGTCACATTTCCACATTTTGTGGCTATAGAGGCCAGGTTGAAAAATCCCGGAATTGTCCTTTAAAGCTTTATTCTGCAGTGGAACGTCAGTTAACCTGCATGACTACTTCAAAGGCTGTAATGAGGATAGATAGACAAATGGGAGAGATGGAGAGGAAGGAAGAGAGAGAGGAAGAGATAGAGAAGGGAGGAAGAGAGATGGAGAGAGAAGAAGAGAGAGAAGGGAGGAAGAGACAATGGAGGAAGAAGAGAGATGGAGAGGGAGAGAGGAATGCGACTGTTTTCTGAAGCAGGAGAGTTGTAGAAGTACAGCAGGTGCTCAGATCAGATCAGGAACCGTTCATCTCTTTCTACACAGCGTAGCGGTTAGCCTCTAGAGGAGCAGAGAAACTTCACGTTCTCAGTAGCTTGATTACACACAGCAAGAAACACTACGGACTCCATGTTCTGCTGAAGGAAACACACTAGAACCAGGTTCTACCATAGATGGATGGATGGATGGATGGATGGATGGATGGATGGATGGACGGATGGATAGATGGATGGATGAACAAATGGACAGATGGATGGATGGACAAGTGGACGGACATATGGATGGACGGACAAGTGGATGGATGGATGGATGGATGGATGGATGGATGGACGGATGGATGGATGGATGGACAGATGGATGGATGGATGGACGGACGAGTGGACAGACATATGGATGGACGGATGGATGGATGGACGGACGGATGGATGGAGGGATGGATGGATAGACAGATGGACGTATGGATGGACGGATGGATGGATGGATGGATGAACAAATGGACATATGGATGGATGGGGATGGGTGGATGGACGGACGAGTGGACAGACATATGGACGGACGGATGGATGGATGGATGGACAGATGGATGGAGGGATGGATGGATAGACAGATGGATGGATGGATGGATGGATGGACAGACAGACAGCTAGATAACGTTACTGTTTCTGAGTTTCTGAGTTTGTCCAGGTAACCGTGATGCAGACAGACAGACATGAAGCTAAGATGTTCCTATTGAGGTAACAGTGCTGCAGACAGACAGTTAACATGTTTTCTCTGTGTTTGTGTTCTCCAGGCCTTCCCAGGTAACAGTAATGCAGACAGTGTGGTCCAGTACAAGCTGCAGCAGCCTGTGATCGCCCGCTACCTCCGCCTCATCCCTCTGGACTGGAACCCCAGCGGGCGGATTGGACTCCGGCTGGAGACCTACGGATGTCCTTACAGTAAGTCCTCTCTTCTTCTCTCCAGGGGTTTTCCTCCAGCTTGAAGACTGACTGAGGCTCTTCATTACTGCCGGGAGGACCTGGAAAGATGCTGAGGACGCTGGTGGCACTTCAGTTTGTTATGGTTTCATAAGGGACATTTGGTTTGCAGACAGGACTTGGTGGGAAAATCCACCCTGAAACACTTCAACACTTTAACACTACACAACACAACTTCACGCCTGTTCTCTGGGCCTTGTCGAAGGCATTCTGGGAAATGTAGGAAATCAGGATGTAGGAAAGTGAACTAGGGGTAGATGAGACAGGTTAAAGGAAAGTGGTTACACCAAAACATGTCATTGCAAAGTAACAATGAATGCAAACAGAGTATCTGAAGGGGACTTTTCCGTTAAAACACATAACAAATCTCTGAAACTTCCCCTGTACAGACTAAACCTCAGCAGCAACTTCTTAAGCTTCATCATTTAATTTGCACATTCAACAATCTAGTTGCAGTGCAGTGTTTTTTTTTTCTTCCTCTGGAGATTAGCGGCTCTGTTGTCGTGATGGCACTTGGCGAAGCTTTGCACCGGCGAAGTGGCATTTCGTTCAGGCTCACACAGGTTTATATCTTACCTGCGCTGTTGCTATTCTGGTGACTTGCTGTGAACATGACAACACCTTAGTGGGAGGGCAGGCTCATCAGGGGGGCGTGTCGGTCAAGCAGCGCAGTGCAATTTGGGCGTCAAGGATTACTGAGAATTGCGCTTTCGTGGCCCGCCTGCTCAGACCAGATCCAGCTGGATGAAGGATGTGTTGGCCAATTTTACTTTGATGTGAATCCCTCAAGCAGGAGGAAATAAGATACAACAATTCTTAATTTTAACTGTACACACATGTGGCTGTGGCATGTCATCCAACATGGAACTCACAGTAAGCGCCATAATTCACAGACAACAGCACAGAAGAGAATTTCAACGTCCCCATAAAAGTTTTTTCCTTATCAAAGTCTTCCTGATTGGTTATCTGGGTCGTGGATTTGCTCGTGGCGGTTCTGCAGCTTCCTCTCGGGAGAAGCTTTCGCGGGACTCTCTTCCTCTTCCACCACCACAGGGAGGGAAAAGAGCTGATCTGATTAGTCGTGGTTGAAGCCGGGCCCCGCCACACCTTCTGATAATGAATCCAGTTCCAGCTGCGCTGCAGGAGTGCGAAATGACAAAAAATCTGTCGTGACGCCCCGTGAGCTGCCGCCATGCACCTAATTTGGGTCACGAAAATGGAGCCCTGGGCCTCTGAAGGGGCGGCGAGAGGGCACCATCTTCTAAGGGGGTACCAGGACAGTTGAATGTGTATTTTTGTATGTGTGTGTGTGTGTGTGTGTGTGTGTGTGTGTGCGTCCAGGGACTTTCTGCTGTATCTTGTGGATGATTTGTTATCTTCAATTTCTTTTATCGTCTATTTTTTCATAGGGGATATATACGATATCGCCTCTGGTATCAAAATAACACAAAGCACTTATTACTTGTTCTTGTTTCAGGAATCAACATGTTGTGTTATCCCTTTGGTATTACTATCAACACTTTCTTGTCTCACTCATGTTCTCATTTTTTCCATTTCTTTGCTTTTTGTCACCCCTACAGATTTGCAGCATCAGATTGTCACAATATATAAGTGTTAGCGATAAAACATTTTGAGTTATCAGTTTAATTTCTTCCCCTTCTTCTTTCACAGTGAAAACGTGATATGTGTGAATACATATCACACATTATCTTATATCTTTCCAAAAAAACATGGTGTTTTAATTCATTCACCTTCTGTAGTTTTTATATTTCTTAATCCCTGCTGGCACCGAAACTGACAGAGAACAAGCACCTGACGTTCCTTTAAACACCTTCTGGTTTTTACAGTGGAAATAAAAATACAGACAAATCACACCTACTTCTATTTTAGCCACAAAAGTGTGTTGTGTCGTGTTATCGGTTTAATTTGCTCAGTGTTGTTTTCATCTCGACTCCTGCCAGTAAAGTCTCTCTCATACACATCACATCTACACTGAGTACGCCTCCTCTCCAGCTGCCGCTCCCCTTAGTGAGCAAAGTGGATTTAACAGGTGAAATCAATACGGATCATATCTTTGATCCTGAATCACCTGGACGGATCACAACGAAAGAGGAGGTGTTTCTAATATTTTGTCCACTTGGTGCATTAGTGTGATTAGTGATGCTCTACATCTATTAGTGTAAATTGTATTGTCACCTTTGGAAAAACAGAATACAAACATTAAAGAATTGAAGCCACACACATATATTCAATCATAAACCACCATATGTATTGATATGAATGTGCATGTCTGTGTGCATTGCTTCCTTGCAGGCCGTCTGGGTCTGGGTCTCTATCCACATCTATCAGTGTCCACACTTTATCTGGTTCTGAATTTCTCCCTTCACCTGTTAGGCTGCAGTCAGAAAGGAGGTTTTCAAAATAAAAGTAGCACAGGTTGTTGTGGGTGGCTCGAAAATATCCTACTAGTCTATATTGGTTCTAGTGAAGCAAGTGAAAAAAAAAATCTGCCAGTAGGATGAAATAATTTCACCTGTTTCCAATACGAATCAACATCTTTTGAGAATTTTCTTAAATCAAGTGACATTATCTTGATACTAGTAGACGGATCTGCCTTATTTCAGCTTTTTTCTGGAATGTTCTGGAAAATACAGCATGCCTTTGACTGAGTTTTAAGACTGAATATGAGACTAACTGACTAATGGATGGACATTTTTTTGCAGTGTAGACTAGCTAGTGGTAGAAAACCAGTACATTGTGTTTTGAAGTTGTACTGACATACATAAGACTCTCTGTGCTGAGGGTGTTTATCCTCTGAAACCATAGAAAACAATGAGTAAATACAAGGTACGAGGTATATCGGTTCTGCTTTGGTTAGTCAGCGTGATTATCACCCCAGTGTCCATTCTGTGTCTGGATTCCTCCCTTACTGGTTGTACTGGGAGCCCAGCACATTCTCTGACTGTTTGTTTTCCATCTGTCCACCAAGCGGAGAGATGATTTACGATGAAGCCATTTTGTTGTGTCCCAGAATAGTCTGTCCCCTCCGGATGAAGGTGGATTAGGACAGAGATTTTAAATGATGTGTTTTGATAAATAGCCCCGAGTGGGTTTGGAAAGATTGTCAAGTTATTCAAGGACACAAGAAGATGCATACTTTACCAGCCAGTGTGACTGTAGGCAGAGCAGATATGTAGCTGTGTATGTAGCTACCAGACTTGCTAGCACACACACACACACACACACACACACACACACACACACACACACACACACACACACACACACACTCGAAGCTGGGCAGTAAGTGGACTTGTGGAACCAAAACTAATGTAACATGAACCAGGTGAAACACATGGAGAGAGACTAGCATAATGTTCTCAGCGTCAAACATGGAGATTCAGTGAGTCCTCTGGAGGTGGGTTGCTAAGCCCATTAAAAAGTGTTCAGAGGAATTAGTCGTCCAGCTGAAAAGGAAATTGATGCAGAACTCAGTTGCTGCTCTTTTCAAATCGTTCACCTCACCTCACCTCACCTCACCTCACCTCACCTCACCTCACCTCACCTCACCTCACCTCAAATCACCCCACCTCACCTCACCTCACCTCACCTCACCTCACCTCACCTCATACAAATTCAGTGCTCGCTGAGAGATTTCTTGCTCACTCTCAGTGTGTGTGTGTCAGTAATGATTTCAGTGTTGACTTGTGGTGCTTCACTGCATCATTATTGTAGTATACTGTATCATTCTGCCCTCCATCCATGTTGTTTAGCTCAGTGAAGCCCTGACAGTAGATCTGTCTGACTCCCGTGTCCCTCTGTGGTTTTCCAGCCTCTGATGTGGCGAGGTTCGATGGCGGCGGCAGTCTCCTCTACAGGCTGGGTCCCGGGCCGAGGCAGACGTCCAGAGAAATCATCTCTCTGAAGTTTAAAACCCTGAGGAATTCTGGGATACTGCTCCATGCAGAGGGACCGGGAGAACGCAGCCTCACTCTGGAGCTGGAGAGAGGAAAGCTGCTGCTGCTGCTCAGACAAGGTAGAAGAGACATCTACTGATAGATACTGACATCTACTGACATCTACTGATAGATACTGACATCTACTGACATCTACTGATAGATACTAGCAGATACTGATATCTACTAATAGACACTGATATCTACTGACATCTACTAATAGATACTGACATCTACTGATATCTACTGATAGATACTGATATCTACTGACATGTACTGACATCTACTGATATCTACTGATAGATACTGATATCTACTGTGAAAGTAAATTTGCACACAATACTAGAATTTATCATTTATCATTCATTAGTTATTATTTTGTGTCTGATACTGTGTTGTGTGCCATGAACATGTGTCTGTGTACTGCACAGTGAGCCAGTGAGGCCCTGCAAGGAAGTCATAAATCTGATCTTGACCAGACCACTACTATGTGGAGATAGTCCATAGGATGAACCATGTTTTCCTAGTATGGTGAACCAATCATAGGAGACTTCTTTGTTCCTAAAGGAACTATAAAGATTATAGTTAGCTGATTTTCAGTGAGAGAGACCATGCAGAGGTTCTGACTTACTGTAGGGCCTGGTTCAAGGTATTTCTCTCCAATATATCTGTATACAATATATTTTATACTTCAACCTATCAGTGTTTTGTTTATTATTTTGTTTTAGTTCTGAGTGCTTCCAGACAATTTCCACAACACTACTGACTGACTACTAATAGATACTGATATCTACTGACATCTACTGACATCTACTGATATCTACTAATAGATACTGATATCTACTGACATCTACTGACATGTACTGATATCTAGAGTTATCCCCAGAGATGATGTGGAGGTTAGACCATCTAAACCAGGAATAGAGTTCACCCACCTCAAACCATTCTGAGGTAAATTCATGATACACCACATAGCTAGAAGTATCACTCTGGTGTAATTTACTGTATATTAAATAGATAAATTAATGTTTTCCTGAAATGATAATTGATTGGTTGTGATGCCTATAATGATCATTGACAGGAGGTAATAGATTACCCACCTTTTTCTTCATCACTGCATCACTAATTCTCTCCATATAAGTAGTGCTGGTGCAACTCTGATACAGTATGTCTTGAAAGATTCTGGTCCTGTCACCAAATAGATGTTGGTATTATCTACAAACTGATACACAACCAATCTCCCCATATTGGTACTGGTCATATCTCCCAATACATGCTGTTGCTATCTACCAATCCTGCAGGTACCGTTGCTATCTCCTTATACACATCACTGCCATCACTCCCCAACACACTGATGCTCCTATCCCATTTAATGGTTGAGCCCAAAACCAGGAATGTTTTATTATTGGATTTGAGAATGATCTTCAGTATGTAGACATTTCCTGTTAAAATGAAAATGTTGCACATGAGCACTGACAACAAACATGACTTCTACATCTCTATTACCCAGAAAATACTTCTTGCTGTCTTCCAGTGAAAACACACTGTTGAAACCTCCCTGTCAAAAACAGATCAAATCAGAAAGGAGACATTTGTTCACTGTTGTTGTCAGTTGTGAGGGCATATTGGCACAAAGCATCTTTCTAAAACCCCTATAAGGTCTGTAATGATATAAGACCCTCTGACAGAACTTTAGACTGGCTGTGGTTGGGTGGGACGCCCAGCACACACACACTGCAAATTGGTTTGAATGTTGGTTTTCACCAGGCTGCTGCATCTCTAGTTACACTCGTGATGGATGGGGCCCATTCACCGCAGCATGTGTTAGGGCTGGACTCTGTAAAGCGTGATGCATGGCCTACTCTCTGGAGAGCTGCAACGTTTGTTGTGTGTGTGTGTGTGTGTGTGTGTGTGTGTGTGTGTGTGTGTGTGTGTGTGTGTGTAAACAGGGTTAAACCAGGGGTGTTGTCAGGCTGCCATGCTGAATCATCACCATATGTTACACCGCCATATCCAGCTGGCTGCTGAATTGCTCTACCTCTCTGCACCTCTATCTATCCATCCATCCCCATCTCCCCATCATCCCTCTCTGTATCTCCCCCCTCCTCCCTCTCGTTCTCCCAAAGCACTCCTTCCTCCATGCCTTCCCCTTCCCTTTCCCTTTTCATCTTTCCCCTCTATCTGCCTCGCTGCCAGCTGCTTCTCACAAATACTCTCCATCGCTGCATCCTTATCTCCCTTCATCCATCCCTCTCTCACTACCTCTATTCTACCATTTCTCTTCCTTCCCTCCTTTCCTCTCTTTCTCCTTCATCTCCTCTCCCAGACTTCAAAGTTGTGAAAATGTTTCAACTGAGGAAAGAAACTGTGTATTTACTCTTAAAGACAGACTATGTCCCCTTAAACACTGGGTTGCTGTAAAGAAAGAGTGTGTCTTCTTAAAGAAAGACTCCGCCCCCTTCAAGAGAGACATTGCCAAATACTTGCGTCCTTGCAGAGAAAGTTCTTCCCTTGTTTTCTTGGAGAGAACAAACTTCTCATGATAGCAAGGTTACAGGTTGAGATGGTGATCAATTAAGATCCACAGCTGTTCATTTCCCCTCTGTTTCAACCGGCTCTGTGCTGTAGATTACATCACTGTTTGGATGAGATACCCAGTCCCCGCAATGAATCTTGGTTCAACTGTAAAGTAAACTACTGGGATCTTTATCCTCCGACCTTGAGTTCTTTTGATGTTAGATCTAATGTAAAACGAGCCACAAGAATGCAAATCGAGAAAGGACCTCTGTCACCTTCAAGGAAGACTGGATCACCTTAAGAGACTCTGTGTCCCCTTCAAGACTGGATCACCTTAAAGAGAGACTATATCACCTTAAAGGGAGACTGGCTCACCTTAAAGGGAGACTGGATCACCTTAAAGAGAGCCTGGATCACCTTGAGGGACTGGATCACCTTAAAGAGAGACCTTGTTACCTTAAAGGGAGACCTTGTCACCTTAAAGGGAGACTGGATCACCTTAAAGAGAGACTATTTCACCTTAAAGGGAGACTGGATCACCTTAAAGGGAGACTGGATCACCTTAAAGAGAGACTAGATCACCTTAAAGAGACCCTGTGGCTCAGCAAGAGGAAATGAAAGCCATCCATTGTAATGCTAGAACAAAGTGCTGCTGCAGACCAATCACTGAAAACCACAAGCAGTCATACTTCCTCCCTCTCCCTCCTCCATTCCTCCATTCCCTCTCTCTCTCCTCTCTCTCTTTCTCTTTCTTTCCAAGCCTTGACTTGCTTTTCTTTTCTCCTCCTTTGTCATTTCTATTACTTGTCATGGCTTGTCTGCCAGATCTCTTCCTCCTTCATTTTTTCCATCTGAAGAGGCCATTTGCCTTTTCCAGCTGCATGCTGTTCATGTTTCTATCTCCTCTCTCTCTCTCTCTCTCTCTCTCTCTCTGCCCTCCCTCCTCTCTCGTCTCCTGTCTTTCTCTTTCTTGATTGTTATTTATCTCAGTCTTTTTGTACATGCCATTGCAATTGTTTTCCTACTTTTGCTCTTATTTTTTTTCAGAGACGGTCATTTGCTTTTTTCACTTGGATGTCCTTCATCTTTCTATCTCTCATTATTTCTTTCTCCGGGTCTCCCTTTCCCTCTCTGTACTTCTCTCTCTCTCTCCTTGGGTTTTGCAGGCTGCAGACTGTGTAATTTAGGTCAGTGTGCATCAGTCCTGAGCTGCAGCCTGGTCCGTTCTGCTGTGCTAGACACATCCAGGCCTGACCCCGAGCAGATGGAGTTTCGCTTTATGAGGCAACCTTCTGTAACCGCCATGGACAGAAACAGCAGTACTGTCCTGGTTGAAAACACGGGATCCATCTACTTGTTAAAGATCTGATAGTATATCAGTTTGTTGTCATTTCTAAACTCAGTTTTGTTGTAGAAACTGGCATACGAGTAAAATTGAAGCTTGAATCATACAGTTCAGACGCCAGCCCATGCAGTAGCAGCTCCTTTATGAGGCAACACACTCTAAGAAACATGTAACTCACTACCACACTCATTTGACCTCTGATAGCTTTAGCATTTTCTACATATTACATTTTGGTTTTTGTACAATGCTCCTCCTTTGTAGTTGTTTTTTTTAAAGATTTTTTGGGTTATTTTTGCTTCAGTTTGAGCACACTGTGGAGAAAGACATGGGAATGACATGTAACAAGGGTCCTGGACTGAACCCAGGATGTTGCGGGTGCATGGTATGTGTAAACAACCAGGACATCCTGTCATACTTTTTAGTTTTGATGTAGTTTGTGTCATTGTTTGGCAGGAAGTTCAGCCCTGTAACCAGCAGACAGTTTGACTCTGTCTGCCTGTCGCTGTCCAAACAGCTGGAATAAACAGGATGGCTTATTAGGATTTATGTCTGCTATCCAGAGCCATCCCATTTCCTCTCTGCTTTACATTCATCAAAATGTCGCTTTAGTATAGTGTAACCTGCTGGCTCATAATTCAGCCCAAATCTTTTCTGTCACTGGGAAGTAAATATGCTAGGGATCATTGTGTCCTGCTCCAGTGCATTCTGGGTAAGGGGTGTTGAGTATCTCTGACTAAAGAGGCTGTTGGAGAGGCAGACATTATGTAACACTGATCACAGCCCAGTGGCGCTACAAGCTTTTTGTCCTGGTAAGAACTGTTGAGAACATCCAGAACTCTCTAGAGCCCCTGGAGCATCCCCCAACCCCCCAAACATTATAGAACATCCACAACATTCTAGAACACCTCAGAACAATCCAGATCAACAATCAACAATCAACAATCCAGAACACCTGCAAGATGTCTAGAACATTTGGAACATTCCAGAACCCGTCAAACCTTCTAGGACACCTGGCACCTTTAGAAACAAACGTAACATTCAGAACACCTGCGACACTTTGGAAAACACAAAGCATTCTGGATATCACAGACAACATTCTAGAACTTCTCAAACATTCTAGAACACAGTTGTTCTAGGGCATGTTAAACATTCAGGAATACACAGAACATTCCAGAACAACCATTGCACCTGTAACTGTACACTCATTCTAGACACGCAGAGACAGTGATGGTCTCATAGTAACAAATCTACACACAAACAGTAGAAAAGTGGATGCAGTTCTTCACAAGGTTCCCCCACCTCAACCTGCGTACAATGGGAGAAACTAAATTGACAAGAGACTTAAGACGGCTGTGGTATTCCTGCTACAAAATAAAGTCCTTCATTGTTTTAAGATGCCAAGACCATAATTCAGTCTGTGACCCAAGGAGTGAATTAGTTTGTTAGTTTAAAATTTGTATTATGCTTTGGGCTGATGATGTGGACCGGCATGGTGCTGGTGCTGTGCGAGAATGAAATTTGAAACAATTACATCAGTCTGTTTCCTGATAAGCGCTGTCATCGTCTTCCTCCATAATCAGATTTAGAGTCACAGTGAACAGAACATAATGGAATAGCAGACAGGATGTGATCAGGTGATATTGCTTTGGGGAGCTGTCTGGAATGGTAAAATACTGGAAACTAGTGTTCAGCACAGACTCTGCAATGTTAAACCAGCAGATCCAGTCTGACCCCCCTCAGCATGAATACAGAATACTGCAGTTATCAGCAGTTGAAGCTATTTTTTTTAGCCTTTATTTATCCAAGGGTTTTGCTGAGCATGCTAGCTGTTGTTCAGTACCAGCTTGCCTCCTACAGTTGCATTCACTCCATGGGAACATCTGCTTCTGATGGCCACTGTGCTGATGTAATTATTGGTTGAGTGCCTTGCTCAAGGGCAAGAGAAAACCTCCCCCAACTTACCACAGAGTACAGCTAACAAGGACAGAAAATTCATAATACGTTGACATTGAGGAAACACATGTACAGCAATTACACTACAGAAAGGTCATCCATGCCCCGACCCTGGCTCAACCCGGGCTAGAAAGCTGGTTGTCGCCAGGGCCCCGTAAACTAACCTCCACTGCAAACCCCCTGACCTCGAAGGGAGAGGTAGCTCATGCAGCACCCTCCATCTGAACCCTGCAGCACCCTACCCTACCCAGCACCCTGCCACTCATGTCCTCTGGTGTCTTGTGAGGCCCTGAGATTCCTGACCTTCACACAGACACTGCAGACAGAGAGAGAGGAAGAGCTCCATATGTGAACATCAATAGAGTGATTTCTATTTATTTGCCCTCAGACCTCTTATATTGATCCCACCGTTCTTTCAGCCATCCAAGCAGTAATCAAACGATCCATCCCTTGAACCACTTCCTTTCTCTTTCCCTCTCTCTCTCGTTCTCTCTGAGTAACGCTATTCTGTTAATCAATGCCAATAAAGTGGTCTTATTTGTTTTAAAGTCTCGCCACCCAACCTCTAGTATTGATTCTCCATTCTGTATTTCCCCTCGTCCAGGTAGTAATCAAATAACTCATCACAATAAACCTGTTGACAGGACACACATTCACGTTGCGTCAGGAGGTCCACCACTACTTCCTCTCTCTGGATGAAGTTGTAATCAAATTTCATCTCACCAAATGGGTTGAAGCACCAAACAGACCTTATTAATCATAACCTCTCTCTCTCCCTCTCTCTTGTCTCTCTTTCTGAAGCCTTTCTGAAACAATTGTCTCTCTGAATAACCTTTTTAATGACTGCATTCAGCTCCTTCTATTGTTCCTTCTCTCAGCAGAAAATCTCCCTCCTCTCTCCCAACACTTCTGGGGATGCAGAGATGGATCTGCTAATTTGGACCTGCTGGTGTTCATCTGTCATTGATGATGTCCTGCTATCTTTTCTCTGCAGTTTTTAGAAAATTAGGCATTTTCACATATCGTATACCAGTATCCAGATATCCAGTAGTCCCTAATGAGATGAGAGAGGGAAGACCTCGGTGTGCTGCTCTCTGTGGGATGCTGGGACAAGTAAAATATTCAGAGACAATAAGGAGGCTGGGATGCTGTAGGGTTTATTGGGCTGGTCTTTCCTTGACACCAGGTCAAATAACCAAAAGAAACCAGGCTAGCGGGTCAGATAAGGAGAAAAAAACCAACTACAAGGTCAGATAACTACCAGAAAACAAACAAGAAGATCAGATGACTAGGAGAAACCAGACCAGCAGGTCAGATATTGAGGAGGAAAACCAACTACCCATCCTCTTTCTTGTCACTGCTCCCCATCCCCCACTTCCTCCCTGTCCTCATCCCCCTCCAATTCCTCCTTCTCCTCACTTTGTCTAACCTCCTCTTTCTCCTCCCTCTTCCTCTCCCTCTCCTCCTCCTGTTCTTTCTCTTCCTCCTCCTGCTCCTGCTCCTCCTCCTCCTCCGGTGCTCCAGGTAGGAGTTCGTCCTCTGAAACCCAGCGTCTTGTGTCCCTGGGCAGCCTGCTGGACGACCAGCATTGGCACCATGTGGCCGTGGAGCGGCTCAGCACTCACCTCAACCTCACCGTGGACAAAAACACACGGCAGGTTCAGATCCCAGCCGTGTTCAGCCACTGGGACCAGGTGGGGTGAAACACACTGCACTGGTACAGACATGTTTATGCACAAACACATACAAAAACATAATGCTGAAATTATCAAAATGATCTCCTTAGGTTACCGTCAAAGTGCAGATATATTGTATTTATATAATTTAATTTGTGTGTGTGTGCCTGTATGTGTTCATTTCCCCATACAGCTGAGTGTAGGGGCAGTTCAGAAACCAGCCATCTCCAAGAGGAACTTCCACGGCTGCCTGGAAAACCTTCTTTACAACGGCCTCCACCTGATAGACCTGGCTAAACAGAACGACCACCGGGTTACTGTAATGGTAAGTTAATTTACCGGTAGTGTATCGTCTTGCACTATTTGTGTTGCAATGCATGGGAATAGTAAGGCTTGTATATTGTTATCATATTCCTTTTTAGGTTTTATCTTACCCAGAAAGACTTACAATGATGTATTTCTTCCTCAGATGACTTATGTTAGAAATGAGCAACAATTCGATTCAATTCAAAAGTTGAACATGTCCCTCAGTACAGCCATAGTGGGGATACACTGTCCCGTGTCTTTCAGACGACCGCAAAATAACATCAGGGACATTTCCCATGATGCAACTCACTGTAATTAACTTCACACACAGTAAAGAGCACCTTGATGCTTATAATTTTTCTGGCACTTTTACTTTGAAGGAGGACAGATGCAACTTGGATGGTATGTCACTCAAACGGCCACAGGCAGGAGTTTCCTCTTGGCGGTAACACGAGGATCCAGCGTGCTATCAAAGTCTTCGCTCAAATTACTGCCACTGGGGAGCAATTTAGATTTATTGGATTGGATGCCGAGGCCAAAAGTGACATGCTGAATTTTAGCTGCAAACCAAAATCATTTTATGACCACTGACAAATAGTGGGGTTGAGGTAAAAAGCGCTGAGCAGGTGAAGAAGGACACCATAACAAAGCAACCAATCTAAAAAATGCATCGGTGAAAGTGTCCTACAATATTCCTGAGGTCCGTGAGGTCAGGTGAGGTAGTGTCTGTCTGTCTGTCTGTCTGTCTGTCTGTCTGTGGTCTATGTGGTGAGTCAGCCGGGAGACAACAACAGCTCTGAGTTTTTGATGTTCAGCTCCTCTAACACTGCAGTCTCTGGGCCTTAATGAGAATCATCAATGGCTGGAGCAGTGCCACCTACATTAGGACCCGCTGGCAAAATGGTGGCTCTCCATAGACTCCTTCTTGGCCCTACAAAGACTTCCAGAGAGTCGTAAGATATTCTGCTTGGTGTTTTTTTTGTGACTTGCTTATTACAAGGCATCTTAACAAACACCACGAGGACACGGGAGCTTAAAAGCCGATGCCTAGTGCTTTCATTTATAATTAGTGTCCCTCCATGGCAAAAAGTTGGGCGCCCCTAGGCTGCAGCAACCGTCTACTCCCATACTAACCAATTACTCAACGCACCACATAAATGAAACACCACAGGTCAGCGTGTGTATGCGCGTGCATACATGTGTACACATACCCCCCCCCCCCGCCCCCGGCTCCTAACGAGCTGCTGGTTCATTAACGACGCTAACGAGCCCTTGACGAGGACGGTGAGGTAGGAGAAAACAGAGGAGTGTATAGGCGGCGGATGAACCTCTGCTAATGCATCCTCAGCTCGGCCTTGAGGATCTTCAGAGGTTTCCACAGTGACCATGAGGGGACGTGGTGAGAGGAAGTGTTCATAACCTGCTTCTTATTACGGTACAGGAACAGAGAGCAGAGCAGCTTCTGGTAAAGAGACTCAGATGTATACAGTATGTGTGGCTGGAGGGCTGTTAGGCTGGTTTACCGATGCTCTCCGGAGACTAAGTGTCACTTTATGCCGCTATAGGAGGCCATCATTACAGTGTGTGTGGTGTGTGTGTGTGTGTGTGTGTGTGTCAGTATGTTGTATATCTTTTAAAGGGCACTTTTCACGTTGTGTTTTCCAAATGTTTTCACGATGCATGATCATATATCACTTTAACTGTTACACAAAGGGCTTTTAGGTGTCATCTGTGTTCCCTGACCATTATAAAGATAGCAGGCTGATGCTCCCTGTAGAGAACCTGGGCTATAATGTATTACTGCTGCAGCCTCAGCAATGGACCCGGTGTCATTACCACTACTCAGAACAATGGACTGTAACGGAGATGTCTCGATAGCATCGTTCACATACTCCCATTCTCTCTCTCTCTGTCTCTTCCTGTCTTTCTCTCACCTCCAGGCTGCTTGGGTGACATTGGTGTTTTCAGTTTGCTTTGCTGGTGCTTGGCTGTTATCATTATGGTAATACCAGTGTCCTCTTTAAGGAGACTTGCTGATGAGATCTCGGTGACATCGGGTCACGCCCCCCCCCCGCCACTGATCCATATTCATGTTTCATGTTGTACCATCTCTCCAGTAATCATTTTCCTGTCCCGCCTCTTCCCTCTCCTCTCTGTATTGCTCTATCTCTCAGGGCAATGTGACCTTTTCTTGTGCTGAGCCAGTCTCGGTTGCCGTGACGTTCACCGGCCCCGAGAGCTTCCTCCAGTTGCCGGGGACGACAGCATCGTCGTCTGGGGGCGTGTCTGCGGGGCTCCAGTTCCGGACGTGGAACAAGGCGGGGCTGCTGCTGACCTTTGACCTCCCCGGCCAGGGAGGTGTGGTCTGGCTGTACCTGAGTGAGGCCAGGCTCCGCCTACAGATCCACAAGGCTGGCAGGGCGCTGCTGGAGCTTAGTGCAGGTCAGTTTAACCCTTAAACCTTAAATCCCTGCCAGCTCTCAGGTCAGTCACACAGAGGATCTACGAATTCCAGTCAAGGTTTTTTTTCAGGTCAGACTCAGTAGAGGTCAGACTTGGGTTATTGATAGTTAAAAGGTTGAGAGGTCAGACTTGGGTTATTGATAGTTAAAAGGTTGAGAGGTCAGACTTGGGTTATTGATAGTTAAAAGGTGAAAACATCTACTTGTTGAAACCATTACTATCAAACGTGGTCCTGTGGCTGTGTGTCCCCAGGTTCTGGTCTGAATGATGGTCAGTGGCATTTGGTAGAGCTGAGCTGCAGGCGGGGTCGTCTGACCATCACTGTGGATAAAGAGGAAGGAGGCACCGCTCACGCCAGCCCCTCATTTCCTGTCACCGCAGGAAGTCACATCTTCTTTGGTGGTAAGCGTCTTTTGTGAGCAATTCAATTCTGGCATCTGTCAGAAAACGACGCCGCTGATCACTCGGCTGTTACAGGATACTGAACTGAGATTGGTCAGGTAAGCCAACCGTCTCCAACATCAGTACGCTGGTGTTGCCTGGGTGATGTATTGATTGAATCACCACCAGAAAAAGACAGATGGAAAAAGTAAAGCTTCATGTCAGGTTTTGGTGAATAATGGTATAAATAACCAACCACCGTGTCAGTATGGTTTAAATGTAGCATGTTACAGTCATGCAGCATGTTAACATACATCACATCTTGCATGCTGCATGCAGTACCTCCCTCTACTGTGTTGAGCTGAACAAAACTGCATGTGTGCATATTTTCCTAATCAAAGGTATTAGTCTGCATTATCTCCCCCTCCTTCTCTCTCCCTTCTTGAATCTCCTCTCTCTTCCTTCTCCTCTCATCTCTTCCCTCTTCCTCTCTCTTCATTCTTCCTCTCCTCTCTGTTTCATTCGCCACTGTCTCTCTCTCTCTCTCTCTCTCTCTCTCTCTCTCTTTTAAATCTCTTCCCTCCTGTCCTTTCTGCTCAGTGATACTGCAGTCCAGGCATGTTCTCTAACTGCTCACAAACACACAAACACATATTCTTGCACATCTACATTTCTGCACACACACACACACACACACACACACACACACACACGCACACGCACACGCACACGCACACGCACACACACACACACACACACACACACACACACACACACACACACACACACACATTCTCTCCTGCTCTCTCTCCTTACCCACATTAAATTGACTACAAAGGCAGAAATTACCCTTATTCCCTTCTTCCTTTGATCAAGGCTTGGCCTTAAATTACTTTATTCCAGCTACCCAGGAATAAACAACACACCACACATCACAGCTCAACTCTCTGCATGGTAGAACACATTCACCACAGCGATACTTTAACCCCTTCAATCAGTTTTAACCCCTATAGAAAATCCCCCTATATGAAATCACTGTGGTTTAAAACCTATAATAAATCACAGTGGGGTGTAATACACTTCAGCTCTGATGTACACTACTGTCCAAAGGTCTTGGGCACATGAAGTGAAGATGACTATAAAGAGCAGTGATGTAAAACACTGATGCAGAAAACAAACAAAAACAACATCTAAGACCAAATTAATATAAAAAGAAGACTAAGACTTTTGCACAATACTGTATCTTCCACCCATACGTGTAAATAGAAAGCCTTGTAATGTAGCTGGTAGTGTTTCAGTGTGTTGAGTGCAGTGAGATCATGTATGTCATCTATGAGATGTTGTTTTCTATTAGATACTGTCCAGGCAAAAATAACTGCATTTCAATTTTCAGTTTTTTCAAAATTTCAGTCCAGGGTGCTTTTACCATGTGATCTCATCTCTGCTGTTCTATTGGCTGACTGCTGTCCTTCCTCTCTGGTCCAGGTTGTCCTGCTGGGGGCAGCGGTCAGGAGTGTAGAAACCCTTTTAACATCTTCCAGGGCTGCATGCGGCTCCTGACTCTGGACAACCAACCAGTGGACCTGTACATGGTGCAGCAAAGGCTGCTGGGAAACTACAGCCACCTGCAGATTGACATGTGTGGCATCATCGACAGGTCAGTCTCAGAAATGAATATCTGCGTGGCTCGACATTGAACCAAGCCTTCCCCTCGCCACCATAACAGAGTTCAGACAGACACCTCTTCTCCGTTGTAGAACTAACTCAACATCATGCAGTGTACAATATGTCCTTTGGTAACTTCTGACATTAGATTTTCCTCCCAGTAATCAAAGTTCTTCTACCAGGAGTGGGACTTGAACCCGCATGGACATGCATCCATTGCATGCAATAACTTTGCTGCTGTTTCATGAAAAACGTCCGTTGGTCATTCGATACCTGCATGGGTTACTTTTGTGGAAATGGTTTATGGTTAAAGTAAGCTTCTTCATTCAGTGGAGACCTCAACCAAGTCTTTCAACTTGAAGGATTGTGGTATCCTGGTTCTTGAAGACAATGTTATTGCTGATTATTGAGACTTATCCACATAAATTGGAGGCAGATTTACTACTGGTCATAGCAGACAGGATGAGCGACTGAACAGTCTATATTTCTGTATCTTTTCAATTGGAAAATGTTTGACAATGTTCTGGAAAACATTGGTTGGCCAAAGAAGGAAGAAAGTATCAGGAGTGGGACTTGAACCCACAAGGACACGTGTCCATTGCATCTTGAGTGCAACGCCTTAACCACTCTGACATCCTGATTACATGTTGTTTAGTCTAATACTCCGTTTGCTTGGTTACCAGGAGTGGTGGCTTGAGGAGGCTTGTCGTTTTGGGTCCAGCTGCTCAGAAACCCTGGTGCAGTTAATGAAGATGCATTAGAGACTGTGGATAGAAGTTAACTGTCTAAACCTCTATGTCTTTTGAGCATGTGACATTTAGACCATGTTTGAAGAGCATCTCTCTCTATGTTGGATGGTTTTACTTTTGGTCAACACTGACAGGCCAAATAATGAAACACCCAGAAATGGGGGTCTAACCCTGTAGTTACTTGTCAGGTTTCCAAGACATTTGAAGAGCATGTCTGTCTACTTCATTTACAAATTGAAGCAAAGAAGTGAATCATACCAGGAGTGAGAATCAAGCCCATGATGATGTACGTCATTGCATCTGGAGTGCCCTAACCACTCAGCCATCCTGGTTGCAAGACCCTCGTGGGTAAGAGGTCAAAAAACAATTCTATGAAGATAAAGCTCTCTGGCCTCATCTGTCCCTGAAGCGACACTAAATTGGAACAAGCGTTTCTGTCCCAGGATTGGGGTTTGAACCTACAACGACATGTATTCATCAAATCAAATCAAATCACATTTATTTGTATAGCCCTTAATCACCGTTACAGTCTCTAAGGGCTTCACAGTGCCCAACATGTGAAAATAATAAATGATTAGTACACGACATCCCCCAGCCTTAGACCCTCACAGAGGACAAGGAAAAACTCCCACAAAAACCTTATTTGAAAATTGGGAGAAACCTTGGGAGGGGCTACTCAGAGAGGGATCCCCCTACCAGGACGGTTGGGCTGCAATAGATGCCGAGTTTGGGCAAGCAGAGTATACACAATATATGAAAGTTCATTTTGGTGGGACATCCAGATCTGATGGGGCATCACAGCAACGGCAACTCAGTCGACGTCATCATAGGACTAGGGGACCACGCAGACGCCAACTCTGCCCAGATAGGAGAACGCGACGCCTGCTCAGTCAGCATCGTCCTAGGAGGCGGGACCACGCAGACGCCAACTCTGCCGGGCTGCAGCCTGGAACAGATAGCAGACTCACCCACACACACCCACACACACACACGCGCTCACACAGACAAACATGACCAGCGTCAGTGGACAGCAGCAGGTAGACCAGGAGAATAGGACATGTAGACAGGATGCTAATATCCATCGGCAGGACCCTGAGCTAGGATAAGCTAACTGGTCTAGCCTTGCTCTGAGACGAGACTGAGACACTCCGTCAAGGCTGATCAAATGGCAGAGAGAATAAATGGGTTTTTAGCCTTGACTTAAAGATGTCGATAGAGCCTACCTCTCTGACTGAGGCAGGCAGACTGTTCCATAAATAGGGAGCCCGGTAAGAAAAGGCTCTGTTACCTGCAGTAACAGAGTAACATTGATCCATAACACCTCAATCACTCGGCCATCCTGCACATCAAGCACATCAAGCACAATGTCATGTTATCACCTGTTGAAATTTAACCGCACTAGAAAGATATATTTTTTTGTGGAGAGTTATTCAACAATCCATGCTGCATCATTCTTGGTATTTGTAATCTCAAGTGTTTCAAAGAGTTTGTCCTTTGTTACATGGTGCATTGTTAAGCCAAGCCTAGGAATCAATAATACCAGGAGTGGTACTTGAACCCTGGAGGACACGTACAAACAATTGCATTCAAGATTGCACATTGCACAAACCCTGTGAAACTACATGGCTCAGTGATTCGATCTTGACGCTGCTCAAGCCGTTTATTTCAGTAAACTCATTGAAGGTGTTTTTGTATTGGATCTTAATTACTGGAGGAAGCCAAGAGGTTGTGTATATATCCGTTATTTCACATTAATTATAGACGCTCGCTGCATGGCCCCCCAGGTGGAGTTCATTTCAACACTATTTAGCCATTTTGTGGAAAAAATATCACCTGCATTACTTCAGTATTCCAACATATACAGGATCCAGTTTTTATCATTCTGTCAAACAATGAATTAGGTTGCCTACAATTCTTAAAAAGTTCCATAATTTGTTTTCATTTTGTGTGAGTGTCACTTTTCAAATGGAACAAAACTCAAATCAAAACCGCTCTATCAAAAAACTTGTATTTGTTGTTTTCTAGCAGTGTTGCGGCAATAACTGGGTTATTTGTCAGAGGTGGGTTGGATCCAGACAGAGCTGTGGCAGCGCTGTTATTCTGTCAATCAGAGGTGTGCCGGTGCAACGTGGAGATGTTTGTTTTTTTCCTCCTTGATTGTTTTGTCATCCAACTTTATATGAGATGCAACTTTTTGTTGTGGTGGAATATGATTTCTCTTTTCTTTTCTTTTTTTTTGGCAGAGTAATTTATTTGTGAGGTGAAGCGATGTGGAGTGTTAGCGAGAGATTGCACCATCCAGGAAACACAAACACACACAAACAATCACAAGCATACATGCACGCACTCTAGTACTTCCCATATGAAATACAAAATTATTGTTCAGTGGAGACCAGAGGTGTGAAATAACCTCTGTGTCAATGCTGTTTATTTTATTCCTCCTGACAGCTGCCAAGTCAACTTTCCTGCTTGGTCGTTGGTGTTTTCTCATTCAAACTGGTTTTATTCTGGTTTATCTGCTTGGTCGTTGGTGTTTTCTCATTCAAACTGGTTTTATTCTGGTTTATCTACTTGGTCGTTGGTTCTACTTGGTCGTTGGTGTTTTCTCAATCAAACTGGTTTTATTCTATTTGGTCGTTGGTGTTTTCTCATTCAAACTGGTTTTATTCTGGTTTATCTATTTGGTCATTGGTGTTTTCTCATTCAAACTGGTTTTATTCTGGTTTATCTACTTGGTCGTTGGTGTTTTCTCAATCAAACTGGTTTTATTCTATTTGGTCGTTGGTGTTTTCTCATTCAAACTGGTTTTATTCTGGTTTATCTGCTTGGTTGTTGGTGTTTTCTCATTCAAACTAGTTTTATTCTGGTTTTATCTACTTGGTCGTTGGGGTTTTCTCATTCAAATTGGTTTTATTCTGGTTTATCTGCTTGGTTGTTGGGGTTTTCTCATTCAGACTGGTTTTATTCTGGTTTATCTACTTGGTCGTTGGTGTTTTCTCAATCAAACTGGTTTTATTCTATTTGGTCGTTGGTGTTTTCTCATTCAAACTGGGTTTATTCTGGTTTATCTACTTGGTCGTTGGTGTTTTCTCATTCAAACTGGTTTTATTCTGGTTTATCTACTTGGTCGTTGGTGTTTTCTCAATCAAACTGGTTTTATTCTATTTTGGTCGTTGGTGTTTTCTCATTCAAACTGGTTTTATTCTGGTTTATCTACTTGGTCGTTGGTGTTTTCTCAATCAAACTGGTTTTATTCTATTTGGTCGTTGGTGTTTTCTCATTCAAACTGGTTTTATTCTGGTTTATCTACTTGGTCGTTGGTGTTTTCTCAATCAAACTGGTTTTATTCTATTTGGTCGTTGGGGTTTTCTCATTCAAACTGGTTTTATATTCTGGTTTATCTGCTTGGTTGTTGGGGTTTTCTCATTCAGACTGGTTTTATTCTGGTTTATCTGCATTGGTCATTGGTGTTTTCTCATTCAAACTGGTTTTATTCTGGGTTTATCTACTTGGTCGTTGGTGTTTTCTCAATCAAACTGGTTTTATTCTATTTGGTTGTTGGTGTTTTCTCATTCAAACTGGGTTTATTCTGGTTTATCTACTTGGTTGTTGGGGTTTTCTCATTCAAACCGGTTTTATTCTGGTTAATCTCCTTGGTTCTTGGTGTTTTCTCATTCAAACTGGTTTTATTCTGGTTTATCTGCTTGGTTGTTGGTGTTTTCTCATTCAAACTAGTTTTATTCTGGTTTTATCTACTTGGTCGTTGGGGTTTTCTCATTCAAACTGGTTTTATTCTGGTTTATCTGCTTGGTTGTTGGGGTTTTCTCATTCAGACTGGTTTGGTTCTGATTCCCACTCCAGCTGCATTTCCTCTCATGCTACCGTGAGGCACTTTGGATGAAAGTCAACCGAACGGCTAACGCTGCATTATTATCACCTCCACTGTAGTAATAGAGAGAGTGAGAGAGACAGAAATATATAAGATGTGAGAGAGAGAGAGAGAGAGAGACGTTAGGATCATGTGAGAGAGAGGGAGAGAGAGAGAGAGAGAGAGAGAGAGACGTTAGGATCATGTGAGAGAGAGAGAGAGAGAACCGATGTATTATTGTCTTAATGTCACACTAAAAGAGCAGCACAATTAATAGGACAATTATAAACTCTCCTCTAGGGTATAACCAGCACACACACACACACACACACACACACACACACACACACACACACGTATGTTTATGTATCTACACACACACATTCAATCAACCACACAGCCTCACCAGCGAGGGAGAAGCTGCTCCACTGGTTTTAATTAAATCTCTTCTTGTTTCTACATTCATCAGTTAATTGTTCAGCTGAATTCAGTTTCTACTCACTGGAACAGAAAAACTAAATCCTGCTGCTCTTTTCCCAGTAAATAGAAAAATCAGAACTGCTGCCGTACGTTGATGACGTCACGGGTCTACAGGATACAGAGTTAGATGGAAAATGGAGTCTCAGCTTCAGATCAGCAGGTCTTGCTTCAGAACAGGTTGTTGTTATCTGCAGTGAAATACCAAAGTGCCCTCAGACAGAGTGACTTATTGTGCAACCGTTCATTTAAGTTCATAAACCGGACAGCAGTATTGTAGCTGGAGTGGGATTTGAACCCACACCCTATTAGCACGTCAGCCCATTCATCTCCTATGGAGCTGAGCGACCAGAAAAACTCTGATGTCAACAAGCTTGAAGCAGAGGAAAGAAATGTTCATGATAACCAGCCATAAGATTTCCACACGTCCTCGTTATTTCCGATGTGATTTACTTTCATGACCAAATCCGACCTGCCAAGTTGATTACAGCCATTCAAATCTTCCTTGTCCACAATGTTTATTTGAAGGACTACAGGAACAAACTGGAATGGAGCCTGGAGAACGGTGGCGTCTGTTTATTTGAGGTTTTTCCGTTACTTTCCGATGCACGCTGCCCAATTAGCGCTTCCTAGCTAGCTGTGTAAACAGATGCAGCATTATGGAAGGTGACACCAAAGCAGTGAAACACACTCTGCCTGTTGACAGCTTCACAGCTAGCCTAGATAGATAATATACACAATGGGAGCCAATTGGAAAACAGTGACCGATCAACCAAGTTGCCTGCGGTGATATTGATGATTTTTGGATGATTTTTGAAGACCACGTATCTCCTGTGTTGGGTTGACAGCACAAGTAAAGAACTAAATAACAGAAATGGGACTTGAACCTACCTACTTCAACCTTGAGTGCAACACCTTAACCACTCATCCATCCTGGTCATACCATCAACAGCTTGCTCACTGTACAGTAGGTGGCTGATTACGAGTGTCAGCTACACACACACACACACACACACACACACACTCTATACCAACAGCAGGTTAGAGTGGTAATGTGAAGTTAAAGTGAATACTGAGTACTTTATCTACGAGGTCCCAGCTTCATTTAGATTAAACCAATATAGAGATAAATGGTGGCAAAACCTCTGCAGCAGGCTGGCAGGCTGCTGAGTGAGGGGTTTCATCTGAAGGGCAATTTACTGGAGGGGGGGTGGGGGGGCAGATTCTGTGTCGTCATCTCTTTTCGCCTCAATATGTCTGCCTGGGTGTTAGGATATACATGCACACACACATTCAAACACTGTCACACACATACACACAATACACACACTCACATAAACATGCCTATGAAAATATATAGAAATACATATGCACATACACATACACACACACACACACACACACACACATCTCCTTGTGTCAGTCTGTCAGCCGGTGACTCTACAGCGGGGCTAAAAATGTTTGTCCCACATGGGGATTTGGTTCAGCATTGCACAGCACAGGAGAGGATACACACACACACACACACACACACACACACATAAACACATGCAAACAATGCCCCGACTCCACTTACAACCTCAATTCTTTCTTTACCATATGTTTGTGTTTTTGTGTGTGTGTGTGTGCGTGCGTGTGTGCGTGCGTGCCAGCCTCCTACCTGTCCTGGAACAGATGGAGAGCAAACTAAAGGCCCTGTCACACTATTGCGTATCGGACTAGCGTATGCCAGTGTATGAAAAAAAACATTCATACGCTGGCATCCGCTGAATAGGCTGAATGTATGCCAGCGTATGGTTTATACGCAAAGCATATGCTAGGTATACGCTGAATACGCTCGAGTTACGCTAGAGGTACGCTAGAGGTACGTTACTCATAGGTGGAATACGCTGGTCATACGCTGACATACGCTGGGGGCCCTGTCACACTATTGCGTATGAGAGAAACGTATTAGTTGCGTATGAAAATTCATTTCATACGCACAAAAAGCCCTTGAAAATACAGAGTTTTTCTTATACTTACCGTATTGAACCTATGCGTAGCGTATGAGTAGCATATTGCCAGCGTATGTCGTAGTATACGTAGTATGCGTATGGCTAGCGAATGAGTAGCGTATGAACTGCGCATGTCCAGCGTACAGCGGCACATTGCAGCATTATTGCAGTAGACGTAAAGCTGTCAACTTGGCTCCCAAGAAGAAGACATCGTCTACCCGGGGCCGAGAAAAGGGCAAGAAGTAGGAAATGGGATCCTATAAATACACTTTATCAAAACGCTGGTGTGGCAAGGCGCCACATAACCGGCGTCCGGGACAGACAGAGACACAGACAGGAGAGAGTTAAATGGCCAGCGTGGCCGCTTTATTACATGTCAGTAATAACACCGCAATCTCACGGCCCGGGTCTCGACGGCAGCTGCTTGTCGGCGCCGCCTCCTCCGCCGGTCGTCCGCCCCGGTCCCGGTGGGCCAGCCGCGAAGCCCCAAGGCTGCCCCAGCCTGCCAGGCTTCCAGGGGCATCCCGCCCCAACCCCGGCTGGGCAGCCCTTGCAGGCGGCTCCCGACCGCCCCCGGACCTCCGCGGGACGCCGCGGCAGGAGACGGCCCGCTCCCGCTCCGTCTCTCCCGTCGCTGGCTGGCTCGCTCGCTCTCCTCCAGCCGACCGGATCGTCCTTCCGCTTCGGCTCCAACCATTCACACCGCCAGCCTCTCACACTGGCGCGTCCCTCCCGCGCACACATTCACACAGACGTTAAAAGGGCCCGGCTGCAATTAGGCTTAATTGGCCGCAGCCGGTCCCGGATCCAGGGTTGATTCCATTCTCCCCTGGATCCACTTTCAGCCTCACCCCACCCTCCTCCCAGCTGCCACAGCTGGCAATACGCTGGGGATACACTTGCCATACGCCAATCATACGCTAGTTGTACGTTAAATACGTTACTCAATCGTCAGGCATACGCCTGCTGTACGGTATCAATACGCTAGCTGTACGGTACACCTTCATGCCAGCGTATTGCCAGCGTATGACCAGCGTACTCCACCTATGAGTAACGTACCTCTAGCGTACCTCTAGCGTAACTCGAGCGTATTCAGCGTATACCTAGCGTATGCTTTGCGTATAAACCATACGCTGGCATACGCTCAAAATTTTTCAGCATGCTTAAAAATGTTCAGCGTCTTCAGCGTATGCCAGCGTATGAGTGTTTTTTTTCATACGCTGGCATACGCTAGTACGATACGCAATAGTGTGACAGGGCCTGTAGTAGTAGCAGCTCTTCTCCAAAACCAGTATGATCTGATCGATTTGGCAGTTCACCATGTCACGTGATAGCGGTACGCTGGACATGCGCAGTTCATACGCTACTCATTCGCTAGCCATACGCAGACTACGTTGGCCATACGCTGGACATACGCTGGCAATACGCTACTCATAGGTTCAATACGGTATTTTCAAGGGCTTTTTGTGCGTATGAAATGAATTTTCATACGCAACTAATACGTTTCTCTCATACGCAATAGTGTGACAGGGCCTTAAGTGAGTAAAAATACCTTTACTGACAGTAGGAAGAGGTTCCAGGGCTGTGTTAGTAGGATGTAGGATGCAGGAACTTAGTACTACTTCAACCTTTCCCACCAGGGGGGACTAGCCCCGAAAAAGGTTCCTCTTGGATACTTCCTGGACCCAAAAAACGTGCATGCTAGTGAGGTAGTACTTTTTGGGGGACCAGGAACCATTGGGGGCGGAGTTGCAGTACTGAACAACGCTGATTGGTCAATACAAGCTACACAAAAGTCCACCAACGGCCATGCTTGTTCAATACCGGTAGCAAACTCATTCCAAACACCAAGAACAACAAAGATCAACACCACAGCTGCTTGAACTTCCTCCACGTTTGCTGTTGTTGTTGGGTCGTCGTGTACCTAAATATATGAAACCATACAGTCACATATTTGGATCATCTCTCCGGTGCTTTGGTGTGGCGGGAAAGCAACCTCAAACTCTTCTGGGGAACTAAAAAGGTTCCTGCTGAGAAGGTTCCTGCTCAGAAAAGTACCCAATAGGTTCTAGTTCCTGCGGTGGAAAAATAACTTGTGTTTCTCATACACATACAGACACACATAGACATGATGTCTAGCTGTATAGTATACTATAAAAAGCACAACGGTGAAGAGTTATTATACTTTCTCTCAAGTCACAGTTCCCTCACCTCATTCTCACTGTCCAAATAAAGTATATTTGCACAGTCACTGCCTCCCCGTCGCTCCTCTCCTGCCTCCTACGCAGAGCTGGGTATCATGGTGGTTTATAGCTTCATGATATATATCTGCAAATAACACACAGGGGCTTCAGTGAAGTCTGCTGGGAAATTGATTCACATGAAGAGCTCCTTCAAACGGCCTGGCAGCAGCACAGTTCAACTTCAGAGAAGATGTTGGTCCTGAGGAGAACGGAGAGGATGTTCTTCATCTGTCAGGGGAAGAGCTGATCTTTTCCTGGCGTGGAATAATAAAAAAAAAGATGCAGAGAACGACAGCGGTGCAGCGGTGAAATCATTCTTTTTCATCTGAGACGGGGTGAGAGGTGATTCAGCAGCATCGTCCCCGGGAGGTTGCCATGCCGATCCAGCATCACTAGTAGATGTTTTTCAGAGAGGTTTTTCCTCCCAGAACACCTCGATTAATACACAATATGATCTCCTCCGGACATTTTCAAGTCCTTGTTTTATTCCTGACCCTCCCACACTCCTTTTAGCTGAATATCTGGGTGTGCTGAAGGCCACGAAATAGAAAAAGCATCACAGAAAAAATGTAAGGGGCTTTTCCTTCATGAAACGGAAAATTAATGGTAATTTTGAGGTTGCTCAGTGTTAAAGCTTCCTCTCTCTTTGAGGGGTGAGTGGGAGTCTACTCCAGTCACCAGAAGGATGCAGCAGGGTGGCCTGACAGTTAGAAAGACTGTCATGTAACCCAAAGGTCAAACGTTTGATCCTGTGAGAGCCATGCTGAACCCTCTGACCCGCTGAAATATAAATGATGCTTCAGCTGCTTTTCTAAACAATGTTCACTCCTCTTGACAGTAAAAGATGAAAGGACCGATCGGACCGTCTTTGTCTTCTCTGGATCTGGCAGAGTTGTTTCCATCTGTTGAAGCTGCCAAACCAAACAAATTGATTTTTGAATTGAAATTGATGAACTTTTTAAATTGACACAGTTTTATTCAAGTCCATCCTGCTCACGTGCTGAAGGACCGTCGCCTGAGATCGATTAACATCCTTGAGAAACTTTGGAATGAACTGAAAGACTAAATATGTTCTCCTGTCTGTCTGTCTGTCTGTCTGTCTGTCTGCCTGTCTGTCTGCCTGCCTCTCTCTCTCAGGTGTTCTCCTAGTCACTGTGAACATGGCGGCAGCTGCAGTCAGTCCTGGACCGTCTTCCACTGTAACTGCTCCGACAGTGGCTACAGCGGAGCGACCTGCCACAGCTGTGAGTCGCGTGTCAGTCAGAACGTTGTCACATGACCACTGAACAGAGGGGAGAGAGACATAGACAGAGAGAGAGAGAGAGAGAGAGAGAGAGAGAGAGAGAAGGGGGCAGAAAGGCAGAGTGTAAGAGAAATAGAAAGAGAGATGAAGGAAGATATTTCCTTCCACATAATTGGATTTCAGCGGAGAAGGTACAGTGAGATAAGATGAGGTGAAACTTTAATGATCCCTGGGGGGAAATCGGGTCGTTGCAGCAGCAAATAATAAATCACAGCAAAGAATCCAAATAAGAGTAATTAGGTACATTAGGTATTTACTGGGATAATAAATTACTAACAAATTGTTTACTAAGTCACAGTTATGATATAATATTTCAATGGTTAATGGATTTTTTACATTACATTACAGTCATTTAGCAGACGCTTTTATCCAGAGCGACTTTCAATAAGTGCATTCAACATAGGTAGGTAGAGAACTACTAGTCACCAGAATTGTAAGTGCATTTCCTTCCTAAACAAGCAACTAAGAGCATAACTAGTGCTAAGGTAAAAGTGCAATAAGTTAGCAACCTACTTTTTACTTAAACAGATGAGACAAATAAGAAAATCAAATAAACAAGAGCTCAGACAAATAATTGATGACAAATTTAACATTTCATCAATTAATGATTAAATAATGTACACTATATAATTCATCATTAACTGTGTCAGTTGTATCAATCATTCATGTTCGGGTTAGTTCAGCCCATCACTCATTCTCAGGCTGCAAGTCACAGATACACCCTGTATGTCGGAGCCAGCGCACCCCTAGTGGTCGGAGGATGAACTGTAATAATAGTTGTATGGGTTTGTCTAAACTAACCCCTTTGTGAGCTCTTTGTCATGTTGGTGCAGAACGTTACGGCGTGCTATGAACTGGTCGTGGTGAGTAAACCACGGCAGGGAGGTGAGCTCAGATCTTCACTGGTTCACTGCCAGTTGCTACTAGTCAAAGAGAGAGAGAGATATAGAGAGAGAGAGTTTCCCTCACCGCTCACCTCTCTGTGAATAGCGACCTATTCGACCTAAAATCCTCTCTGTGAAGAACTGTTCTCTGGCCACGTCGAGGGAATCTGTTCAGCAAGGAAAGAAAAACAAACAGGCGAATAGAGCGTGGGAACCTTTTACTGCCTTTAGATATGGATTTGACTGTAAGCGCTTGATTGTTTGACTGCAGAAGAGGATGCAGCTGTGTGTGTGTGTGTGTGTGTGTGTGTGATGGAGAGAGAGAGAGACTAATGGAGGTAGGGAGGGGCTGTATAGGGTATATAAGGCATATAGTCGTTGGATTGATCTTATTGGATGTTGCTAATAAAACCCTAGAGGATGTTCTCTTCTGTTCTCTACTGTTCTCTACTGTTCTCTACTATGGTCATGAGACGGAGAGACAGGGATGATGAGATGTATGATGCACATCCAACGACGATGATGTCACAGTTGTTAATGTCACTGTTGTTGTTATTTGTTGTTGTTTACTGTTGTTTTCCTCCAGCTGTATACCAACAGTCCTGTGAGGCGTACAAACACAAAGGCAACACGTCAGGACATTATTACATCGACGTGGACGGCAGCGGACCCATCAGACCACAGCTGATCTTCTGCAACATGACAGGTAGTAGCGCACAGACACACACACGCACACACACACGCACGCACACACACACACACACACACACACACACACACACACACACACACTCTCTTCTGAGTCTTGGCACTTCTTTTGTATAAATATGAACAATGATGATTGTTCATATTCTCTCTCTCTCTCTCTCTCTCTCTCTCTCTCTCTCTCTCTCTCTCTCTCTCTCTCTCTCTCTCTCTCTCTCTCTCTCTCTCTCTCTCTCTCTCCTCCAGAGGAGAAGACATGGATGGTGCTGCAGCACAATAACACCGAGCTGACCAGAGTCCGACCGTTGACGGGGGGAAGCCTGCATTTAGCCCACTTTTGACTACTCATCTGAAGAAGAGCAGCTATCGGCCATCATCGGCCAATCAGAGCACTGCGAACAGGAACTGTCCTACCATTGCAGGAAGTCCCGCCTCCTCAACACACCGGGTGAGGACTGTTTTTTTTTAACTTTGCTGCATATGTTGTTCAGTAATACACTACTACTCAACCAAGTGCCTTGCTCAAAGGCACCATGAAGGAACCTGTTGAGGGAAGTTACTCATTCACTTTTTCTGGCCCACATTTTCCCAGCCTGGGATTCAAACCAGCAACCCTCCAACCTGAAGCCTCTTGATCAGTTTTCTGTGCCACAGGGCTGGTTTTTCATCTCCGCTCTGTTCCTTTGACTTCTCTAAATGAGGAGTTCATTTCCAAAATACTATCTATCTATTTTTGATTGCACCTGAAATTCAATATCTCTAAAGGATCCAGTATGTAAAAGTGTTTTCATTCTATCAACTAAGGACTATCAACTAGTCTACTATCTACTAAAACAAACCATGAGTAGTTTTAGATTTTGAGTGACTATGGGCCGGATCTACTAAAGGTTTGCGTGTGTAAAAATGTGTGCAAACTCATAGCACGCGCAAATAAATGTACAAACTGATCTACTAACAGTGCGCACTGAGGACTGCGTCTTGCAAATGTGCAAAATAACACGCCTTATCCAGTTAGTACTTTTGCCTCAATGAATATGCAAGATGGGGCGTTTACACGCTATTTAGCAAAATACTGGGAGGAGAAAATGTAAATAGATTAATGTAGCACACGCACTGTGATCTATCAAACCTGAACGCAATTTCGTTGATGGAGACTGCGTCTGTATTTAATACGTTTCAAAAGAAGGTGCAAACGCCCTGCATGCGTAATTGTGCACAAATGACTGCCGTTATTGTAGCGAGAAGGAGACATAGAAACTGCACTTGAACTGCACTTGTTGCTCAATGTTAGTTAGAGGCATCTCTTCCACCGTGCCCCCACCTGTTTTCTTTGCTGAGGTTTTATTATAAGCCAATTTTTCTTTTGTTCTTCGTCTTATATCTTGCCATCTTCTCTTAATTTCATCCGTTGTTCTTCTTGTTTTACCAACGGCATTTACTTTCTCACAGATGATCTCCCAAATAGTGTTCTTTTTTGTCATATTCAGATTTTTTTGCTGTAGCTCATCCAAATGTTTATTTGCCTCTTCCACTAACACCTCTAATTCTATAGGCGCAAATTTCATTTTGCGCTTGCGGTTCTGTTGCCCATCCAAACTCTCCATGGTGCAAAACATTAAACACGCAAAACCCTCATTTAAATACTGCTGTCTCCACCACGTTTGCACCTGTTGTCATTTACGCACGCATTCTTAGTAAATCACCCGCAAAACGCCCATCAACCACACGCGCAAACTTTTAGAATGCACACGCAAATTAGTACCCTTTATTTGGGATCTTAGTAGATCCGCCCCTATGACTTTAGGAGAGTAGGTGTCACTTTTTTCAACTGGGAGAACAAAACTATTGAAATGGAGCAACCAGCCCAGACTGGTTGGACTCTTCAGGATCCAGCCTCTCCTCCGCTCAGACAGAACAAACACATTTTTATGCTTTTGTATTGCAAACTTATTCAGGTTTCATGGATTTTCTTCCTATTTACCAACGTCCCTGTCAAATGGATTGTTTAGGATTTGTTCACTGCCTCCTCCTTGTGGAGTATTGAGTTAAATTAGTTTGTCTGTGTTCAATCGAGCGTTTTCTTGTGCTTGTATTGATCTGAATGGAGGGTATTAGAAACACAATGGGAATCACTTCAATCACAAAGTGCAATACATTTACAGACCTTTGTCTTGATGACGTTGGTGCAACAACGTACACTTTCCCAGTACATATGACACACATGATGCAAGAGAAACGCATACAGCGCATGGGAACAGTTCAGTTTAGCCGTGTGTTGGAGCAACACCTCACACAATATTGTTGCAGATGTTGAGAAAAGTGTCGTAAGTGACCAGCAGTGCATCGGTCGATGATCGGTGGCTGAGCAGGAGGCTCGGGAGGAGCAGGAGGTGGCTGACCAGGAGGCTCGTAGCTTCCCAGTCTAGTACAGTAGCAGTTGTCTATCACCTGCCTGGTTTCTGCAGAGAGGCAGCAGGGAAACGGCGTCAGGGCTGATCAACGAGGCTGGAGCGGTTCCAACGACGAGCAGTGAGACAGACGAGCGCTGGTCTGTGTTGAGATCCAGACAGACAGACGAACAAGAGATGGATGGATGGGTTGATGGACAGAGGAAAGTAGGGAGGGAGGGAAGTGTAGAGGATTGGTGGATACATAGGCAGATGGATGGGTGACTGACAGCCTCTTTATGTGTGAGAGACAATCTAGGAAAAGAACTGAAAACAAGAAATATATAAAGAGGTAGAATGGATTTTGGGAGGGAGGGTAGATAGATGGATGGATGGATGGATGGGAGGAATTGCTGACTCAACAGAGAACCGTTGAACTTGCTGATGGTGTTGCTTGCCGTGTAAGATGTTGTTGTCAGGACAGTTTCTTGAAGCAGATCCTCTGGTTTACCGTTGAAGGCTGAAGCAGAATGTACGAGGTTTCCAGAGGAGTTTCAGTGGCACCTTGTTGTATTTGTTGAAGAAAAGGAAGGGATTTGCTTGCTCATGTGTGTGTGTGTGTGTGTGTGTGTGTGTGTTTCAGAGGGCTCTCCGTTCAGCTGGTGGCTGGGCGGTCCAGGTCCAGGGCATGTCCAGACCTACTGGGGCGGGGCGCTACCAGGCAGCCAGCAGTGTGCCTGCGGCCTGCAGGATAACTGTTTGGACCCGCAGCACTACTGCAACTGTGACGCCGACCGCATGGAGTGGTACTGAACCTTACCGACCCATACCGACACTTACCGCTTACTGTCATCACAGAGGAGTAACACTACGTGACTCCTGCTTGTCTTTGTTTGGGGACACAGGAGCAAACAGATTTGATGTTGTTTTGGTATTTAACTGCAATGAAACCAGTTAGAATAGATTCAATTTACTTTATTAGGTTAAGAATAAGACAAAAAGTGAGTACAGAACATAATAAAAACAAATAATTACAACACAATTATTACAGCAAACAAATGTATTGAAAATAATACAGCAAATAAATAGAAATATACAACATCTTCATTGACGGATGTGCAGACCGTCGCTAGCTATCAGAAAACATCAGCTCTCTGTCAACAACTACAATTTATTTTTTCTTCTTTTTGTTCTATATAGCCATCCCTTCTAGAGATTCAGTATGATGTGTTTCTATACGGGGACACTGAAATGGCTGACTGCTTTCTACTATCATCTACAATTTAAGGCATAACCGCCTTCCTTAATGTTTGAGCTTCAAGTGAAAACCAACCGGGAAGAAATGAGCCGAGGAGGAAACAATCTAGACCTTCGTCACGTTGTAACCAGTGCTGCTGTCTTCCTCCTTCCTTCCTTCCTTCCTTCCTTCCTTCCTTCTATCATTTCCAAGTCCAAACAGTCCATTCAACGCTGGATCTATTTTTACAGACTGGAGCTTCTAGCTGCTCCTCAATATTTCATCAGATTCACAAAGTGCCTCATGCTAGGTTACAGTCCTGGATGTGTTTTTATACTGGAGTCTGCCCGGTAACAGGGCTGTGTATTTTTAAAAGTGAGTGAAGCTGAATGTGGGTGTAAGTGGACAGAGCAGCTCACTCAGATGTTGGTCTGTTCTTTTGAAAAGTGTTGAGTGTATAAAAGACAGGATGTAAGATTGGTTGCATCAGCTTAATACAATATTGTTGTATTCTGTTGAATATCTGTATCTGTGAATCTAGTCAAGCAGATCACAACCAGGGGCCTGTTCCAAGAAGCGGGTTTAGTGAAAACTCTGAGTTTGGTAACCCTGAGATGAGGGAAATTCTGGGTTTTGCGTTCCAGAAAGAGAGGTAACTCAAACTCTGAGTCAGTTACCATGGTAACTGCTCGCTGGCAGGTTTTCTTGAACAAACCCTGACTTTCTCCCTGTCTCCTCCCTCTGCTGAACCTGAAGCAGCTGTCGGACATGGCGTGTCCTTTCCTCTGTAACCCGATCGATATTCAAGCCGAAGTAATCTAATACCCCGATTAGATGTTCTATGTCCAGGATGGAAGAGCTGTCCAAGATATTATATGCCGTTTACACTTCACGGATTACGCTACCACCACCCCGAGCAGTCACATAAAGACACCTGTCATTTGGTCTTCTTTATTTCCTACAAATACAAAAGCAACAGTTAGTATTTTATATTGTTCCAACAACATATTTCACCTGTGACCATGCACCCACCTCTAACTTATGTTTGAATAATTACATTTCTAGATCTGCCTTTCTAATTTGCCACCCCAAGTACACCACTTGAAGTATGTCTGATCCAGACAGCTCAGAAAGTGTGGTTAAATGTTAAATGAATACACTACTGCATTCAAACGTACGCATTGACTCGGGCAGCGATTCTCTCCCACGCCAATTCCCTCTCCTTTACGACCATGCTGCTTGCTGGTTGCCATGGTGAATCGTAGTATCGGACCTCCATTGATGATGGCTTTTTATTGTCGTCTTAACTCAAGGTGAACATACTCCAAATTGATTGAACAAACTCAAATTAGCCGTTCTGGAACCGAAAACTCAGACTTGGCCATCTCGGAATGAATCAACTCAGAGTGCAGGGTTAGACTCAGAGTTTGCCGAACCTGCTTCTTGGAACAGGCCCCTGGTAGATTTATCTATTTATTTTTCAGTTCTCAGTCCAGTTTCATCTTTGTTCTTTATACTCCATCCCTCTTCTTTGTTTCTTCTTCTTCCCCATCTGCTTGTTCCTCTTCTTTCTTGTTCCTCTTCTTCTTCTGCATCTTCTTCTGCATCTTCTCCTGCTCATCCTCCTCTTATGCCTCCTCTTCCTTTCTTCTTCTTCTTCTATTTCTTCTACTACTTCTTCTTCTTCTCCTCCTCATTCTCATCATTCTTCTCCTCTTCCTCCTCCTCCTTTCTTCTTCTTTTCCTCTTCCTCCTGCTTTCTCCTTCATTTCCTCCTCTTCCTCCTCCTTCCCCCTCTCCTTCCCCTTCCTCTCCTTCTTCTTCTGCTCCTCCAGGGCTAATGACTCGGGCCTGCTCACCCATAAGGAGAACCTCCCAGTCCGGTCTCTGGTGCTGGGTGACATCCAGAGGCCGGGGTCAGAGGCCGCCTACAGGGTGGGACCCCTCCGTTGTCATGGAGACAGTAAGTCCGGTTCAGATGCTGAGATCACATGAATGCTCCTCCTGGGAAAATACTTCCTGGTTCTGTCCAGTCAGGTCACACTGAGTTTTATAAGGTATTTCTGAGTGAGTAGTTGTCAAATGAAATCACGGTATGGGGATAAAGCATTGAGTCTTTAAGGTTCTCATTCCACCTGCCAGTTATCTGATGAAGTCTTCTGGTTTCTTCCACATCCAATAGCTGATTACCGTCAGAAGAACCACTAAACCTTTTTCTCACTCTGATTCTTCTAATCAAAGATATTACAATACAAATCAAAGGAACACACTTCTTGTTCCTCCTTTCAATTAGTCGTAACTGCAGCCCGTCTTTAGCGACACGAGTAGAGAGATGATTCAACGCTCCGCGTGATTAATCAAACGAGACAGCGAGCTCGTTAGCTCGACGCGCGGCTCGTTTGTTTGCTCGACAACTTTCATCAAAAGATCTTCACCGTGCGTTTTTTTCACTTTTGTTTTCCTCAGAGAACTTCTGGAACGCGGCGTTCTTCGACAAGGAGACGTCGTACCTCCACTTCCCCACCTTCCACGGAGAGCTGAGCGCAGACATCTCCTTCCTGTTTAAGACCACGGCCTCCTCCGGCGTGTTCCTGGAAAACCTGGGCATCAAGGACTTCATCCGGATCGAACTGAGCTGTAAGTAAAACCCAGAGGTTGAAGGTGTGATCTGGATTGAACTCAGCTGTTAGTAGTTCACTTTAGGTCTCTACTTTGTTGCCTCTGTTTCAGCTAACAGGCCCACAGTGTGTGTCATTTAGAAGACGACAATAATAACCAAGAGGGTGTCATTTGCTTTATGGGTGCTATATTTATGGGCAACCACAATGTGTGTCATTTAGAGTATAGCAGAAATACCCAAGAGTGTTTTTATGGGTGTGACAGTGATGCAGTAGGGGTGTGTGTCATTAGAGAGCCTGTTATAGACGCTTTGAATCTTTCGACCCGTCCATGGCTGTCCTTCTGAAACTCCTTTACCTCACTTCACCGGTTTTGTTCGGCTGCCTCGGCTCTCTCTGCGTTGTGTTTTATTTTGGAGCAGCGTTTTCTTTGAAATAGGATTGGAACACACACACACACACACACACACAAAGCATCTAACACAGGGACACCAACAGCCCCTTGGGAAATCTTTGGCGCTGTGTTTGTTGCGGCTCCGGCGTGGTGCAGAACGCTGCCGTTATGATGACAACCCGGTTCAGATCTCGCTGCAACACTGACAACGGTTTCTAAATGAAGTTACTGTCGGGTTCTGGGATATTGTTTCATCTCTGTACTCTCGTGGTAATACATCCTCTATCTCTCCAACGGCCGCGACATGAAGGACGAGGGTTCGTTGCAGGGACGTCAACAGCCCTCCTAAATCCTCGGTGGGTGAACGTGGTGAGGGTGATGCTAGCTGAGCAGACAAACATGTATGTGTTGCTGCTCGGTAACCACGATATTTAGTGGGTTTTTTCCACTCCCATGCACCGATCCACTACACTAAAACAGGTAGTTTGAGCTAAATGATCGAATTAGTCATAGATGTGTTCCAGCCACGCTGATAATAACCATCAAGTACAACAAGCTGTGCTTAATCAAAATCGATTTGATGCTGGGATAACTCCCCGCTGACATCTGTCATACTCTTTAATTATTTATATTTCTGTTATTTTTCTCTTTTAATCTTACAAGAAAATGTTTCATACAGTACACACGCATTGGGAATCATAAAGTGGTCCTCACGTACTGCTGGTAGTTTTCATCCTAGCTGTCTAATCAGTGTCTAATCATGTCTAATCTCAGACCTGGGACCAGTTAACTACCTGGTAGGATAGAAACCAGCAGGACTCTGGACCTGGTCTGTTATTGCCACAGTATGTAACAGACGTGAACAGAAGGTAGACATGGGAAATGTTATGATGCTTTTTCTGTTTCATGAAGATTTGATATGGAGTCGTGGTCGCACTTCTTCATGACTGTCGTTTGACTCAACACTCTTCAGTCTTCAAAGCTTTCAATCAGCCAATCATTGACAGGAAGTCTAAATACGGAGATGTAAGAGTTCAGTGTTTCCCCCAGAGTGTGGAAAAGCCTCTGTAACGTTTAGACCATCAGGTAACCCTGGACCTGCCCGGTGACACCCAGACTAGCAGGATTCACTGAGAGGTTTTCAGATTGTCAGTCCTGATGGTGTCGAGTTAAAACCATCACATTGTTAATAGCTGTAACAACGTGTCAGTCTGAGTCTCCGGGGGTGAGATGAAAGATTCTGAGATGACAATGACAATGTTTGTTAATTTGCCAGTTATTTTCTGGCAAACAATGGTGAAATGTCAAACCCCCTCTGATAGTATGAAATCACCTCGTTCAGATGTGACTCACGCAGTAATTCAGTCTTCCCTCCCCCTCGTCCCTCCCTCGCCTTTCTCCTCCGTTTCTGTCAATCACCCTCCACCTCCCCCTCTACTCCCCCACCTCCCACCAGCCTCCAACGAGGTGCTTTTCTCCTTCGACGTGGGTAACGGGCCGCTGGAGGTGCGCGTGGAGTCGAGCGCCCCGCTGAACGACAACCGGTGGCACCGGGTACAAGCCGAGCGCAACGTGAAGGAGGCGTCCCTTCGCCTCGACGAACTTCCCGCCGCCACGCAGGAAGCTCCTGCTGACGGACACTTCCACCTGCAGCTCAACAGCCAGCTGTTCATAGGTAGGGAGGTGGTGTGTGTGTGTGTGTGTGTGTGTGTGTGTGTGTGTGAGGGTGTACAGTATGATGGTACTTCTGGTTTTGGTACAGGACAGATGTTCAGTCATCTGCCCCAGGAAGTAGAGACGAGTAGAGGCGAGGGTCTGATATTGCTTCCCCTGCATCCTGCTGCTGCCAGAGTAGAGAGAGAAATATTTTGGCTATTTCACATGTGCTAAGCTGTTATTGATAATTGCCATCTGCCACTGAGTGATATTGGATATGGATGAACTGAGTCAATTGGGGGTCTATTACCTCGGCTCCACTGGGGGTCTAATAACTCTTACAGTACAGGGTAAGAAATTCATTTTATTTTCATTTTTTCCCCCTTGATGTGAGTTTTAGGGGCATTTTGTTTCACTGTGAAATAATACATCTGCATTGCGTATTGGCAAATCAACAATTTGTACCATTTGTTTTATCTGAGATCCTACTAATATATAATATATCTTCTGTCCATCGATTGCGGAGGTTTTTACCATATTGTTTGTTGTATTTTTCGTTGACTCAGTGGTTTTCTTTTACTGCTGGCTGCAGGGTGCCAACATTGTCTACTGGTACTCGGTTGTTTTCTGGTCAAAACCTGCTCCCAGAATGCACTACCAGGTTGTAGGTACCCACAAATCGCTCGATGGCCCATGGGTGACAGCAGTGGCATTCCCTTGTGATTATTTGACATGTCAAAAGGGTACTCTTAATTATTTTGGCCGTTTTTTTGTCCTCTTGTTTTTAATTAATTGTTTTAATAACATTTTTTTAAATTTCCACTTCCATTTATTTAATTTCCATTTTATGAACATTCAAAGGCAAACTCCTGATAGAAAACTCCTGGAGGAAGGAAAGTTTAGTAATCTTGTCGAGGTAAAATAATGGATCCCCCAGAGCCCTGACGATCCCTGACAATCCCTGTTGATCCCTGACGATCCCTGTGATGAGTCCTCAGACAAAGACTACACATACACATTTTATTCTGGCTATTTTACATGTGCTAAGCTGTTATTGGCTAAACGTCTTTTGTCTGCTCAGCGCTATTGGACCTGGAGGTGCTGAGTCGATGGTTTCTGAATGCTGAGCGATTATCACGCTAAATAAATAATCATGCATCAGGCAACATGCAGTATGTGTGTGTGTGCAGTGACGTTTTTGCATGTGTGTTTTCTTGCTGCTATCTCTGCAAACAAACCTGAACTAGTTATCCATCAGTTATTAGTTCCCTTAGCTGGGCTGCAGGTCCTGATGAATCTCTGTGACTCAGATAAACTTCATCAATACTGCAGCCCTGTCGAGCTGTTTATCTCACTTCAGCTCTACAGGCTTCTGTAATTGTGTGTTTAACCTCTCACTCTGCCTGCAGATCTGTGGGAGAGTAAGAAAAAACACAAAAATCCATCTTTCATTATCAGGCTCCATCACTGCAACCAAAAAAAAACAAAACATGGATGTCACTTCATATCAGTAAACACACATTCTGGTATGGGAAACGGACCAACAGACAGTGATGAGATTGGACGGAGGCAGCAGCAGGGAAATAGTGGTGAATATTGATCGTCTGGATGGGTTTAGCCAATAATCCACTGTGAGTAGCTGGCAGATCACAACCATCAGCCTAAACCTACGTTGTTTACCTCACACTGGAACAATGCTGATGGATTTATGTGTTTGAATAGAGACGTGCTTGTGTTGTTCACCAGATTGGTTCAGGAATCATCTGGATTTGATGTCCAGGAATGCATCGAGTGCTTGGGAGTCTCCAAAAAGCTGATTTGGGGTAGCGGGGTGGTCTAGTGGTCGGAGAGACGACAAATAGCGGTCACAGGTTTGATCCCTGCAACTGTTGAAGTGTCCTGGAGCGAGACACTGAACCCTGACTGCTAAACCTCTACAATGTAAAAGAAAGGCACACTCGTATATATATCAGCGTATTGAAACATAAAGTTGTGTCTTTCTGTGCAGTCATGAACACAGTGTTCAGTCATGAGTGTGAAGGACCTTGGGTTTGCATGCACTGCAGATTAATTTGCAATTGAATTGTAAATTAGCCCTCATAAATAAATTCATGCTGTCCCGGTTATCTTTCATAGTTACGACGAGCGGCTGCCGAGCCTATCTGACCTGGCAGACGCCACCATGTACGGGGTTGAATGTTGCTCACCAGCTATCTTACTACATACAGTTTATTTATCTCGCCCTCTACTTGTATAATCCAAAAGATTCCATTATTTGGATCCATAAACCATAGGACTGTTGGAGTATATAAACCCTATTACCATGCACTGTATTTATGAGCTCTGCAGATTCATAAGGCGATGCGTTTCACTGTTTGAATTAATAAGACACAGTGTTGGTTTGTATGAATTCATGAGCCATATTTCAATGTACAGTGTATTTATGAGCTGTAATCGTGCCTTGCTTTATAAGGCAATGAATTCCATTGTTTTGATTAATAAGCCGTATTAATGCCTTGCATGGATTTATAAGTCGTAGCATTGTTCATTTTCCGATTACTTTATTGCCATTATTACTGGAGGTCTTAAATATCCATGCACAGCAATTTGGAGTCAGCCTGCAATAAATGCAAAAATGACTTGCTTTGTGGAGGCGCAATCTATTGTATTGCCTTGTTTGGATAGTTACGCCTTAGTTTATTGGTGCTGCATTGCTATCTAATGACTGATATGTACATATACAGAGTTTTTCGTTCTCTGTCCTTCATGTAGTGCCATGAAAAATATAGCCTCAGAGTTTGACAAACCTGTAAGCATCCTGCTTCTGAGGATCCTTCACAGATCCTTCATATCACAGTGGAATCGGCATGAAATAGTCCTATTTTATGTAATGTAAGCAGTTACTGACAAGCCAGGGCTAACTGGTGTTACCGTCACATAGGAAAGCAAAATCCAACCACAGATCTCATATCCTAGACCCTAGACAGACACACTTCTTAACACTAAGATGAGCCTAAAGGCATTTTCTCCTGTTTCTCAAACTCAGGAGACAAAACAACCACATAACAGCTCATATTGATCTGATCACAATAACAGATCTCCACATGATCTGGAATAAGTGTCATTTAACTCTCCTGAATATGAGACTGAGATCTCAAAGAAAACTAAATCTGATGTTTTATGACTCTTCTTCTCAAACGTGCAGTTTTCATATCCTGCTGCATTTTCCTATTGAATCCACAGAGGCAGCAGCCACACAGTGGGAGCTTGTTACCATTATATACAGTACGTCACATGTTAGCTTCTTCAAATTTATCTCATTCTATTTATTCTCTGTGTTATCACCTTCTTGCTCCTAAGGGGGTCTTAGCAGAAGCATTTCAGATGGAGGTGATGAAATCTTCTCCTGTTTCCTAAGAGATGAAGAAGAGATTTTTTCCTCTGGCGTGTTATCTGTACTGATTGATGTACAAATATATTCTCGCCCTTTTCCTGCACGTACCATCAGCAAACATACGGTGATCGTGGCGCTGTCAGATGGCCCCACATGTGGTTTATTACACAATCCGCTGATTTCATGTTGAGAGACTGTAATCTTATTTTTTCGAGCTGAGGCTGCATCGCTGGATGTATGGTTGAACCCCTCGCTGCTCCTGATTGGAGTTTGTTTTTTTCCCTGAAAGCTCTTCCTATGCTTTTTTTAGTTTTTCAGAGTTTTGCAGCATTTCGAGTCACGCACACTGCCTCTGATGATTGGTTTGATCTCCACTAATCTCTGTAATTGCTTTTGTTGCGCTATCAGAGGGTCCAATGTCTTTGTGTTGTGCCACACAATATCCTGATCTCGTAGTCAGAGGTTGTAATTGTCTCGTTAAGAGTTGAGGTACTGCTGGATATGTGGTTGAAGCCCTCACCACTCTGCTAGGCTCCCTTGGTCAGAGGTGGAGTTTCTCAGCAGTTTGACTCTTTGATGTTTGCTTTGATCTCCACTTCACAGACTCCTCATTATGCTTTTCATAGACATAGTCATCTGGTCTCAGAAGTGTTTTTGCAAGCAGTGTCTTCATCTCATGTTGAGAGACTGCAATCCTCCTGTTAGAGCTGAAGTTGGACTGCTGGACATGTGGTTGAACCTCTCAGCGCTCTAGAAGGCTCCCCTGATAACCCTCCTTTCTACGTTTTGTTCCTTTGGTCTGAAGTGGTGTTCCTCAGGGATCTGTCTCCGGCCCCCTGTTAGAGCCAAAGGCAGTCAGGGACTCCTATCAAAGCTGATTCCCAGGAGGATACTTTCTCATCTCTGAATTACAGTCATTAACATCTGATAGTTTCCTCAAACTCAACACTTGGACAGACTTTTCAGCAGAGTGTAACTTTAAAACGAGCAGTGGTGGAAATCCAGGTTCAGAAAGTAAAAGGACATGCCAGAGTTTTATTTATTTATGAAAATGAGCCTACATTTCATCCAGCATACTCAAAGTACTTTTCCTCACTGTGTCATTTAGAAAAGGTTTGAGGATACTTTCATATTATTGGTCCTTTTGTGTTGCCTTGCCAGTGCAATCATTTATATTGCCTGTATCAGAGAGCGGGGACCGGAATAGTGTTACAGAGCTCAGTGATTTATTGGTGTGAAAAGCTACTGCAACTGAACAAAAGGAAGTTGTCAGGTTCAAACTCTGAGAGCAAAGTGTTGCCAAGTCTGAACTCTCAGGACAATAATTTTCAATCTGTGAGCTCTGCAAAAATAGGAGGTTGTCAGGTTTGAGCTATGTGAACAATAGGAGGTGACCATGTTACGAAGCAGAAGGGGGGAAAAATGTGTATACAGAGCTTGAACATGTACTTGAGGTACTGGAGAGCGTTGGGATGTGAGAATATACAGTCATGCTTGAAAGTTTGTGAACCCTGTGGGGTGGTCATCATGTCATATATTGATGAAATCCCCTTCTCAACCTCAATCTGAATGAAGACACTCCACATATATAACACGTACCAAAAAATTTGATTGATTATTTTACAAAACTGGTTTATTTAACAAAAACTCAGATATCCCTGTATGGAAAACTATGTGAACTCCTTCAATCAATAACTTGTGGCTCCTTCTTTAGCAGCGACTTGGAGTAAACGTCTCCTAGAGCCACTGATCACTGATTAGTCTCTTCATCTTTCTGTTTTTACCAGTTTTTTCTTGTGTGATATTTCAGAAGGACGTCCACTTTCATGCTAAATGTCCATTTGTATATTATTTCCCTTTAATCTAGTTTCATTTTACTACATGTACAATTTCCTTTAAAAAAAATCCTGTATTTCACTGACGAAAAGGCTAATTTTGATGAATTGTATTGTAAATAAAAATCTATAATTGCACATTCAGTTCACAAACTTTCAAGCATGACTTTATGTCTTGTTCCAGTCGGTCAGCCCACCACCCAGTTAGCGGCCAATAGGCAGAATAACGCTAGGCACACACACAACTGATAAAAGTGAGATCCCTGAAAGTGTTTTCTACCTCTGACTTCTTTGTCTCTTTGCCGTTTCGTCGCCTTGTCATTTTGCAAAAAGAGTGTTGACAAGGTTGTGCTTCTGGGGGTGAAGAGGCGACATGTGGATCTGCTGTAGATGACAGGAAGAGGAGAAATGAAAAAGTAGAGAGAGAGAAAGAGAGAGAGAGAGAGAGAGAGAGCGAGAGAGAATAAATAGCACCGAAAGATGCGCACAAAGAAAAAGAGAGGGGGTGGGCTAGAGAAGAGTGTTGCTGGTGTGTTGAAGTAATGCCTGTGTGAGAAAAGACAGGAATATTTGTTACATCTGTCTAGGCGCTTCGGTCCTCACACTCCGTACTCCTGACTGAGTGTAATGTCGACTATACAGGAATTATTCTGTGTTTCTGGTTTGTTTGTAGTAAACAGAAGAAGAACTGGGTAGTTAGCATGAGCAGCGATAGCCACCGTGGCTGAACAGGAAATGAACGTAGTAGTGATTTATTGATGTGATGTCACTCTAATTTAGCTTCTTAAAGTCACCATGACATGAAAATGACTTATTCTTCTTGGAAATCCATATCGTAATGAACACTTACTTAATAATAAATGGCCAAAAAAATGACAACATTTTTTATTTTATTTTTTTGTGAGCATGTGTGTTTTGTTTGTAATCTTTATTATTTTTACTTTTATTATTATTTTCTTTTTTTATGTGTATATTGAAGTTTTGTTGCTTATTGTTTAGTTATGTATATTTTTGTGGAAAAAATACAGTCTTTTACAACAAAAAAATTACAACATTGCATTTCGTCCGGAAATACTTTGAGTTATGGAAGCAAAGGAACCACCAGAATGTCATTTCTTTGTGATTTTATCAAATCATCTGCTAAATGTCTGAAATTTTGTGTTGTCAGGAGGCACAGCGTCCAGGCAGAAGGGCTTCCGGGGCTGTATCCGCTCCCTGCAGCTGAACGGCGTCACCCTGGACCTGGAGCAGCGGGCCAGGATCACGCCCGGGGTCCGGCCCGGCTGCCCAGGCCACTGCAGCAGCTACGGCCCGCTGTGCCAGAACCGGGGCCGCTGTGTGGAGAGGGACAACGGCTTCTACTGCGACTGTGGTCCTGTCAGCACACACTGGAGCCTTCTGCCACAGAGGTACACACACACACACACACACACACACACACACACACACTTTGTGGCTGCTAAATTCATCTACTCTATCAGCCACTTTTTCCACTTTTGTATTGTAAAAGTCAATTTGCCGCGTTAGGACTGTTAATGTAACTTCCATTAACTTAATAAACTATTAAGCTAATAACAATTTACAGCAAATAGTGTCATAATCCTGTTAACAAAATGAAATAAAAGTTACCGACATACTGAATTTAATTTTTTGCATGATTGGGTTTTAATACTTTCACACCAAGGTTTAAATGTACAGTATCACCAAAGACCTCTTCCATCCATATTCATCCCTTTTTCAGATGTTAGATGATTACATATAAGATAATAAGATTATCCATTCAGTTACTAGAGTTTTAAAACCTGAAAATCTAAAACTTCTCTTTATTGTAATAAAACTTAATATGTAATAATTATTTCTTTAACAGAAAAAAAGTTGTTAAGTTTAATGGGGAAATCTATTACGTTAACAGGATTTTTACACTATTAATTACATGTTCTTAATTAATGGTTTATTAGGTTAATAGGAAATTATTACATTAGCAGTTGTACCATGGGAGGGGAAATCTGAAAGAGTTTCCTTCCTGTCCAGCTCCTGCCATAGAGGTTCCCTCAGTACGCTGCAGCATCTGAGCGTTTTAGTCCGAGTCACCGCAGACCTTCTGAAGTTAAAGGCGTTTAAAGGGCTTCCTCTGTCGTTTATTTCCCTTTACATCAGACAACGTTGTGTTGACTAATGCCACGTGCCTTGACCTCCCTCTAGGAGAACTGTCTAACCACTTTACACCACGCTGCACCGTGTCACGCTACGCCTCGCCATCCACCCCCCTCCCTGCGCTGCCTTTAGCCCGCTCATACATCTCCTCCTCCGCCAAGGTTAAAGCTGCTGTGGTGTGTTATCTGTCGGCCCCGGTTCCTTCAGGAGTCCGTTAGATGGACCCTGGGCCCCTGGCTCTGGAGATAACATGAACAGAGTGGGCATAACCACGTGAAATGTATTTATATATATATGAAGATTTTAACAGGCAGCGTCGTCTCTGAGGGCTTTACTGAAGGAAAATACAGTAATGGAGATAATGAAATAAGGTTTAATAACAATAAGAGACAACTTTTATGCAGCTTGCTAAAACTATGCTTGCTACCATGTGACATCAAGGGCTTGATGCAAAGAAAAGTGTGTCTATTTTTATTAATTATGTGTCTATTTGAAGTGTATTTGAGTCTATTTTAGTAGTTATGTGTCTATTTGAAGTGTATTTGAGTTTATTTTTATTTTAGTAGTTATGTGTCTATTTGAAGTGTATTTGAGTAATTCCATTTGAAGTCATCACAGTAACAGCGAGTCCTCACGTTGAGCCAAGTCCAGCAATCTCTTTACACTCTTAGCACTCTTCCCACGTGTCACAGATATCTACTGTACTTAGCCGCCACGTTCAACATCAAGGGGTCGATGCAACAGGAAGAAAGTGCTTCAGTCTGTTTGATGTCATGAGTCATCACACGGGCACTTCAGCTCCGTGAAGCTCTCTACCTGGGTTCAATATTGAAGTTCAGCTTCCTGTTGGACAAACAACTCTAGAAAGTGTAATGTTTTCTGTGATTAGTTGCCGAGGTTCATGTGTTTCTTCTCCCTCCTGCCTCTATTTTGGAGGATAGCTTTGTTTTCTCTCGCTATCTCATTAGACAGTGCAGCGTTGTTCAGCTGATGTAAATATCTTATTGAGCTGCAGCCTCCCTGGGAACTTAATTAGAGTTTGGAAACAGTGCAAAGATACTGTAAATATATATACCGGGCTCTGCCTGGGAACTTCATTATTCACTCCCTGGCAACATTCAGCACCTCGTCTAACGCAGGAACAATATAAATGCGTTTCAAAGTGAAATATGTGTATGCAGGATAAAAACTCAGTGGCCTCCATGTTGCAAGAGATGTATTAACAAAACTGTACCGAGAGCATTTTTGATGCAACCACGGCTCGCTCTCATTGGACTAATGCAAAAACATCAAGTTTAATACCAGTTTTTAAAATGACATCGAGATTATTGCATGGAATCACCTGATGCCTGATCGATTTTCTTCAAACAAATGCATATAAATGAAAAATCATACCGCACATCAAGTTGTATCTTACTGGAATCAATAGCTGCTAGATGAGCAACGAGGTAATCTCATCGTAATCTCAAACTCAACCTCCCAGTTGCCGCCTCCCTCCCTCCGGATGTCAGCCAGCTTCAGAACTCTTACCTTATTGAGATTGGTAATGAAAAGCATCTATAAATGCCACAACTACCTCCAGTTTGTAACAAACCTCTCTGCTGCCGCCCCCCCTTCCTCCAGAGCTGTCGGCCAGCTTCAAGCCGGGGACGTCCGTCAGCTACACCTTCAAGGAGCCCTATGAGCTGAGCAAGAACAGCAGCGCCCGGCCCTCCTCCATCTACTCCGACCTGACCCTGAGAGGAGAAAACATCTCACTCAGCTTCAGGACCGCTCAGAGTCCGGCTCTGCTGCTCTACGTCAGCTCCTACTACAGAGAGTACCTGGCCCTGCTCGTCAACAAGCACGGTGAGGGGGGCTTTTATTTTGACGCTTTGGTGACGAGGTCATTCCAACCTCTCTTTATGAAAATCCTCCTCTGGGTCTCCTTGTCTCCCACCCCCTCTATACCTCTCTTTCCTCACTTCTCACTCTCCTCATCTTGTTCCATCCTTCCTTTTCCTCCCCTCATTCTCCCCTCATCCACATGGATCAAACTTGAGATGAAGACTCCACTGTTCCTCCTCTTCTCACCCCCTCCTCTTTCAACGCCACCTCTCCTCATCTCTCTTCCCCTTTTCCCTTCCTGTCGTCCTCCTCTCCTCCCCATCTGCTCCTCTTATCTCTCCTCTTTTCCCTCGATTCCCTTTTCATCTCTCCTCCTCCTCCTCCTCTCTAGCTTTACCAGATCCATTAGGATTAGTCAGATTCTTATTCTCTGTGGATTCAGCCCGTCAGCCTCTACTGCCTCTCAGTCCGTCCAGCCAGGCCAGCTATTATGTCTCATCTCCGGTTGAAAGAAAGTGTCCGCTGGTCTTATCGCGAAGACCTCAGGAGTGGCGTTCAGGGGCAGAAGGGCCGGTTGGCTGCAAACGGGTGGCAAGTCAGCACAGTGCTGAATAAAACAGGGCCGAGGTGTTTTTTTAGAGCAGCGGCAGGTAATTTCAATCTTAAATGACATTTTCAGCAGTTAAACATAATAGAAGCAGCACTTTGCAGCTAGATTAGCCGTAAATGGATTTCGCACATAGCCCGGTCTTAATGCTGACGGACAGTGGTGCATTAAGGTTGCCATGCCGATGGAGGCGTCAGGTGAGTGCATGCACTTACACCGAAGTGTCCAATTAAATCCCTGAGAGCTTTCTCTTGTTTGCCCCTAAGACGCCTACGTTTTCATCCCTCCCTCTCTGATGCAGTTACACCTCCTCATCCCAAACTCTTAGTCACTTAAGGACTGCCTTAAGATGACATACAGTCATTATGTTATGGTTACGATCGAGTTCAGGACCCAAATGCAGAAAACCCGGACACAGAGACGAAGGTTGAGGTGAACTGGTTTACTGGTGGGATACGAAACAAACAAGCAGGGGAGACAGACTGGTGCAGGCGTGGATGTGGAGACAGGCAGGCAGGATGACAAGCGGGGAGCCAGGAGACGGACAGGCAGGCAGGCAGGCAGGGTAACAGGCAAGGGAACCGGGAAGGAGGCTGGATCTGGGTAGGAAAACAAGGTTTAGACAGGCAAAGGGAACTTTGAGATTAATCCACAAAGCGGCCGAGAACGAGACTGACGGGGCAGTACAAACGACGATCTGGCGATGAGTGGATGGAAAGCCGGGGTTCTTAAGCTGCAGGGTGATGGGTTGATGGAAGGCAGGTGTGTGGGGTAGAGCAGGTGATGGGGATGAGTGGTTGATGATGGGAGGAGCCGGAACCAGGAGCCACACCCGTCGAACACACAGACAGACAGAGACAAACAGGGAGAAACTAGTAGGCAGGGGAGGAGGACCTGACAGTACCCCCCCCTCTACGGACGCCACCTGGCGTACGCCTGGGACCATCTGGATGCCGGTGGTTAAAATCGCGGATGAGCGACGGGTCCAGGATCTGGGCCCGCGGGATCCAGGATCGCTCCTCCGGACCATAACCCTCCCAGTCCACCAGGTACTGGTATCCCCGACCACGGCGGCGCACGTCCAGGAGTTGCCGGACGGTGTAGGCAGGGTGGTCGTCAATCATTCTGGGAGGAGGGGGAGCAGGGGTAGGGGGGGACAGGGGACTGGAGGAGACAGGTTTAATTTGGGAGACATGAAAAGTGGGGTGAACACGAAGGGAGGGGGGGAGTCTCAGACGGACAGCACAGGGGTTGACGATGGCCTCTATTTCGTACGGCCCCACGAAACGGGGAGCCAGCTTCCTCGAGTCCACCTTCAGAGGTAAGTCCTTAGCCCGAAGCCATACTTGCTGCCCCGGGGTGTAGGTGGGAGCTGGGATGCGGCGGCGGTTGGCCTGGGTTTGGGACCGGGTCGACGCCCGGAGTAGGGCAGTGCGGGCACGCCTCCAAATCCTCCGGCATCTGCGAATATGAGCCTGAACCGAGGGTACCGCAATCTCCTCCTCCTGCGAAGGGAACAGAGGGGGCTGGTACCCAAGAGAGCAGAGGAAGGGGGACAACCCAGAGGAGGCGTTGACGAGGGTGTTGTGCGCGTATTCCACCCAGGGAAGCTGGGAGCTCCAGGAGGATGGATTGGCGGAGGCGATGCAACGGATTGCAGCCTCCATCTCCTGGTTGGCACGCTCCGATTGCCCGTTAGTCTGAGGATGGAAACCCGAAGACAGGCTGATGGTGGCGCCCAGGGCCTTACAGAATGCCTTCCATACCTGGGAGGTGAACTGGGGTCCCCGATCAGAGACGATGTCGGCGGGGATGCCGTGGAGGCGGAAGACGTGGTATACCATGAGGTCAGCGGTCTCCCCGGCCGATGGCAGCTTGGTGAGAGGGATGAAGTGGGCGGCCTTAGAGAAACGGTCGATGATAGTGAGGATGGTGGTCATACCTTTGGACGGAGGGAGGCCGGTGACGAAGTCTAAGGCGATGTGGGACCAAGGACGGGTGGGTACAGGCAGGGGGCGGAGCAACCCGGCGCAAGGCTTATTGGAGACCTTGTTCCGGGCACAGACCGAACATGCTGAGACGAAGTCCCGGGTGTCAGCGTCTATAGATGGCCACCAGAAGTGCTGGCGGAGGAAGGCGAGCGTCCGGGAGATGCCGGGATGACAGGTGAGTCGGGTGGAGTGAGCCCACTGGAGCACCTGGGAACGGACAGGGTCAGGGACAAACAGCCGGTTAGGTGGACCATTACCTGGGTCGGGTTGTAGTGCCTGGGCCTGTCTAATCCGAGCCTCGATCTCCCAGGTGACGGCGGCGATGAAACAGGAGGGTGGTAGGATGGGCTCCGGATCCACATTGTCCTCCCCTGCAGCGTAGACACGGGACAGGGCGTCGGGCTTGAGGTTGCGAGAGCCTGGGCGGTAGGATAAGGTGAAGTTAAAACGACCCAGGAATAGCGCCCAACGGGACTGGCGTGGGTTCAGACGCTTTGCCGTCTGAAGGTAGGTGAGGTTGCGGTGGTCAGTCCAAACTATGAAGGGCTGAGCAGCTCCCTCCAGCCAGTGACGCCACTCCTCCAGGGCCCAGACGACGGCGAGGAGCTCCCGGTTCCCCACATCATAATTCCTCTCCGCGGGTGACAGCTTGCGGGAGAAGAAGGCACAGGGATGCAGCTTGCTGTCGGCCGGAGATCTCTGTGAGAGCACCGCCCCAGCCCCGGTCTCCGAAGCATCCACCTCCACAACGAACTGTAAGGTGGGATCAGGCTGGATGAGGACAGGAGCAGAGCTGAAACGGCGCTTAAGCTCTCCGAGAGCCGTCTCCGCCTCCGGGGTCCAGCGGAACTGAATGGAGGTGGAGGTGAGGGCCGTGAGTGGGGCTGCGACGTGGCTATAGTTCCTGATAAACCTCCTATAGAAATTGGCGAACCCCAGGAATCGCTGCAGTTGTCTCCGGTTGGTGGGCGTCGGCCACTCTGCCACGGCGGAAACCTTGGCCGGATCCATGCTGACCTGGTCTTGGGCGATGATGTAGCCCAGGAAAGACACCCTGGGGACGTGGAATTCGCACTTCTCAGCCTTTACGAAGAGCCTATTCTCCAGAAGGCGCTGGAGTACCTGGCGGACGTGTTGCTCATGCTCGGTGGGGTTCTGGGAGAAGATGAGGATGTCGTCTATGTACACGAACACGAACCGATTGAGCATATCCCGGAGCACATCGTTCACCAAGGCCTGGAAGACCGCAGGGGCGTTGGTCAGCCCGAACGGCATCACCTGGTACTCGAAGTGCCCCAGTGGTGTGTTGAACGCTGTCTTCCACTCGTCTCCCTCCCGGATGCGGACGAGGTGGTAGGCGTTGCGCAAGTCCAGTTTCGTGAAGACAGTGGCCCCCTGGAGGGGAATAAAAGCAGAGCTGATTAACGGCAGCGGATACTTGTTCTTAACCGTTATATTGTTCATGCCCCGGAAATCAATACACGGCCGCAGGGTCCCGTCCTTCTTCCCCACGAAGAAGAACCCTGCGCCGACTGGAGAGGAGGAGGGACGGATGAAGCCTGCGGCCAGGGAGTCCCGGATGTAGACCTCCATAGCCTCGCGCTCAGGTCTGGAAAGGTTGTAGAGGCGGCCACTGGGAAGGGAGGCACCCGGGAGGAGGTCAATGGCACAATCGTAAGGCCGGTGCGACGGCAAGGACACCGCGTGCTGTTTGCTAAAAACCGAAGCCAGGTCATGGTAAACCTCTGGGACAGAGGACAGTTCAGCAGGCTCCGGCAAGGACGGTGTCCTGGCGTGAGCTGGAGCAGGGGCAGAAAGCAAACAATTAGACAGACAATAATCACTCCAGGAGGAGATCTGACCTGTGACCCAGTCAACGTTCGGGTTGTGGCGTCGGAGCCATGGAAAGCCCAGCACCAGCGGGGAGTGAGCGCCGTTCAGGATGTGAAATCTGATGGTCTCCTGGTGATTCCCGGAGAGCCGCAGCCCCACAGGGACAGTCTGGTGGGTGATCCGGCCAATAGATGCCCCGTTGAGGGCCTTAGCCTCCAGGGGAAACTCCAGAGGCTCGGTGTCGATGCCCAACTGTTCAGCGAGAACGCGGTCTAAAAAGCTCTCATCCGCTCCAGAATCGATGAGGGCTGGGTAGGTCAGGGACTGGCCGCGCCACACTAGAGTGGCCTTGACTTGGGGACGTGAGAGAGAAGCTCCTGCTGCCCGGCTCGCCAGTATCTCTCTCCCTACTGACGAGCCGGCACTTTTACTGGTCGGAGCGGACATGCAGATACAAGGTGTCCCATCTCACCACAATAGAGGCATGCCCCCACGCTAATCCGGTGAGCCCGCTCCCTGGGGGTTAGGCGAGCCCTGCCCAGCTGCATGGGTTCGGGTTCTGGGTGAGGTTCGGCGACTCCCAACGGCGGACGAAGAGGAGGGGAGGAAGCCGCTCTTCGTGAGCGCCGTCCCTGTAGCCGGTTGTCCAGCTGAATGGAAAGGGAGACCAGGGACCGGAAATCGGTCGGTTCATCACGGGCGGCGATCTCATTCTGGAGGTGTTCGGCCAACCCGTTTAAAAATGTTCCCCGTAGTGCCCGATCCCCCCATCCAGCATCTGCTGCTAGGGTCTTAAACTCCACGGAGTAATCCGCTGCACTACGGCCTCCCTGGCGGAGGTTAGTCAACCGTCTATCGGCGTCTCCCCAGTGGTCAGGGTGATCGAACACATCCTTGAACTCGGAGATAAAAGTATTAAAAGACAGGGAGTCATTGATCATGTGGGAGTAGGCGGCCTCAGCCCATGCCAGGGCCTGGCCTCTTAGCAAGCCAATGACGTAGCGTACCTTAGCGGGATCGGTGGGGAACGTCTGTGGCCGCTGGAGAAACACCAAGGAGCACTGCAGGACAAAACCTCGGCACTTCCTGGTCTCCCCAGAGAAAGGCTCGGGGTCCGGAGCGTAGGACTCCCGGGACGGAGGAGATATCGGAGGCGGGCTCGGAATGACTGGAGCAGGGGCTGGTGGCATAAGGTGAGTGGTTAGGAGTTGTACCTGGTGTGCCAGTTGGGAGATTTGGCTGCTCATGGCCTGGCTGCTCTCAGATAGGCCCCGGAGGACCTGCTCATGATGTCCGAGAAATTCTCCCTGGCTGGCGATCGCTTTCCGAAGCGCGGCAGGCTCTGATTCCGGGTCTGCTGGGTCCATGCTTTTGGGCCAGATCGTACTGTTATGGTTACGATCGAGTTCAGGACCCAAATGCAGAAAACCCGGACACAGAGACGAAGGTTGAGGTGAACTGGTTTACTGGTGGGATACGAAACAAACAAGCAGGGGAGACAGACTGGTGCAGGCGTGGATGTGGAGACAGGCAGGCAGGATGACAAGCGGGGAGCCAGGAGACGGACAGGCAGGCAGGCAGGCAGGGTAACAGGCAAGGGAACCGGGAAGGAGGCTGGATCTGGGTAGGAAAACAAGGTTTAGACAGGCAAAGGGAACTTTGAGATTAATCCACAAAGCGGCCGAGAACGAGACTGACGGGGCAGTACAAACGACGATCTGGCGATGAGTGGATGGAAAGCCGGGGTTCTTAAGCTGCAGGGTGATGGGTTGATGGAAGGCAGGTGTGTGGGGTAGAGCAGGTGATGGGGATGAGTGGTTGATGATGGGAGGAGCCGGAACCAGGAGCCACACCCGTCGAACACACAGACAGACAGAGACAAACAGGGAGAAACTAGTAGGCAGGGGAGGAGGACCTGACACATTATCGGCGCTCTTACACCAAGTGATTATCCCCTCTTAGTCTGCGGCGCCTTCGTTGGAAAAACAGGAACACAGCGAGTCCGTAATTACGAGGTTTTGATATCGGATTAAGTATTTTGGTTTGAAGTGATAATGTGCGTGCAGTGTGAAATAATAATGTTTTTGAAGAAAGATGCACAATTTTCTTATCCCTCCCTTTGATCGGTGAAGTCCGAAGGCGCCACGGGGCGTTCAAACCTCCACTTGATGCTCTGAACATTAGAGAATTCATTAGATTTACAGCGTTATTGATAGGGAATTAGCGCTAATCCTCTTAATATTGAAAGCTTTATTAATTCATCTTCTGCTGCGTTGGAACATTCAGAATTATCTTTGGAGGATTAAATATATGTTTACCCTGTTAGTCAAGATTATAGGAGGAGAAGGACGTTTCCAGGAAAATAAGAAACAAAAAATGTATGATTGAAATTATGGCGGCCTTTTTTTTTAACTTAGAAACTGCCTTTTTCTATGAGTAGGTCCCATAAAGTAACGTTGTTGTGTTTTTTTGGTGTGTGTGTGTGTGTGTGTGTGTGTGTGTGTGTGTGTGTGTGTGTGTGTGTGTGTATGTGTGTGTGTGTGTGTGAAGATAAGCTGGAGCTGAGATACAAGCTGGACAACAGCAGAGAAGCTGAGGTGTTGAGGAGCAGAGTGAGGAACCTGGCCAACGGTCAGCTGCACTCTGTTACTATCAGGAGGCTGGCAGACACCATCTCAGTCCAGGTAACACACACACACACACACACACACACACACACCATACAGTTTACACTCAAATATCCCAGACAGTTGAGGGTTCAAAAAGCATCATCTCAACCTACCTATTACTACTAGATGAATTTTGAAATGTGTCCAAGATGGCCGTCTACCGGGACAATCAGATTGCAGACACCACTGCCTGCTCCATCATGTTTGTTCCAGTAGATTGCATCATCAAATGAGAAACCTATCTGAAGGAAAAACACTTTCCTCGACTGATAAAAACAGTAACACACATCCAGCTCCACCCCCCTGCCTACAGGTGGTACAGCAAAGCGCTATCCTCTTCCTCTCAGCAGTAATAACGCCACAGTCAGCACTTCCCTGTCTGTGGCGCGGTAGATGTCCACCGCCAACAGCTGCAGTCCTGGGATGCGGCTACGGCAGGGCGGCAGGGACAAACTGTACACGGGAACATCCCTTATGAAATATGAGGTGCCTTCATCTTATCCGGATCTGCTGAATCTCTATCTTGTTAACAACAGTCTCAGATGATATATGAGGTCAACCTCCTCCAGCCTGGACCCAGCACCCTGGATGATGAGGTAGAATTATCAACACCCTGAGATGAAACACAAGGTGACCTCGTCTTGCCTGAGTCACTGTATTGTGAGCTACAGCCTGCAGAGGTGCACCTCATCCCGCCTGTTTCCGTCCCCTTGAATCATAGTGATGTAGTAGTGACCGAGATGCTCTGATGGCGTGAGGTGAACCTCAACAGGAGTTTTCAAGTACTTCAGATTCTACAGATCTGTAGAATCACTTTAACCGTGTCATTGGTGCAGAGACGTATTGACAACTTTGAGTTTCAGAGTACATACAGATGTGTTGCAGGGACAGCAGGACCTCACATGCAGTGCAAAGGGAAACAGTAGACTATACATATCACTCTATCAATATGCCACTGTCCAAAGTTAAGGGCTGGTAAACTAAAAGAAATATGCACCTGCCAAGAATAACTTTTACCAGTCAGAATAATGACTGTACAATTGTTAAGTGTGTGTTACTTCATTGAATTAATTGAAAACTCACTTATTCAATGGTTCAAGTTTTAAATTCATCATTAAGTGCAAAATAATTCAAACTGCCAGAGCGTTTTGAGAGAGAGCGTGTACGGTGGTCAGCAGGGACAAAGTTTGAGAACAAGCAAAGACCAAAGACCGCATATACCCGAGACGTTCAAATGTTACTGCTTTTGTCAGGTTCAGCCCTGCACAGCTCCAGTTCTGAGTAATGGAAATGAGGTATTAGATCAGTAGGGCCAGATAACAAACGTCAGATAACATAGATGCTGACTTGTCTAGAAGAAACAGTTTTCATTGCCTTGATCTGTCTCAGGTTCCTCCTTTTTTCATTGCCAATACCGATGCTTAGTCTTATGTTTGATCTGGCTGCTCCTCCACCATATGGATATCTCAATTTGGAATTTAACTCTTGACGTGGACCTGTTGGTTTTAAATTAACATTTTAATGAGGTAGAAAGAGTTTCACTTTTTAGCATCCACACCTTCAAGAGTTCAGGAGCAGTAAAATGAGAAGAATTCAGGCTTTTTCACAGCTCTCAATATAGTAATTACTGATTGCAATTTTTGAGAGTATGACCCTGGACATAGAATAAAATATTACTTTTATGTGTTTGATCATCGCTTTTCAAAATAAAATGAAGGATGGTGCACCAGGAGCACCAATAGTAGTTGTTGACCTTTAAAGTAATGATCCCAGCATTTTCACGTAAATAAATGTCTATTTTGCAACTCTCTATCACCAATTGATGCAACACAATAGTGGTTCAATCTACAGCCAGTAAATGAAAGCTTACAAAGCATTACATTTGCTGTGTCAGGTAGAAAAATTCTCTGGTGCACATGAAGTTACGCATTTTACGTTTCCAGCAGCAGGAACAGTGATTTAATGGGAATGAACAGAAGAAGAACTGGGTAGTTAGCATGAGCAGCGATAGCCACCATGGCTAAAAGGATGGGGGGAAAAAGTACTGGACACTGTTCGATGTGATCTCTGGGAAGTGCAGTGCTAAAACCAAGGATGTCGGCAATTTAGAAACACAGAATCTTGCAGATCAACAAATTTTGGAGTTGAATGGCAGTGAAATAATGAAGGTTACGATCAGGTTAGGTACGATCTGCCTAGCTTTCGTCCCTCTCTTTAACTGGCTGCTTTCTTCTCCACAGCCATGTGGTGAACCTCTGCAGAGCGGCCCTCATTAAAACAATCTCCAATGGAGAATTTCACGGCAGATTATTGAAAGCTTGTCATTGAAAATGTGCAGTCTGTCCTTACTTTCTCCTGCTGAGCTGATAAAACATGAAGAGGATCCCGAATATTTCAAAAACACAAATTATTCCGTCTTCAAAAACATAACTGTTATTTAAGGAGAAGTCTCAAGAGGCCTCATAACTTCACTAGTTATCCTTAATGTTATCCTTTCTCAAATCAATCATGAAGGATATAGGTGTCAGTTTTTTCAAATGGTGGATATTTTGTTTTGGACTATGAATTGGATTCGCTCACAATATTGTATATCATAGGGATACCAGAAAATATCAAAATCTATTGTATATCAGGGACAGAAAGTAATAAATAAAGTAAAATTCAGCAGGGATTATTATTATTAATGAAGTTATGAGTGTTGAGGCAACGTTTTTCCAAAATGAATTTCGTAATGAAGCCCTCCGTTCTTTCAGATTGACCAGAACGCCAGAGAAGACTTCAACTTAACATCTGATGGAGAATTCAACGCCATCAAGTCGCTGGTTCTGGGGAGAGTGCATGGTAAGTGAGCAGTAAAAGCACAGCCAAGGCCTTTCTAGTTACAGAGCACTCAGACAGACTCATTTTAATAACAGCGCTGAGGTGTTTGGCCTTATCTGACGGCCGGCTAGATGAAAATATTATTCAAATCATCGTAGGGAGAGTGCTTCAGCCCTGAGTGGACATGTAAACAGAAAACTACTTTAGCACAAAGTAAAGGTTGAATCCACAGTCATGAGTTATCAATATGCTGTGATTGCATTTCATTTATCTAGAGCGACTTCCACTGAGTGAGCAGTTAGAGGTTAAGAGCGTTCCCTTCAGGGATGCTGAACTTGTGTCCTTCAGGTACAGGGTGGAAGCACGAGGCCACCCAATTATCCTTTACATGGAAGAAAGATTAGATATCAGGACAAAGTCATTATGTCAATGTTTGTTCAGTAAAGCAGCAGCAGGTCACAAGTGTGTTGATACATTTTTACATGTTCATCACAATGTTGATTAAGGCTTCTGACCTGGGGAGACTCTTGGAGACAGATATAAAGTTCATAAAGTTAGAATAAGACCTTCCACTTTCTATGGTAATAAGGAGCAATTAAAATAAACAGAGGATTTGCTATTTTGGAGGCAGCACCCGGCAAGACTACATAATGACTCAGAAGCCTTAGCTAGTGTTGGCAGGGTCAGGTTAAAGGACCATGCCAACCTTTTGGGAAGTTTGGCCCATTAGTACCCAGTATACAATGAGAGGATTGGCACCAAAATCATCTCTGTGTCTCTGGTCGATAGCTCTGACTGGGGCACATGCTAATGCTTTAGCATAGAGAATGCTATTTGTTATTTAGCATTATCCTAAAAGTGAGAAAATGTAACAGCGCTGAGGCCGGCCCGGACAGCTCAGTCAGTAGAGCATGAGAGTCTCAGGGTCATGGGTTTGATCCCCACATAGTGTAAACAATCACCTTTGTAAGTAGATTCAGAAAAAAGCGTCTGATAAATGACTGTAATGTAATATAAGGCTGGAGGGGTTTTAATGACACATGTCTAAACCTGCCAGGCTTGTTTAGAGGACTGGTAAAACAGACATAAGATTCAACAAAAATAATGACAGAAGGTTTATTTTCTCACAGGACTTTGAGCATTTCTTGTTTCCTTTATACATGAAGTGAGTGAAGTTAGCCAGATAGCTAAAGTTATTCCTCTGTTGATTCGTAACTTCACTTTTTTGCTGATTTGGACTTCTTTAAAGATAAACATTCATATTTTGTTTTCAAAAGTTATGATTCTAGAGGCAATAGAATAAAAATCAGTCACCAAATTTGGATTACTAAAACCTCTTATCTATTTTGGAAAATGCTAATCACCATTACTTAACATGCTGTATGCTAAAGCGTTAGCATGCACAGCAGACAGAGCTATCTACCAGAGACACAGAGGTAATTGGTGCCAATCCTCTTGTCAGATATTGGGTAAAGTGACCAATGGGCCAAACTCCCAAAAGCAGCTGTATACATGAAGGGGTCAATCTAATAGGAAACAAGTTGGACAATGCATTTTCACCTATTCGTCATATCAATAACGGTTTAAGCAAGTAAAACAAGTTTGGCAATTACACTGGTTAAGGTTAGGGTAAGGTTTTGGACATGGTTAAACAAGAGGGTTAGGGTTAGGGTTAGGGTTAACCAATGCTACAAATTAAAACGTAACACACAGTAGAAAATGTATTGGCTTGAGTTGGAAACTGAATCCAAGACGCCCATCCACCCCCCAACACGCACATCTTACACAGATGCTTCTGCAAATAGTCGCCCATCTCTTTTCGGTGCGACGTTCCAGCGTGGTGTAGCACAGAGTATCTCGACCGCTCGTGTTAGCATGTCACCCCTCCTCCCCTCTGTCAAGCTAGAGGATACGGAAAGTCAGATCAGGATCGGAAAAGCAGCAGGAAAAGTGGATTTTCTGTCATTCTGTGCCAACCCTGTCATCCATCAGGCTAACTAATGGACCTGGAAGGAAAACAGAGAGAGAGAGAGAGAGGTGGAGGACACAGGTGAAATGTATGTGCTGTGACGAGCTACAGGCCACAATAAAGCTCAGCGTCAGGAAACAGGATCCGAAGCCGGCCCTGCCGCGCTGGTTTTACTGCTCTCATAAACATCCAGATCTGTCCCAGTAAAACCACAGCCACCTGTCCGTCATCCGAACAGCCACTGATGCAGCTGGTTACAGCAGTAATGTTGGGCTTCCCAGCTGGTGTTTATGCTGCCGTGAAGGAAGAGAGGTGTATAATGAAGGCATGTAAGTCAATAAAATGAATGGATAGGGGTGAGTGTGTGCATCTGTCTTAGACACAGACTGGCTGAATCAATGCCACTCAATGTACTGTAATGAGGGTGTGTGTGTGTGTGTGTGTGTGTGTGTGTGTGTGTGTGTGTGTGTGTGTGTGTGTGTATGTCTTGTGAAATGACAGACACCCAGGCCTAATCAATAGAAGTCACTCTACTGCCCCCGCTGTCCCACTCTGAGCGGTAATAAGGAAATCTGCAGCAGAGTCAACGAGCCGGTCGCTTCATGGCAGGGCTATTTATTTAGTTAAGTTGTAGCATGGTGGCCAAAGGTTAGAGAGATTGTCCTGAAACCAAAAGGTCACAGGTTCAATACCCAAAACATTGAACCCTTTCCTGCTCACTCATTGTCAGTCACTGGAAAAGGGTTAAGAAGGTTATCAGCTAAATGACTAAAAATATAATCATGCCTTGCAGACTGGAGTTTTAGTTACAAACGTTTCTCAGGCGGCAGAAATAATTTCATTGGTTGAGTTGAATATCAGTGGGCGGAGCCAAAGAACCATAGTAACGTTAGACTGAAGCCCAGTGAAAAAGACAAAAAGTTAAGAGAGAAGCTAGCTAATATTATGAAGCCTAGCGCTCTGCTACTAACTGAAAAAAATTGAAAAAAATGCAGTCTAGCTTATCTAGGTTAGCTAGTTAGCCTAGCAGCCCTTCCAAGTTCAAAATAGCCAAACTAGCCTACAGTTATCTAGGTAAACTAGTTAGCTAGCCTTTTAAGATCACAAATGCCATGGTCACGAATGAATGAGAAAAAGGAGCTATTGCCATTTATATTTTAGTTATATTTTGACCAGAGTTGCTTCTTTACTTTCAAGTTTGCCAGTTAGCTAACTTGTGCTCTATGGCTCCGCCCATTGAGGTTTAACTCAACCAATGAGATTATCTCTGCCTCCAGAGCAGCTGTGCCTCTGAGAAATGTAGAAATATGCTTCTTATCAGAGAATATACAGTCTCTCTCTCTCTCCCCCCCCCTTCTCCCTCCCTCCCTCCAGAGTCTGAAGAGTTGGATCCAGATCTGGCCCGGTTGTCCTCTCTAGGCTTTACAGGTTGTCTGTCAGTGGTCCACTTTAACTCCATCAGCCCCCTGAAAGCTGCTCTGCTCTACCCGGATACCAGCCCTGTCATCATCACCGGCCCATTGGCCCAGTCCAACTGTGGCTCCTCTGCTCTAATCAATCCCGACGCAGCAGAAAACACGCACCACCTATCAGGTAAGAGGGGAGGAGCCATGTTTGTCGGTTTAGGTTTACAAAGTCAAATTCAAAGATGCATTACTGGCATGACAGTCAATGTGCAATATTGCTTGAGTTGTTTAAAAGTCTCTCTACCAAGTGGTTGGTTTTCAAGGTTCTGATGGGAGGAATCAAGTTTGTAAGGAGTTTTTTTTTTTTTTTTAAATCTCTGTTTTTGATATATATATATATATATTTTTTATTTATTTTTTATTTAATGTAGGTTATCTTTTTAGACATAGTTTCTAGGTTCTATTTTCTATCCATTTCCCCACTTCTCTGGGTGGGAGCTGCTTTTCAACCTTTTTCCAGGGCTCATTAAGTACATGCACCTTGTTAAGGAGACTTATTACAACACATTGATTAATTTGGACCACAGAGGGCAAATCTCTCCTCAGGGGTCATTCTGATATAACCTCACGCTGCTTTAGTAGAAGCCTTTGAAGTGTGTGATATTCAATGGGCCCTATATCTACTGAGTGATGGTACTGTGATCTTGTCTCTTGGTTTCTCTTCTCTTTCCACTCAATTCTGTTTATTTCTCTCCATTTCTCTTATTCTCTTCTCTTCTCTTCTCTCCTTCTCTGTCCTTGTTGTTTCTCGGTTCCCCTCTCCTTTTTTTCTACTTCCCTTTCTCCTCCATCTCTCTTTCTCCTCTGCTTCCGTTGTGCTCTTTCGGTTTTTGTGTTTTCCTGGTTTTCTTTTTCCCCTATCCTTCATTTGTGCTCTTTCCTCGTTCTCGTCTCCTTCTTTCCTCCTTGTCTTTCTCTGCTGTAGACCAGTCTGGTTCAGTGGGTTCAGGTCAACCTTTAGTCAATGCCATCAGGACTGACTCGGCTCTGATTGGAGGTACTGAACGTTTCACCATGTTTCACTGTAACAGGAACCTGATTCACCATGTTTTACTGTCATAATACCAGAACTATTGATAACTCTAACAGGAACCTGAGTCATCATTATTCACCATGGTAATACCAGAACTAATGGTTACTGTAACATTGACAAGAACCTTTTTTCAACAGAAACCTGCTTTTAACTATACTGATTACTATTGGTTACTGATAACTCCATTTTGTGGACGATGCACATAATCAGCGTGTATTAAAGATTATCATTAATAATAATTTTGTAGTAATAGATTACACACAATCTTTAACGATGAGAGATATTGTGCTCCAAGCCAGCAAAGGTGATGTGATGGCTATTGTTCCATTAAAACTAAATTAAAATGTTGTTCCTCTGCCAGGTCAGATTGATCCAAAGTGAAGACCGACTCATTTTTATAAGAGTGTAGATAGAAAAAGCCGTTGAGAACTGTCCATTAAATGGGCTTGACTCTGTCTCAGGCACAAAGGGGCAGCTCAACTAATTAAACCTCTGCAGAAATTACTTGCTGATGGAGGAACTTTCTTGCTGCTATCTTTGAAATGCACGAACATTTTAAAACCAATGTAATGTAGTAAAAAATTGATTCCAGCAGTATTTTGGAATTCCAATTATATGAAACTTTCTCTGGATAATGAAATGTGCTGAACGGAACGGAAGAGTCCAGTGGTGTGAAATGCTGTTCATTGTGCTTTAGAGTATGATTCGTAAGACAACCGGACTGTGAGGCGATAGAAAATGACAGACCCAGGGAACAGAGATGAGTAGAAATCATGTTCTGAGTTCAGAGTAATTTCATAAACCTCTCAGACAAATTCTACTGTGGTAAATTTACTTTTTAGAAAACCAATGTGTCAGTGAGCTCAAGGTAAACACAGATCGATATGTCACACCTTAGTTGGTTGTCACAAGAGTTCAATGCATTCTCACTTAAATGTTCTGTCCTTCGGTGTAACAACTTTATTAATCAAGAAATGGTTGTTTTTTTCTGATATTATTTCATTCTTACATCTGTAAATTCCTCTACCTTACAGGTGTGATAGCAGTGGTGATTTTTGTGATTGTATCTGTCCTGGCGGTAACGGCCAGATTCCTCTACCGGCGGAAAGAGACGTATCAGAACCAGGAAGTGAAGGGAGTCAAATGCGAGGACAGCCCCGAGTTCCCCTTCAATGGCCAGGCCAATGCCGAGAACGTTCCCAGTGAAAACCCAAAGGAGTATTTCATTTAATTGGAGCCCTGACCTCCCAGAGGGCTGAGGGGACTGACAGGGATGTCCTGCCACGCCTCAGTGCTTTACCCTGCATTCAGAGCCACTTGGCCACTCAGCTGGCACCAGCAGCTCAACAAGATGTGGAAGACAAAAAAAAGAACAATTCACACACTTTTGTCTGTCTGTTGCTTTACTGTGAATAGTGTACATACTGATGCAAACGAGCAGAGGTATTTGGACTTATAAGGTGTTGATACTTTCAGAAACTGTAAATATTACAAAATGTAAATGTTGAATTAATGTCTTTATAACAATCTCTAATATCTCTGTGTCATATTGGAAGGTTACACATATTTACAAGAGGAATTGGTATTTTTCATGAAGCACGGTTCAGAGGATTCAAAGATAACTTAGTTCCAGTGGATCTCGATGCTTGGCGTTGGTTTTGGTTTTGGCGGATGCACTTTTCTGTGAGGATGATGAATGTTTGCTTCATTGAAAGTTGAGATGTCTGAGAAATCACTGTTCTGTTTGAGAAATGGCCCAGCACAGGACTGACATAGGAATTGCTTTATTTTATTTCCTTCTTTCTTTCCTTGTTTCCTTGTTTGTTTGTTTGTTTGTTTGTTTGTTTCCTTTCTTTCTTTCTTTCTTTCTTTCTTTCAGCTCTTTGCATCAAAACATGAAAGCACAGGAAAGGCAGGGCAAGGTTTCTACTTTTCTATAGTTTTCAAAGTTCCCTCAAAAGGCGTGCACGCGTTATCCACTCAATTATAAAAGTTTCCTCTTCCCTGCTGCCTGCCACCTGCCGACAGCTCTCTAAACATCTCTTGAGCAGTAAAGCTTTTAACAGACAGCAGCACTGACTGTAACACTGCGACTGTCTGTCACCTCGTTCTCTCCACGGATGTTTAAAGTGGGTTTTAAAACTGTGATCTGCGTCGGCCTGACAGGTAGATTGTGACTTGCTGGAGGCAGAGAGATTATCAGAAATAGAGAGATTATCCACGAGACACAAAGCCATTCTGATATTATTACATGAAAATAAAGCAAATCCCTGCATGGCATTATATTGTTAATCTATAAACAGATTGAGAGAGGATGAGGAGCAGCTGTTTATCAAGCTCACCACCGTGTCTCTGCTAGACCCCAAAGCACAGATGGGATTTTAATGAGAAAAGTTAAAATTTAAAAGTGAATTTCTTTGTTTGTGTTTGCGTTTGTTTTTTTTTATACCACAGTTGAAGCCAGACATCCTTTCCTTTTGTTTCTCCCTAAGCCTCGTCTCCAAAGAGTTGATTCCTTTGGTGAACTAGTAGTAGCTGCCCTCGATACTGCAGCAGTTGATTGCTACATTGTAAAGTGGAACTCAATAGGTAACCCGCCAGCCCCCAAAATCCTGCAAATTGATCACAGCTGGAGGCTACTGCAAAAAGAAAATAGTGTCTCAATCAACCAGATCAACCAGGCTAAGACGAGAAGGACTTTTAAAGTTTTGAGACAATTTCCCAGCTTGCAGTAAGTCACTGATGTATTCAAGGATGTATGCAGTGAAACCTTCACCTGTGACTGACATGAGGGCGAACCAGTGGACAAAACAGGCTATATGTCACGGTGACCCTCCAGGCTCAACCCAGTGTTACTATGATCAAGCCTTGTCATCTGTCAAACCATCAGTAGACAGAACAAGAATATGCAGTTTTGTATTTGGACCTGCTGATGTGCTCCTTTATTCTGAAAATCAGATTGAATTTAAAACTGGTCTGATCATGATTTTTGTCTGACAGCGGTTTGGTTTCTCTTCTGACAATGTTTGGAGGCGAACTGAACAGTTATTGGTGTAACTATAATAATGTGATGGTACTTACAGTATTGGTGAATAACAGTAATGTCAGTGAGTTTGAGTGACATTGGCATAAAAAAAGATTTTAAAGATATTCAGGTTGTTTGGTTACCAGGAAAATCCTGTTGAATGAAAATAAAAAATTATGCTTTTTCAGTGATTCAATGTGGGGGTTTTTTCCACTACACTGTAGACCAGGGCTGTGTTCGGAATGGTTCACTCGTTCACTCACTCACTATTCCCTATGTAGTGTTTGTCAGATAGTCCACTATATGGGCAACGACCAACCGAAGTTTCGGACACTACGCTGAACATCACTGCGTTAAAAAATGCGCCGGATATTCACGTAAACAAACCGAGCACTCATGGCAGCAGGTTGAAATGTACTCAGGTAGTATCGATTTTGCAGTATTGAATATTAAATCACAAATAATATTAAATCACAAATAATAATAAAATAAAAAAATTGCCTTCTGCCATCTTCACGACTCTTCTTTGGTAAGACACAAACGCATTGCATTGTGGTATACGGGAGAAATTGTAGGGTACATTGTCTGTTCACTACAAATTGTTGTGCATTGTGGGTATTTTATAGTGAACTATAAAGTGAACCAAATTAACCGTTGAGAATTCGGACACTAGTAGAAAATGGCGAACACACTATATAATCCACTATTTCTGTAATAGGGAACAGTTTCGAACAGCCGCTGCAGGTCTATTCAATTGGCGGCCCGCGGGCCACATCCGGCCCAGAAGCAACCTCTGAGTGGCCCAGCGAGCTTGCATTAAATAGGCTATTTTTATAGCTATTTTAATTGTAATATTTTATAAAAATATTTGTTAATAGCAATGTTATTATGTAGCCTAAACAGTTACAGCACTGCGAGTGTAGTCTAAAATCCATATGCAGGAAGGTTTGTTTTCCTCCGATCATGAAGCAAAACCAGCGTGAGAAACTTATCCCGCCAATCAGGATCTCTCTCACAAATCAATGTTTTCTCATGGGATGCAATTCCGACCCCGCGTAGTAGCTTTTCAAAACATCTGGCTATTGACAGCGAAGTTTTGGAGTGATGTGAACGTGCACCAGTTCCCTAACGTTAAGAAGGTAGCGATCGTTGTGCTCAGTATGTTTGGATCAACATTGTGACAAGGTGCCACATCACCGGGGTCCGGGACAGACAGAGACATAAGCAGGTGGAGAGTTTAATGGCCAGCACGGCCGTTTTATTACATCCCAGCAATAACAACGGCCCGGGTCTTTACGGCCGCCGAACGTCGGCGCCGTCTCCTCCGCCGGCCGGCCGCCCGGTTCCCGGTGGGCCAGCCGCAAAGCCCCAAGGCTGCCCCAGCCTGCCAGGCTTCCAGGACGCTTTCTCGCTCCAACCCCGGCTGGTCAGCCCTTGCAGGCGGCTCCCGACTGCCCCCGGACCTCCGCTGGACGCCGCGGCAGGAGACGGCCCGCTCCCGCTCCCGCTCCGTCTCTCCCGTCGCTGGCTCCAGCTCCGCTCTCCATCCCAGCCGACCGGATCCTCCGTCCACGTCGGCTCCTCAACCATTCCGTGTGAACCAGTCTCTCACCCTGGCGCTCTCCCCTCGCTCACACATTCACACACAAGTTAAAAAGGGCCCGGCTGCAATCAGGCTTAATTGGCCGCAGCTGGTCCCGGATCCAGGGGAGATTCCCTCTCCCCTGGATCCACGTTAAGCCTCACCCCACCCTCCTCCAAGCTGCCACATACATACACATGTGAATCAAGCTTTTCGCACATGAACTCAATAAAAAACAACTCTCGTTGCTCCCTGACTGACAGCACTCTTCACCAATTCCTTCGGATTGCGTTGACATTTTACGAGCCAAAAGTCACTGCTCTCGTTCAGAACAAAAAATGTCACTTCTCCCACTAAGAAAGTCATGTCAGCAGGTAGGCTACCCGTTGTTGTAGTTTTATTTTATTTTAGAAATGCACCTGACTTTTTTCTTTTTTAAACCTTTAGTTAACTGTACATATCAACATAATGTGGGATGTGTAAACAAGCCTAATCACACATGTCCTGGTGAATTAAAACGAACGCATTTGTTATGTTCCCTCAGTGTGCAGTAGGAGGCGTTGTGTTATGCCTGTGTGTGTGTGTGTGTGTGTGTGTGTGTGTGTTATTGATTACTGTTATTGTCACTTGTTATGGTTCTGTGCATTGATAGCATTGATGGCTCTTTTATTCTGTTTCTGCACTTTGTGATGTGCCTGGGTCAGATATGTGACCAAAAATATTTTTTATTTCAAAAGTGAAACAATAAACATTGTTATTTTTTACTACATTAATTTGCGTTTGTTTAAAATGTGTCATTACCAAAAGCTAAAAAAGGTTTTAAATAGGCTGCTGAAAATGTCTGGCCCATCTACATTTCCTGGTTTTAAAATCTGGCCCAATTGAATTTGTAATTGAATAGCCCTGCTGTAGACGAATGAACAAATGTGGAGGATCCGTAATCCATACAGAGTCATCGTTCCACAGTTGGAGCTTCTTCTAAATTTACATTCCTGTTTGATGGGCTCTTGTGAAAAGCTGACACATTTCTTGATTTCCACATCAAAGTCACGGAGGAAAATAAAATTCACTTATGTAGCAGAAAGAGGTCTTGTTAAGTGCCATTTTAGACCAAGGCCTCCCACAATTCTCATCTGAAACTTCTGATTTCCTCTCCTATAAATGTCAGTGTTTCCACTGCATCCATCTCAGGTTTAACAGCTTTATCACATTAAACACATTTCCGACCTGCTAAAAGTAGCGTTGCCTCTTTTGACAGACTTTGTCAGTTTCCTGTGGTTTAGCTGTGAGTTGATGGGCAGCTGTCATTTCTGTGCATGTGTGCGTGTGGCTTAATAAATAATTGTTATAATGGCAGTGTTTAGAAACTGCTGAGTTCTTTTGTCTGTCTGTTGAGCTGATACACAGCAGCAAGTATAATTAACATTCATTTACCATCTGTTATTGTTCCTTCTGTGGGATCTTTTCATCCACTACCTGACGCTTTCTGATGTCTGTTAATTAGCGTCTGCCTGCAGTCCAGAGATAAAGGAAATATCTAAAACTGTGAAGCATCTAGGAGCTTCCCACTGTCAGCCTCTCCCAGTTTAACCAGTCTCAACGTCTTGAGATCAGTGATCCCCGCTTGATCCAATTAAATCTAATCGTATTAGTTGCGATCAGAGGCTCAGTGGTGAGATCAAAGATGAAAAGCGAAGTCGGGGATCAGAATTTCAATGTGATGTTTCTTCAATCCCATCTCTTAGCAGTACAGTATGGATGATAAATACACCATGTACCTCTGGGATTCACGCCTCATCTCTTCCCTTCTGCTGTCAGCCAATGAGTTTCAGGACTGCTGTGTTGTAAGTCTTAACCTTAACTATCACAGATCAGCTCCATCTACAAGGACCTGGGTGAGCAAGGACCTGCAGCCTGGTAGGATCGTGATCTGTATTGGAGTCTGCCTGTCTCTGCCTTTCCAGTGCAGCTGAATGTGGCAGGTCAACTCCATCTATGCAGTTTGATGTTTACAATAATTAAGCAGAGTGAAAGTGCAAGCCCGCTGAGATCATGTCAGCAGTCTCGATCTGTCTCTTTTCTTTCTCTTTCTTCTTCTTTATCCTTTCATTCTGTTTTCTTTCTCATCACAGTAGTTTGTCTGCTACTGATTCAGCCTCTAGTTGGCATGTCTCTTCCATTTTCTTGACTTACATGCCTTCATTATACGCCTCTCTTCCTTCACGGCAGTATAAACACCAGCTGGGAAGCCCAACATTACTGCTGTAACCAGCTGCATCAGTGGCTGTTCGGATGACGGAGAGGTGGCTGTGATCTTACCGGGACAGATCTGGATGTTAATGGAAGCAGTAAAACCAGCGTGGCAGGGCCGGCCTCGGATCCTGCTGCTAGACGCTGAGCGTTACTGTGGCCCATAGCTGGGGTGGCTAATCGGGAGAATCTGGTTGTTTGGGCAGGTCCATTTGGATGCTGATAGTGGGGATGAGAGCAGCCCCTCCCTGATTGGTCAATCCCAGGTTAGTTTTAGAAGGCGATTGGTCGTTTAATGACATAATGAGTTTTAGTGGTGTCGGAGTCTGACAGACCAAAACAAATGTGAACATGAAACATACTACAAAGGTGGTTTGGGACCTTGAACTATTAGAAAGAATTGGAGAAAATTGCTCATGACACATATCTAATAAATGTACAATATGTTGTTCAAACAGTTCAAGATATTGCTCTGAACATTATTTATTGCCCTGTGCACTTAAAGAACATTTTAGAGTGGGGTTTGACATTTCCTGCCTGTCTAATCCAGCAGAAAACAGTATGTGCTGTATTCTATCAGCATTATGTACAGTTCCTGCTCCCAAATAAAAATGTCAGTGTAAATGATCAAAGTGCTACTCCATAAGTATCCTGGGTACTTTAAATGTCAAAACATGTCTTTCTTTATAGTTGAAGGAAATTACAACCAATCCTGTAGATCATAGAAAGGAGGTCTGAGTTACAACAACACTTTCACAGAGGGTCTTACAGTATTAGCATCCTCAAAGTATTTTATTACAAATGAAGCATATTGGCCAAACATTAGTGCTTGTAAGTATCAAAAACCCCAAAAGACAAAAATAGATTTAATTTTCTCATAAATGTGGGTCTGAAGGTAAAGAGGTCTATCAATATGATCCTATCAGCAGATCATTACATGCGTGGCTCTGGGATGGAGGGTACTTCCTGGTATGTGTGTATAAAGTGGTAGAACAATAACATGTTGGCCCATGTTGTCGACCTGAGCTCCTGATGAGGTCCCACTAGCCTGTAGCTCCTCTCAGCAGATACTCTTCACCTGGTGTCCTCCATCTCTTTATATCTCTCTGTATCTCGCTCTCGCTCTCGTTCTCTCTCATCCCTCCCTCCCTCTCCCACTGGTCTCCAACAGAGGATGCAGATGACTGGTGTTGGAGAACCCTCACCCAGCAGGAGCTCCTCAGGGAGAAAACAGGAGACTGACATGCTAGTCACTCATTTCATTTGAGCTTAATATGTATTAAATTCATGGAAATGACGGTAAAACTCAACTCAACTAAGCAATATAATTGAACTCACTGAGGCAGTGAATTGTTTTGAAATGGGGTGCATCTCCAACTGCTGTGATAATTGTGTGTAGTATCACATTATTTTAAAAAGCAACTTAAATATTAAAATCAGTTTTTCATTCTGTGTATTTAAAGAACATTATGAACTTTGCAGAATAAATAACTTGTGTATTGAAAAGCGGCATACAGCCCCTGGTGCTGTAAGAATATTGCATATGATAATGTACAATATCTTATAGTTTGTTTTTAAATTAGAGCGTCCTTATCACTATTTTATATAGTGATATCCTCAGGGCAACTGCTCCAGTGGCACTGAATGAAAAATATAAATTGAATCTTGACAAGGGGGATTTGGAGCATCATGCTGTTGCAGCACACTTTCAAGGGTTGTATTATTTAATATATCGCAGATACAAATTTAACCCGGTCTGCAGAGAGGGAACAATGCATTACAATGCAATACATGTTGTTGCTCGCTTTAGTTCCCCTGTTCAGTGATATTACTGTTGAAAGTGATTCTCTTCACTAACACTAACACTAACAGGGCATTGTAATGTCTAATAGAAATCTTCAGGTCGTGGCTCCATTGGAAGCGATACTCCAGCATCCTTCAGAGTCTGATTCACTGCCTGTCATCGCCTCCTTTACAATCCTGTTATGTTTTCAACAGCTATTACCACCGGCGCCTCTTACCAACTCAGAGTATAATTGCTGAGGTTACATGCTCCAACATTACCATAATAACACCACAGATCATGATTATGTCTTACAGACAGGTGGGGGAAGGCATCTCACGGTCCGCTGTAGAGTAATAATAGAATTGAATACGCTGCTCAGTCAAGACAAGTGTCAATCTTCATGAACGAACAGACCCACACACCAACCGATTAAAACATCTGTTGATAGATGGGATAGGAGGGATAGGGGGTCCTATGTTGTCCTGCATACTGTAGGTAGTGTGGATAATGGCCTGCTATCTGAATAGTAACGTGGCTGGACAACCAGCTCCACAAACCAACCCATAATTATATTATAACGACACCCAGACGTCTGGTGTCGCGTCAGACTGGATCCATCATGGTCGTGCTGGGCGAGGCCTCCAGAGAGTCGATGTGACATTTATTCTCTATTCTGCAATTTATTCTTGATTGCTGCTGCCCTCCCACCTATCAGCCAGCCAGCGCTGTTGGAGACGAGCTGGCAGAGAGTAGATGAGTTCTGTTTCTACGATGGCAGCGTTGCCATTGGGGGTCAAAGGTCACGCTGCTCAGACAGAACTTGTTTTCAAAATGGCCTCCATGAAGTGTCTGTCATATCTAACAGTCAAATATTCCAAAACAAAAGAATGCAAGGACGGATAAATATCCCCAAAGTTTACTTGACAAATGATGATGCATTGGATGGTGACTTTAATGAAAAGCCCCAAGATTCATTGCAAGAATAGCCCATCACATCCAAACACATCTGTTATGGTCAATAGTACAGAGCCTGTTGAAACAGCTGATCGTGACATCAGTCCATCTCAAACTCTAAAGATACTTCTCTTTTTCTCACGTTCTTGAGAAGTTTGTTCTCTCCAAGAACTTTGGAAGAACGTTCTCAACACGTACACAAGCATCAACCTGCTGTTCTTGGATTTCAGAAACTTGACTTTAGCTGATGACTACTTCCTGTTGGTCTGCGGTTGTCTGGGGAGACGAAGACAGCGGTGGGGTGAAGGAGGGACCCATCACATTATACAGCAGTCACAGTTCAGCTGGAAGCCCTGGACACTTTGTCGTGATGCTCTGCTGGAAGGAAAAGATCTCTGCCCACATAGCAGGCTGCTGGTAATTATCCAGCCCACCTACAGTTTATACTGTGGTGTGTTGTGGAGATGTTTCTCACCGTAGAGTAGGAATTCAATGAGAAACATAATTAGATAGCAGGCATTGTCCTGCTAATGATCCAGCCCACCTACAGCATGTAGGAGAGAACAGAATCCACTCCACACCTCTTCTCTCCCCCATTCCTCCTCTCCTCTCATCTCTGTCCCCCTCTCCTCCCTCCTCATCTCTAATGTTTAATTTATCTGGTGAAGATCTAATGGGACCACTTCATTCATGTGTGGGCATTTTAATTCACCACCCTTGAAAAGGCGATACCTGCCTCGAGTGAGCAGCTTATTACAATCAATTAACATCAGCAGTGTGCTGCCTCGTAGAGCCCTGGAAATATCAGAGGGGAGAATAGCTGATTGTGTTTCTAGTGTTACGACTTTGCTGTCTCAACAAAATGTAATATTGTTTTTTGACTGGATCATTTTTCCACTAACACATCTGACTGATTTGTGTCAGTTTGTTAGCTAGCTAACCATAGTGTCTGGTCAGCTAACCATCACTGTCTTGGAAACACTGTCACTGTCTTTGTATACTAGCTAACGTATCCAGTATAGAACTTAGTGGCTAGTAATTGCATGTAGTATTAACTTTAGCAACCATGCTGGCTAGTTAGCGAGCTCCAACTCAGAGTGTTTTGGACTAGAGACTAGGGCTAAAGACAAAGACAGTTTACTGAGTCACAGTAACCTACATATGGAAACAAAATTACCTTTTCTGACTATTTGCTTTGATTTATAACATTACTGAATGTACCTTACCACAACAATCTTTTTCAGATATCTCGCTTTTTCTAGCTTTTCTATTTGCGCACAGCTAATTCACCAATGGACCTCCATGATGGAGCCAGACATGGTTGTTGGGAGATTTGTGACGCAACTGCAAAGTGACAGGGTATATAACTGTATACAGTGAAATACGACTATACAACTTTGCCAGAAAAGAGATCTCTGCATGGTCTTACACTTGAATGATTGAATGACTGATGGCTGTCAGCTGTCTCTCCTTCGCTGGTAGGGCAACAGGAAAACTGGCAGGAGATAGACAGAGAAAGAGAGAAGTGAGGCGAAGAGAAGACTCCACTAGAGAAGACAAGATGAGGTATTACTAAAATAGAGAATAACAGACAAGACAAGACAAGATAAGACAAGGCAAGACAAGAAGAGATGGCAGAAGACAAGACAAAGCAAGAAAAGAGAAAGATGTTTAATAGAGTAGATGTTCTCTGGGTCTGTGGGGGATATTTATCAAGTTGCACTATAGTCTCAGTCTTGGCTTGAGAGCACCTTGACCCTCACTGCCTTTACTTCATCGGAGATAACACTGGGCTAATCTCTAATGGAAAAATAACAGTCCTTGGGGACACTGAGCTAATCTGTGATGGAGACATAACACTTTTAAAACATGGCTCCCTGCAGACAGCCGAGCACTTTTAAAGGATTACCCAACTCCTCGCACTCTTCACCTTCTCTCCTTAAAACGTTTCCAGAATCTTCCCTCTCTCTGCCGGGCCTCCGCACACACAGGAGTTAGCGCTGGTCTTGATGGATATCAGTTATCACGACTGAGCCACCTTTAGGGCCTCGCTATCCAGTAATAAATTGATTTCTTGGAAACATTTTTCAGTATGACCTCAGCTTTCTGTTATCACGCTGGTAGATAGCTGTGAGGAAGAGGAAGAGCTGCAGGTCTTTGACACCGCAGCATCCAGACGACCTCAGCTATTAATTAAGACCAGAGCTTCTGTCTCCTACCCTGCCAGCTTTAAGCCCCTCCGATAAGACGGTAAAGACTTGAATCTGATAAGAGTAAAGACATAGATCATTTGCTGCTCTACTGATTACATGCTCAGTATTATGCAGAGGAGGCTCCATAAATAACAGGAGATCTGGCAGACGGGAAATCTGTGCACGCCTCATGTTTATTGATGTGCTATGTCCAAACAGTTATATAGGACTTTTCCATTGTCTCAATGCCTTCTTGTGCCTGTATCGGCCCTTCCAAGGTTGTTTGGTATTCCACAGAAGTTCAAGTAGTCCTATATGTGCATGAGTACAGCAGGTAAAAACTAGCATGTGCCCTCCAGCATCCTTTCAAAGGGTACCAGATAGGTTTGGGTGCCCTAGCAGTACTCCATTGTATCACACCTGTGCTGTACGGAACATATGGCATAGTACATACTTATATACAGTAGAAAAAACATATTTGAGTTAACCTCCTAATCCCTTTCACAGCTTCAGTTGGTCTCTTCAACCTCCAGGAAGCTTGATGCCAACTAATGTGTTGTAGCCACTCTTTAAAGTATTGTTCAATGAACCTGAATCAACCAATCACTGATGAGGAAAGGAACGGGTGAACGTGCATGAGGCAAAGGCCCAATCTCAATGCTTATTTGTACCACTACCCCTTCGGCTTGGCCCTACCCCTTGGCCCTCGCTACCGACGGGCCAAGGGGGGGGGTCGAGTTTGTTGTCGGAGATTACTATGGCAACAATGGTATTATCACAGTGACATTTGCCGTTCATCTGATGGAGATAGAAAAGCATGGACGCTCGCGATTCGTTCACAATTTATACCTTTCACGCTACCTAATCGATCAAACAAGTCATCAAATAAAAAAGACCACTGCTTCATTACCAGTCCACTTCATGACAGAATAGCGTTAGCGGTGCTCTGTAGTCTAGCAAGCCGGCTCCTAACATTACCCTGCCAGTCTGCACTGATATTAGAGGAGCCGTAACAAGTGCAGCAACTTCGCTGATGGACTTTAGTTATATTTCATCATATGCCAGCAAAGGGGGAAATGCGACATGTAAATATGTCAAAATGCAGGACTCATGCACAAATCAGCCTAAAACAATGTTGTAACGTAACTAACTAACGAAGTAGAGACATCGGCATATTAGCGATTTTTTTTGTTATGCTTGTTATAAAGAAACCGGTCCATAATACATTGAAACGACATTAAACTAAGATAATACCACGGTTGGAATATTTTTTAAATCTTTATTAACGAAGAAAATACTACATTTGTGGTTCACTTCAGGATGGTAGTGTAGCGGTCCCCATGATCTTCCTGTTACTTCCAGAGATTCGCAGGGCATTCTGGGTAGCCCTTGGTTTGAAGTGTGCCTCTGAAAAATCTCCGTTTCGAGGGCTATCTAGCCCTACCCCTTGGTCAATAGAGTATTGGGACAGCCCTACCCCTTCACGTGAACGCGCAAAACGGACCAAGGGGTGAATTGGGATTCGGCCAAACTCTTCAGCCTAGAGAAACCACACCTCTGTGATAATGTAATGAACTTCCCATTGCAGGCACGAACGCTCTGTTTCCACCTGCCCTTGTGGCTAACCTGCTTAGACTATGACATTTTAATTGGCTTCTACTGAGATGATATGCAACATGTGCTCGAATCTGCCCGATTGTCTGTGCTTTTAATTATCCAAGTAGGAAATCTCCATTTTCCTCTAGGTCTCCTCTAAGCTGCCCCATTGTAGTCATTATCACAAGGATTGTCATGTCAAGTCACTCATTTACCCCATTGGTAGGATGCCTGTTACACAGCCTGACATTTACAGGAACCTGCTATTTGTTGTCATCTTGCACAAAGAGACGACAAGGTATTTTCTCCTCTGTCTCATTTTCTCTCAAATTACTATCTCTGATTTCTTTTCTTTCCTTTCCATCTTCAATTTGCCGAATTATTTTCCTTTCACTGTCTGTTTGTCTGTCTCTGTTTGTCTGTCTCACTGTCTCTCTAATTTTCATCTTCAGCTTTTTATTTCTTCACGCACCATTTTCGTGAAATTAAAAGGGGCTCGCCAAGCCGATGAGAAATGTCTCTTCTGTTGTGGCTGTAAGACACGTCCATCCATCCTATAGTAAAGTAGATTATGGTGAAGTACTGGAGGAATCATTAGTGTCAACCCTGCCCAGCAGTGTGAGACTGCCCTACAAACTGGTAAAGGGCAATGTATTCACCCAGCAGCGAGACGAGAGACATATTTCCTTGTGATGAATTAAACATAGAGCCAGTTAAAAGTATACTTGTTAGTGGTTACTGAGGAAACATGAATAATGCATTTACAAATGGATCTATTTAAACCAAGATTTGCCGTGTTTGTTTGTTCAGACAGGAAGCCGAGATAGAGTTGACAGCTATGGCTAAATTTCCTCAGGTCCTGTTGAAATGAGGGTTTTGGAAAGCATCTTCCATCCCGGCAGGATCTTCTGTTGTCGGGTTTGTTCACGTCTCCGTTCACAGGAAGTGACAAATTGAAACTTGAAAGAGTGAAATCCAGAGAAAGCATCGATAACAGAAACCAGCTAGTTCAACGTCCCAGCTCCACCCACGCTGCGTTTTTTTTGTTTTTGGTTTTTTTACACAGAACAATACAAAGCTGTTATGATGCTAAATGACACAAATTTCTCCAAAAAACAAGATTGTAAAATACAATCGCTACACCACACACTGACATGGCACACTGACGGTACTAGTGAGGGTGTAATCCTCTTAAAGAAACAGTGGTCGAGGCCATCTAGCTCACTGTTGTGTCCCAGCTTCATCATACTCACCACCCACACTGTTTCTACATATAATCAATCAATCGTGCAATCATATCCATGTTTATCATACACACCATACACTAATAGGGAGTTAACAGAATGTGCAACAATTTGTCTCAGTGGCATTGGAGCTATCGTAACACCACTGATAGAGTCAAATCAGTGTATCAGTAACAGGAACCATTTGTTTTGCTGTTCCCTCTCGATCACAGTCGCCGCCCACACTGTGTTTTTGTAACGGGGGTAGAAAGCCCCTCAGTGGTTCACCTTTTACTGGGGAGCGCTCTGACCAAGCCAGCACACAGACACAAGTTCAAGTTCTAGAACAGAGGGTATTTATTTTACCAATAAAAGAATAAAAAGAGTCCAGCAAAAAGTATTTTCTAAAAACTAAGTATTTTCCTCTCTCGTCTCTGCCTCCACTCCGGTTCAGGCAGACTTCAATTCTAATCATCGTCGTGTTGTCCCAGGCTCAGTCCCAACACTGCCTCTTGGACTTGGGCTGTCTCGCTCTGTGCGAGGGAGGGGATTGCATTGCCACATTCACACAGGTAAGTGAGGTGGGGGCGGATCCACTCATACAGACACAAACACACTGTCACCCTGTGACATTTTCACATCTAATCAGATTTGTCATTGTAATCATATTCACCATAGGACTACACCGCACGCTGAGTTAAACCCCACGCTGCTGACAGAGGGGTATCTCTGTCTCCGTAACTGAATCTAGTGTGGTGTCATGTCCAGCTCCATCACGGTCACCACTGTCGATGTTTTACATGTAATCAGAGTCACTAGTCCCACCTCCGTATCCATATCTATACCCATCCACGCTGACAGCAGCCAGCCAGCCCGTCAGGCCGCCAGTCTCTATTCCCGTAACACATCAGTAATGCTGTTTACAGCCCAAGGTCAGAGAACTGTGATGGATTGTTAGTTTACAAGGGTTTGAACTGCATGAGACAGTGACAGATTTCAGTAAATCAAGGAAAGGCTGTTTTCTCTCCAATCTTTTACTCTGAAACCTCCGAGAGGCTGAATGAAAAACGACTTTCCTCCTGAGTGGGATGATGAACCAGAATCAGAATCACTGATCATCATGTGCAATAAATGTAGAGGAGTTTGTCTTGGTGACACGTAGAGGACTCACTGAGTTTTATGATTCATGCACTAAAAAGACAGACGAGGATTCAGTGGAGGGCTGTTACATGTTTTCCAGGAATGAGATTAGAGGAAACTGCTTGTCTTAATTCTTGTCGCCTGCTGATAAGTAGGATCCCAATGTTTAAGAATAGTAAATCCCATTTCATTCACACGTCATGGCTGGTTTGTGTTCGCTTCGGGACGCTGGGTATTCTGAACGCTGTTGCACCTCATCCACGGCAATTCTGCCCTCGTTTCATTACTAAATAATTGATCGTTCAGCCATCTTACGTCTGAAAATCCATTTTTATTTTTGTTTGTGCTGCTGTTCTATCACGACTGCTTAATCGTACGTTCAGCCTTGTTTTGTTTGAAGAGCGTGGGAGATCTCTGGGGATTTACCTCGGGAAGGGAAAACAACACCCTGGTTGTTGCTGTGGGCTTTTTCTGTTCAGTCACGGTTCACATGAATACACACCTACACAATAAAGCAGCTTGTTACAGCCTCCACTGTGTCTCCTTGTTCATGGCCTTGCTGTGGTTTGGTTCTGTTGTTTTCAACTCCAGTCTCAGGGGGTTTTCCACAAGAGGCACCGCTCTGAGCTCTTCAGGACTTTCACAGCTCTAAAAACAGTTTTATACGAACACAGAATGAGAAAAGGAAGGATATTTTGTTTCTAGAAAGTGATGTTTAAGGTATTTAAGCACTAGATTTTCTTAAAGGAAAACTCTGTAATATAGTAGAGTGAATTTCTGCAGAGATGCTACAATTCCTACAGCATCCCCACCGCTTTATTGCACATTTACATAGAAACACACACACACAGCTTGATATGAACAGAAAATCCATATCAGCAGCAGAGGGCTGGCGGGGGTTTCTACGGTTGAAGGAGTTTGTCTTGAAACTCGGGCTCAGGGAGATGATGCAGGACGGTGACATTCAGCAAACGCTCAGCTGTTTCTTTCCCTGTATTTACCGGGGGAGGGTTTGCTGAGCACCTGAGCCGGCCCGACCCATTAAGCAACACGAGCAGCTGCTTAGGGCCCCCGTCTGCTACTGAACGGCGTCTCACGCGATAACATTATCATGCATTCACTGACCTGACCTAGCCGCGCGCTGCACACATCTGCAACATACAGGGAGTGAACTTAAAAATACCATGTTGACACCAATGTGTCACTTCACGCAAAAAAAAAAACCAAAAAAACAGCAACATGCATTAGAGGGACGGGAGTTTATGTGGATTATCACGTCAAACCTGGCAACCTGCTCCTCCACAAACTTGTTTTGCTGCGAGGTGGAAGGCTGGCTGATATCCAGCTAACTAACTTTTCATTCACTGTGTGGCAGGATATGAATAATGTTGAGCTCCAAAAGAACTTCACCAGTAGTCGGACAGAAAAACTAAAACAGAGAAAAATAGGAATAGAACAGAAAGAAAGCGGAAGGTTTGTAGCTTCTTGTTACGGTGACATTGTTTGCTGTCACATCATACAAAGTTAAGTAGCTAGCTAGGTACATGGATGCTCCCTACTAGGCCTTAGTATACGGTCAGGATTAAACCACCAGAGCCAAATAACTTTGCAGTAGCAAGAAGAACAAAGAAGATCCTCCACTAAAACTGATTTACAAGGCATGTTCAGATGGTTCAACAGGTTGCAGAGAACTAAAACTCGGAGCTGCAATGCACAGTTTGAATTTACTCCATAGACAATGGATACAGGGCTGATTGTGTCAACTCATCATCAGAGGGTCCCTGAACAAAATCCTCCTTAGGGCCCCCCAAAGTCTAGGGCCGGCCCTGCTGAGCGCTCAGCGCCGCCCAGCTTCACATTCATACCAGGGAGCTGCCCAGTACAGCCACAACGAGCACAGTTAGCATCAACTACCTCGTCCATTTGCCCTTCGAGAAGCAAAACAGAATTTATTGCCCAGTTTTAGGGGGAATTCATTGTTTTCATACCCCGCAAAGGCAAAACATTTTCGCTTGTGCACACGTGCATGCACAGGCTCATTTGCAGTCACAGTCACGTGCATTGTGGCTGCAGCGTGATATTTCACCCATTGGTTAATTTCTCCCTCCTCTGATCCATACAACCCAGTGAAACCACCAGAGCAGATGGCAGAGAGCTGGGCGCACAGTATTTCATAATCGTATTCAGCGGGAACACCAGGCGTTTGACACCAAACCAATTTCTCTGCCCAGATGAAAAGTGTCATGTATTTAACACCTAGTTGGAATCTCCTCTCATCCTACCCAACAGGCTAATTAGAGGGGATAAATCTACGCAGGGCTGAGAGAAAGCACCTGCAGTCATAATGAGATCTGATCCATATTCATTGCAACATCATTTGCTTGTTTACTCCGATTCGCCCCGGTCGGAGATCGGCGGGACTCTTCATCATGTGTGAAAAATCATTTCATTACCTGACGTGTTAGGTCTGGGCCAGACTGCCATCTAAGTCAGACAGGAAGTCGGGCAGAAACGTGACTGGCCTGGTTTTATACCTGGTCTAGGCTGCATCATGGTCGGCCCGGTTAGGTGCTACCGGTCCTTATTTATTGGGAATTGCTTTGTAATATTGAAAGCCCTAACCTGATCCCATGTCGGGTTAAAGTTCATTTCAATCACTTTGCCGTACAATACCCAGCATAAGGCTAAGCAAATGTTCCTGTAGCTCCATTGCCTCAGTGTCAGGGTCTGTTTTGCTGTTCATTAGTCATCAGCTGTACTGTAATAACATGTAATACCACTGACTGTCATCTCTCAGAAACGTCTGTTTGTCCACACCATCGTTGGCTTATTTTTCCATCTGATCCAGGCGGCCACATGAAAGCCAATCACTTTGCGCCTATAGTCTATATGTTTTGTAAGGTTTCATTAGGTTGATTTCCCCGGGGGCCTCACGCTGCCTCAATATGGCTTCTGTTCTGATTCACAGGCTTTCTCATTATTCTGCTGCCCAGGACCAAGACGTATGGATCAACAAATGATTCTGGTGCTCCGTATAGCTCTCTGAAAGCACTCCCATAATACCTGCTACTTTTCTGTTTTCTTATTATAACTGTCCTATAATAGCATTTACCTTTCTGTTCCTCCAGTGCCGTAATACCATGAGCAGCCATTAATCATCAGGTTGAAAGTGTTTCTTGTCCAGCATGCGGTCTGTCGTGGCTGCTTCCTCCCAGCAGGCCGCTGGCTAAGAGCCTGTTACTGGGCTAACTCACCGACCACCCGAGACTCTGCCTGCATGCCGTGGCCTGGTCCCAGAGGCTCATGGGTAATCTTTCATCCGCTGACTGTATGTAAACAGAAGTGTCATTATGCAGCCTTTGATTTGTCGGCCTCGCCGGCCAAGACCCCGACTCTCCACCCACTGAATCTTAGTTAAATGTTCACCACCAGGACTACTAATATAACTATCGCTCTGTTTGGTGGTTATGAAAAAGCATTTTCCAGGCCTGAAGCAGGAGGGGGAGAAATTGGCCTGACGGTAATTACTTACAGTAGTTTTGAAGTAACTGTGTGAAGGACGATTTAACTAAGGTAACTTGTTTCAGTCAAATAAAGTGTTCAGACGGGGAGGTTAGGGTTGATAAGGAAGGTGAAGGTGAGTATGGGTATTATTTCAAGGTTTGATTTGCCATGTTACTGCACTGAAACAAAGCTGTGGTCTGATCTATGTGTTGTAACACAACATCACTTTTCTGTGCCATTGTGCAAACGCTGCACGGTCAAATGACAATATGAGAAATAATACTGTATGATGGTGATGCCTGGCCAATCAGTAACAAGATGCATCATCCCTCCAAATTTCATCAAAATCAGATTATCAAAATGAGAAATTATGACCTTTAATTATAGCTCCTCCATCAGGCCAATCAGTGTAATTTTTAAAAAGAATGTCAGCACAAAATGCGCTATCGTCCCATCCCTCGTCGACTGGTGGGTTTTGAAATATCACATTGGAGTGCCCTGATTATGCCAATCAGTGTAATATGTGAGGGTGTTTGGATTTGCGTAGCAGGTTTTGTGCCTGTTAGATGACACAAAGCCCTTAATTATAGCGCCCCCATCAGGCCAATCAGTGCAAAGATGCATCATCCCTCTACACTTCGTCAAAATGAGACCAGCGGGGTCTGAGGTATCACCCAGCTCTGACCAACACAGACACAGAACATACGTCGCTTGTAAAGACCACATTCTTGTTTTCTGAGACAAATCCCGATAAACCCCCGATACCGCCACGCTACCTGCTTCCACATCTTGAATTTTGAAACCCACATTAAATTTCAAGAGAGAATCCAATCAACACTTTCTAATCTCCCAAGCATGTCAACGCCGGCTGCAGAAAGAGGGAGATTGGGTCTCGATACTCGCTGTGAGTGCAAATGAACGTGAGCAGCCTGAAGTGACGCTAATCAATTCAGCCAAGTGTTTTCCTACCAAGCAGATTCATCCAAGCACAATGTTGTAATTAGAGAGAGACTTTAAAACAGATATGAACGTGGTGACATCGCCACACGGGGACAGCAGCTTTATAAGACTCCTGCATCCATATTTGAGTTTATTTCATTCTAATAAGTGTGCTTTTATTGTGGAGGGGTGGAGTGACTAAAAACACCAAAGTGCTGTTGGTGGCAGAGAATTGCTGAACTAAATATTAAATGAATGCATTGACTTCGCTGCTGCACTTTAAAAATTAGGGGATTACATCTGGGAATACTAAAGTGAAAGCCAGAAACTCAGATTAAAAAATGACAGCTGCTCTACGTCAAAATGTGCCACAGAAGAAAAATGTATTTGTATTTTATTACTTTGTATCTGTCCCTTAATACCTCAAATATAGCAAAGTAACTGCAAGTAGTTAGGATCCAGTACTGAGTTTGGGTAATCCCTCCATCAATAGCCACGTGTCCTGTCAACATGTCCTTGAGCGAGACACGGAAACAGTGAAAGAACACGAAAGCCAATTAGATGTTTAAACAGCAGGGGGTCCAGTTTCACATCAGGATGGGCTCTGCAGGATCCCCCAGAGTCGAGTGGAGAGGCTCTGTGTGCAGACAAGCCTCAGCACAACCCACTCAACAGGTTTAGCTACAGAGGCTCAGAAGACATTTGGGATCTGCTCAGACACAAAAGTCGAGAGAGTTATTTGATCGGCTCGATTGGGCCCGTCGGTCAATACTGTCCGAGAGGCTGGAAACAAGACTTCTATTGTTGCTCTCCTCCTTTCATCCGCTCCTCGTTCTTCACCTCCTCCTGGGAGAGCAGAGATCAAACACTTTCAACCACAGAGGGAAATTTAACCGTGAGCCTACAAATGCACCATATGGGCAATGTCTTTGTCATATCCTGGCCAGTGTCAGTGTCAATCACCTCTGGTATGATGGAGGCTCCTCCCCGACCACAGCTCCACTCCACTCCACTCCTCTCCTCTCCTCAGTATCAAAAACAGCAAAAACATCTCCTCTCCTCTCTTCTGTTCTCTTCTCTTTTCTCTCTCCTCTCCTCTCCTCTCCTCTCTTCCTCAGTATCAAAAAACAGCAAAAACATCTCCTCTCTCTCTCCTCTCCTCTCCTCTCCTCTCCTCTCCTCTCTCCTCTCCTCTCCTCTCCTCCTATAATATTAACTCCTCCTAGTAAACATCTTCTAATATTTTCAGATGTTAAAGAGTCTTTTTAGTTTTCTGTAATAAACTCCTTCCTGTCAGACTCTCTGTACAGTAGTCGTCTAACTGATATAGTATATGGAAGAAGCAGCTTGTTCCTCATCATGAAACAGTACTGAAGTTATCCAGTTAGCTGTGTAGTCTATCAAACATTCTTAATTTGAATGGTAAATCAAACGTACCGGTTGAACTTTGTGATTGAACATCCCTCAGCCTGCTCTATCATGTGATCACTACGGTGCAGAAAGGTTTCCAGGTTCCCATCAGACCGGTTTACAGTTCAGGACTTTTCACTCCCAGGCTTTACATTTCATATTGTTTTATTGTCTGTGAAGCAGAACACGGTTTAAACACGAGTCTTGAAAATAAAGTGTATTATCTCAAGCTTGTTGAGGAATTCATCTGTCTGATTAAAATGACTATTTCTACAGCAGTAAAACAACGGTAAGGGAGTGTGTGTGTGTGTGTGTGTGTGTGTGTGTGTGTGTGTGTGTGTGTGTGTGTGTGTGTGTGTGTGTCTGCTCTAATCTGTAGTGGATTACTCTGAACACAGCCTGATGACGGAGGAGGAACTGCAATGTACATAATGAACTTCAAAGCTAATAAACCCCATCTGTGATGATCTCTCTCTCTTTTCTCTCCTCTCTCTTTTCTCTCTTCTCTCCTCTCTCTTTTCTCTCCTCTCTTTTTAAACTCTCTCTCTACTTTATTCTCACTTTTCTCTCCTCTCTTTTCTCTCCTCTCTCTTTTCTCTCCTCTCTCTCTTTATTCTCTCTCTTTTTAAACTCTCTCTCTGCTTTATTCTGTATTTTCTCTCTCTCTCTTTTTAAACTGTCTCTCTGCTTTATTCTCTCTCTTTTCTCTCCTCTCTCTCTTTCTGCTTTATTCTCTCTTTTCTCTCCTCTCTCTCTTTTTGAATTCTCTCTCTCTCTACTTTATTCTCTCCTCTCTCTTTTCTCTCCTCTCTCTCTCTGCTTTATTCCCTGTCTTTTCTCCTCTCTCTCTTTTCTCTCCTCTCCTTTTAAACTCTGTCTCTCTTCCCTCTCCCATAACGAGCTGCGACTCCCTGCTAGGACGTCATTGTTCCCTTGCCATCACCTCTGAAACCACTAAAGCCTTCTTCCTCCTCCTCCTCCTCCTCCTCCTCTTCTTCAACTCTCTTCCTCCCTCTCTCAGCTTTTTGTTTTTGTTTTTATTTGTTTGGTTTTGTTGTCTCAGTGTGCGACTCCCTCCCTCCACTTCTATTAATTGTTTTCAGTCCTATAATGTGTTTTCTTTCCTTTGACTCTCCCGCTGTGTGTGTCTGGGGGTGTGCAGCATTCCCAGCGTCCCATTAATCATTTCAGAGCCGATCTTCTTGTGGGGATATCGGTGGTTGGATGGCTGATTAGGTTGGGACTGGTAGTTAGGATCTGGGAGGTGCTGCACTATCGACTTGTTTCTCCATCGAGTAGCCGCTGTTTAAGCAGAGAGGAGAGCTGTTTGTGTTCAGTGGCCTGAAGCTGTTTGGCTGCTCATTATCTGGCTTATGTCTGACTTTACTGCAAACTTTAGGAGAATAGGAGTAAAGCAGCTGAAAGATCCTTCCTCCGTCGACATCCCAGTCAGGAAGGAGAACCCAGGGATCCTCTACTGACGGGACTACTCTGCCCAGCTTTCAGTTTCACACTGGTATATAGTGCCAATGGAGAAGGCTGCACAGTTTTCGCAGTCATGAGTTTCTTTTTTTAACTTTTATTCATCCAGGGAAAATTCACTGAGCATGCATTGTTTTGTACGGGCGTCCACTGGGAGCTGCCCAGTATGACTGGTGGCCCACTGGGCAGCTCCTCTGGGACTGACTTCTTCTCCATCAATGAATTCCCCCAGCTTCCCTCCTTGGAGAAACAGAGTGGTAATTGGTTTTAGTCATCGATACGTTGTTCTTTACTCATCTGTTATTTAGTCACAATCATCAGTCAATGGGTTTTAATCAGGAGTTGTGTTCAGGTACTTGTGCTACTGCTGGTATTTCCTTTCAATGTGCTGACTTGGTTCTCTAAAACATTGAGATTTGTTGGTTTTGTCTCAAAACAAGTCTGTCATCTTTTAAATTCCTGCTTAAAACTTTCTTTTATTGAAAAGCCTTTTGAGAATTGTTTTCTTGTTTTTACTCACTTGCTGTGGTTTCCATCACTCTTATTACTTCTGTTCTCTCTTTGGCTTTTATTCTGCTTTTTAAATTGTTTTTGGCTTTCATTTTTATAAAAAATGATAATAATGAAAAACAATATAATTTTAGTCATTTTTAACTTTTTGATTTTAACAAAATAATTCAACAAAATTCACCATTTAACCATTTAAGAAGTCTACAAATTATACTTGTAGACTAATGTATATAAAAATGAGTAGCTACTTTTGATTTTGTACTCACATCAACGGTGCTGACTCCCTCTCTAATCCAGAGGAGCTGTCCATGGTGCTGAATCCTCTCACTGGCCTGGCATCGCTGGACAGTAGAGACTAATCCACACAACACCTTTATACACACAGACCCATGTAGGAATACACACCCACAAACACACACACACACACACACATACACACACACACACGCACGCACACACACACATTCACCGGTGTTCTTGCCGCAGCAACATGATTGGGTAAATCTTCAGCAAACTGTCTTTATGGGTGGTGCACTTAATCTACGCTTCGCTGGGAAGGAGGAAAAGGAGGAGAAGGGAGAGCAGATGGTGCAGAAGTAAGGAGGAGGCAAGACAGAGGAGGAGGAGGAAGAAGAGGAGGACATGAACAATGGGAGGAAGAGGAGAGAAAACAGAGCGAGAGAGAGTACAGAGGAAGGCAAAGGTGACAGAGGAGGAGAAAGCCGGTGAAAGGCTGTCAAGGTGAAAGAAGCACTTTCCTTTAGCTCCCTACAGGACCCCCCCCCCCCCCCCCCCCCCTCTCTCTCCTGCACCACAGTCATTCCCTGGTGATGATTCAACCCTCCTTATTCTCTCCAATTCATTCAGCTTTTATTTTATGCCTCAGGAGATGCCAGGAAGCGTATATTGTTCGCTCTATCCCTGCTGAGTCTGGGTGTGTCCTATCTGTTTGTTTCTCCTGCCAATATCTCAAATGCCTCTTCTTTTCTTTCTTCTTATGCCTCTTCTTCTCTCTCTTTGCCATTTCCCTCGCTGGTGTACAATGCAATCAGAAAGCCCAATCTGCAATCTGATAAAGTATTTACCCCACATCTAAATCACATCTCTCTCTCTCTCCTTCTGTATTTTCCTCTCTCTTTCTCTCTCCCTCTCTCTCTTTCTGTCTTTTCCTCTCTCTTTCTCCATCTCTATTCCTCTTGTGAATTAGGATCAGAAATAGATTGTCCTCAGTGAAGTTTCTCAGGTGACTCACCTGTCTATCACATCAGACAGGGAAGGCCTCCAAACTCCAGAGCCTGTTACCACAAACCTGTTATCACCTGTTAGAGCCACAAACCTGTTATTACCTGTTATAACCACAAACCTGTTATTACCTGTTAAAACCACATACCTCTAATTACCTGTTATAACCATGACCCTGTTCTTACCTGTTATAACCATAAACCTGTTATCACCTGTTATAACCACAAACTTGTTATTACCTGTTATAACCGTGAGTCAGTTAAAACCATAAACGTAAAACGCATCACTTCCTGTCTCCAGAGGATTTCTCCTAAAGATCTACCTGACCGCTGTTTAGAACAGCAAATGGAAAAGCTTTCATGAACTGTCTAGAGGTTGATCACTGTTGTGTTAGAGAGTAACAAAACAAACATTTATTTATATGAAAATGTGACAGATTATTACTTTAATGTACCTGTTATCCTTTTAAAAGTACCATAATTTGTTTTGTGCTCGCTTTTTGTTAGAGTAGGCGTCGCTTTCTTTCAGTTCTTGAATAAACCCCTCCAGGGTTTCTCTTTTATTATAAGAAAGCTTCAAGAAAGCACTAATACAGATTGAACTTAATGGCTTTACCAACAATAAGAGGAGTGGGAATTATTGAGGAGCGAATTCACAGAGATGGCGGACGCTGTAATTATTGTTACTAGTCACAGTGTCTTTGTTCAGTGGAGACAAACACAACAGTTAGTCATGTCTTTTTCAATTTAGTCAGTCACAACAGCTAGAAATGTTGTGTTTGCCAAATGGGATAAAAAATGTAAGCTCGTGTTTGCCAAATGCCAAAGAGCCCAATGACTCATCAGAGAACAATAAAACATTTCACATGCAAATAAAACAGCTAAAGGAAATTAGCAGATCCACCGGGGTCATTTGTACGAGGTCTCATCTCAGTTTAGGAAGCTCATAAAATATCTGTTGGTAATTTCCCTGTGATTGTCATACCCACTCTGGGGTGTTCTGCAGCGTGAAAATGAAATCTGTAAATGTAAAACAGCCTTTTGAAAAACAAACAAGGACAAACAACTTAATTTGGACAGTCCGGGGACAAGCGGAGACAAGGAACAAGCAAAGGTGGATTGCAGCGTCTCCTCTCTGCTTGACCTGCCCTGACAGGGGGTCAAGTGGAGGAGATTGTTTTGTGGTCATGGGGAGAAGAAAATAAAATTAGAGTTTGGAAACTTCAGGATGCAGGTCCGTGGCTGACTGCCACAGACACTTTTGCCGCTGGTGATGTGACAGCTGAGCAGGGATGGGATGGGATGAAGAGTCGGGTCAAGGCCTGGGTCTTCCTGTGAACCCTCTGAGGTTGTGCCAGAGTGATTGAGGAGAGCTTTTTGGGGGGGGAGAGGTTGCGGCTGGCTGGGGTCTCATTCTTTTAACCAAAGGCTTGGAGGTGAAGATGATACTTACTTAAACTCAGCTGTGTTTGAGCTTTGCAACAGGACTTGACAAGAACTTTCTCCACCATGTTTTGGCTACTGCAAACATGTGCAGCTGGTCTGAGGTCTTCCGCTACCCACTGTGTTTGAACTGTGGAAGAGGACTTCAGAAGAACTTTTTCTCAATCATATTTGGCCTGTAGAGAAGGACTTCAGAAGACTTTTTCTCAACAATGTCTGGGCTAGTGGAAAGGTCTTGGGCTGGTCTAAGTTGCTTTGCTATCCAGCGCATTTGGCCTGAAGAGAACGACCTTCTGCCAGCCATGTTTAGTCTGAACTGGTGAAGTGCTGTCAGGACTGGCTGTGCTTCTTCAACCTTGAGCAGCTCCACTGATCCTCTGTCCTTCCACCGGAGAGGTCAGAGGATCCCAGACATCCGGCGCTGAAACTGGACGTAAACACGCTAACAGGAATATACAGGGTCTCCAAGGGTGAACAGCAGGGGGCGGACTCCCTGGGAGGAAGGAGAGTTTCTGCCCATGAACCATCTCCAGAGCCTCCATGGAGCTTTTAGATACAGGCTGACCTCTTCCTCATCCTTCCATAAATGAACCTACCTGTCAGGCAGTTTCTATTGTGTTTATTGTGTCTGTGTTTTCTGGCTCTTAATCATTTTAACCTCCAATTGTTCACTTGGATAGCAGGGAGGAGGAAAACGTCTTTACTTTACATTTTCAATTAGAGTGCTGGTGCTACTCTCTCTTTTATCTTCTCTCTCTTTTCTCCTCTCACCTCAGGTTGCTTTGTAATTCTCAATACATCGTTAAAAAACAACAACTTTGCCTCCGGTCACAAGATAGATTTTCACCTCCTCTAACAAACACTATATATAGGAGTTAAATATTTAATCCCACCTCCTACAAACTACTCCACTTTCACTTCACTAATTAAGTCCCATTTGTTAAACCCACTGGACTTCCCCTTAAATTACAAGACAGACTGAGACAACACTGGGAGATTTAAGTCCTCTTTCTAAACGACCTCTAGACCTTTCCTCCAGTTATAAGACAACCTGTGACAGTGAACACTGGGAGCAGGGATTACACCAAGACACCAACTGCTTTACAGGATTGACTTACTGTTTGACGGCTGGACATGAAAAATGAGATGGAGCTGAGCCAACTCATCATCGTTCTGTTGGAGAAAGTACAAGCCTCCCATCATAGTAGGAGGGAGGGAGGCAGCAAGGGAGGCAGGAAGGAAGTGAAGGATAAAGAGGGATGGGGTCAAAATGTGAAAGATGGAAAGCGATGGACGGCTACAGACACAACTTGACGCTATACTGGCACTATACTGTATTTACACAGGTTTCCAATGTTGGTGCTGGCCACCAATGTCTGTCCAAGGTCAAAATATTTGAAGTGAAAGACGGATGGAGAATAAGTGAGGCTGCAGCTGACATAAATTTAAGTTAACAAGTCACTGAAAAACATCTACTTCTCAATGAAAACAGGTTGAAAGAGGTTTTATTTCCTTGTCTTGAGTTGGTGACTCGTGAGCTGAACACCATGTGAGTCCCCACCGAGTCTCAGACTGACTTGTTTTACTTGTTTGACGTGTTTTACTGGCAGGTCACCACAGAGTCCCGCTGCACATAAAGCAGGGTTCATTTTAGATTGTTTCAATGTTAAAATCAAAGATTGAATAACAATAATTGAAATTTAATTTGAACATCAATGTCGAATCAACATTATTTCAGGGTGCACAACTGATCAGAGTTAGCTGAGTTGATGCATTAACAGGACCAAGTGTGATGACCTGAAGCATTAAACCACTCACCTCATCTGTTCCACTGAACCACTTTTGGCACAGCCCCGGCAAATGCCAAGAGTCCGATTTTGCGCCCCGGCAAATGTCTTACTCAGAATCAGAGCCCCGGGCTCTAAAGTGCGACAACAACACGTATTTTAAACTGGTATTAAACAACCTTATGTCCGGTGAACATTACATGAGTAGGTGCGCGAGGCCGCGAGCCAATCAGAATATGTAAATATGTAAATAATATGTAAATAGATACACGCATGCACACACACACACACACACACACACACACACACACACACACACACACACACACACACACACACACACAGACAGACAGACTGGAAGCTTAAAAAAAATGTACAACGTCAACGCTTAGTTAGCTACTGATAGCAGATTCACGGTTAACGTTAATGCAGCACAAAGCTGGCTTCTGGGCTGGCGACACAGAGGTAGGAAAAGTTGAGCCCCGGCATCTCTTATTTTACAAATTAAGCACTGGGTGCATGGTTCCGCCTTTAATTCTACATAGGTCTATATTTGTCTTTGGTTTTATCTCTCTAGGGCACCAGGTTACTCAGTATATTGATATTGACTCTACATTGACTCTTTTATCCTCTCTGCCTTTGGTTCTACATGGTTGTACAGTACTGTGCAGAAGTAGACTTGTTTTGTGCATTAGTGTTTTACATCACTGCTCTTCATAGTACATTTTATGATATTTAGAAACTTTTCATTTTTTTGAAAGCATCTTCGCTTTACAGATTTACAGATGTGCCTCAGAGCTTTGCACAGTACTGTATAGTTTTGGGATCAAACTAGTCCTGTATCCCACAGTAAATATTTATAACCTTTTTTGAGAACTAGCTGCAGTAAAAACTTTCTGCAGTAAAACTTCTGTCTCTTTGGCCAAACCCAGCGCTGTACCCCACAGGAACTGCTATAAGCCTCCGTCTCCCCGCCCAGCTTAATCCCTCCATCTGTAAAGTACAAGCATCAAGCCTCTTTTTATTCCTCGGCGATCCTGTTTTCTACCCCCGTGCCTCCTCCAGATAACATTTACTGGCTAATAAACAGTTTGGCGCTGCGCATACTAATACAGGCGTCGCATTTTAAAAAACGCTCCAAATCGTCTTAAAGCATGAAACTTTCCACACCCTCCTTTTTTAGCTCGTATACTCACAGCCCTGGTTCAAAGGTATTTAAGTCACCTTGTCAAGGACGCGGACCAATCATACGACTGTTGCCACGAAGATAAACCTCTGGAAATGTTGTCACTGTTTTGTACCAGTCTAATACGTTCACTACGACCTTCTCAAGGGCAAAGACTGAACACGCTGCTGAGGGTGGTGCATGCTGGGTTATATCGCTATTCTGCAGCGTTCAAATGATTGCACTTTGTTCTCTGAGTTGCATTGGTTTGTATGAAATGTGAGAATGCTGTAAACCCCCTCTGCCCCCCCCCCCCCCCCCCCCCCCGCAAACTCCCACCACACACACACACACACACAGACACACATTCCCCACAATCAGTTGCTCCTGGAAATGAGAAGGGCATTGGTTTTGATGATTGCGGTATTGGGTGAATTTAATTTCTTCGGGTGCTGGGTGCAAGGCAATCTGCCGCCGTTTTCACTGTCCTGCTGCAATTGTTGTGAAATTGATTTTAGACTCCTGCCAAACCAGCAACACAAAGACAGGCAGGCAGACGGGCAGTCGTCCGTGAAAAGAAAAGGACCATTACAATGGAAATGTATGGAAGTGGGGGATGAGTTACAACAGAGTCAGAGGGGGAGAACGTAGCTGCATCTCAGGGCTTATTCAGACAGACGGATGGAAATAAACAGGCCGGTATGAACAGGTTTAATATAGACTGGGCTGTCACACAATGATCCATATATACTGTAAATGAAATGCCTGGAGAGCTGGGAGGCTGAGATAATGGGTAATAACATGCACACACACACACACACACACACACACACACAGAGACGCATGTGTGCACAGACATACATAAACACACAAACACACTCCCACACCAGCGTGAGTACTCTGTCACAGGCTCGGGGCAGCCCTGTGTTGATATGGCTCCTCTACTATCTGCCTGTTTGAATAATGGATGCTAAGGATCCACACGGATACAGCAAGCCAATCGGCAGCTACTCCGCCCGCCGGAGGGTTTCCTCCATCGAGGGGTCGTGAAATCTCCAGCCGCCAGGAGAGAGACGAGCTCCTCCTACGGTTCGGCTCCACTGATCCTGAGTTTTGGACAGACCCGTCAACACCGGATCTCAGCCCGGGTGGAAAAAAATGAATCCAACGCACATTTTCTTTTAGCGTGTTTTTGATCTCGGTGATGAATGACTTTCTCTGGTGAATATTTGCAGACTCCAGTCTTCCTTCAGTAACTAATCAAGGAGAAAAGCATGCAAATGGAAAAATAAAATTATTTGGTGTCAAAGTTATGTTATGTGTGTGACGTTATGTCACCTGCAACAGACAAGGCATCGCTTCATTTCTGGCAGTCACGAGGCAAAAAGGTTAATCTGTGACATTTACCCGTGAATAAATGTCAGTTTTCTATCGCCAATTCATAAAACACAACAGTGATTTAACCTTTACCTGCATCTAAACACCCGGTGTCAGGTAGGTCTTTCCAGGTGAGGAATTTTACAGACAAAGAAAAGAGCGCCACCTACAGGAACTCAAACTCAAATCAGCAGAAAATCGTCACAGTACTGGACACACTGTTTGATTGACAGGTGATCTCTGGGAAGAGCAGTGAGGAACACCACAGTGAGGAACACCACAGTGAGGAACACCACAGTGAGGAACACCACAGTGAGGCTCAGAGACAAAGATGGAGACTACATTTAATAAAAACAGGATCTTATGGATTACCAACTTTAAAGGGGTATTAAGCGATATATGACTTTGACCTTGACATGTGACCTATTGACCTCTATCCAGATGAATCTGTAGGAATTGCAACAACATCGACAAGTGGGACAACACCCACCCCTCCCATCCAGTGGAGGTACAGCAGCTTGTAATTGACACATACAATGAAGTCACAATTTAACAATAGATGACTCAGCTAGCCAATCAGGACAGAGCTCCAACAGAAAGGTCTAGTGAAGAGGTCATTTACCACCATGCAACATACTGGAACAACAACAATAACAATAATAATAATAATAATAATAATAACAACATTGTTTTGCCACTTTCTTTTTAGCCTGAGCGTTGAGAATAGGCCCTATTCTCAGGAGCATCTTGAGTTTTTGCTCTAAAACAGAGTGCAGGTGAAGTGAGTTTTGAGAGCCAGAAATCTCATCACCTGGCCAAGTAATCGTTGGAGTCATTGGTATTGATCAACAACCCTATCAACCCTCCTGAAGATATATTATGGTCATTTTGTGCTATGGGGCATTAAATTGAAGAACTGCTGCGCTATAGCTTCAGAGAGATTTTCTTTGTTTTGTTGTTTTGATCCTTGTGCTTATAATGTGGGAGAAGTAGGAATTGAAACACTCAATTGTAAGCTACTCTGGATGAGAGCATCAGCTAAATGCCTGAAATGGAAATGGAAACACCCTGTCTGCAGCGTGAGAGACAAAGACAAACACAGACAGACAGATATACAGACAGACAAACAGAAACCGAACTAGGGGGAAGCTGAACTCAGCAATGCCGCAGAGGGGCTTGTGACAGACAGACTTTCTCCCTGCTTGGCTGCTTTAATGACAGGCAAACTCATTCTGCAGGGACAAACAAATCACTGGGACAAACCTCAGCAGGAATCATCACACCACAAACACACACTAACAGTGCTCCCTGCTGGAAAATATACCGCTCTACTGTTGTCTTCAAATGGGAGATAAAAAAAACCCCAGAGAGGTCCATCTATAGAGATATAAAGTCCATCTTTCTGCCTCTGATTCAAGGTGTGAACGGGAGGTCAATGGTTCATAAAAAGAGAATGTAGAGAAAAGGCGGTTGCCAGCAATCAGAGTGAGAGAGAGAGCTAGAGAGAGAATGAGACAGACAGAGAGAGAGAGAATGAGGGAGAAACACAGGCCATCGCTTCAATAAAAGAGTTTCTGGCCAGCTACAAGAGAGAAGAGAGAGAGAGAGAGAGAGAGAGAGAGAGAGAGAGAGAGAGAGAGAGAGAGAGAGAGAGAGAGAGAGAGAGAGAGACAAAGGTGGGTCATGTCCAAGTCTCGTTTCTTCCCCTCTCATGTCCGTCCAGTCAATACACCATTCAGGTTTCTCCCTCAAGGACAAATTGCAGCTTTATAGTTTATTGGATTGAATGAGCCTTTCAACAACAAATCAAAACAAAGCTATACAACAACAATACTAACTACAGCCTGTCCTATTCTGGTATCTATGTTCCTGTGTAGCTCAACAGTGTGTGCAAATTGGAGTTTTGCTTATACAAATATTTTGCAGAGGCGGAGAAATATCCTCATTGGTTGAGTTAAACATCTGTGGGCGGCGCCAAAGAACCACCATTTTCCAGCGTTAGCTAACTGGCAGACTTGAATGGGAAATCAGAAACTCGGGTCAAAATAGAAATGAAAAAATATGAATGGCAATTTATTCACTCATGACCAGCTAAGTTAGCTAACTAGCTTACCTAGATAGCTATAATTAAGGCTGGCTAGTTTGAACTTGGAAGGTCAGCTAGGCTAGCTAACCTAGATAACTTAGTATGAGTAGATAGGTAGTATGAGTAGATACGCTAGATGCGCTAGGTATCATAATATTAGCTTCCTCCTTTCTTACCCCTTTCTTACCCCTATCACTCAACGTTACATAGTCATAAAAAAAAATGGTTATTTGGCTCCGCCCACTGAGGTTTAGCTCAACCAATGGGATTATTTCTGCCTTCAGAGCTGTTTTGCCTCTGGGAAATGTTTGTAGAACTAAAACTCTAATTTGCGGGTAGAACAAGGCGCTAACGCTGGCAGGGTTAAGGGTTCAATTCCCCCAGAAGCGATCCAAGCCAATAATGTAAGCATCCCACTAAATGCTGTACATGATTTCATTTCATTCATACCAGTGAACTGATTTTCCATTGGTTCTCACCACCTCCTCAACTCACATAGCAGCTTTGTGTGAATATTTCACATTCTCCGGCTGACTGATGAGGTCTGCGCTGAGTCTGACATATGGAGAGCTTTCACTCATCTCTGATGGATTCTCCTCCTTCTGTCTGTCTGTCTGCCGTCTGGCATTTTAAACAGAGTTCTCACCACAGTCGCCTCAGGAGAGCAACTGCTTAATCACAATGAATCATCTCAGGAATTTAGAGCACCTCAATTCAATTCACACGTATAGATTTCTCCATAGAGGTCAGAGGTCAGGGGCAACCAGGAGCAGCACTCCTGGACCAGGGAGGGATTCACTCAAAGGTTGGCATGCAGCATAATGCCTGCATTTAATCTGGCAGTTCAAAAGTCATGTTTAGAGTTTTAAAGGCTTGTGATAAGAAGGTCGCCAGTTCAACCTGCAAAAACTGGACATTCACAAAAGATTAATCAAATAAAATTGTATTTCAATAGCACATTTCATATAACCCAAACACAATTAAAAACAGAATAAAAAAAGAGCCAATAACTGAAACAAGATAACCGCCATCGTAAAGGGACGCAAGAACAGGAAAAAATTGTAAAAATAAAAAAAGGATGGTTAAAAACAAAACATGAGCTGTGTCTTTATGCAGCAGTCACAATCAACCTAACGCAGCATCAATATTACTCATCAGCAGGGCCAACCGGGGGCCAGGAAGGTTGTCAATTGATTGGCAGGTCTGCTGTGCATCTGAGCATCCCAAGTCTGCTGGATCGCAGACTGCAGGTCCATGAAATTATCTCTAATTACTCACAGTTATTACAGTTCTGTCGCTGTTTGTGATTTGCTCTGCTCCGCTAGACATTCTGACTCATTCGGTTGGTGGATGAGCTGAATATATTGTCCTCTGAATGCATCCGATATCTGAAGGTGGGCATTTTAAAACGTCTGTGTGTGAAATATCGTACCGATAAACAGTCCAGCATGTATTTTACACTCTGCAGTTTCCATTTCTTCATCTATTAACACATCTCATCTCAACAGTATTCATTCATGCAGACTTCCAATTAAGCTTTCGATGGGAAAGATGCATGTGAGCGAGGTGAGAGAATGATGGCACTGGAGGCTTAATGCACGGCGCTCAAGATGGAGAACTCTCAGCGTAAAGCCAAGAGCTGTCGACCTTGAAAATAGATCGTGCCGATTTTTGCAGTTGAGATTCTGGGGAAAATGTAGGGAGCTGAACTGGTGAAATTCATATCAAAGATTCTCATGGATGTGTTCAAATGATCAAAGGTTTGGACAACCACCAACAGGTGAAAATGCACAGGCAAGACCTTTTATTGTTCTTTTTCACATTTACAATGACAGTGAACGCATCACAAAAAAGGACAGCTTCCCTACTGAGGGCTTTTAATTTATATCAGCACCTAGCCAACAAAAACGCCAAATTTACCAAATAACATGACAGTAGTGATAATTTTGTGCTGCCTGGATGAAAATGACATATTGTGTCTAACACCTGATGGAGTTATGAGAGGGTTAACCCTAACAATCATGCATTAGTCATACTTTCCTTTCACTCTGCGGAAGCATTGTTGAAATAGGAAGCAGAGGATCCACGAAATGAGCTATTTGGACTGGGAACAGTCCATCACTCTGCTGACTGACAGTCATATCTCCCTCTCTGTCTATCTTTCTTATTGAACTGGCACAGTCAGTGTGATCCTGATGCAGTACATTGTTTCAAAAGAATGGGGTCGCACTTGACAAAAATAATACACTTCAATGTTAGTTTAATCTGATGATAGACAGACGGCTTGGCCCCTAAGTCTTGGTCGGTTTCATCAAGATCTTTATTCTGTCTGTCATGAGATTCAATTAAATATTGAAACATAACATTATAACATCTTTCTGAGTGACGACAGCTCCACTCATGAGATTAATGTGTGTGTTGATAAGGATGTTGTCTGTGGCTCGGGGTCGGATTTTTCTACTGCCCCATCATGCCTCCTAAAGCCCCCAGCAACAAGCAACGAACATATTACAGGTACAGACCAGAGACACAGTCTAGTTAAGACATGCCCCCTGTCAGCTGCCTTTGTACCATTTATTATGGCAAAGAGAGCTTTTAAATCAAAATGGCTCTTCACCTTAAATGGTCAGTAGTGTGTGGGTCTTAACTTCTACTTTGACCTGTGGACATCGTAACGTGTTTCAGCTAGAAGACACTCGGAGAGCTCAAACCTCCGCCAACACTGAACAATTCAGTTACAGCCAAAAACAATTTTTATCACTTTAATTTTAGGTTGAAATGATTTCTTGACCCTGCAGATATCCCTTCAGATCCTCAGACCTGTGGCGGTTCAGTTACAGGACAGTTTGTGCCTGAAACACGTTTTTCTGTTCAAACCGTAGGCTAGAAAACAACCGATGAGATGTCCTCCTGCTGTAGTCTGCTGCGGGCTGAGCAGCATCATCATCATCATCATCTTCATTTCCCACTTTAACCACCTGGTCATGCGCACTGCATTCCCACCTGGTCACCTGAGGTCTGTTGCAGATGTCCTGGATCACCTCCAGCAATTAGCAGCTGATTGTTGGCATCTGGGAAGCCTTTAGAAACCTTTAAAAACCCCTTCAGGACCCATTCTCTCTCTCTCCCCATTTCATTTCATTTCATTTTCATTCCCTGTACATTTCCTTCCATCCGAGCTACTCTTTCTAAACACCTCAGGGAATACTTTTAGAGTAATGAAAAAAGCAACTTTTCTTATTCTCCTGCACCTGATTCAAGGTAAAAACTGTTGTTAGGTGACGTAGTGTTTAGCAGCAGACCTCTGCTGGTTGCTCCGTCTTCACTTAACCCCCCACCTCGCTATCTCATCATTGATTTTTTTCCCCTGTAATTACACATAATTGGTTTTCCACACCAAAATCATTCACATGGATAATCTCTCATTTGTCCCAGGGAGAAAAATGTTCGTTTGATTACATGGATTTATACTTGAATGGAGCTTAGTATACTTCCCGGTGAGCACACACACCGCAGATTCTGTATGGACTCATGTTGTCTTTACAAAGGCATTTTACAAAATTTTACAAAAACATTATTTATCCGGCGTTAAACAGCTATCATAAACATTTTTTAGACAGAAACTGCCGTCCAAAACAACCCAGCGCAGCGTTAAACTTTAATTCCACTTTCCACTTCCAGACCAAACTTTCGTTATTTATCACATTTCTGCCGTGGAGAAACCGCACCGTCCCAAACAAATCTAGTCTAGATTTGGGTTTGTTTGGGTAAATCATTTATTTTTCTGACTACTCTATTATTAGTGTCTCCCTCTGTCCCATTCACACACAAATACACATTAAAATTTATAAGCAGCATAGCATAGAAAGATGTACAACAGCAAACCCACTGGGAGCTCGCTGGATTTGAGGAGCTGACATCCTGTTGGGGTTTGAGGACTTTAGGGGCAGGAGGCCGGAAAGAACGTTTTTTGTTTTTTTTCCAAGTCTAGGAAATTACGAAATTCTTTTTCCATACATTTCCAGGTGTTGCAAACCTGCGTATAAACCCTGATTTTTTAAGTTTTTTTCAAGTTGTAGCATCATATCTTTGTGTTTGTCATGTGCTTCTTCTCACGCCTGTACGTGTGCCCTGTGTAAAGCAATTAGTTAAGACAAGCCTGGTAAAAGTGCTTTACAAAGGAATATTACTTCATTCTATGTGACATTTATCGCTTGTTGAATGACGACAAAACTCATTTTGAGAGAAGAAATTGTTTTAATAAAAGAACCAAGAAACAACAGTGGCAGGACAAACTAGACAGGTTCACTGTAATTTGAGCTACATGAAGCAGGAAACCTGAAACCATTTAACACTGTAATTTTCATGACCTTGAACAGTTCAATTGGTATTTGTAACCATGAAGAGCAGAAATAAAACCTGGAGCTGTGCCACTGTCAAACTGGGTGATGGATGAGTTTGAGTTTTCACATCCGTATTAGTTTTATTCATTTATAAAACCCCATATGAGCAGCTCCACCACCAAGAGCTTTTCATAGTCACAGAATTTAAACCTGCCCAATAACAAAGGAATGACTTAGTGATGATATTCCTTAAAACAGTCACATTTTCAGGAGAAAGCAGTGTGTGACAGAGTAAGACACTGGTGAGTAAACAGAAGTTGTGAGTGTGAAACCTCAAACTATTCTCCTCACAGCTTTGTGAAGCAAGAGAGGAACAGCTCTCAGCTCTTCCAACCAGAAGACAAAATGGAAGCTGAGCCACTGACAAATAAAACTATTGGTAGTGAACCGAGTTTTGGCATCAATATCAGTTTAAAGGCACTGAAAAGTTTCAGGTTTTTTTGTTTGAAAAGGTTTTTTTGTTTTATGAGCGTAGTCTGACTCCAACTAGAAAAGCAGATGACATGTACACATAGAAAATAGAAAATATTTCAGTCTACAGCATGATGAGATGTTCTTGTTTCAGAACCGATACTGAATTAGAGGTATCAGAGCCGGCAATGCATCAATATCATTTTAATTTCTCTGGTCTGTATTTTGTCTAACTGGTTTATTACTGTGAAATTCATGTGCATGCTTTACTTATGAAGATCTTATTTCTGCTAAGATGTGTTCGACGCAAACTGCGCTCCTTTCTTCAGTGTGAACTAGCAAGCAATGAAATAAGTTGACAATGTGCTCACTCAAAACAAATTCCTTAGTTTAAGGCTTGAAAAACTGCAGTGCTGGAACCAGAATACCTCCAAACTTCAGTTCATGAACCAAACCACAGACAGGACATGAAATAAATTCAGCTTGATGTTTGAATTGCAGTGAGTGTGGTCCAGTTTTTTAAATAAAGTTTGGTTCCCTGTCTCTTTCCTACAGTCTGATGCATAGTTCATAGTCAAGCAAATTTGTGTCATGCATAGCTCTTAGTTCAGTGATAAGTCAGGTGCATAGTTCATAAGAAAAGGTTTGTGGGACAAGAAGTGACGTGTTGTCATCGTGTCCCATGTTGAAATTTGAATTCAACGCTACTCACTTTGTGTGTCTAGTCAGAATGTCAAGTCAGGCAGTGTTCAAAGTAACCCTTATCGCTGGAAAATATTTTTTTTTAAAAAGAGACATTTGTGTCCTAAGCTTGCTAAAACATATTGGTCCTTGGCAACAGGGAACAAAAATAAGTAGTGAAACTCTGATATTCTCCTTTGAACCCAGCAGCAGGATTTTATCAGGTGAGTTGTTAATAGTTTGTGGGAGGAGGAGAAAAAAAACATTGTGAACATTTAAAAAAAACATTGTGAACTTAATATATCACATTGAAACACCTTCCCAAACAACAGCAAAAATAGAACTTCACAGCTTTAATACTGACAGGAAAAGTAAAAACACCTCATCACATGCAACATGAGCTCATCTAATTCACTAGGAAACTCAACAAATCTGTTTCATACCTTAAAGCTGAAGCACATAGTAAAACAGGTAAACTATTAAGTCTGATTTAGCCACTTTACTGACAACGGTTCAACATCCTGGCATCATTTCTCATATAGGATTCATTTAGTATTACTGTAGTTTCACAGCTTGTTATTCCCTCAATTCTCTCTTAAGGATTCTGATGTGATTTGTTGTTTTTCTGTCGGTCTGATGTTACCGATGTGTTATCAACCCTGTGTGCCGACGGTGCCAAACTGTACTGTTGTACCCATCTATGATGAAAGGGGTCAGACAACAGCAAATGTGATTATCAATCTTTAAAATGCCTGAATCCTGACTATCAA